>CM057160.1:9866672-9960830 GCA_029962745.1 Echinometra lucunter
CCAAGAGGAGGAGGAATAAACGGCTGGTGGAGCCGCCACGCCCCTACACCCCTTGTCATTCCAACATCAACCTAGATCCAGATGGAGATGAAACAGACAAGTAAATCCTACCATATATTTTTGAAAAGATATTGCCGTCACATTAAATTGGAAAAAAAAAAAATTATCTTCGGGACTGAGGTTCTGAATGATGATATTGATACTGCACTATTCGAAAAAGAGTAGGGGGAAACCCTGTTGTAGTGGTACACCTGCACATCCCAAAAGTTATATCGGGAGGGAAGACCCGAAGGCCACTGTGAGAGGCATTGGCTAACTTTGTGAGTAGCTGATTTAACAAATTCTCAAACTAAAATGAAACATATGTATGAGTACTTGTATTTGTACTCAAAAACCCTGAAACCAACCACAATTTGGAATGAAAATGTGTAAATTAGACGCAAACGGCGATTTTATTATCCTTCGTCTCACGAGACAATCACTAAGAGGACCACTTTGCTTGAATTTAAATATGCCGTTATGTGCCTCCCGCCGCGTGATACGCCGATACACAGTACGGTAAGGTGAGTCATACGCGCATGCGCACTCCTTATGTCTATTCTGTGCTACCGACCATCATATATTTTTCAAACATTGGTTAACATTTTTTATATTTAAAAATTCTTCCTGTGGATATTATACTTTGAAACTTTCAGATTGGTATTTTTACACTATAACCCTTATGTTTATCCCATTTTCAAGTAACAAAACAAGATTTTATTAAAATCCATAACAATGTTAACCAATGTCTTTAAGTTCACTTTTCTCCTCCCATGTGAAGGTGATGCTGAATACTTTAATAATAATAACGATTAATAATTAATATTGATAATAGATAGTAATAATGATAATTAATAGTAATAATAGAAATCCATGTTTGGTGCGGTGGAAGCCTTCTGACTGGAGTAAACGCTAAACAGTTTAAAGCACAGACAGGTGCTTGACTGGTGTAATGTCCCATCAAATTTAGAGTAGAACTTCGCCAACCATGGGATGCAAGCATTTTAGCCTAAATGAATAGTTTATGAAGTCCTGTCCAAGCTAGTTTTGCTCTCATTGCAGTTATAATACTGACCCATCTTGCTTTCATTGATACAGAAAAGCCATATTTCGTCAGATGTGTGCAGTGAATTGGATCCTGGAAGCCATGATGATTGAACCGCCTGCTGCCATGGAACCCATTAGTAAATGCTGGAAGATCAAATACAGGTACATGTAGGATTGTGCTTATAGTCTGCGTCCGCAGGTTTTTGTGTATATACACGTAGGTCTAGATTTCTCTTGGTGGAACATTGTAATGTGTGTCGCACAGTTCCCTAGGGAAGGGGACAGATGTTCTTTGGTGTAAAATTTTTACTGATTGGTTTGACTTTGTTCCTTAACAAGGTCCACAACAGGTCCAGAACCTGGTAAGGATATTTGAAAGTTAACAAGCCAGGCCAGACTTAGACTTAAGGTTGCAAGCTAATGCACATTTTTAAAGATAGAGTTGAGTTGTCACCATGCGATTACACCTTGAAAGAAAATGTCTGGAAGCAGTGGGGAATGATGATATTTCTGGTATGTAGGACATGAAATTGAGGTTTCTGAATCCCCAAACAGAAACTGACTCGATCTTGCTTAAAGAGGCTCTGTCGTTGACTTTGTGAAAAGCACCGGTAATACCTGTAATATAGCTACATTTCTGGAGCACAGCAAAACAAGATGTTCCACCATAAACATTCTTCAGCCTGCTTTGGGCATTCTCGGGCCAGGGAAAGTGAGATAATGACTTTGCCATGTGGGGCAAAGGGTGGAATATACAGAGCATTACATAAGGTCTGTTGGTCATAAAACTCATAGTGATGGACAACACATGTTACTGGTTAAGCACCCATGGTGTCAAATTCCCCTTGAAAGCCCAGACAGAGCCTCTGTTTGATGCACTGCACACATAAAGGGGAATATGAGACTACACTGTATACACGTGAAGAGTGAAAGTTAACTAACTTTTTATATTTTCTTGATAGGTTTTGAATATGAGGGCATTCAAATGGTAATATTTATCTTTTAAGGTAAAATTCTTGTAATACTCTTCCATATTGACATGACAACATCAAGAAAGCTAATGAATTATGTTATGCATTTATTAAAACTCGGCATTCTTTTTAAAGTTGTGTACGCATAATTTCTGCCTCTTGAACACTTTCACTGATTTATATTATTTTTTTGTATGTTTTTTTTTAATATTTTTTTTTAGGGATATGGAGAACAGATCATTTTGTAAGACAACCATCCAGCGACTTAGAAAAGAGAAAGCTTTAGATACGAGGTGGAATGCGTTTATATCAGCTGAGGGGGCTGGACATCTGGTAAGAATCATATTGGGATGAAGTGTTTGTGGTGCTACCATTCAGTTAAGGAAACTATATTTTCCTGTCGTATATTACATTAGACATGTAAAAGAAATATCCATGATATTGTCATTGCATATTTTGGAGTCGCTCACTTTGCACAAGCAAATTTTGGAAGAAAATTGCAGAAAACTATTGGATAAGAAATTACTCAAATTAGGGGATGTTTTCTTGGCCATAATTATTGAGGTGTTTAAAAAAAAAAAAAAATTAAGGGGGATGTGGGATGGAGGTCTTTGTCCTTTAGTCCTGTTCTTGAAGAATAGTAGGATTGCTGCTCTTGTTTACCAAGTTTATTCACATGCAGGGAGCATTTGTTGTAATTTGACAGGATATTTAACATCAATTTGTAACATATAATTCTAAAGTCATTTGATTGTTTGTATTTATACGGTCCTTAGCATTCTCCCTAGGCTTGGATTTAAGTGCTACATGTAATCTTGTAATGTTTGTGGCATGTTGGTAACATTTAGTAATTGCCTATTCCACCCGCTGTTCATTTGCAATTGCCCAGGTAGCACTTCAGATTACAGCTAATTTAATTTGTTCTATTTTGATAGCATGTGCATGCATTGCTCTATAAAATGTGCTGCTGCATGTTCAAATAATGTCCGTGTGCATACATGGCAGATTCAAGGTATGCCATTCACCGTATCTGACTACATCATATGAAGAAGTGCATGCAGTAAACATAAGTTGACATAAGAATATTATGTTAGTTGATGGTGTGAAAGTTCTAGCAGTGCTATCAGTCAACCCGATCTGTTCATCATACATGTATTTATGAATAAGAATCTAAGATTTAGTCATCATTGCAGACCTCCCAACCATTCTGAATTGGGAGAAAAGAATCTGAATTTTGACCATTAAACATAAGTTGACATAAGAATATCATGTTAGTTGATGGTGTGGCTGATGAAAGTTCTAGCAGTGCTATCAGTCAACCCGATCTATTCATCGTACATGTATTTATGAATAAAAATCTAAGATTTAGTCATCAATGCAGACCTCCCAACCATTCTGAATTTGGAGAAAAGAATCTGAATTTTGACCATTCCAAGCTCTTGTTTCAATATGATTTTTCTATTTGTCTTGATAAATTTACTACACACTCCTATGCTGTTTCTTTCCTAATTTTGAGCAAAATCATCCTTATTTTTTCAGTCAGAAAGGTTAGCAGGTCTGAGCAACGTATCAGTTGGATGAAATCCATTTGAGTTGTCCATATTTATCTTGTCTGTGGCATGTTGTTTTCCCTGCATGATATGTTCATTTATTGCCATTTTTATGCATTATTATTCCCTGTATCCCTTCCTCACACTGTATGTATGCAGGCTGGCTTGCCTAACGTTTTTCAGGTAAACCATGTTTTATGCTGTGAATGTCTTACATGGTTGTGATATTTGCATGAAACTAACATCCCATAGTTCATATATTGCAATGCTGATCCACTAATATGGAAGTTGACATGCACGCAGGAGTACCTTTTCAATGAATTCTCCGATCCTCCACCACAATATGACCAATAAGTTGGAAATATGGCACTTTTACATTTTAACATAGTTGGAAAGCTTGAACTCTAAGCTTTTAAATGAGGTAGATGTATACCTGTAGCTTGCTTTGTCAAGACCATGCAAACCCTTTGAAATAGCAGTGAGAATGAGGGCTTGTCAGCCAGGCTACCGGTAATCACCAAAATAATAGAGAAAACAGGATATGTATATATACATGTACATGATTGTAAAGAGGAGTGACCATTGATGAGTGCCATACTGGTGCCCTATTGTTTGTCTCAGGAAAAGGTTGAATGAAAATTGCCAAGTATTGATTATGAAGGGATTATCAGATTAGGCTCAAACTTCGAATAGTTTTAAAGGAGTTGTACTTCTCTCTTTGTTAAGATTTACAAAGCCATAGAGTGAGTAACTTCTGAGTTATAATGTGCACATGTTAATATGAAGGGTTTTCCCAGCATGCTGGCATACATTTATTTCAGAATCCCCCAATATGGTAATTTTAAATCAAAGAAAAAAAAATTCTTTTTTGCGGATGGCTCCCAAATTTCGTCAGAAGGCAGATCATTAAATGAACTATCAGAAAATATATATAGAAAAAACTAAATTCGATTTTTCAACCTTAATATCTCTGTTTCATCTGTTTACTCTAAAACTCCCATTGTGACTTATTAGTCGTTTTGTGGTGGAGGGTCATTGTAAGTGACAGCACCTGGTTAATGTGAATTTTATGTCGAAACACCTTAATGTGAATTGCTGTGATTGTAAATGTTCCTTGCTTTTCTTGCTGTTGGATATGTACATGAATGATGAACATTACATATGATGTTCATCATACGTGTATGATGAACATAACATTGCATTACACAGAGAGAACAGTTGTCATACTTCTTTCATGTAAAACCATCTTCTGTTTTCCCCAAGATGAAATGGTTTGCAAACTGTAAACAGTGACAAAAGCTGTTAGGATACATATGTATTACACATAATATATATCATAATAGAATAATGCAATTCATGTGCAATTGTGATCCATGATAATAGATAAATATGAAATAATGTTAAAGCTAGTGAAAGAAAGATTTTGGTAAGATTTTGGTAAAATTGTTACCAAATTATGCATGTGTACATGTACGGATAATACATGTAATAACTGAATAGTAATGTTTTGGAATCTTATAGTGACTAATACATCTCCTGTGTCTCTAAGCAGAAATAGCTTTTAGCACACTCTGAGTCCATAGTAACTATATCACGGCATTTACACAAATGGTACGTGTACAAGACTTTCAGTTAGGTTTCATCAGATAGGTGCATGTATACATGGTCATAGTGTGAAAGAATTGAGGGGAAAAAGTGGGGTTAAGTTGACTATTCATAGAAGATACATGTGCATGTATATGTTTTGAAGAGTTTCTCAAATTGATCAGTTGCATTTTCTACTTTGTGCATGTACCGTACATGATCTTTATTACAGACTTAATTATCAGAAAGTGACCCATGTAACATCCATTAATACTGATGTAAATGATAGAAAGAAAAAAAAAAACAGTGATAAATAAAAATGTTGCAGGAAGATATGGGGAAAAGCTACAGGTAAAAGGGTATTACCCACTTTTTTTTTTAGAATACTGAATAAAGATTATACACCTCACATGAACAGGCAAATGTATTATGTTATACACATGTAGTTCAAGAAACATCTTTATGGAACATTGTTGATACTGTTACATGGCAATAAATCAGCAATTAGGAAAAAGACTTTGCACAATATATCCTTTCTCACCACCCACCATGGATACACATACATCATGAATGTTTTATGGTTTTGTAAATTTCCTTTTCAAAAATACATATTTTTCTTTTTTGAGATTAATTTTGACTGCATGCATCTAACAACTTTAATGTTGTATTTCTGTGTGGATTTATGGTGCCCATAATACCTTTTGTTTTTGCAGTAATTATGATTTGATTTTAGTCTGAAATTTCTCTTGGATTAATGGCTTAGATTTATGGTTTGAATTTATGGCTTGAATTGTCTTCGGCAATGAATTGCAAAATTACTGTTTGTAAGCATTGTCAAAAATTTCTCTGATTTTTTTTTCCCCTTCTCTTTCATCATATCCTCCTCCTCATTAGTCTTCTTCTTCTTCCATTTCAACTTACTCTTCTCATTCTCCTCTTCATTCTTCTCCTTTGTTTTTTTTCTTCTTCATCATCTTTTTCTTCGCCTCCTCCTCCTCCTCCTCTTCTTCTTCTTCTTCTTCTCCTTCTTCTTCTTCTTCTTCTTCTTCTTCTTCTTCTTCTTCTTCTTCTTCTTCTTCTTCTTCTTCTTCTTCCTTCTCCTACTACATCTTCTGTTTCTCCTTCTCCATCTCCTTTCAATTTGATAGTGAATGTGCCCTTTATATGTTAACTTTTGAAAACTATGTGCATAAAACTTATTTGTAAGCAAGTTCCCTTATTCTCCGAAGCTGTTTTTCGTGTAATATAATTATTTAGTTATGAATTATTTGATAATTTTAGTTATCAGTGCACTGGTTCAAGCTGAGGTTTAGAAATTCTCTGTTAAAGGACAGACTACTGAGTACTGAATACATTCTTGGCCCCGTTTCATAACACTTGTTATCAATAACAAATTGCAATATACTGTTATAAGCTACTGGAATCCTTGTATCTGATTGGCTGAGAACTAATTTGCCATAGAAATGTGGTAGTTGTTACTGATAACAAGTTTTATAAGATGGGGCCCTGGTCCATTGGTTTTACAAGGCCCTTGAAAAAGGGCATTAAAGAGGCCATTCTTCCAGAATCATACTTATGTACTAGTTTACTTTTATTTCCTTTTTTTTACATTGGCATTCTAGCATTCCTGTTAACCATTCAATTTACCATGGATATGTATCTTTCACAGAAATCACGCTCCCCAGCCAGAGGCCTGTTGTCCACTCAAAACTCGGGGTTTTCCCGAACGTTACGTCGTCTGTCGGCAAACAGCACCGCCAACCGGGCGGCGTCTGCCATGGGTCAAAGTTCAGTTGATCAGAGTCCCCTTTCTCCAAAGGCAGAGGACACTGCCAGCTCCTTCCTAGAGATTGCCGATAAAGGTAAACGAAAAGAAGGAAGAAGTATTATTAACTTCATTCTTCTACAATTTGGGGACCTCTGTGGGATATTGGTGAAGGCTCTTACATGTACCTCTGATATGCAAGGTCCTTGGTTCAAACCTTGCTGGGTGCTTACCTTGGACAGGTTTTACACACATTTATCTCTCTCGACCTGGGTGTAGATGGGGACTTTGCCAGAGTAGTGATGATTACAGAGCCCACAGAAAGATCAGGGCCGGTATTCAGTTCAGTACTTAAGTCAGAAATATGAGTATTTGTCTTAGTTTTTTACTTAGATAAAATACTTAGCAAAATTTGGTATTCAATTCAGTATTTTGGCTAAGTATTTTACTCTATATCTAAGACACCTACCTAGGAGACTTAAGCCAATTATTTTGGAGGCCTTGACTGGCAGGCTTAGGTTTTTATACGCAGTCATCATGAGCTGCGCAGTATTATATCATATCGTATCTGAGCGTATTTGATGCGACATGTTAATTGCGCATTGAAAATATCATGTCACAAAGCATATCAGTGAGGATTTTGGCTTAAAGTTGGCTTACTAAAGTAAAATTCAAAGTACTGAATTGAATATGATTTGAGCAAATTTCTTAGCCAAGTAAAATACTTAGTAAAAGTTTTACTTAATCCAAGTATTGAATTGAATACCGGCCCAGGGCCCCATTTCATAAAACTGGTTATCAATAACAAGTTGCAGTAACTGTTATAAGCTACTGAAATCCTTGCATCTGATTGGTGGAGAGCAAATTTGTCATAGAAATGTGGCAGTTACTGATATCAAGCTTTATGAAACAGGGCCCAGCATTGATACGAATGAGACCTCCGGATAAACAAAATTGTTGTTATAATTAGTTAGGAGTTAGCGCCACCTTTTAGTGACATTTTTTATCTTTTGGTCCAGAATGTTTCAAATTACCTATGATACAAACAGGGCTCATACGGGTCAGGGAATTTCTGGAAAGTCAGGGAATTGGAAATTCTTTTTACCAGAAGCAAAAAGTCAGGGAAAGTCGGGGAATTTTTCACTTTCTTCTGGAAAGTCATGGAAAATCATTTATTCAAGATATTTTTCATATTAATAAATTCATGCTCCAGCAAGCCCTGCATTCATGGCACTCGGATCAGCTTTGAATCTCTTTTGATCAGTGTGCTTTTTATGTAAATTTTACATCGCATGTGATCGATGAGTCATGGAAATTTGCATTTTTCTGCCCTGGAAAGTCATGGAAAGTCATGGAATTTTGAAAATGTATAAGTGTATGAACCCTGTTAACAAAGGAGGGAAAACCCCCTAAAATTGGCATGCATTTTTAGTATGTTTCATTGTACCATTCATGATTAAGAATAGGTGCATTTGATAAGCATTTTAGCTTCAAAGTTGACAATGTGGATGGGAATTTATGATCAAAATCATAATTTTTAGAGAGTTAGCATGAATTGATATTCATGATATGGAATTTCTTGTGATATTGTCTCATTAATATGTAATCATTATACCTGCTTTCCTTTTACCAGTGGCTGATATTCCAGACAGTGTTTCAATACAGGGGAGACATGATGACGCAAGAGGGGACACACCAGGGAAACTGCACAGGTGTGTACTTCAACCTCGCATGCAGAGGCTTGTTACCCCCACTTGCATTTTCATTGAGAAATCCATACAGTTATGATTCATGGAATATGTGTGTACAGTGTGTTTGCAATATCATTAAATCACTCACCAATTCTGTCTTTCTTCTAAGTTTTATTAGGGGCCTAGTATTCTTACGTGACAAAATATATGTGGCAACATTGTTATTCTGTTAGCCAATTTTTGTCTCGCCCACCGGAGGTGAAGGCGAGACTAAGGGATCCAAATGTCGTCCGTCCGTCGTCCGTCCGTCGTCCGTCCGTCGTCCGTCCGTCGTCCGTCCGTCGTCCGTCCGTCCGTCCGTCCGTCCGTCACAAACGTTATGAAAGATAACTTGGCAACCGTGACTCACTTTTCAACCAAACTTGGGTTGTAGATGCACTAAGGGGACCTGCATGTTATGGTCCAGTCAGAGGTCACATGGTAAGGTCAAAGGTCATTTCAGGTCAAACGTTAAAGTTTACGTGCAAGACTCTCTTATGACACAAAACTCTGCAACCGTGACTCACTTTTCAACCAAACTTGGGTTGTAGATGCCCTAAGCGGACCTGCATGTTATGCTCTAGTCAGAGGTCACATGGTAAGGTCAAAGGTCATTTTAGGTCAAACGTTAAAATTTACGTGCAAGACTCTCTTATGACACAAAACTCTGCAACTGTGTGACACTGTTCAATCAAACTTGGGTTGTAGATGCACTAAGGGGACCTGCATCTTATTGTCCAGTCAGAGGTCACATGGTAAGGTCAAAGGTCATTTCAGGTCAAATGTTAAAGTTGACGTGCAAGACTCTCTTATCACACATAACTTTGCAACCGTGACTCACTTTTCAACCAAACTTGGGTTGTAGATGCACTGAGGGGACCTGCATGTTATGGTCCAGTCAGAGGTCACATGGTAAGGTCAAAGGTCATTTCAGGTCAAACGTTGAAGTTTACGTGCAAGACTCTCTTATGACTCAAAACTCCGCAACCGTGTGACACTTATCTATCAAACTTGGGTTGTCGATGCACTAAGGGGACCTGCATGTTATGGTCCAGTCATAGGTCACATGGTAAGGTCAAAGGTCATTTCAGGTCAAACATTAAAGTTTACGTGCAAGACTCTCTTATGACACAAAACTCTGCAACCGTGTGACACTTATCTATCAAACTTGGGTTGTAGATGCACTAAGGGGACCTGCATGTTATGGTCCAGTCAGAGGTCACATGGTCAGGTCAAAGGTCATTACAGGTCAAACGTTGAACGGTTAAAGTTTACGTGCAAGACTCTCTTATGACACAAAACTTTGCAACCGTGTCACACTTTTCAGTCAAACTTGGGTTGCAGATCACTAAGGGGAAGTGCATGTTATCATTCTGTTGGACTTCACATGATAAGGTGAAAGGTCATTGGAGGTCATATGTTACAGATGTTTTCAAATTCTTGAATTTGCTTTTCCTCTGTCATTTCTTGTCCAGTGTTGAATCTGATTGCTCAACTGATAATCATAGGTGACGCTTCTGAACTTGTGCACAGATATTGTGTAAACATTCGTAATGTAGAATTATGTAAAGATACAGTTCTGTTGTGTGCCATCACAGATCGCGATATGTCTAGTTATTTTCACAAGTGGGCGAGACACAACATCGCAAACGCCTTGTCTTTTCATTTTGAAAAGCTGTAATGGCTAAGACCTAATAGGATTTTCACTCACTTCTCAATCATATTTGTTATTATTGATTACAGTAATTGTGGTGTAGACTCCACCAAATATTGCACCAGGGATATATCTGTTCCTTCGAAAAAGGTTTATAAACAGCTGAACATTACGTTTGTAGTGGAGTTTAAAGTAATAAGTAGCTGAAATGCGCTAATATTGTTTGTAATTTGCTTGGTTCGCTGTCTACTGTACAATTTTCCCTATGTTGTAGTTGCCCCTGGAGAGAATTTACAGAGATTTCAGGATTTAGGTTTATGAAAGTTGTCAGTACAATATATACAGCAAATGCAAAGAAACATGCTTCTTTTCCTCATGACAGCATAAATATTTGCATTCCGTTGTTTATTTCTTATATTATAGGTCACCCTCTGTGTTGAGTGAAAGAACAGCAACCCCGTCATCTAAGAGAAGCGGAACAGTTGTGAATAAATTATCTGTACGTATCTGTACCGCCTTACATGTAATTGTCATATCCCATAGAAGCTATCTATTATGCAAGTGTCATAAGAAATTTAGCTTGCGTTGCCATTTTGATGAACCTGTACCATAGAATTTGTCATTAGAAACCCCACAGCTCAATTTAGTTAGTTTAAGAAAAAAAAATCACAAAACATTATATTGACCCAGTTTATGGGATTCTTTTGAATTAATGAAAGTTATATTATTGACTTTTATAGCACCTAATGCATACTGATGTATCTACAAGTACCTGTAGATGCTTTAAAGAAATATTATTGATTGGTTTTGTAATATTTGAGAGATTTGGTAAGTGAAATTCATGAATTTAAGTTGGTTAACCTAATTTTATTCATTTATTTATTCATTTATCTATTTAAATTTGTTAATTTATTATTTGTTTATTATTTGTTAATTCATTTTTTTCATTCATTTGTTTATTCATTTATGCATTTATGTATTCAATTAATTGTTTATGTATTTACAGAAACAAGACTTGGAGGAGAAAGATAAGCAGGAGAGACCAAGAGAGAGGCAGGTTAGCACATGGGTGGCCACAACAAATAGAAAACTCCATCGCTCACAGAGGTAAGGGAATATGTGAATACTTCAGAGCGAGAAAGAGTCTAGTCCATCACAACATTCTTAAAGCTAACTAGGAGAAAGACATATATCTTAATAAGAACAAGAGGCAGAACGTCTTGATCTCTATGTATCCGATGTGGTCTCTTCATGTATTGGTTATGCTGTGAAGATGTATGTGTAGAAGAGATTTATTGTTTTTATATATGTATCAGTTGATGAGGATTCATCATTTTACAAATGGAAGAAACTCTCTTCTAAAAACAATTTTTTGATCTAAAAGTAAGAGACTGTTACAAGACCAAGGACCTTCTTCTTCTCATGTACTCCATTTTAATCTGTATGCCTAACTTGAACCTGAACCCTACTCTCTTTATTATGTGCATTGCAATTACTTATTTAATTAAGTTATGGTGGTGGCTTTATTACCCTCTTTCTATTAAAATATTGCAATCTTATAGATATGTCACTGGACTGTAGATGAAAGAGTTTGTATTATTTTAGAAGTAACAAATATGCAATGTTTTGTAAATTTTACAGCTTAATCATATCAGTTCTCTGATAAAGAAATAGAAATTAGATAGTTTAAAGACATCTGTAGGCAGCTCTGGCAAAAAATGTTTACTAGTATAGCCTTGGGATGCAAGTTACTATCTGGCATATATATTTTCGGTTGAATAGAAATTCTGCATTTTATAGCGTTTTATAGAAATTCTAAATTTTATAGCAAATCATATGACTTTAGGTAAGTATTTGTTATTTAAAGATTGTGATATCAACAATGCCTTGCCGACTTTACATGATTAAAGAGACTGTTTAACATTTTAAGTTATTTTATTATCATTTGACCTTTTAACTTTCTTTTCTGTTCAGTGCTCCTATAAGAAACCAGGAGTTCAAGCCCATCTTTCCCAGTCGCAAGCATCTCTACCTAGCCAAAGAGCTCAGGACTCAGTTTGCTGACGTCACGGAAGACCAGGCACTCACGCTTCATGATAAACTAGAAGCCATGGAAAAGTGAGTTAATGATGATGCGTGTTCTGAGCCACACCTGTTTCCTAGCTTTTTGTTTACTTGTGTTTTGCTTTGTTTGAGTAACTTGTTATGTTTGTTTCCCTCATGCTTTGCTTTTTAACACTTTCTTCTTCATCTTGTCAACTGCTTTCGGTGATTACTGGGGATCTTGTACTATATCCACATAAAAACCTATAGAGTGGAGCCACCATACCCCCCCCTTCCCTTTCAGAAGTCTCCCCAAATAGAGATAACACTACCCACTGACTATAAGAACTAGGTAACCCCTGCAATACATCTATGGGAATATAAGAATTCAGTAGTCAACGAGATAATATTCACAGCATCTGCATTCTACCCATGGAGCATTTCACTCCCTTGTCTATAGTATTCTGGATATGCCCTTTTCTATTTACTCTCAATCACATTTTATTTTATGTGTCAAGTATTTTACACATTTATGTGTAAAATACATGTATTTATCATGATCACTTTCAATTCTAATTTTTCTGGTTCCTATCTTTTTCATTCTTTCCATTCGCCTTTCTTCATTTCGTAATTCTTCTCTCATTTTTCATCTTTTCTTCCTTTTTGTATGAATCTTTCCAACATTGAGCGTAACTGTTAATGAATTCATTATCTTTCATGACTTCCCTAGGAAGCGACTTGAGAGAAGTGAGAACAAGTTCCAGTCGATCCGCACCAACCTTCACATCAGCTCCCAGCTGGCCTTGCTCAAAGAGGCTGGACAAGACAAGGATGAGCTGCTAGCAGAAGAAAACAAACGCAAGAAGAAATTAGAAGATGAAAGCAAATGGTGAGTCAACAGACCTCCTTCACTCACACTGACCACCCTGTTTTTGGAACAATATTTTGTTTCATTAACTAGCTATGTTGACTCTTTGAAGGAATGTATGCTGCAAAATTCAGCTCAGCTTACTTCATTATGAGTACATGCACACACTAGTGTAAATCCAACTGTTAGACTTAGTATGATGGAGTTGCAGACATGAATTGACTTTAATGTATCATTTTACTTGTTATTTTTAATGATCCAACCTGTAGTAGAGTTATCAGCTTGATGCAACTGCCAGATATATCTTAAGATCTTAGTTTTAGTCGGTAACGTTTTGGAAAAATAATTGGATTATAAGTTTCTTGTGAGAGTTTGAAACTCTTATATTTTATAGGTGATATAACATGAACTGCTTACTGACTGCATTGTGTGTATTGATTTATAAAGATATCCGCTGATTACACTCACTTCACGACTTTTTACATGTCACAATTATTTCATTTGTATTACAAAATGAGAAGTCTTGCTAGGGCTTTCATCAAATGAAGTGAAAAAACCCCACTTTTTAAAGGTCCATTTGTGTTCAGAAATTTGCCATAATTTGTAAGATATTGGACATTAAATTTCAAAATACCTGGAACTTGCCCAAATTCAAATAAGTGATGTACTAGGTTTACAAGTATTACAAATGAAGTATTTTCAAATGCTCAGTTCCCATGTTTCCCTATGTTCAGTAATGGTAGCAAGTCATTCCCAACCAGCCACTTGAGTTTAATTATTCCCTACTTCTCTTTTATTTATTTTGCATTGGGTTGAATTGTTTAGTATCCAATATTGCCCTTGCTTGCAGGTATCAAGAGCTGGTACGGAACCTTCCAGCCGACATCAGCAACGACCGGCCTTGTATGGCTATCCTGGACAAGCTGCAGAGCCTGGGCAAGATTGAAAGTCGGAAAGCAACGCCACAGAAATTTCTCAATGTCTTATCTGGCTTGAGGCATTGGGAGATATGTTCCCCTGATATTAGTGCAGCTATTGAGGTAAATACCCCATAGAGGATTGGGGTTATCATTAACTATACACAGTGTTCAAAATGTTGAGAACTCATGACAAAAAGTGTGATTACATCGCGTACGTGATGTAGCCTTATGGTTTCTTAATGAAAACTTACATTAACTTAAAGTTAGATTATTACTTTTAGTCGTATCAGTAGTTAAATTTATTTTAACAACTTACAACTTCCCCCCAAAACATTGATTTATTGCATCGTCTGCCCACTGTAACTGCAATCTCCGCACGGTAATGGCAGAAGTGACCCTACATGTAATCTCTGCTAGCTGGCTGCGTATAGGCACTTCCACCATTACCACATGGAAATGACAGGTAAAGTGGGCAGACTACGCAATAATCATTGTTTTTCGGTAAGTTGTAAGTTACTAAACTAAATTTCATTACTAGTATGACATAAAGTAATCAACTTTAAGTTATGTAAATTTTAGTGAAGAAACCCTATGGCTACATTACGTACATGATGCAATCGCACTTTTTGTCATGAGGTCTCAACACTGGAGAATAGCTGGTTTGTCAGACGCTGTGCGAAGCGTCTGGTCGATCTAGGTTATCATTAGGTTAAAATAGATCAGCTCTTTATGGCATTCATAACAGTCTAGAACAAAGATCATTCAGACATGTTCCTGAAATTTGCTAATGATTATGGGATTACAGGAAAGGTCAAGTATTGTACAGCTAGAAACTTTAGGCAAATTTCTTTTGTAGCATTAAACATGCTTGAATATCAAAAAAGATCATTCAGACATGTTCCTGAAATTTGCTAATGATTATGGGATTCCAAGAAAGGTCAAGTATTGTACAGCTAGAAACTTTGGGCAAATTTTTTTTGTGGCATTAAACATGCTTGAATATCAAAAATTTAATGTTAGTCTTGTTATACATCAAGCTTATTCTGCAGAATGAAGCCTCTGCAATGATCTGCCACTTGCTCTATTCATGAAAAGGCCCATGAACATGAGAATTTCTGGCTCTGCAGTACCTATGGAGATTTACACTGCAACTGGAAATACTACATTACATGCAGTAATCTTGATTTGCTTTGCTGTCTCTTTCATAGTTTGTTCGAGAGAAGGTCGTTGGGATGGCCGTGGAAGAGTTTGAGGCATGGTACCAGGCCGAGATGCCGAACATTGCCCGATCCAAGAGCGCCCCTCCTGCTACCACATGATCCACCCATCCAGGGGTAAAGATTTGCCCCCCTTTTCAAATCGGATTCCAAGCATGAAGACTGTCTCGGTGTCCAGTACCAGCCCAGGAATTGTAGAGCACCTCTTTTCTTTCCTTTGAGGCACCAATTTCTAGGTTCTTAGTCAAAAGCTCTGACGAAACTGAACTTATACTGTCTGTGCAGTCCATGTTTCATTACATAAAGACTGGAGTAAAGTGGCTGTTTGAATGCATTTTCAAATAGATATGTTGATGAGTTTTGAAGGTAGACAGCAGATCACAAGAGCGAAGGTTCTGAGGGAGTCTGTTCCTCAACCTACATGTAGGTGCGGAAGCAAGGAATAATTCAGTAGAAAACCAGGACATGTTCTCTCAGTGAGATGTTTTTCTGCTGATCCCAAGATGATTTCCCTTTTCATGGCACAAACACATGCATGGAATTCAAGACTTAATGCTGTGATTGATTAATATAATTAATATATTTGATATTTTGCAGCTTCAAACTTTTGTGAATCTGAATCGTGGACCACTTGCAAAATTCTTGAAAATGTCGGATTTTCACTATTAAGAATTGAATTGAAGTAGGCACAGTACTGTCTTACCTTCTGTTGAGTCTAGAATGTAGTGTAGATACTACAGGTGTCAGTCCATTAATTTTCATTAGGGTATTTTTTTTTTATTTTTTGCGTGCATACAAGTATATCTGCATTGTTGAGGCACCAGCAAATTATTTGAGAATTATAAACTTCACATATATCAGAATGCTTTTTGGAAGGTTCTTGACCTGCCACAGAAGTAGTGCTACCTGTAAAGATATTGGATGAAGATACTGGAGATGAGACCTTGTTCTTCTATTGTGCAATGATACTGTTAGAACCAGAAGGGAGTTATTGATCTAGTTCACTTTGTGTATAGAATTCTGTGTCTTTGTATATGACATGTGTCCTTTTAAAGTAATGTCATAACAAAATCATGTGTTGAAGATAATCATAGCAATACAGAATGTTCATAGCAACAGTGGAAAATTACCGTAATTTTCTTAATGTCCACATATAGTTTTTTACCTTGACATGAAAAAAATCCTCTGTAATGTGAAAATTGGAACTGAAATGTGTCTGAAAGATTATACACAGGATAAATTTTAAGAAATTTGGCATTTTTTAAAGAATTAGTGCTGATAGTATTTCTTTTAAGTAGAATTGTTTGGATAATGTTGATAATTAATAATAGAGATGTTTGAACGCATGCATGCTGAAGTTAACACAGGGTACTTTATATGTTTATCAAAACAATATTGTTGTAAAAGTAATAATTTTTATGTCTTAGATTACTCAATACAAGATACAAGAGGCCATACTGTGCTTGGACATCATTTTTGTTCGAAAATAGAATTATCTTACAGTCTGTGAATGGTCCACAGCATTTTTAAAACTCTAAGATGATCTAAAACGTTTGCTATGATAAGATGTTTGTAAGAGCGCAGTACAAGAGTCTGTCACGTATGGTCTCTCATAAAGTCATTTCCCAAGCGTTATGCTTCCAAACAGGGTTTATGCTGAAGTTATAAGTGCTGCTTACTAAGTAATAGATAATCATGGAGTTCAAGCTATTTGCAATGCAGAATTAAAAAGAACAAATTTCATGTGAGATGATACAGATTTTTGCAAGACATCACCTAATTTATCATGTACTTTCAAGTATTAACTAAAAGCTGTAATGATTTGAATACAAATATTTACTGCATTTGTGAGGAAGGTTTAAAGTGTTTTTTTTTCAGTATTACATATCTATTTTGGCAGTACCTAGCACCTTGAGTAATTACAACATTTGATGTGATTTGATATGAATTTAATCATGCCTTCCATGAAGAAATGCAATTTTCTTTTTGTAGAAATGTAAATTCTTGGATAAAAGTTGAATATGGCTAGTAAAAAAAAAAATAATCAAAACTTTTATTATGTGCTGGTAGTAAAAATTTAATCATGCCTTCCATGATGAAATTCAATTTTCTATTTGTAGAAATGTAAATTCTTGGATAATTGTGGAATATGGCTAATATTTAAAAACAATTAGAATTTTTATTATGTGTTGGTAGTAAAAATTGTATGCATTATTGTGCTTGTCATTATGTTTGCATTTTGGCGCAAATGGTGTTATACTCTTGCAAGAACCCTGCAGTGATATACATGTACATGTTTCCCTTTTATTTTATTTTATTGGCACTAAATTGTACTTGTATACATATTTTTCATTTGTAACTGTGTATGATATGAGGTGTACAGCTACAAGTATACATGTATTCATTCCAAAGATGGCTGAGTAAGAGTAAATTTGACCAGTATTGTATACGTAATTTTGACATTGCTTCCAGAAAAAATCCATTCGAATTGAATATTTCTTCCACAATTGTACAATACCTGAACAAATTTGCACTCTATATGCAATATGTGTAAGCCTGAACACATCATTAATTGATTGCAGAGAGTATTAATGCACTTGAAGTGTTCTTTCCACCAATCCTCTGAATAGGTATGCAAACAAGTATGATGTTGTGAATCATCCGAATTTTAGGTCTCTTTAAGTATACTGTGGTTGTAGGCATTGCAAATTCCATGGAGAAGAAATTGAACATATCATGATTTTTGTTAAATTGATGATTTAATTGATAACTGATTTATCGATTTCTATATCATCGTTGTCAAACGTACATATTCATATTCAATTGCATCAGTGTAATATTTTACATATGATTCATTTACATTTTTAAATACTGTACTAGAAATTACATAGGAATTAGGAAGGGTTTTATAAGAATTTACTCCACACACCTGATGCATAAAAAATATGCATAATATAAATAGTATATAGAGGAGAGCTACAGCATAAGCTTAATATGCTTCCAGCAGTCAGTTAAATTACATACAAAAAATTATAGGAAAGCTTATGCTTATTGTATTTGCTATTTATCTTTTTAAAATGAGTTGTCTTTTCGATATTTAAGATTCATTGTCAATGTTTTATTTGAATACGGTAATGCTCCCAGTGAAAACTTTGAGTAGACTCTTGGCAATGAAGAAATCAGTTTGAAGTTTGTGTGTCTTTGTTGTGATAAAAATGCTGCACAGATTTTGACTTACAGTATATATAAAAATAATACATTTTATCTCTGTCTCTGTTATTTGAATGTAATCTGTAAATGTCTTTCAAATATTGTGCTGTCAACAGCTTTTAAGTACATGGTGTATGACATAAATTTTACTAAATTTGAGGTAACAAAATGATAAAGTATATTTTTTAAATTATGAAAATGCAGAAGAATCTTTATTTGATCATGTGGCATGATTGCAGAAAATTTTGTTCATTACGAATGTATTGCTGTATCCCAAGATTGTCAGTGCTCATGTAGGGAAATTGTTATTTTTCCTCTTGTAAGATTGGTTAGGCAACTTAAAGTAATTACTTTTCTTTATTGGTTTATGTAAAATCTTCAGCTTCTTTATATGTGCTCTTAAATTTTTGTATTGATTTTGTATTTTGATATAATCACTGAGTAAAAACAATCTATTCATTTCTTCGAGACTTAGCTTTTAGCTGTCCTAAATTGTCATTTTGGAAAGTTAAGTAATTTGCATAACATAAAAATCAAGATAACACAATTATATGGCTGAAAACCAAAAACAGGGTGTCTGTAAGAGGCAAACCACAAAAGTTTATAACACGCACATTTTGATATATTTTGGCTAGAGATTTTGCATGCAAATACATCTTTCATTTAAGACATGCAGTTAGAAATAAATATTTGTGTTCTTTGATATGAATAGATTTCTGTTATGCAAGAATCGCAATAATTCCCATTCAGTACATGTCTATATTGCTAGCAAATGTGTTTATTTTCATGTATTTGTTTAATGCTCAGCTGTATTACTCCTGTGACTGTGAGAACATCACCAAATATGTATGAATAAATAACTTTTGAAAATGAACTTGTTAGTTGTGCTACCGTCATGTGATTTGTGTGTGAAGGCGTTTATACATTAACCCATTCGTGACAGGAATTATTTAAAGCCTAAGTTGATCAGCTTTTATTCTTCAAATTGGCAACACCAACATTTTTCTTTTATTGTTACATTTTTCTTATAAAACATGTATCTGAAATGAATATAAATTGACAATGTATGATGAGAAGTCATAAAGTTGCCAGTTTGCAGGGAAAAACAGTAATTTTAACATTTTCATCACATTGCCAATCTAAGGATTTTAATGCTTATTTTCCTTTAAAAAATTTCAGCATCAAACAACAAATAATGATGCAACAAAGATTGGCCCAGTAAGTGTAGATTTTTTGCTCTTTCTGCTCATGTATTTGGTATGATTTTTAGGGCTTTGCATCAAAAGTTATTAAACCAAACCACATAATGTGGACCCTCTGTCACGAATGGGTTAAAAAAAAAAAACTTTTGTACCTGCTTAGATTGATTTTCACTCCTCTGATAAGTGCAGTAAGTAGTATTATTCCTGCATCACTCCCTACCTCTTCTCTCTGTTGTGCTCATGATTATCTTCATGATTCTTTTTCTTCATAGTTCTTCATCATCATACCTTTGATTATTGTTCTCTTGCAGATTCCTTCCCTTGTTACTAATTTCTGCTTCATTGGTCCTTCCTTGTTCCTGCCCAGTATTCTCTCCATCTCGATCTCCCATCTCTCCTTTATAATTTCTGTATCATTCTCTTCTTGATATCCAGTCTGTTGATCTGTCCATCATTTGCTTCATGATTTTCTCCATTTCCCTCCATTATTATCCCTGAATATTTCCTTATATCATTATCTCCATAGTGGAGAATTCCTGCTTTTTAAGTTATTACTATTATTATAGAATGTCCCCCCCCCCCCCCACCATTTTAGTTCAAAATTCTTTCATAATTATCTGTATCTCAGTGTTCCATTTTCCGTCTTATTTCGAATGGCAGAAGTAAATTCAAGTTATTTCATAAAATATCTGTCTCACACATACGATAATTTCTCAAATTTTCTGGCTGTTATACAGGTTACCGCGACAAATCGTACCGCGTTGCTAGGAAATAGGGGCGAGTTAAGAGCGAGCTCTGTTATCATCTAAGCTAAGCAGGCGCTAGGCCGATTCGTCCAGGGTCTTGTAAACATGGCGCTGCTCAGGCGAGTTGCAGGAAGGCTAAGTTCCATAACTTTCCAGGAATGTTGTGCTTCTAAATCAACTACTATCACCAATGGATCAAGACGATTTGCATCTGCATTTACCTTTGTTCCCGATGCGGCCTCACCATCGGATGGTAAGGATTGCGTTGTGTATGATCTGAGCTGATAAAGTGCTGAATGAATCTGAAAAACGCAACCCTTTTTGTAATATGTGGGACCGTTATAAAAGGCAATCCTGTTTATTTGGGGGAACATGGGGTCGGGTAGATGTGCGAGATTGGTGTTTGTAAGTGGCAGGGCTGCCAACACTCACGCATTGAGCGTGAGACTCACGCATTTCACCCATTTCTCACGCTCTCACGCTAATCATGACATTTCTCACGCCAATACTTGACTATTGTTCATCAGTGTGGGATCCGCATACTCAAACACTCATCAATAAATTAGAGTAAATCCAGAATAGGGCAGTTCGTTTTATCACCGGAAAGTATGAAAGAAAATGTAGTGTAACTGATATGAAGAAGACACTCAAAATAGAGTCTCTTCAACAGAGACGGAAAGCAAACCGAATGTCAATCTTCCAGCAGGCATTGTCGGGCCAGCTCGCCGTGCCGCTGCGATCCACCCTGCGCCCGGCCCAAAGGAACCTGCGTAATACCTCAACCACAAATAGCTTTATTCCGATTGCAACTAACAAAAACTGCTATAAGTTTTCTTTTATACCACGTTCTGTTGTTGACTGGAACAACTTGCCAAACTCAATCAAATCAATTCTCGACAAAGACAAATTCAAAGTAACAATCCAGAAGTACCTAAACCAAAATTAATACTAAGCATCGCCTCTCACCTCCGCGTAACGACCATCAGCGCACCCTAACCCTGCCCGTTTGACCCCTTTTAGGGGAGTTGGGCAGTATCCTGGAAGTAAGTAAGTAAGTAAGAATCTGAAATAATAATATAATAATAAAGAATGATAGATTTATTTAGGAAGCACTGCCTATATTATCCTATGCATCGATACCCTGACATGACCGGCCCGTACCATACCGTATAGACCAATTTCACGGCCGGTTTATGTATTTGGCCCTCTATCGGCGACGCCATTGCTGCTGTGGGCAAGCGCGCTGACCGCGATTGGCTCTGTGTACAAAATGAATGTAAGATGTGAGATATGCCCCGATATTGTTCCATTTACTTTATTCTAGATCAATAAAATAAAGCATGGATACATGGGTAGATGAGGTAAGACAATGGTCATATCTGACGGATGAAGGTATGATGTATTTTTGTAATTTCGATGGTTTTTCAACTTAGTTTTGTCAGTAAATGTTCGATTGCAGCATAGAAGCCGTAGTAAACGGGAGCCCTAAATCTTACCCTGTTTACAAAGTCAAGTTTTCACTCATTAAATTTTACGCCAAAGTACATAATGATAATGTTTCTTGACTTAAAAGTCCCTTCTGTTGATGTTTTTACCCACTGGCGACGAATTCCTTCACATTGCTTACGGAAACCTGTGTAGGGAGTACGGCTTCTCACACAAACAGGCTTCATGAGTCAAAAGCGAGTGAATTTCGCACTCAGTTAGCTTCCAGTTTTTAAACTTTCTCTAATCCTTGTGGCATTTGAACACCGCACAGCTGCGACCTGAACTTCCCTGATAATTTCTCATTGCAAATATTAAAATAAATCTGCATATACTGGTCAAACTAGACAAAAAATCGAACGAATGTACATAACGCGCTATTGACTTGTGTACTATAAAAGTTGGAGCGCCCACCCCAGTATGTCGAACTGTGTCGAACAGTCTGCTGCCCTCTTGCGTTGTGAAATTGGTCTATACGCAAAACACATGAATTCTTTATGTTTATATGGAACACTTTCAGCCATAATGACAATGAAGATGGGAACAGAGGAGGCTTGATAAAATAAATTCTCTGTTTGGATGCTTGCTTGTTGCATCTTCCCATCATCTGCACCTAAGAGTACCTACATCCAAAACCTGGGTCAAACAGAGAAGGGAACCAAATAAAGACATGGTTGACATTTTCAACTAGTGGGTATTCCGTGTTTATCATTTTCTTTGCATGTAAAATTGTATAATTTTCTCTCTTCATAATGCCTTTAGGTATACTCTATAACGTATGCACCAGATCACACAATTTCATCTTGAAAAATGAAAAAGCTCCGCACCGCGGGAGGGGGGGTCGCCCCATCCCACACCCTCCCCCACTCCCTCGCTTCACTTGGTCGGGCTTGGTCGCTTCGCTCCCTCGCACTTCGCTTCTCGTATAATCTCACTCTCAACTATTATCCAATGTTGGCAGCCCTGAAGTGGCCCCCTGATTTCAACCCCCCCCCCCCCCAAGATTGATAAGTGGATTCGGATCACTCTCAAAAAATGATGAAAATAAAATGCAGAGCCAGAGTTAGCATGGTTAGAATAGACCTTAGACCTAGTAGTCATGGTAGTACTAGTAGTAGGATGGGGGGTCGGGTGTCCGGACA
This sequence comes from Echinometra lucunter, assembly GCA_029962745.1. Classification (NCBI taxonomy): domain Eukaryota; kingdom Metazoa; phylum Echinodermata; class Echinoidea; order Camarodonta; family Echinometridae; genus Echinometra; species Echinometra lucunter. The sequence continues at coordinate 9,889,846 of CM057160.1, forward strand.
CGTAACAAAAATGAAGTCTTCTTCTTAGTCTTTGGATTAAACAAAAACTATGCATTGAATATTGCTGATCATCATCAATATTTGTTCTCTATAATATTGTCTAACATTTTGTGCTAAAACGTTTAAGAGATTTGCTTGTAACTTTTTTCAGTTGGCTGTTTAAAATCGGCTGTCCGGATACACAACCTGTCCGGACAGTCGATTTTAACCAGCCAATTGAAAAATTTCACAAGCAAATCTTTGAAATGTTTTAGCACAAAATGTTAAACAATATTAGAGAACAAATATTGATGATGATTGGCACAAATCAATGCACAGTTTATGTTTAATCCAAAGACAAAAAGAAGGCTTCATTTTTGTTACCCGTCCGGACACCCAACCCCCCATCCTATGGTTGGACCTACTATAGACCGAAGTGTTCCGTCTCTAATAACAGTCGTCGTTAGCCTCTTATAATGGTAGGGTCGGCACTCCTCCTTTTTAGAGACAGAAGCACCCCGTAGCATTGTGCGTGCAATCTCATTGTGCTGGGCAACACAATGAGAAAACTACCTCAAATCATTGATTTTTCCCCTTTATTCAAAATACGAAAATATCATTATACACTAGAGTAAAGCACCCGTCATTCGACCTGTGCCGTGATTCGACCTATTATCACTATATCACAAGCCAGCACATATTATTGTCACAACACACACTAATCACTTCATTACACACAGAGACATTGTCACTCACCACAAGAAAGTTCCTTAGTCACCTCCAAAAATCCATCTAAAAAGCCAAATTCCGGCGCCAAAAATGCAAAATCGGCACCGTATTTCCAAAGCACGCGAATGCTTAAGTTCACTGCTAAGAAACAGGTCGCAGAAAAAAGCGCTGAAAATAAAGAAATCGGCGGTTTTGTGAAGAGTTTTTTCGTATATCGCAAGCTCCGAGTGTGATGGTATCGGCGAAAAACCAAACCCTCCGTATCTGCCAATGCAATGACTTCATGTACAAAGTTGAATGCAAGTCCCAACTGGCCTTCATTCGACCGCAACGGGAGCACCGATGGGCGCCGCAACTTCCGCGATGGACAACCATGTAAGGTGCAGCCCATTTCAGGGGCCCTCATACCGTTGACATTGAACGCGCAGTGTGCCCGGTCAAATGATTGCCGGGGGATATCGAATTAAGGGCATGAAACATAGCGATATATTTTCCTATTTTCTAAAAAATTGTGATGCATTTGAAAAAGTAACATTGTGATAAAAATAGTTTAATATATTTGACATGAATTTATGTAGATATGATTTTGTGAAAAGTAAGTTGAGCAGAAGAAATATTGCAGAGAAGCTTAAGCGGTCGAATCTCGGGCAGTTTACTCTATAGAGTATATAGCTTACCGATATTATGATGTAGACTCTGTTCCTTTTAAATCTCCATTTTCAGGTAAATTCAGGGTCCTAACGTTAGATCCTCTCGGTTGGAAATCTTGCAGCAGCCAACCTCTATCTCTGTTCGCCTCCGCGCTTGTCGCAGGGAGATCAGTGAATTTGCGACTCTCGCATTTCAACTGTATTCAAATGATCGACCAATACAAAACCACAACAACAAAAACATCGTTCGTACGTATATGCCCAAACGTACATGGTCGATCGTTTGAATACGGCCGGTTGAAATGCAAGGAGATTAAATGGGCAAGATCGACAAAACTGCATATTCATTACGGTAGTTCATTGATAAAACTATAACGTCAGTGTAATGAATATTCATAGGCGTAAGTTCATGTTTTCGTTTCTCCTACACGAAACGGCGATTGCCAGTGAAATAGGACTGGCTTCAAATTTGGCATGCATACGGAAATTTGATGGATTCTAAAGTACATTTGAGGTAAATCTGATTTCCGACCAGCATATTTACATTAGTAGCATCCTATATATACTCTTGCAGATGAGAGCTCCTGCGAAAAGCAGTGATTCCACTCAGCCCATGAAAACGAACAGTTTACAATTTAACGTTGGATATTAATTTTTTACAATTAACCTCCCCCCTTCCGCAGCCCCTGAATTATATATTTAGGCCGCAGGCTTCACAGAGCCTGGCATCTTTTCCTATCTCACTTACGTTGTAGCCATTTCACCACTTAAAAAAAAACCTGGAAAATAACTCTCCCATCGGCCAATGATGCTACCAGCCTTATAACTATTGGCTGTGGCCATTGCGAACCCGACTGGCACTTGGGACCAAAAATGTATTATCCCTAAAAGAAAATGTATGCTAAATTTATCTTATCAAAGCTGGTAAAATCTCACCGATGTTTACATAATCATGCTGTCATTTGTAATGCAGATTGAAAATGGCGACTATCTTGCGCATGCGCATATGGGTGCTAGTGATCTTGCAGATGTTTACACGAAATTTACGGTAAATCTCACCAAATTGCACAAATTGTGGGGCCAAGCTTCATAATTTTAATGGGCTCGGCCGTTGCTCAGCCACGGAACGCTCGTTGTAAATGGGATCCTTGACGTACAGTCCCAAGGATGCAAATGCACCTGCACAGACAGCCCATACTCTTCAATTAAAAATCATAATAAGATAGATGTTAAGTTCTGATGCTTAGAGTCTGAAGTTATAGTCTATAATTTATCTGATGATAATTTGTAGACAGGAAATAGGAGAGTTTGCTATTAAAGAATGAAAAAAAATGACCTATTTTGTAAGAAGTTCAAAATTCAGTAGGCATCCGATTAAATAATTTCTCTTTCATTTCTGTGTTGACCTTTTTTCTGCAGGAGAAACTTCAAAGATGAATCTATTTCAAGCTCTCAACAATGCCATGGATATAGCCTTGACTTCCGATCCAACAGCAGGTGATTTTTTTTTTTTATGCCACTGCTCACCAAAGATGGTGCTGGAGGCATTACATTTTTGGGTTGTCCGACTGTCTGTCCGTCCATCCTCCTTTTTCATTTTCGCGTTATGATTATCTCAAGAATTGTTCCACTGATAAAATATGTGTGTAAGACTGGTATTTCCCTTAGACACTAAGAGGGAACCCCTTACCATCCAGTCGAAACATTAATGTGACTATAACTGATTATGCCTTGGTATTGTGGGAATATTCATCAGTATTGGTTATGTGTGTTTACCATCTGCATGAGCACATAAGGGAAGTATATATGTATTAAAACTGCTCATTTCTCTGTAAAAGACATTGACAGAAAGTAAAAGAAAGTTGACAGAACGTCTCGTCTGTTGAGGTGCAGAAGGGAAAACCCGATGTAAGATATGTATAACAACATACGTATGCAAAGTGTACCATTCACTAAAGGACATCCTGCTCTGTGTGTTAGCAACTTAGTGTCACTATACTGTATTCAGAATATGAGCTTTATATATTACTTCTTTAAAGAGGTACATGTATTACTAGTTCAAATACTCTATCAATTAACATAAAAGCGACTAGTGAGGTAGACTAGATGACGTACACACACACACATGGACATGAATTAGGGAGTGTATGAAATTGAACAGCCATGTGATTCTATAAACATCCTAATTGTGTGATCTTATGGTTTCCTTATTCCTTAACCGTTAATGCCTAGAATGCTGGGTGAGTGGGGGTGGGGGTATTTCACACGTACGTGTGCTAGGTTTACGCAAATTATATTTAATTTTTTTCAGGTGATTGGTACACTTTCAAGCCCTTCTGGATCTTAACTCCTTGCCTACGGTAACTGGGCGGCCCCTGTATTAAGTCTATGGGAATTTGAGAATTCAGTAGTCAACAGGTTAACAAATATGATTATGAAAAAAAGAGTAGCCTCAGTAAACAAATGTGAATTTATGAATTCATAACTACTAAAACAATTTGATTATTGATTAAATGGTGAAAAGCAGGAGAACTTTGAATTCTTAATCCCCTACCATTTTCTAAATGTCCACGAAATACCATCATCAGTAACTTTTTAACTGCTTTTCTTTGTCTTCAGTTGTATTTGGTGAAGATGTTGCCTTTGGTGGTGTTTTCAGATGTACTGTGGGACTTGCAGATAAACACGGTGAGTAGTGGATTTCTACTACCACTACTACTGCTACTACTACTACCACTACTACCGTTACTACTACTACTACTACTACTACTACTACTACTACTACTACTACTACCACTACTACTACTACTACTACTACTACCACTACTACTACTACTACTACTACTACTACTACTACTACTACTACTACTACCACCACTACTACTACTACTACTACTACTACTACTACTACTACTACTACTACTACTACCACCACTACTACTACTACTACTACTACTACTACTACTACTACTACTACTACTACTACTACTACTACCTACTACTACCACTACTACTACTACTACTACTACTACTACTACTACTACTACTACTACTACTACTACTACTACTACTACCACTACTACTACTACTACTAATACTACTACTACTGATAATAATAATGATCATAATGATAATAATGATAATAATGATAATAATGATAACATTGCCTTTTTGTTCTGTCATTTTTGTGAGCATTGAGGCTGAACTCTTTTGTAAATTTTTTTGTAGGAAGTCTTGATTGAAACTTCAGGATTTGTGTGCATGAGCCTTCTGTAAGCCCATTGAGCATGATGCGATTTGTACAACATGCATTTCCCAAATCCCCTAGCCCAAATTATCGCAGCCTATTCAGCGTGTTAATGTTGTGATAAAGTTACAGTGTTCAAAGTCACAATTTAGGGGCCAAGTCCTGTTGGGAACCTCTTAGTGCCAACCTTGATTAAGAGTAAACCATATTGTGGAGGGGGGGGGGGGGGGGGATTACATAAGGCCATCAGTGATTAATTATGGTTTATGCAAATGGTGGTATCAAAGGAAAGCTCATAAAGTGGGAGACCACATCTGAAAATAATTGAAGGAATATTCAGTGCATTGAAATGAAATATAAGAACTCTCATTTTCACATACATGTACTGACCCCACTTTCTGACCCCACTTTACTGCTTGATTCTGAGTGAAACCACATCTCTGATGTTATTTATGGCCTTAACACTGACTTTATCATCTTTGACAGGCAAATGATGGGATATTCAACACAACACTCTGTGAAGAAGGTACCTAATTCTGAGTGGAACTACATCTCAGATGCTATTCATGTTAACACTGATTTCACTATCATTTTTACAGGCAAAGACAGGGTATTCAACACACCACTCTGTGAACAGGGCATCGTAGGCTTTGGCATCGGCATGGCTTCTGTGGGAGCTACTGCTATCGCTGAAATACAGTTCGCCGATTATATCTTCCCAGCCTTTGATCAGGTGAGCTTTACATATATAACCCTTTGACAACTGAACTGCCTCTTTCGTATAGGCATGATACTTGAACCACTTGTTTCCTTTGAGCAGTGGGTCAACGCTGTTCAGATTCACCTTACTGTAGCAACAAAGAATTAGATAAGAATTTAGATTACTGGTATTTGTTACCACAGTGTATTGCTGTGTGGATATGAGAGGGAGAATTGATTTTTTTTTTTTTCTCCATTGAATTTGCTGACACTAATTACTGATTGCTGTCACAGATTCACATTTCTTCCCTAATGTGAATGATATTGATAACATCATTTCCAACTATGATAGTTGTGTAAAAGTAATTGAGTACATCATTTACTGCTTAGGTTTTGAAGAAAGAAAGACCATGTGGATACGATGTTTTTTAATTCCTTTGTCGTTTATTTCGTTGAGAGATACATGTAGTATTCTACAACGTAACAACACTTTTGCATCATAACATTTAGTTTGACTTTTTCACTATTAATAGAAAACAATTTTTCTTCTTAAGAGGAGGAGGTTGGGCGAGAAAGAGGGAAAGCATTAAAAGTTTGATAAAGAGAGAGGGAAAGAGAGAAAGAAAAGGATAACGGGAGAGGAAAGAGAGAGAGAGAGAGAGAGAGATATTAAACAAAGCAGTGAAGCGATGATTGTTACAATGTGGAGTTTTCTTTTTTGAAAGTTTGCTTGTTGCTGCAGAAAATTTCCTAATGTACTTTTTTTTCCTTTTGCTTGGTCTCTTTCAGATTGTGAATGAGGCAGCCAAGTTCCGGTATAGGTCAGGTAACATGTTCGACGTGGGCGCTCTCACTGTCAGGGCGCCTTGGGGAGCAGTCGGACACGGCGCCCTCTATCATTCACAGAGTCCAGAAGCCTTCTTCGCACATGTTCCGGGAATCAAGGTATATTATGGTCTGTGCGACTAGATCCCATTAACCAGATGATTACCGAATTCTACAATTCCCATAACCTCAGTACAGGGACCACCCAGTTTCCTTAGCCAATGGGTTAACACTTTTTGAGCATACACATTTAGTGTGGCATTGTAGCAGCTTACAGCAAGTTTAACGTTTCTCGGTATGTTCCGTCTCTCTTTGCTACAGAGATTCAAAGCATATAACCTGAGTACAGGGACCACCCGTTTGCGTAGCCAAGGGTTAACATTTTTTTAAGCATATTTAGTATGGCATTCTAGCAGCTTACAGCACGTTAAACGTGTCTTGGTACTTTCCGTCTCTTTTTGCTACAGAGATTGAAAGCATATAAAGATTTGATCCATGACCATTTGAATTCATAATTTCTTCATTAGTCTGTTTCAAACAGAAGATTGACTTCAGTTGGTAATGAAACAAAAATATTTCAAAGCAGAAAAAGGCAAAGTGCAGGGTGTCCCCAATAAGAAATGATAATATATATTTTTTTTAAAATGCTTCTTTGCTCTGCCAGCAGCTTGATTTTCATCCACGCCTCAATTGAAAGGCCAATTTTCTATTATCTGAACCCCCTGGCACCCTCTCTCCCTGCTAAATACATGTACTGTCTTGGGCAAGACAGTAATCTGCATTTAACCTCTTGACCCAGCCGTAGTAAGTGGGTACCTGGTAGGTCCTCTTAAAGCGCATAGCTCTCACTATGAACATGACGGACAAAGAAAGCGGACAAAATAAACAACCCCTCATTCTACCCTTCACAATGGTTCCGGTAGTCAAGAGAACATCCCTTCACTGCTGTTGTCTAAAATATGTGGAACAGTTGTCACCTGCATATTCACCTGGAACTACATGATTAAACATAATAGCTGTGAAGGGATGTTCTCTTGACTACCGGAACCATTGTGAAGGGTAGAATGAGAGGTTGTTTATTTTGTCCTCTTTCTTTGTCCGCCATGTTCATAGTGTCTAGACATTCTATTATAGTGTGATATGATATACAAGAACAAAATGTTTTTAATTGTTATTAGTATCTTTAATAGTAGTATTTTAAAAAAATTTATTATTATTGTTGTTTTTGTTGTTATTAGTACTATTATCTATTATAATCATTTGGGTAAGAACTTAGGAATAAAAGTTATTATCCAGTAACACACCTTATATTATTCTCTCTCTTCTTGTCCAACTGTTTCTCTGTCCTTCATTCTTTCTTTCTTCCTCTCCATCTGTCTCCGTCTCTGTCTGTTCATTCACCTCTTGCTCACAAGCTCTCTCTCTCTCTCTCTTTCTCTCCATTTTCCCCTTCTATCTGTTTCTGTATTTATTTTTTACTGTTTTTATCTGTTTCTTTCTCATTGATTTTATCTCTGTCTCTCCGTCTCTCTTTGTTACTCTCTCTCCGTTTTTGCTTCTCTTTCTCTCTCTCTCTCTCTCTCTCTCTCAGGTTGTAGTCCCACGTAGTCCTATCCAAGCCAAAGGTCTGTTACTGTCTTGTATACGAGATCCAAACCCATGCGTCTTCTTTGAGCCTAAAGTACTCTATCGTGCAGCTGGTAAGTATTGCAATTTTATATCTCCTCAAGGCTTTGAGGATGTCATGATCATGATGCTTACAAATAGTTCTACTGACAACTGTTACATACATATAAGTATATGATACCCCATACAAATGTGGCATTTCCTGTCTCGTATGGAAAAACCAAGGGCTTTTGAAGAGCAGTCTTTTTTCAGGGGGCAATTTTTTTCATATTCTTCGTAAGTTACGTTAAAACAATGAGAAAGCTCACTAATTTTTCTCCTTTCCCACAACTCAAGCTTCTATATAATAAAAGGTTAAGATCCAACAAATTTGAAGATGATGTGTGAGTTTTCTCATACATGTACTTATAATGTCGGGTGGAAAGAATGTCACAGTAAAAATGCCCCTGTAAATGATTGCTCTTCCCATGTCCTCATTTTTTAATTGTCATAAAAAATAGCTGAAAAGTTGACATGAACTCTCATGCCACATGTGTGTATACTCATTTCTCTGTGAGTCTGTGCTGTTCTTGTGACTTTCATGGAGATTGAGTCAATTTCTCTCTACTTAGATAAATTCAAAATACCAAAGTAAGTCACTGCCAGTCAATGTTATAGTAATATTGTAATAATTTTGCTAACCCAGGGAAACCTCATCAGCTTCAACACTGTTCTGCCTGAGGGCCCTGCAAATTATCATTACCCCAGCTATTGCTAGGTCCCCATTTACACCTGGGTCGAGGGTGACAATAGTAGGTAAAACATCTTGCCCAAGGATGTAGGCACCCACCGAGCATAACACCCAGGACCTCTCGTATAAGAGTCAAAAGCATTCACCAATAGACCACAGTGCTCCCACTTAAGCCCTGCTTCATGATTTTGCTACGCATGTATGTCTGTTTATCATTTCTTCCCCCGATCCTGAAACGAGGAGGCGCTGTGGCTCAGTGGATAGAGTGGTGGTCTTGTAACCGGGAGGACCCGGGTTCGAAACCAAGTGGATGCGCTAATGCCCTTTGGTAAGGTATTAATCCTCATTACCAAGTCCTTCGGAGGGGACTTAAGGCCGTCGGTCCCTTGGTTGCTTACTAACAAGCATACACATGCTTTCTTTAGCAGTTGGGTAAATTAACCAACCATTTTTAACACTGCCCTCTTTGTCTCTTGTTTTTTATCTTGATATAGTTGAGCAAGTCCCAGTAAAGGATTACATGCTGCCATTGTCACAAGCAGAGATATTGCAGGAAGGTGAGTCCACTGTTAACCCGCTGGCTACTGGAACTGGGTTGTACCTGTGTAAAGCCTATGGTAATGACAGAATCCAGTAGTCAATATGTTAACTCATTTAGTTCATTGGACACTGAGCCTAAGATAAGTCTAAGATATAATTTTTTTTTTCATAGTTCAGGTTGAAGTTTATTTCCTTGTTCCATTTAAAATGATAGTAAAAACAAAAACAAAAAAGACCCCTCTCAAAAAAACAAAAGCAAACAAGAAAAGCAGAGCAAAAAATTTAAAATAAAGTTCTAAAGGAAAGGCAGAACCCTAATACATCAGTGTAATTAAAGCAATACTGCACAGAAAATACCTTCACAAAGTGAAAAAAAAACAACAACCAAAATTAATAATAAGGTCTAATATGACATTGAAATAATAACCTTAGAGCAACAAGCATTACTAAAGGAATGGGTTAATCAATTTTCTTGACACTAGGAACTGAAAATATATTTTCTGTGTTTTCTTTATGTGGCGATGGGCAAGTTTTAAGTTCAGCAGAATGGCAATTCCAAAGCTTGAGCCTGTATATTTCACAGTAGTCCTTGAGATACTGATAAAAATCAATGTGACAAATGTCTCCATGACAAGTACCGACATGAGAAAGATAACAGCTAAGTCAATATCCTGTCATGCAATACAGATAAGATGCAAACATATGGCTTTTTCACACCATAATATCAAGCGTTTAGTCAATAGATTTAGTGTATATTTAGCAATTGCTATGTATATTTAAAAAAGCAGCAACAATTGACATCAGGTCTGAATTTAAATTAAGAAGGTTTGGCATTTTGTATCAATACTGAAATTTGAATGACAAGCACCTCAGATGGTATACAAGATGTCATGTACATGTACAGCGCAGTTACATGTAAGCAGATGCAAAGTTCCGTCATAAATGCTGCAAAGGAAAATTATCCCCAGGACAATTACTCCTAGAAAGGTGGTGCAGTTAACATTTCTTAGTAGGGAGGGGGAGGGGGGGGGGGGGTGTACTTCCAAGGGATTATTGTTGGGATGGGGAGGGGATGGTAGTTGCCCAGGGGGTATTTGTCTGGGTTTGCTTTTCTTTGTATTTTAGCATCTCTAGGTATCCAAAACTATAATTGTTTGCATATAAGGTTTTGAGCAGGGCATCCTTGCAAAATGTGTTAATAAAGTTTGATTAGGCGTTTTATCTTTTTGTCATCATGCGAAAGAACGCGTCCGGAACGCAAAATGGAAAATGATTGAAAATTAAATTTTTCAAACACTGATTAATAATTTCACAGATAGCATGTAGACCTTCTAAATTGATTTACAATCTTCTTGTGATATGATCTTTGCTAAAATTCTATTGCAATATGCCAAAGTAGAAATTTTAATGTTTGCATTTTGTATTTTGCGTTCCGGACGCGTTCTTTCACACAATGACATCAAGATAAAATGTCTTAAAATGCCTTGAAACAAAACAAAACACAAAATCCATACATGTAAAACAAAGTAATGATGATGGTGATGATGATAACAATGGCAATGACGATAACAACAACAACAACAACAGCTACAGTTTCTCTCTTGGGGGACCCAAGGATACATCTTTTGTTTTGGAGATGTATAACTCTTCGTGCCAACAATGAAATGTGATCAACTTGGTCGATTCACCCTTATATCCCACTACATAATAACTTGATTTTCCTAAGGTTTTTTTTTTCATGCATTCATTGTCAACTAGTCATGCCATGATTTTCTAAATCCTACCATTGGTATTTAGTGGAATGATTTGAAATTTATTTTTGTGTCATGTGGTTTTACAGTGGACAAATCATCAATTTTTTTTTAATGATTTGATTCAATTTTTGCATCTCTTGCAGGCAGCGATGTGACGCTGGTGGGGTGGGGTACCCAGATCCATGTCCTGAGAGAGGTGGCCCAACTAGCCCAAGAGAAGCTAGGAGTCAGCTGTGAGCTCATTGACCTCGTCACCATCTTACCCTGGGACAGGGACACAATCTTCAAGGTGAACACTCTGCACCCCTAAAGCCTGTTTCTCAAAATTGTCATCAACCCATTCGTGACAGAGGTCCACATTTTGTGGTTTGGCCTATTAAATATCTTTTGATGCAAAGCCCTAAAAATCATACCAAATACATGAGCAGAAACAGCAAAAAATTCTACACAAACTGCCCATTTTGGTTGCGTCAATATTCGTTGTTTGATGCTGACATTATTTAAAAAGAAAATAAGCATTAAAATCCTTAAATTGGCAATGTGATAGAAGGTTTAAAATTACCGTTTTCCCCTGCAAATTGGCAACTTTTTGACTTCTCATAATAATTTCTGTCAATTTATATTCATTTCAGATACATGACGTTTTATAAGAAAAATGTAGCAATAAAATAAAAATGTTGGGGTTGCCAATTTGAAGAATAAAAGCTGATCAAATTAGGCTTTAAATAATTCCTGTCACGAATGGGTTTAGGCTTGTTCAGATATGAGGGGACAAATCCCCACTTATGTTAATGAATGCGCATTAACACGTCAACTCTCAAATAAAAGAGTTGTGTCAAAAGTTGCGCAGAAAAACTCATGAGAATGTATTTTGCGATAAATTTTTAAGAATTTGATTGGTCCACATCGACAACGTTTTTTTTGTCACCTCATATTTCATTGACTTCTATGCTAAAAATGTCGCAGGGATTGTCTCCTCATATCTAAACAAGCTTTTAGTCTAAGTTGGTGGACATCCCATTGTAATGAGTATTAATTCTACAAACACATTTCTTCGTGGGTTGTCCAAGAACTTATCACTTAATGATGGTTTACTCACCTTTCTTAATCACCTTGGTCTTCATGCACTTCGATCAGGATACTACAGTGAAACCTGTTTATAGAGACAACTCGAGGAAGACAAGAAAAGCTGGCTTTATGGGCAGGTGGTTCGTGTAATGGACATTTCATAGAGAAACACTGTGGAAGGGAAACAAAAATTGTCCTTATAGACAGGTGGTCTTTCTATACAGGTGGTTGCTGAAGCAGATTTGACTGTATGTATATCACTTGTAAATAAATAGAAAGTGAGGAAGAGAGAAGTTCCTGTTTCTCTTTGTTTTATCCTCCTCCTTAAAGTGATTACACAATGGTTAAAAAATTTTGATATATGATCGAGAATAGAATTCTAAGAAGAATAACATTTTAAAAATTTGAGGATTTTCAATCGAAATCAGTGCATTTTGGCTAATTTTCTCACAAAAAGTCAAGAGTTGACAAAAAAATTGGAGTATGAGGTATGACGTGGTATAAAAGTGGTTACCCAGCTTCGTGCATTGGTTATGCTGCACGCTAGACTGAACAATATGTATTATACCTTGCGCGCATTTTGCTAGAATTGTGCTACAAGGTAACCACTTTGACGTCATTTTGACGTTTTTGTGGGTACCCAGTTGAAACTGGGACACAACTGAGGGGTCAAAAATATCCTGAAATCTTATCGCATATGGGGGTTTCCTTGGCAAACAACTTTAAAAAAAAATTAGGCAGACGATTTTCTGCTGATGAAATCATGCTCTTTTAAATGAACTAACATTGTTTCAGCATTGGATACCCACTTTAAGCCCATTCTATTGTAGCCCTGTTCTATCAGGTCACCATCATACACTTGGACCAGATATGCTATCTAGTACTTGTATGGCCTATTTTGTCTCCTTTCCATTACGTTTACATGTATGTCCTTTCATTTTTGCACTGTGTGCGTATATGTTTGCATGTGTTTGTTGTATGTATGTGGGTTTTTTTTTTTCCTTTCTGTGCTTCGAAGGAAGTTTATTGTTGCCTTATTATGGAAACAAGGCTTTCCAGAGACATTCCTCAAGGTGACATTCATACCCAATGCTTGCCTTGATTTAGATAATTCATTGTTTATTGCCCTGATACATGAAGGACCCACAATCCCCTTATCACCTTATCGTGTGAAGTTATGATTAGAAAACTGTTCCGTGATATTACAAACAGGAAATCAAATATTTTCAGTCCACATTTGCAGGTTGACAAGTTTTGTATTCATTTTGGGGTCACTGAAAATCCCTGACTCTCTCGCTATCTCTCTCTCGCTCTCTCTCTCTCTCTTTCTCTCTCTCTCTCTCTCTCTCTCTCTCACACTATCTTTCTCCTATATCTCTTTCTTTTAAAAAAAAAATCATGCTGGGAAACTTAAGGTGAGGCTTTATGCCTTGTTTAAAAACGTAAACCGGCTCTAAAAGAAAATGTGCATTTGTAGCAAAGTGAAATGTACTAAAATCTACATATTACAGACTAAAGGATATCATGGTTTTTATTATTATCATGACATAGAAATTACATATTATAATTATGCAATAGGGGCACTTACTGTAGCTGCATCATGCTCTTTAAAATCTAATGTTCAGATTTATTTATAAAAAGTGTTTACCCCCTCTTGCTTTTCATTCAACTCATTATGTATGGGAACTGGGGGGGGGGGGGGGGCTGTATTACAACTAATGTACTGTTTTGGTAGCAGAAATTGAATTGATGAGAAACCAGTTGAATATAATCTCACATTTTCTGCCTTGCATCAAAAGATACTTGTGTGAGATCTAAAATATTCCATTAATGATTTCCACTAAATGGCTACGGTGCACAGAAATATCTTCTATCTAGGAAGACCACAATTTTGTTTTCCTTAAATAGATTTTTCTTCTGAAAAAATGAATTAAGAAACCTGTATATTAAAGGGAAAGTCCACCCTAGAAGTTTCACTATTTCAATAAAAGGAGATAAATTTGAACAGCATTTTAAAAAAGAAATGAGCAAAATCGGTCAAAGAATAAGAAAATTACACTCATTTACATTTTCTAGTAAATTACTCTCGGCTCTGCAAATTGGCAACACTGATGACATATGCGAGCAGGTCTCCATTCACTTTGTACATGAAATTTCACATTTTCTCAGTTTTCTTGGAAGTTACACATTGTTTTTTACCCCATAGTCAAAGTATGTTATGTAAAAAGCAATTCTTCTGAACATACATTGACTATGGGGTTTAGAAAATGTACATGTACAAAGTGAATGGAGACCTGCTCGCATATGATGTCATCAGTGTTGCCAATTTGCAGAGCCGAGAGTAGTTTACTAGAAAATGTAAATGAGTGTAATTTTCTTATTCTTTGACCGATTTTGCTCATTTCTTTTTTAAAATGCTGTTCAAATTTATCTCCTTTTATTGAAACAGTGAAATTTCTAGGTGGACTTACCCTTTAAGACCACCTGCTCATGAGGACTGCTTTCCTTGTCTCCCCTGGGCAATCTTTATATACGGGTTTCACTGGAGACGGCCTGCAGGAGGGTGCTACAATGCCTGGTAGCCAAGTAACATTGCAGATAGTGAAGGCCTCAAATTTGTAAACATACGTGTAGATATCCAAATATTGTCATGGGTGATTGTCTTTATGGGGACATTTTTTGGCATGATGCCTGAGAATGTGACCAGTGAATGTCAAGAACAATTGCATTGATTATTTTTGGAATCAAGAGAGGGCTGTATACACACAGAATGAGATTATAAAAGACCTTCAGGCCTCACATATTTGAGAATAAAAAAAAAAATGTCATGTGTGTGCACTCTGGGAAATAAATACAATGGGTGGTGTTCCGAGAGCAAATACTATTAAAGTTAACCCATAGCAGTACAGAGCTTTCTTGAGGTCTAAATTAATCATCCCCAATCCTCAAATTGGCAACAAATATTATTTTTTTCCACTCTTACATGATTTGAAAAAAATAATTATAGATATAACATGAACCCAAATGAATTATGATTGCAAAATTTAAGCTGAAACTGCCAATTCGAAAACGGAAATGGTGATTATGTGATACTCACTGCGTTGCCAATTTAAAGAGTTTAATGCTTAGTTATATTCAAACTGCTCTTATTCGAAAACGCAACAACGTACTGCATTGGGAATGGACTCAAAACTTTCAGTGAATTTTTCTCTTTCTGCTCATGTATAATGTGTGATGCCCAGCATTCTTGATCGGCAGATACTACCAAAGCGTCTCCTAAAGGAGGCACTGTACCTCTATGGGTTAAGCCTGGCTTAACTTAATTCACATTTTTGTGGACTACCTGATGCCATCTTATTTACCCTGTACAGATTATTTTAATCCTGCAATGAAAAGTGTCAAAAAAATTAATTTTGCCATGAAATGGAAATAAAAAGATAATATGAGTATGAACTTAATTTCAATCTTTGGTACATTATCTTTGTCATGAATATTGAAGGAGGAAGATGAAACCTAGCATTCCATAGAAGTGTGAAGTTGTGAACTAAAATTCTAGTTTAGTCTGGACTTAGTCCCGGCTTAACTTATGAGAATACCACCCATTGTGTTTACACAATAATTACTGTGATAAAGGACAACCTTTCAAACTGTAAATGTTTACTTGAAACAAAAGACAACTTTGCAGGCTTTGTCAGAAGAAATTCATTTCATTTCATTTTATTTTACTTTTAATTTTTCATTTCATTTCATGCAATTTTATCTCATTTTATTTAATTTTTATTTTCATTTTATTTAATTCTGTGTTTGCATTCATTGGCAAAGACTTGTATATAATCAGTTTTCATTTCATGTCCCTTTTTTTGCAGTCAGTGGAAAAGACTGGTAGACTACTTGTTGCCCATGAAGCACCCATCACAGGTGGGTTTGCATCAGAGATTTCGTCCAGCGTTCAGGTGAGATGTTATCCCAGTCACTGTCATTACTTCATGCAGATAACAGAGTTCTGGGCCCTGTTTCATAAAACTTCTTATCAATAACAAGTTGCAATAACTGTTCTAAGCTACTCAAATCCTTGCATCTGATTGGCTGAGAGCAAATTTGTCACAGAAATTAGCAGTTGTAGCTGATAACGAGTTTTATGAAACGGGGCCCTGGTCGTGCAGTGACTTGGTAGGAGAAAAACGCAGCAATTTCGAAAGACTGCATGTTCAGATGTAAATGTATCGATGGTAATGCTTCAAAATTGTGTCTTCCATATTAGCTACATGTATTGAAATCGTCCGTTCACAGGAAATTGACTCTCACCGAAAAACACATACATATACATGTACCTGTACATAGAATAGGGTGTATGGGACTACACAAACATGTGGACTAGGTCCTTAGCACTTGAGATGTTTCTTATTTTTAAAAAAAAACAAGATGGCCATTAAAAAAAACTCACTCTTTTGCTCTGAAGCTTGGGGTAGTGCTGCTAGAGAAGTATGGATTGCTCAACTTTTTTGTTGTTGATGAAATGTGCTGCTGAATTGGTCGAGTACCTCAAGCTCAGACTTCTTTGGGCTCATGGTAATGCTCCTTTGGAAGCTGCTGGTAGGATAAAGGTTCAAGAAGCCATATAATGTGCAGATCTCGAGTTTTGTAACAAGGCACAGTAATCAAATAATCATCAGAGGTCATTTTATTAATTTTTTATTTTTTTTTGTGGGGGGGGGATATGATTCAACCATAATTTTCAGACAAAAATGAAGAAAGAGCAAGAAGGTAATCATCTCAAAATGGGTACAGTCTTGGAATAATCATGTGGGTTTTGAAAGGGGAGGGGGGCACAGCCTGGATGTTAACCCCCCCCCCCTCCCCCACTTTATATGTTATCTTTTGTTTGGTAATGAACTGCTATCAAACAAACATTTCTTGAAGGTTACCCTGCCATGATAACCTTCCTGCAATAAACCCTTCAAGCTTTCATCTTACCCGTTTGTAATATTTTGAAGCTGCCGCTGATGCCCGAGAGCATTGTCTGAATAAAGTAGCAAAGTTCAGAGGTCATTACGTTCCTTCTTTCTCTTTCTTTCTCCGTTTCTCTCCTTGGGTGAATGATGCTGCTATTGTATGCAAAATGATAAGAACTTTATTTTAGAGCGTAACATCCTGACATTAAATCACTCCAAACTCCACTTTTATTATTGTGAGCTTGATCGTGTTTATGTTTTATAATTATGTGTATTAATCAAATTGATATCATCAAAGTAGAATCTGTTGTGTAGAAAAACTCATAAGGGAAAGAAATGCCCAAGGCCTTTTTCTTTTCAGCTTTGGGGAGGAAGTACCTATACATGTAGATTTATTATGAATAATTACAATAAAAATATATAAGATATGTACATGTAAGGTACCAAATTCACTCAATAATCAAATGCTCAAGGCACAACTTGTGCATAAGATGAAATGATATGACACATTACAAAAGAAGTACATGTATTCTTATAAAGAAGATGAAATAACTAATGCAGTGATACTACACAAGTATATACATGTAAATTATAGTACATACATTTCATGAAGCTTTATAACATGTCATATTTTCTACGAAGTCGGGTCCTTTAGGCCTATAGAACATAATGATGAAAATATTGCTATCTTGTGGTGTTGGAGAAAAAAAAAAACCTTTGCTTGTATTTGTAATATCAGCTATTTCTTTGCATTAGAAGTAACCTTTTCTTCATTAAATGGAGGGTCACTATAGGTATCCACCATCACAACAGGCTTCCACCAAAAGAACCATTTCCATAAAATTTGAGTCATGTTTCATTATTCTCGCCCTGAATTGTGGGGGTTTTTTTTAAATCCCTTGCTTCTGACTCAAAACTCATATTTCATACTTTCATACTATTCAAGTCCAGTTTCATTGTCCTGACCCTTTCAGGCATGGATTCTGAGACAATGAGCTCATTTTGACACCTTTGGTTTTTCAGCCAATTTTGATGACCTCGGACCTGCGACTCTTTCCGAAAAAATCCTCACTTGTGAAAAAAAATTCAAATTTTCATAATTCCATACAATTGGAGTCCAGTTTCATTGTCCTGACCCTTTCAGGCATGAATTCTGAGAAAATGATCTCATTTTGACACCTTTGTTTTTTTTGGCCAATTTTGATGACCTCAGATCTGCGAGTTTTTTTTTAAATCCTAACCATTCACCAAAATTCATATTTCATATTTCCATACAATTTGAGTCCAGTTTCATTGTCCTGACCCTTTCAGGCATGGATTCTGAGACAATGAGCTCATTCTGACACCTTTGGTTTTTTGGCCAATTTTGATGACCGCGGACCTGCGACTTTGTTCGAAAAATCCTCACTTGTGACCAAAATTCATATTTCATAATTCCATGCAATTGAAGTCCAGTTTCATTGTCCTGACCCTTTCAGGCACGGATTCTCAGAAAATGAGCTCATTCTGACACCTTTGGCTTTTCGGCCAATTTTGATGACCGCGGACCTGCGACTGTTTTAAAAAAATTTCACTTGTGACCAAAATTCATATTTCATTATTTCATACAGTTTGAGTCCAGTTTCATTGTCCTGACCCTTTCAGGCACGGATTCTGAGAAAATGAGCTCATTCTGAAGCTTTTGTTTTTTCGGCCAGTTTTCATGACCGCGGACCTGCAACTTATCTCGAAAACTCTTAACCATTCACCGAAATTCATATTTCACATTTCCATATGATTTGAGTCCAGTTTCATTGTCCTGACCCTTTCAGGCATGGATTCTGAGACAATGAGTTTATCTGAACACCTTTGGTTTTTCAGCCAAATTTGATTATCGCGAAATGCTAAGATATTACCAAAATTCATGCCCTCAAATGTGTACAAGGGTCTGTTTTGTGCTGGGCGCGGTATAATGTCTGAATATTTTAGAAGTTTTTTTTTTATATTGAAATATATTAACCCATTGGCTACTTTTTGATTATGGTGTTACACACATTTGCTGTAGATTGCTCCCCAGGTCTTCTTGGCCGGAAGTTACAAAGGTGGTCAAATTTAGACAGTGGTTTATGCAAAAGTGTGCTTGATTTAGCGCATACTCTAGGAAAGGTCTAATAATGAATGCACATGTCTGGCAAAGCTTGCTTAATTTACAAACCGTGGTCTAAACCAATTCATCTAGCATGAATTTAGCACCCTTTGCCTAACATGCATCTACATTTTTGGACGTTTCATTATAGCGTACATGTATGTTCAAAATCAGGCGCACTTATACCATGAAATTTCCATAAACCATGGTCTGAATTTAAACCCCCTTTGTGAATTCCGACCAAATGGGTTTAGTTTTCTGATGACCATAATAAGGATATATATTAAAATATTATGCAAGATGTCAAAAGTCTCAATTGTTATTAGTATTGTTTCATATTACACCATTAAGAGAAAGCTCATCACCGGTTTTCCGTATTAATGGAATGCAATCTCTTCTTGAAGGAGACAAATCGAGAAGAAACATTTTTTGGTTTTTCCCTTTTGTTTCAACAATCACGTTTTCTTTGGATATGTTTACACAATGTATCCCCAAACACTTGAATGATATGTCAAGTATGGGATGGAGGGAATAGTTAAGGAAATCTTCACAAGTTTCCTTGTTTTATACATTACAAGAGGATGTTTATGCGTAGCAAAAAATGTGTAGTAGAACGACCTTTGATGAAGTGCACTTTCGAAAAGTGTTTGAAGCTCTCGGCATTCAAGGGACATTTAAACGGAAAGTCCACCCCAGAAGTTTCTCTGTTTCAATAAAAGGAGATAAATTTGAACAGCATTTTAAAAAGAAATGAGCAAAATCGGTCAGAGAATAAGAAAATAACACTCATTAACATTTTCTAGTAAATTACTCTTGGCTCTGCAAATTGGTAACACTGATGACATCCTATGCGAGCAGGTCTCCATTCACTTTGTACATGAAATTTCACATTTTCTCAATTTTCTTGGAAGTTACACATCTTCTTACCCCATAGTCCAAGTATGTTATGTAAAAAGCAATTCTTCTGATCATACATTGACTATGGGAGTTAGAAAATGTGTAACTTCCAAGAAAATTGAGAAAATGTGAAATTTCATGTACAAAGTGAATGGAGACCTGCTGGTATATGATCTCATCAGTGTTGCCAATTTGTAGAGCCGAGAGTAGTTTACTAGGAAAAGGAAACGAGTGTAATTTTCTTATTCTTTGACAGATTTTGCTCATTTCTTTTTTAAAATGCTGTTCAAATTTATTTCCTTTTAATGAAACAGTGAAATTTCTAGGGTGGACTTATCCTTTAAGCATTGACAAAAACATGGGGCAAAGGAAACCTAATTGTTATTGACAGCATATCACATAGAAATTGAAGCTGTGACAAATCCTGCTACTGAATGTAAAAGTTTGCATGTTCAGAGAAAGTGGATCATTTTCTGAATTGGCTATTATGACAATTTGTTAGGAGCAGTGGAATTATACATGCGATGACGATGATGATGATAGTGATGGAAATAATTGTGATATATAATGATACTAATAATGACAAGTGATAATGATACTAGTAATGATAATAATGATTATTATAAAACGGGTTCAAGGATGTAGCCAATAGCGAGTGCATGTCACATGTTCATGCTTTAATTCTACGCAACCTTCCAGCCGTGCATTTTTGGGTGCAGCACTGTGCATTTAGGGTGGGGCACTGTTCATTTTGGATGCATCACTAATACCTCTAGCGCGTAAAAACTGAGACGCTATGAAATACGCATTCTTTCAAAGAGAAGTCTATCACAAAAGTTTTGTTGCGCTTACTCAGGGGCGCATCACACTGGCTATGCTTGTGATGTCATAATAGGAAGCAGATGTTGCCTCTTTGTCTGTGCGAGGAAATTTTGAGGGGTTTTAACAAATTTTCCACTCCAAAGTCATACTGCCAACCCATTCTATAAAACAAATAATGCACATATTTAAATTTGTGATGTTAGTGGCAATGCAGGCATCTCGGGTATTCACTATATTATGCAAAAGCACTCGGCGCTTTCGCACATTGTAAATACCCTCGAGTGCGCTGCATCGCCACTAACACACTCACATCTGTTTGTATATTGTTAAATGTTATTATATTACACATATTGCTTTAGGATTGGTCAAAAGTGAATCACGTGATAAAGATTAAATTCGCCATCAATCATGAACCGATGAAAAAAAGTGTGTGACCTTGCAGTGAAGCAGTGATGGCAGTTTTTGTGTTTCGCTGATCACTTCAGCCCAAAGAGTCACAACGCATAACTATCAGTATTTTGGAGAATGTGCAAAATAAAAGTGCGTGATCCCTGTGTGATTTTTGCCAGTTGATATGATCAAGACATGATTTTTACAAAATGGCGCCTGGATGATGACCCGATGAACTTGAAAATGACTAAAAATCCGACTGATGATTCCTGAAAATTTGACGAAAAATGATTCAGCCAGTTCTGAGATCTCGACTACACAAAAAAGTGGGGAGAAATAAAGAGAATAATAATAAGAAGAAGAAGAAGAAGAAAGAAAATTCTGACGAAATTATGAGGTGATCTGTCATAGATGACAGACCACATTTTGATTTTATTATATATGATCTAGGAACACTAGTTATTTTATTTTATTGAATTGAAGGGTTTTACTGAAAAGTCCATGATGGCAGTCTTACAAGTAGAGGTGTCGTGGTCTAGTGGATATGCTAACGGACTGTGGATCTGTGGTCCAAGTTCGAGTCCTGCCACGGCACCAATGTACTTTGGCAAGATATGAATCTACATTTGTCACTCTCCACCCAGGAGCAAATGGGTACCTGTGAGGATTGCTGAAAGCCAATGTGACTGCTTTTGCCATTGCCATTGCATGTACGCATGCGAACGGTGCAAAATGGTAGGAATGCTCCCTATGGAGTGGAGATGGTGCACACTTGTGTGCAGGCTAGAAATCCAGTGATCAGGGGTAATACTAGTAACAATGTAAAGCACATTGAAGTACAGTGTATTCATATAATGCGCTATACGTAATATATTGTTATTAGTTAATTTACATGGAATACAATTAAAAAATATTTAAAACATTCATATTCAGATATCAGAATAAAACTAGACATTTCAAAAGGTACTCTTAACCTTTTTAGCGCTAAAATTGCTCTAGCTGTCATCAAACAAAAACATTGCTTTTTACACAAGTGGATTGTCATTGTCTCATGTATTTGTTTTGGCAAGCATGCTTTCATGGAACTCTATGATTGTTGTTACATGCTAATGTTACATGGGAGGGAAGAATAAATTGACACAAGAAGATCTTTATCAAACTCTTTTGTTTGTTTTTTCCCTATCCAGATGCTCCATATTCAGTATATTACACCGCCTCAATAAACACAGACACACCTATGCATGTTAATCAAGTACAGTATGTAAATCAAATAAAACAAGAAATTAATATCTCGTCAGTCTGGAAATGCATTATGTAGCGGTTGATCCAATCTGTTGTCAAAGTACATGTGATCTATTTCATAGGTCGAGGTCTAGACGTTTTGGTAGTGGATCAATAATCCCTTGTTCCAGTCCCCAATCATAGAGTGATGTTGCTTGTCATTCACATATCAGATTAGTCTAGTTTTGACAAGGGGTGTTTTTTTCATATGGGAAGCAACCCAAAAAAAATGAACAATAGCCTCGCCAGACGCACCATGTAATCGTTACATGTAGCAATAAGGCCTTAAAAAAAAAATGTTTGTTTGCCGTAACAGAGGAAAAAAATAGGGTCGGTCAGTCAGTGTTTTTTTTTTTCCCAACATGCTGCCGCGGTACACACACATCCTATGTACTGTGGTCCAACATACTGTGCTTGAGGTTGTGCGTGCGGCGGGGACTCCTCGCATATATCATAGAGCCATACCGTGCACTCGAACGATACACGTAAAATGGAGATCGAGGGTTGGCCAGATACTCAAGTCCTCTTCTCACGATATGTTTAGTAATAATATGGACGATGTTCTACCGTGCCATTCGCCAGTTTTTAAAAAAAAAAAGTAGGCAAAACAATGGAAATTAGGGTCGGTCGGCACATTTCTTTTTTGGGGGGTCAAATTTGAATAAAAAAATAAAAGTCGGCAGGTTTGACTAGGGTCGGTCGGGTTACAGCAAACAAACTTTTTTTTTTGCCTAAGGCTTGTTCAGATCTGAGGCGACAAATCCCCAACACATCCCCGCAATATTTTAGTGTAAATGTACATGTCTATGGGATATGAGGCGAGGCAGGAGACATTTTTTTGTCGCCTGGCTGCAAAAGCTGTGGATCAATCAGATTCTTGAAAAGTTAGCGCAGAATATGTTGTCATGAGTATGTCTGCACAACTTTTGAAAAAAACCCTTTTTTTTTTTTTTTTTTTCAGAGTTGATGCATTAATGTGTGTTCATTAACATAAGTGGGGTGATTCTGTTGCCCCATATCTGAACACTGACAATGTTGTGGGGTTTGTTGCGAGGATTTTGTCGCATCATATTTGGGCAGGCCTACACAGTATCTCCTTCTTCTGACACTTTTGCATTATCTTTTAACCCATTCGTGACAAGAATTATTTAAAGCCTAATTTGATCAGCTTTTATTCTTCAAATTGGCAACACCAACATTTTTATTTTATTGCTACATTTTTTTCTTATAAAATGTCATGCATCTGAAATGAATATAAATTGACAGAAATTATGATAAGAAATCAAAAAGTTGCCAATTTGCAGGGGAAAACGGTGATTTTAAACTTTCTATCACATTGCCAATCTAAGGATTTTAATGCTTATTTTCCTTTAAAAAAATTTCAGCATCAAACAACGAATATTGACGCAACCAAAATGGGCACAGTTTGTGTAGAATTTTTTGCTCTTTCTGCTCATGTATTTGGTGTGATTTTTAGGGCTTTGCATCAAAAGATATTAGGCCAAACCACAAAATGTTGACCTCTGTCACGAATGGGTGAATCAAGGATGTTAATCCGTTGACTACTGAATTCTCAAACTCCCATAGACTTATTACATGGACCACCCGGTTCACGTATGCAATGGGCTAAGAAAAACAATATACAGGTGCAGAAAGAGCTTCAACAAATTTTATGAAAATTTTGAGCTTATTTTCAGTATGGTATGTTGCATCATTTGTGAATAAGAGCAGTTTGATTGGAGCTAATCATAACAGTCTCCAAAATTGGCAACACAGTGTAACATAAAATCACTAGTCTTATACTGTAAGCAAATTGGCAATCCTTTAATCCAATTTTGCAATTTCATTCACTTTAGTTCATGTTCATTATAGCAACTGCAGTTTAATTAGTCTTGTGAATCAATTTTATTTGATAACAATAAAAGAATCAAATTGAATTTGAATGCCAGTTGAAATGATAACAGGATTACATGTATGTCATCTCAGTGCAAAGCAAATCTTTGTCAGACACTCTTCTCTATACATCTGCACTGCCTTTCAGCAACAGAGAAGATCATTTTCACTCCGATGTATAGCAGCTCCTTCCCTTCCTAGTTACAAATCTCATAAACGGATGGGCTTCAATCTTTTCAGCCCATTGCCCCATGCCTTTGGAACAAACTCCGTGCATTTTTTAGAAATAACACTTCACTTGATTTCTTTGAAAAATGTGTAAAAACATACCCTTACAATTCTTCCCAATTTATTTTGATCATTGATCGAGGGACAGCACCTTTTGTTCTCCACAAAAGGTGCTGTTTAAATTTTTATTTTTGTTTTTGTTATTTTCATTTCTGTATCTTTTTTTTTGTTCTTTTCTTGTTTTTTTTTAACAGGAGGAGTGTTTTCTTCACCTAGAAGCCCCCATCCAGAGAGTGTGTGGCTGGGACTCCCCCTTCCCTCACATATTTGAGCCGTTCTACCTACCGGACAAATGGAGGTGTCTAGACGCTATTAAGAAGATGATCAACTACTAAAAACTTCCTTGCAATGTCCATGGTAAGTGATCAATATAATGTTTTGGGGTATTTTATATAGGAATCATAAACACCATGAGAGGTGCTCAAGGCACTCTGATATGACCCCTGGGGGGTGTTCCATAAAGCTATTACTTTGTAAAGTTACGCATGACTTTACGAACGACTTGAATATGAAGTGCCAAATGGGATGCCCCAAATTTTTCCTGACGTTTTAAGGAAGTGTGACTGCATTTCCCATAATCTCAAACTAAATTGTTGCAAAAAATATACTTCGCAATAGAAATGTTTCTAAACAGTAGTAATGTTAGCCTACATTTGCATACTTCACCTTTAGATGATGTGATTTATACTAACTTAGAATCCCATTGGGCTTGCCAGATTCAACTCATTTGTAAAGTCATGCATAACTTTACGAACAGCTTTACGAAACCCTCCTGCTCAGTTGGCCAACAATTTCAGCATTTATTCACATATATACCATTAGCAATTTCCAGACAGAAATGAAGGATGTGGTTTCCAGTCTCGTTTCATTAACCTGTTGAGAACTAATACCGTGTTTACAAAGAGACTCGGCTCGAGTGTTGAATCCTCAAGCAGGGTCGAACGCTGCGAAGAGGGCAACTGTGATCGTGTTTATACAAAAACGAAAAAGGCGAGTTTGACACGGCCCGCGGATCACGAACGGAAGTAGAATTGACGTCACAAATGAGGGAAATTTTTCCACAACATTCACAACAAAATATGTTAAACACTGAACACCGAGAGTGAGGCTGGGTTACGTTAGTTATAAAACTGCCGTGGTAACAGCACTATATTGAATATACGGAAGAATAAGTAATGCAAGGATCATACCAAATAGTGATATACCATACAAACAATTTAACGAGCAAGAGTAGAATTTCACGATCCCTAAAAAGAGTATTTTTTACCTCGGAAAATCGAGCTAAGGCAGGGGCATAGCAAGGACAAGAGAGCTATCTCGCGCGATACTGGATGTGGCTATTCCGTGTTTGACCTAGGTCATGAGGGTTCCACACAGTTTTCTGTTTACACATGAAAAAATAGACGAGTCTGACTCGGCTCGCGGGTTGAAACCTACGATTCTGGTGGATCAAAAAAGCGGTTGTTCAACACGGCTCGCGGATCACACTGTCACTGTGTAAAAACGATATAAGTCTGAGATGACTTGGGCTAGGGTCTATGGAAAATGTGTGTTATACTGAAATAAGAAGGTGCTCAACGGCTTAAAGGGAAAGTTCAGTAGTGGGAGAGAAAAGTCACCGGAAATCATGAGTAGAATACCAGATGATCTCAGGCATGTATTTTTTTAAATGCTAGCCAAATAATATGAGACTAGTTTTAATCAGTTTCATGTCAATTTTCTTTTAAAGTGATTACACAATATGGTAAACAAAATTTTGATATATGATCGAGAATAGAATTCTAAGAAGAATGACATTAAAAATATGATGATTTTTCAATCGAAATCAATGCATTTTGGTTAATTTTCTCATGAAAAGTTATGAGCTGACCAAAAAAAATTTAATATGAGGTATGACGTAAAAGTGGGTACCCAGCTTCGCGCATTGCAGTTGTGCTACGCGCTAGATTGTACAACATGTATCATACCTTGCGCGCATTTGCTAGAAGTGCGCGACAAGGTACCCACTTTGACGTCATTTTGACGTCAAAGTGGGTACCCAGTTGAAACTGGGTCACAGCTGAGGGGTCAAAAATATCCTGAAAACTTACCACATTTGGGGGTTTCCTTAGCAATACGACTTTTTAAAAAACTTTAGGCGGATGATTTTCTGCTAATAAAATCATACTCTTTTAAATGAGCTAACATTGTTTCAGCATTGGGTACCCCCTTTAAAGCCAGTCTCTAGCTTTGGTAGCAAAAGGAGAATTGGCATTACACTGATCAAGTATAGTCTCACTTTGTCCGCCTTGCATAAAAAGATATGTGTATGAGATTGTATGATATTGTTTCCACGGATTTCGACGAATTTTAGTGTAAATGTCTGAGAGGAATGCAAAAAAAAAATGGTTAAACTCAGCAGTAGGTTATGACCCCTCCACGCCAACGAGCTCGATGTAAAACATACACAGCACTTAAATGTGTTCATGTGGGCAAATGGAATTCCCATTGTTTTTACATGTGTGCAGGCAGTGTGTGCAGGCCTTATGATGTATAGGATATCAAATAAAAACTCATTTATGTGGGTGTATTTAAAATATTTTACAATCTAAATGTAAAAACTTTAGTTTTCAGTTCCCGAAAGCAGTGTTAACGCAGCATTACACACTGTTTTCCCCAAAACTAAGTTTTTACATTTAGATTGTAAAAAATTTTAAATACACCCACATAAATGAGTTTTTATTTAATATCCTATACATCATAATGGTTTTATGATACAATCTTTCATCTCATCTCGCAATGAATTGAAATAATGAAAGATATTTTTCTGTGACTTACCGACACTGGAGACCAGCTTTTAATAATGATATTCTGTTCTTGTATAGTGCATATCACATTATTGTCTAATGTCTCCATGCGCTTCCAAAGTACTTTGAATATTATTACCCTGACTTTAAGCCAGCTGCCATCATACAGCGCAGAGTCGTTTCAAGCAATTTGCTACCACTACTGTTCATTACCTTTAAAGACTTGATCTGACTAAAAATTTCAAATTAATATAGAAAGCTAGATTATTCCTGATGGGGGGGGGGGGGGCGTGAATTGGAATCGAGGAATAGGTCCACTTCAAAAGTCCTGTAACGTCTTTTCTTTTCATTCAGTTTCATGTACTTCAAAATTATTGGGGAAACAAAATCTTACATTAGTGACCTAGATCTTTATTCAAGTGAGCATTATAGATTCATGAAGTTCTAGATTAAATGTTGAATATAACATACTTGTAGAAATATGAACTGTCAGAAATATGAACTTATGTCAGCAAACACTTTCATTCCTATTGAGGAAGTAAACATATCCTCTTTAGCCTTGTTGATTTTACCCATTCCAGGAGAGATGAAATGAAATTCCTTTCCGGTGTGCTTTTGTGTTTATCACATATACGGATATCTAGAATTACAGTTCTTACTTCCTTGTTTGAAACTTTCTTAAAGACAGTCTTTATTTGCTTGAAAATCAAGAACTCTTAATGTTATTGTCACGAAAATGCCAACTATATTGTGAAATCTAAACTTATTGTATTTCTTTCATTGTGAACATCATGTTTGTGTTTGCATGCTTCTTTGTTTTTTTCTTTGAATGATATACTTTTCAACATCTTGCTTTATGCCATGATGAATTTCAAAAAAGGAATATCACCTCCGGATTGTATTCAAGTGACTTTTTATAAGTGGGTGCACTTTTAAAGTGGATTAACTGACAAAAGTATATATTTACAATAATAAGGGTTTATATTTCTTCAAATTATAGTAGAATGTTCATACTTAAAGTGGTTATCATTGCTCAAGGGTATGGATACATTTACATTCTAATTTACAATAGTAAGTTTATTTGATTGTTTAACTTTTGCCAGTGATCTAACTCTTGTGAACAGAGAAGTAATTTTTCTTGACAGTTGTAGGTGCAATTTCACACTTGAAAATATATTATGTTACATCAGACAGCTAGAGACAAAAGATATTCACAAAAAAGAAGGAGAAGGAGAGGAGAAGAAGATGAAGAAGAAGAAGGAGGAGGAGGAGAAGAAGAAGGAGAAGAAGAAGAAAAAGGAGGAGGAGGAGGAGGAGGAGAAGAAGAAGGAGAAGAAGAAGAAGAAGGAGGAGGAGGAGAAGAAGAAGGAGAAGAAGAAGGAGGAGGAGGAGGTGGAAAAAGAGAAGGAGAAAGAGAAGGCATTCAAATTCTGACTCCAAATGATTTAAATGAAACTGAACTTATCAATGCTTTGTTATTGGCTGCTAAACCGTGGATGTAATATTTTTTCTAAAAAACTGAACTTTTTCACAAAAAAGAAGGTACGGGTGAGTCGATGGTATTGATAAGATCCATCTGTATCCATCTGTATACGTTTAAAAGTTTGGGTAATATATATAAGTATATATTTCACACATATTACTTCATCTACTTTTTTCTCGTGCATGCGTGCATGTATATACATATATCAAAATTCTTTGCCCCTGCAACCACTGACAAAGCAAAAAAAATCAATAAGACAAGCATTAACAGCTGTGAATTACTGACCGGTTGGGAGAAGCTTGACAATTTTTTTAGCCATTGATCAATACCTGCTTATTTTTTTATTGGGTTTAATAATGCTGTAGAATTGTCCAAGCTTTCTGTATCCCAGCAAGGCTATATGAAGTCTGTAATTGGAGCCTGATCGGTTAAATATCTATGCATTCTGTCCGTCTGTGACATTGAACATTTTATGGATTCTGCTTTGCGTATGTGTCCATGGCAACCAAATTTTAACTCCTTCATTGATACTCTGGCTTCCTCCACTTTTAAAAAGCACATTTTTTCTGCAGACTTTCACATTTTCAAAATTTGTCAAATGACCGTCTGTGACTAACTGATCAGGCTAATTGCACATTTTGATAAGCCGTTACTTATGAGAATTGAGAACCATTAGATATTAGATATTTGAGGTCTGGAACTGAACAGTCGGGACTAGCATATATATTTTCAAGTTGTCAATTAAAGCTCCTGTACAGTTTTGGTAGCAAAAACAAAATTGGCATGAAACTGATTAAATATAATCTCACATTGTCTGCTGGCATGTTTCTCGGGAAAAAAATGGGAGGGGGGCTATTGGGGGCTTGGAGGATTGTAATGTATATTAGAATTTAAAATTGCACTTTATCCTCCAAAATTTTTTTTGGGGGGGCTTGAGCCTCCAAAGTCCCCTTAGAACCGGGTCTGATTGTGTGCCCTGCATAAAAAGCTACGTCCACGAGATCATACGATATTCCATTCATGGTTTCCGGTGAAACTCAGTGTAAATATTTGAAATGAACCGAGTGTAGCGTTCATGTTGTTCTGCGCCACGCTAGGACTCCTGCATCCTGACTGCTCCCCGCGCAAAAATCACAGCGCTTTGTACACTTGTCGCCTAAACAGAAGTTCTCATTGGTTCACATTTGTGACTCTACATGGCGTCCCGGGATCAGAAGTATTTTTCGCCTTTGATTTGTTTCATCAACTTGAGGAGGAGAGAAGTTTACAGCATCTTAGTTTTGCCTTTATCTTGCTGTTGAACATCTGAAAGTAAATAAATCTGACAAAAGGTTTTTGAAGCCCCACGAAAACTGTACATAACCCTTTACAGGAAAAAGAAACCCTGTAGACTGGTCAATATTCATGAAAAGAGAGGATAGAGAGAAGCAATTAAGAAAAAAGATAAATCAAAAATCAGTTGAGAAAGTTATGAAAGTTTAAAAAGTGTCTACTTACTTCCTACCGGTATGTCACTTGGAAATGGCAGATTTTTGTGAACATCTCTCCATACATTTTGTACACAAAATTTTAAATTTTCTCCACTTGTCTCTTTCTTTATAGCTCAAGATATATCATGGGAAAATGTATTTGACACAACATATGTTGAGTTCATGTGAAAAAATTTTAATTGCTTTTCTCTGTCTTTTCTCTTTTCATTAAAAAATAGACATAAATCCAGGGTTTCCTTTTCCCTTAGAGGCATTGGTTAACATGGTTATGATTTAAAAAAATCTTGTTTTGTTACTTGAAAATGGGATAAACATAAGGGTTATAGTGTAAAAATACCAGTCTGAAAGTTTCAAAGTATAATATCCACAGGAAGTATATTTAAATATCAAAAATGTGAACCAATGTTTGAAAAATATATGAGGGTCGGTTGCACAGAATAGACATAAGGAGTGCGCATGCGTGTATGACTCACCTTACTGTACTGTGTGTATTGCCGTATCACGCGGCGGGAGGCACATAACGGCATTTTCAAATTCAAGCAAAGTGGTCCTCTTAGTGATTGTCTCGTGAGACGAAGGATAATAAAATCGCCGTTTGCGTCTAACTTACACTTTTTCATTCCAAATTATGGTTGGTTTCAGGGTTTTTGAGTACAAATACAAGTATTCAATTCATACACATGTTTCATCTTAGTTTGAGAATTTTTTAAATCAGCTACTCACAAAGTTAGCCAATGCCTTTAAACAAGCTCTTCAGCAGTTATTTGTATTGACTATTGAGGTCAACATGGTGTCATTGGACAAGATATTGCCCAGACAACACAATGCCTGGAAATCTTGTTGTCTCTAGTTATAATTTCCATATGTTTGGAGTAGATTAAGCACATAAAATTTGTTTGTTTGTTTTTTTCTCTCTCTCTCTTTCTTTGTTAGTTAATCTCTTTTCCTTTGATAACATTTTCATTTTCAGTATCAGTTGCAGTTTTGTTGTACAGTTGAACTTTTGCTTGGCTGACATAATCATAGCTTTACAGACAATGTATTAGATATTTTTACACAACATAAACATTTGTTGTGTCTGTTTAAGTCACAATTTGCAATGTTATCTGAAGAGGGAAAACAGGGGGAAAAGAAAACATAACACAGGAAAGTACAATACACAGCATAAATATTAGTTGTTATGTTTGTTCAAGTCATAATTTGCATAATTATCTGAAGAAGAAAATGGGGAAAAAGAGAATATGACACAGGAAAATGCATTTACACAGCATAAACATTATTTATTATGTCTGTTGAAGTCCTAATTTGCATGATTATCTGAAGAGAAAATAGGGGAAAAGAACATGAAACAGGAAAATACAGTTACACAGCATATAAACTTTATTATGTCTGTTCAAGTCCTAATTTGCATAATTATCTGAAGAGAAAAATAGGGGAAAAGATAACATGATACAGGAAAATACAGAACACAGCATAAGCATTATTTATTGTGTCTGTTTAAATCATAATTTGATAATTATCTGAGAAAAAAACGGGGGGGGGGGGGGGGGAGGGAACATGACACAGGAAACTACAAGAGAATGTATAAGTACCACATAGTCTGATAGTATTTAGACAAAGGAAACAAGTTACTATAATTGCCTCTTGGATGGTAACATTTACTTTGGTAAATACTTATGATATGATTCTTATGACAGTTATTGAATCTCTTCGGTGTTTGGATTATAATAAGATTGTTAACTCTACGTATGCTGGGCCTTGAACCCCTTGTGCTGAATCAATTTCAATTTCAACTTCAGTTTCCAGCACAAAGCTATGGAGTAAACGATAGCACACGAAAGCTGATCGAGCAAGGAATGTAAAAACTTAAAAGTAAATGCTGCCACCTCCGCGGAAATCAATACATTCTGTGCGGATATTATAGGCTTTGAGTGTGAACTGTGAACTTTGCACGCCGCCGATGGCGTACAAAGAGTTAAAAGAGGACCAATTAATTACTTTTTGCTTTTTTCACGAAAGGAAAATATGGAGACAAGATGAAGCTGATTTTCACAAACGTCATTCGTGATGAGATTGTGTATTGTGGACACAGTGCTCTTTGTGTTATAACAGGGTGACTGAAGTCTTTATTTGAACACTCATATTTTTGCTTTAGAGCAAACAGATGCTTACAGTTTGCATGCACCCCATGGGTTGGGATACGCAAATGTTGTTCTCTTTCTCAATCTCTCTTGCCTTAATTTGGGCTCAGGTTTCTCTTTCTGTGTCTTATAATTCTTTTATTTTCTTTGCTGTTTCTCTTTCTTTGCCACTCTCATGCACACTACATTCTCTTTGTCTTTTCATATCTGTTTGCTTAGATATAACTCGATGCTCAGTACTTTATCTTGTGAAGAGAGATATATTTGTGTATAGAAAGAAATCATAAATTCCTAACATTTGGGAAGGTACAAGGAAGAAGAAGATATGGAAGGAAAGAGAGAGAGAGAGAGAGAGAGAGAGAGAGAGAGTAAGAGAACTTGAGTGAACAGGATGTGCCAGCAAAATGATGGATAAAGAGAGAAAGAGATTTAAAGAAAGATAGGTACAAATTAAAGCCAGCTTGAAGAAAACTGAAGGTGAACAAAGGAAGGAAAAGGAAAATACAAGAAAGAAGAGATAGGGCTAGAGAGAGAGAGAGAGAGAGAGAGAGGGAGAGAGAGAGAGACAGCATGTGGAAGCAAAGCATGTTAAAGCAGTAAAAAGATAAAAGAATTAAAGAAAGATAGGAACAAGTGAAAGAAAGGAAGAAGTAAAGAAGGAGAAGAATTAAATAGATATAGGACCATATTAAAGAAAGGAAGAAGTAAAGAAGGATAAGAATTAAAGATAGGGGAGAGTCGCAAGAGAGGAGAGGGAAGGATCAAACGGTAGGGAAGATATCGAAAGGTTAGCAGGAGCATACGACTGGTTAGTTTCCTCTGCGGCTGAAGGGAGGAAAGGCTGAGAGATCATGAGTTGTTTTGAAGAATAAATTGGCTACTGACAGACATTCTGAACCCCTTCCTCAAACTGGGCCACACAGCGCAGCTGTGATTCTTGCTGCTGCCAGATTGTCCAGTATTTTGCAAAGTTTCTTTATGTAGGTGTGTTCCCTGCCGGTGTTTGCAGACCTCAACAAAATTTTAAAGGCACACTCTTGTTGAACATAAATGGGGCTCTACCCCCCCCCCCCCCCCTCAAAAAAAAAGTTAGAAGTAAAACTAATAAAATGAACATTATTGGATATTGACTTACAACACAAATACTTTTTAAAAAAAGAAAGAAAGGGACAGCATATCTGGTACAAAAGAGAGAGTAGGAGGGAGTCTTGACACTCCCTAACCTTACCCCCTAAAATAAAACCTCACACCCCGTTGTAACACAGGGAGTGAACAGTGACATTTGGCTGGACTGTCAACTTGACCTCATACTGAAGTCCCTTGTACTGTATCTGTCACAGGCTGCTATTAGGGCAGTCTTCTTTGGGATCTCAACATACAATGGTGTGTCCATTTCCCAGGGGTGGGGGGGGGGGCGGGGCGGGGGGCCACTGCCATTACAAGGTGCTCGTACACAAAAGGGCATAAAGTGGGTTGTTTTTCACGGAGGGGCGATGTACGTGCGTACAGTAAAAAGGGTATCAAAATTGCAAAAATCAGGGGGAAAAGGGTATACTTTTAACAGAAGGCTTACTTGAAAAGCGTATATTTTCAGACTTGATTTGAAAATACTTGTTTAGGGTGGGGAAAACATGACAAAATACTTGTTTAGGGTATTCTGAGATTGAAGGCTAATTACTTGTTTAGGGTCCATTTTGAAATTATGAGCATGGTGTCCACCTTGTAATGGCAGTGCCCCCCCCCCCCCCGGGGTCCATTTGAAGCTCATCTTCTTTTCATTTGTGTACGACAGGACTTGGTCTGAACTGTTTACACTTGTAGACTAATGCATTTAAGTGCACTGTAGTCTGTACATGCTTGATACTGTCTTGTCATAAGTATGCTAATAGGCACTTTCACACCTGTCCGATCAGGAAAAGTCCCCATAAATTACGAGAACCTTTTCAGGCCCCAAAATACCTGATAATTATTTTGTGCATTCACACCTTCCCGAACCAGACCTCTACAGGAATTTGTTCTTGTAATGATAAGCATGTCCATCACGGTTCATGCGCTACTGTTCGATGGGATAGAAGTTCTCGTAATTTGCTTTCACATTGCAAATGTCCCTGCGACCTTGGAGAAAGAACACATAATTTGAGAAAGTACCTACTAAACTACGGGTATTTTGCTTTAGGGGTATTATGAGTACTTTTGATTCACACAGGCAAAATACCAGGTATTTTTCCTGATCGGGTAGGTGTGAAAGCGCCTATTGGTACTCTTCTGCGTTAAAGGCATTGGCTAACTTTGTGAGTAGCTGATTTAAAAAATTCTCAAACTAAGATGAAACATGTGTATGAGTACTTGTATTTATACTCAAAAACCCTGAAACCAACCATAATTTGGAAGGAAAAGCTGTAAGTTAGACGCAAACCGCGATTTTATTAGCTTTCGTCTCGAGAGACACTGAACTAAGAGGACCGTTTGCGCGAATTCAAAAATACCGTTACTTGCCTTTCCGCCGCGTGATACGTCAATACACACAGTGCGGTCCTTTGAGTCATGTGCGCATGCGCACTCCTTACGTTGGGTCTATGCAACCGACCCTCGTATATTTTTCAAACATTGGTTCACATTTCTAATATTTAAAAATACTTCCCGTGGATATTATGCTCTGAAACTTTCACACTGGTATTTTTACACTATAACCCTAATGTTTATCCCATTTTTAAGTAACAAAATGAGATTTTTTTTAAAATCATAACAATGTTAGCCAATGCCTTTAATATTCAAAATCGAAGGAAAATTCTTGTCTGGACTGGTCTGCAGGCACAGACCCTATATATTGACACTTACACAATTCTATAGAGCCTAACTATACCAGTCTCTTGATGTGAAAGTTATTACTGGAGCAGCTGTAATACAGTGCCTATTGAGTGTGCAGCAGACCTTACAGTCTACCATTCAGACTTTGTTGCCCATTACGATTGACAAGACTCTAAGTCGTCCCATTGGCATTGCAAAAGGCTTGTGGAAAGTAGAGAAATAGTGGTGCTATAGTCAGTCCATGCGATTATCGTCTGTAATGTGATTAGTGTCTGTTCATCATTTGTATACGTGCCTCATACCAACACTTTTCTGGTCTGTTCTTGAAGACTAGCTACCTCTACCAAATGTCCCTAGTGTAATTTTCTGAACTGGAATCCATCTGTCATGCAGAGATGTTTGTAGACATATGAATATGTGATGGTTGCAGAATCCAGATCATGTATCAACTTTCCTGGTGTGTCTGAGAAATCTTACAGGTTACACCAGTAATCATCCAGGACCCTTGGTAGGGTCCTGGATTGGTAACGCTACTTCACCGTAAAACTGAAAGATAGACTGGTATGAAACCTTCATCAAGTTTCTTGAGTGTTACAGATTCTCAATACTTCCATGACACCAATCACCATACGTGTATACTGCGCCCTATGTGTGATAGATCCATGCGAAAATGAGTACCTGTTATGAGATGTATATCCTATATACCCCATTTATTCTGCAGCCTACAATTTGGGTGCCCCTAGACATGAACATCCTAATCGATGAGAGTTTCTGCATCAACTGTCAAAATTCAAATACAAACAGGATTTTTTCAGGGTTTGATGATGGTGGTCAGTTTAAACTGGTTACCTGCTCATTTTGACCAGTGGCAAAGCTAGTATTTCATTTTGGGGGGCTGCAGTGAGCATGGGAAGTGTGCGAATCACTTACTGAGCACGCAAAGTGCACTCCCCTGAGGAGTTTCCCTCTCCTGTGCAAAGCACGGAAGCTCCGTCGTTTCTTTGTCATTGTTCCTTGTCAGCTCCTGCTCTTCTTATGTTCTCTTACCTTTTTCTTTTCTTGCTTACCTTTTTTTTTTCCCATTTTTCATTTTTGGTGTTTGTTTTGGGGGGCAACTGCCCCCACCCCCCCCCCCCCCCCCCCCCGGCTACGTGCCTGATTTTGACAAAGGCTTTTCTACATTCTTGTCCATGTTGTAACTGATGTTTGTATTGGGGGGGGGGGGAGGAGGATGACCTTGCAATGTAGGCAAGCAGGACATCATCCCCATGTCACCAAGCAGGCCATAGGATACCCAGTCCAGATGGTGTTATGATGTGGTCCTCTACGGATGAAATGACGGCTCCGTATCGCCGCACTCCACCAGCTCCCATCGTAACCGCGACGACAACCAGATATGAATTGCTTGCTGCGTGTTCACACTGGCAGTTATGTCCTCTTGCACTTTGATCGACTCCTGCTGTAACAGTGATAACAGCCAGATATGCATTGCTTGTACTGTGTGTTCACACCGGCAATTCTGTCCTCTCACATTTTGACCAATGACCATTGTAACAGTGACAACAGCAAGATATGAATCAGTTGTTGAGCAGTTTTGTCCTCTTGCATTTTGACCATCTCCCATCATCATAATCACAGTAACCAGATATGAATTGCTTGCTGTGTCCACACTGCCAGTTTTGTCGTTTTGCATAATTTATACCAGTTCCCAGTAACAGTATCGACAGCCAGATATGAATTAGTCGCTGAACAGTTTTGTCCTCTTACAGAACCAGATCTGAATTGCTTGCTGTGTGCACACTGCCAGTTTTGTCGTTTTGCATAATTTATACCAGTTCCCAGTAACAGTATCGACAGCCAGATATGAATTAGTTGCTGAACAGTTTTGTCCTCTTACATTTTGACCTTCTCCCATC
Organism: Echinometra lucunter; assembly: GCA_029962745.1. Classification (NCBI taxonomy): domain Eukaryota; kingdom Metazoa; phylum Echinodermata; class Echinoidea; order Camarodonta; family Echinometridae; genus Echinometra; species Echinometra lucunter. The sequence continues at coordinate 9,926,965 of CM057160.1, forward strand.
ATTATAATGACAGTAACCGGATATGAATTGCTTGCTACATGTATGTCCACGCTGGCAGTTTTGTTATTTCGCATAATTTATACCAGTTCTCAACAGAACAGTATCGACAGCCAGATATGAATTGGTTGCTGGATCCACACAAGAACATAGTAGTTCCATCCCCCTGCATTTTGACATCAACTGTAATTTATGAATGTTGTTCTAAAAATTTGGCTCACTTTTCATGATATGCCACTTGATATCCACTCAAGTAGAGTTTGTTAACCATCTGCCGACTAGAATACAGAGCTTCCTAACCTATACCGGGTGTCCCAGAAAAAGCGGAACAGCGGATTTTCAGTACTTTGCCTTCAGAAAGTATATAATTTTTTCTACACTATTGGATAAAGCATCTTCTACAGAATAGAATAATACCATGATCATGGAATTTTTGTGGAGTAATTTTGATTCTGTGCCCGTTCCTTGAAATACAGTCATATTCCAATTTCGCATGTTTTCGGCGACCAACGAGAGTAGAATTGTGTCCGATGTAGCCTTTCATAATACGATGTTTGAGGGAAGCCCGTTGATGCGTGTCAATAACCAAACATGCCATATGAAAGGCCATTCCTGACACATTCTCGCTCTCATCTGTCACCAAAAACATGCGAAATTTGGAAAGGACTGTATTTTAAGAAACAGTCATAGAATAAAGATTACTTCACCATATTCAATGATCTTGGTATCATTCTCTTCGCTAGAAAATGCTTTACTCACTGATGCAAAATAATTACATGTATCTACTTTTTTAAAGGCAAAGTACAGAAAATCCACCGTTCCGCTTTTTCTGGGATACCCACTATAATCCTAAGCCTATTAGAATAAGAGGATTCAGTGTTATTTTGAGAATATATAGTAGTCTGATAGATTATGAAGTTTTGCTAGCATTTCTGTTTGCATAGTCCCTAGATTTGGATGTAGAACCGCACCTCCTATGGTTGTATCATGAGCATGCTGATGCACGTACCCTGTCCATACTCAAATACACACTCTTTCCACCACCTATTTCTTGCAGGTCGACTGTAAACGTACTCCAGTAAAAAAAAAAAAAAGTAGAAAGGGTAATATGGGCATTATACCCCATGTAAAGGATGCGGAAGAGGAGGCTTTTAACCCGTTGGATCTGTTTGATTATGGTATAACACCCATTTTCCACCATAGACTCCATCCTGATTTTGACCTAGTACTAAATGGGTAAAGGGATGGTGTAAACTTGGTCCTCTCGTTGTCTTGTAACAAGTTTTAAAGTGTGCACTTTAGCCAGTTGATTATAGAATCTCTTTCTCTCTCTCTTTCTCTCTTTCTCTCTTTCTCTCTCCTATCTATGTCTTCTCTAATTTGTCGCATTATGTTGCTCGCTTATGATCCTTATTGTGTAAAACCATTCACGTATGGTCAAGCTAGAAGCATGGATGTACTATTGTGTAATTTGTCCATGCTAGTACATATAGTTGAGGGAGGAGGGGAGAGAAGAGATATTCTATGAATAATGTCATCTTTTGGTCTTGCTTGACCAGAGATGAATACACTGTAACCAGTTGATCGGAATACCGTATAAGCCCTGGCATCCTCTCTATTAAATTGAGTTGTGGTATTATCGCCCCCTTGTCATCCTGAGCTCACAGTGAAAAGCACCGTTCACATATGAAGCAATTCATGAAAAGTGCCTGAAAATACAACCATAAGAGGATGGCAAATTGAGATTCAAAGGAACCTTTTAAAGTATTTATTGAATGTTTAAGGTGTGCACCCAGGAACTTATATTCCAACACTACTTTATTGATTCTGGATTTTCTAATTTGTATATTTTGTAGCTGTAATTTCTTTTGTTTTCATTTTAAGTGCATAGCTTATAGGTATATATGCTATCCTGTAATGTGTTATGCGCTATAAAAGAACTATTCGAGAGAAACAAAAATTGTGGTCTTTATGGACAGGTGGCTGCTAAGGCGTCTTAGTTTTATGTTGTGTGAAAGAACTTGTCTGGAAAGCAAAATGGAAAATTGTTGAAAATCATATATTTCAAACAATGATTGATAATTTCACAGATAGCATGTAGAACTTGTAAATTGATATACCATCTTCTTGTGGCATGATCTTTGCTAAAATTCTATTCCAATATGTAAAAATAGACATTTTAATTTTTGCATTTTTGTGTTTTGCGTTCTGGACGCGTTTTTACACACAACGACATTGAACTAAGATACCTGAAGCGTGTTTGACTGTTAATATATATTTGCAATTGTTCTTTTCTTTTTTTTATGGCCTTGCGATAGTATGAATTGTCACTTTCCTCTTCTAAAGTTTGAAATCCTGCACCTTTTGAGAAACTCACTGGAGTAGAGTATTTTTTCTGGATATGTTTATGAAACATAAGAAAAAGTAAATAAAGATGGAAATGGTATGTACTGCAGACTTCATGTCAACTGATATTTGTAATGTTATCAAAGTAAACATTCAAGAAACCGCAACTTCAGGATACATGAGGAAACGGACACTATTTTGTTGAACTTCCAAATGTTTCCGAAGTAACCAGGGTGTAAGATGTCAATATAAATGCTTCATATTATATTTTGACAGGACCAGTAATGATAAAAGATACTGGTTTCTTATAAAGCACTTGAACAGTGCACTGAGATTCCGACTCTTCCGCTTTGAGGCCATTTTCGCAAAATCTCCCGCTCTAGCTGTGTGGGGCTGTGTTTCTCCCACTTAAGGTGTATTTTCTCCTCCTTAAAATTGAAACAAATATTTTGATATTTTATTAGTGAATTATGCCTCATGTAGGTTTGTCTTATGTTCAAAAATACTGGCCAAGATAGGCATCTGTAGGCCTAATTTTTCGTTTCGCGCTTGTGATGTACGCATCTTTGCGCAATCAGATCGAGTCTCCAGTTTGCTCGGGGGTCCAGGCGGGAGAATCTCCCGCTTAGAAGATGCATGGGGTTGGAGTCCTGAGTGTAAACTGACCAAAGTGCTTACAGTGTCGTCATTAGCTCGGTCACTGGATTCAATTACCGTGTCTGCACATTACTATGGGTCATTCTCCACTACCCGGGGAGCATTCCAGCCAGTCACCCATTTTACGGTCACATCGACCTTCGCACCCTACCTGGTACCCAATCGTCACCTGGGTAGGTAAATGTCTTGCCAAAAGACGTTAGTGCCGGGCAGGGATTTGAACCCTGAACCCTCTGATTGAGCATCAAATGAATAAACCACTATACCACAACACCTTGATACATGTAACATTGTTTTCAGAAGATAAAGATACATGTACTTTATCCCTATTCTCCCACTTGTACTTTGTCCTATAATTGCAATAATCTGTAACGGGGGGGGGGGGGGGGGGGGGGGGGGAGGATAGAATATATTAACTGACCTCACATTTTCAACAACTCCCTTAACAGGTTTTTTTCCAGTTATTAACGATCTGATTGTTTGATTGTTGTTTTTTTTTTCCTCTTTTTCTTGAAGTATTAACTCTCTAAGCAGGTTAAACCCCCTCAGACATGTCCTCTATAGTTATGGTCTACCTCAAAACATTCTTTTTCATCATCCATGTTTGTAGCAAAAATATTTGACCCCCTCTGTGGGCATTTTGACAAGCACAAAGGCTTAGAGCATCTCAGTCTTAAATGGGTTTACATGAAACACAATGGAAATTATAAATGATGTTAATACATGTATAAAGGAAGCTAGGGCTGATATGGTACTTGCAGAGCCTTTTTCAAGAAACCATAAAATGATGACATTATGCTATCAGCATCAAATATTATGATAGTTTCTTTTATTAAAATCAATAAGTGTCCTGTTTAAAGAACAAAGTCCAGATGTATTTTACCATTGTTTGTTCTCGTCGTTTTCTTTTGATAACAGAGTCATGTGCTTCATTTGGCAATGTGGGTGATTAAATGCGGGTTTGGGTCATTAGTGGTAAATTGTTTGTTATTCTAGAACATTTTCCAGCAGGCAGAGCAAAATGATGATAGTTCAGAGAGATCCTTATCCAATGCATCTGTAAAAAGCTTTTAGTGAATTAACTAGCCCTCACATTTATCAAGTAGCAATTGATAAGATGATGTAATTGGTTTCATATGGACACACGGGATTTCCCCGGCACACTCTCTCTTTCACTTTTTTTTTTTTTGAGAAGGTAACTGAATCTGCAAGTTTCTTTTAATAAAGTCTTCATTTGACCAGTTTTGCTAAAATCTTGCTAAAAAGTCAGATCCAGCTCCATATAACTTTAAACAAATTCCTGCAAGGGTTCTGAAATTGAAATATTGTAGTCGGGTCCTGTATGCATATTCTTTGTGTTTATTTTATTTTTGTATTTTTTTTTTTTGGGGGGGGGGATCCACATATAGTTTGGGGGTCCGTTTGCACCAAAGCCCAGCCACAAATTCCTGCAAGGGTTCAGAAAATGGAAATATTAGTCAGGGCCTGTATGCATACTCTTTTTTTTTGGGGGGGGGGGATCCACGTATAGTTTGGGGTTCCATTTGCACCAAAGCTTAGTCATAGATTGTGTTGTGTCTGTTGAGCAATGTCTTATTTTTATCATGTTTATTGATATTGATGTACTTGAATATTGATATTTCAATGCTACTGCAGCCAATAACATTGACATTTTGAAATTGAATGCTCTCACTTTCCCTAATAATCAATTGTGCTCATGACCTTATTTTTCTCTTTCTTGTCTCCCTTTATCTCATACACACAGATCAGTGATGCCTGTTCCTGCTGTCCCTGGCAACGCTGTGAATGGATTGTATTCATTATGTTTTTGCTGACTGTAAATAAGAGATATACCATAGTCTTCATCTTCTTTGCGCTTAGAGACATATGTGAACGTGTCCCAGTGAGACTTTCCAAGGAAAGGATATCGTACAAAGTTTAAGAAAACATATAAATGTTTTTAAAAAGTTTGATTGGGTCATGTATGAGTGTGCTCATAATTATGTTTTCTTGAAATGATTCAGAAACTGTATCTTTAATCCATTCGTGATAGGAATTATTTAAAGCCTAATTGGATCAGCTTTTATTCTTCAAATTGGCAACACCAACATTTTTCTATTATTGCTACATTTTTCTTATAAAACATTATGTATCTGAAATGAATATGAATTGACAGAATGTATGATGAGGAGTTGCCAATTTGCAAGGAAAAACAGTAATTTTAACATTTTCATCGCATTGCCAATTTAAGGATTTTAATGCTTATTTTCCTTTTAAAAAATTTCAGCATCAAACAACAAATTTTCATGCCTTGAAAATGGGCACAGTAGTGTAGATTTTTTTTGCTCTTTCTGCTCATGTATTTGGTATGGTTTTTAGGGCTCTGCATCAAAAGTTATTAGATCAAACCACATAATATGGACCCTCTGTCACGAATGGGTTAAACATAGAAATGCCAGAGCAGGAAGACGTATTAACAACAGCAATATTCATATGAGGTGGGTTTTCATGAGCTTGAGCGTAGCACTAGCTGGATGATTATGGGATCAGGAGTAGTAGTCCAAGCTCTGCTGAAGCGTGCAGTCGTGTCCACATCAGTTAATGCTCCAATACCTTTGTGTATTGCAATATGGCTCAGGCTATAGCCCGATGTTGGCACACCTGTGCATGATGGAATTGATAAACCAGCTCCTTAAGCTCGAGCCGATGAAGATGCTTCGAGAAAAAAACGGTTATTTTGCGAATTAGCCAGCTATTCTGCAAATAAATCCAAGATTTGGGTGGTTCACTTTTCGACAGAAATAGCCGGTTAATTCCGTCTTCATCTGAGAATCAGCTGGCTATTCTCTGATCGGGTTAGTTCATGGGATCAGAAATAGCCGGCTATTCTATAAACTTGAGCTGATGAAGACGTACCTATTTGGGGATCTAGGGGTACATGTAGCATTCTTATTGGAGACCTGTAGTTATCTGTGTGTTGTTGCAAGTCAAGTCCAAAACAATTTGGTGAACTACTGGTACTGTGTAAATATAAGTGAAGTAGCAAGATGTTTGGCATGGGTCCAAAAACAACCCAGGGGAGTATTGGAGGTCCATATGCTCTTTTGTTGATGTTCATGATGTTGATATTCTGACATTTTGGGTTTTGATGTGAACTTTTTTTTTCTTGGGGGGGGGGGGGGGGTGAGGGAGGGCGAAATGCGTAAGTACTGTAAGTTTGCCATTGTTGAAGCCCTGCAAGGTTGGGCAAACAGACTTGAACAAAACAGAAACAAAAAACACGGTTAATCTCCACAGGTTTAATACTGCTGTACATGTGGGCGGGCCTTAATATTACGACCTTTTATCAATATGAGACTGAATACATGGAGGTGAATTTTAGATGTGCTACCTTTGTTCTTCTGTTTGACATCCAAATATATTTTTGATACCATTTATGATGTATACAAAATACAATCCATGCACTGGCTGTACTATTCAGAGAAATGATTATGAAAAAGCACTCAGGCATTTATATGACTAAAATACATGTATGGATGGAATGAAATGAAAAATTGGGTGGGAGAAAAACAGAACTTGATCGATCTATCAGAGTGATTAATCCACAATGAAAGCGTATTTGCCTACGGATGATGAGAAGTGAAAAGAATGTGTTTACACAGACCTACAAACTGATTTATGTCAATTTACATACAGACTTTTACAGAGGCATCACACTACTTTGTATGGTATGTATTTATTTTGGATTCATGGTATGCTCTTTTTTTTGTGGAAGATGACGAAGGAAATTGGCATATATTGAGAATGTATTCTGCTGCCAATGTGAAAGTCAGTCTGTGGGATGTGGGGTGTTTAGGTTCGAAAGATTATATCAAACATGAAATCAAGTATTTCCTTGAATTTTTATGAAGACTTGTAGTGAAAGTCATATTCAAATGTATGATATCATTGTGAATTAGTGATCATTATTGTTTCAAGAAATGTTGAAATTAAAGTCATTGTTTTTACTGCTCAAACCCGAATCTCTCCGTCAACATCATGTGATTACTTGTGGCTAAGAAATTACTATCTGAAATATTGACAGATTACAGTAGATTCTAAAATGGTGTGTTATAATTTGGAGATTTTACTTGGAATTTGAATGGTTTTGAGGCTAAGTCACTCTAGGAAAGCTCATGTACTGTTTAGGTAGCAAAAGGAAAATTGGTGAGAATGTGATTAAATATTTTTATAATATTGACTGGCCTTGAGGGAGATACCACATATATTTCCCAAACTAGTCTCATATTGTCCCGAGTCGAAGACGAGGGCAATATGGGTCTAGTGAGGGAAATTTATGTGGTATCTCCCGAAAGTTGCGCCAGTCGGTATTATTATTATTACCTGTTCACCCCTGTCAGGTGCATTTAATTTAAACTTTACGCTTTAAAGTTCAAAGAAAAACTGAAAACAAGTTGTAGAGTCTAACACTAACACTAAACAGCTATTTACAGTTTGCTCTCGTTTACTAATTGGCCCACTAAAATTGTCGATAACTTCAGTTTGTATGAGTTTGCGTGAACAGAGGTTTTCCCCATAGAAAAGCACAGGAATCGCCCACCCGCCAGCGAACTATCTGAACTGAAGTAAGCGATATTTTGCCTATACGTACGTACACAAGCTAGCGAACAAATTTACACTGATCATTTATCAATTTACATTGATTTTCAATGGGGCTAGGTAGGTATTCATGTGGCCTCATATCGAGTCCCCATGAGCCGATTCCCATAAAATTTGGGCTGTGGATGTTTTTCATCATGCTCTATCGAGACATGGTATCCGAAATTCTGAAATTCCAAAAAAGTTTTTGTGACGTCATCGCTTCAGTGCTCTATACAGGGCTAACTTGCTAGTATGTCAAGTTGAGAACTCCAGAGATACATTTATGTATTATGAAGTTCACTGAAATACAGTGGAAACCCACTGTAAAGAGGACTTTGAGACCATGGAAATTACTTTCTTCAGGAATCTCCTCTAAGCTGTTGAGCACAATTTGATTTCAGTTTAACACACATTTTCTATAGACCATAGCCTGACAGTGTTATCTCAACCGTAGTGTTCAGTGGGTTTATACGTGTATATTAGGGTTTAAAAAAATATTATAAAAACAATCAAACAACCAAAGGAACTTGAAGACTTGGGACCAGCAAAAATTAGCTTTTGATATCCAAGCTCTTTCTAACAAGTTTTCACTGAATATGGTTCCTAATGGGTATTTTAAGCTACATGATATATATAATGTAAGTGTTGACTTCATGAATTTAGACAAGTTTTTAGAGGAGCCCACTCTTTTTAATGCACAAACTTGTAATTCAGTTTTCACAAAACTGATTGATTTAGCACTATTTATGAAATATATCTTTTCTAGTGTACCAGTAACAAAGAGATGTTTTGGTTTGTATGTCAGTGGTTCAATGACACGACGTGTATACCATAATTTCAAACTAATGAGCTTCAAATACTACCTCTATAAAAAAAAAAGTTATTGAGAGTTTAGATATACCCTCAATCAGTATAAAAGCTATAAGTGAGTAGACAAGTTGACATGTGTGTACGTGTGCCCATAAATTTGGGCTTTTACGAAATCGAACTGCTGAGCGATTGTATGTGTTATGGTCTTATGTTATCTTTTTTTTTTTTTCTTCCATCTCCTTTGCTGTTAGAAATAGCTAGAATGCTGGGTAAAAGTTTTGAGGGTTATTTCATACATAGCAGCTGTACACAAATTATTTTTGCGGGTGATTGGAACACTTTGCTAGTGGTTTCAGTTGGTATACACTTAAGAACATTTTCATGGCTTAATAAGAGTATTACAGTGTATTCTGTTTTTATATTACTATTGAGAATTAATTATGGTTATCAGAAATTTTGCTTCATGTGATTTAAACTAAGATGAACAGGTTCTTGTTTTGCAATGAATAATGATGATGATGAAGAAGAAGAAGAAGAAGAAGAAGAAGAAGAAGAAGAAGAAGAAGAAGAAGAAGAAGAAGAAGAAGAAGAAGAAGAAGAAGAAGAAGAAGAAGAAGAAGAAGAAGAAGAAGAAGGAGAAGGAGGAGGAGGAGGAGGAGAAGGAGGATAATAATGGACAGTTTCTGTATAGCGCATAACGCATTACCTCAGTATGTCCCTACACGCTTTGGGAAAGAAAGAAAACAAAGAAAAGATATGTTGCTGAGTTCACTTTGTTTAAATGAGCTAAGATAAATTTTGAATAAGTGTGGTTTGTGGGCAGATTTAAACTGATCTATTTGTCTATGTTTCTTAGAAAGCTTGGGACCACATGAAGTTTCAAATAAAGCCTGATTCTATGCCTCACAAGGGGAACAGTTGTAAAGGAAAGCACTAATATGATTTTTAAAGAAAACCAAAGTGGTTTCTTGATGTAATACCAGTATGGAATTATTTCCTTGCTGAAAGCCAGAGCATTGAGCATAATTATTGTTATGTACAATTTATATCTAATAGAGCTGGAATGAATAAATTATGGTAACTATTACAAGTATTTCCTTTCCATATGTGCATATTGTTATTTTTAATTTTGGTGGTGGTTGGTATACAATATGTTTGTGGCGTGAGAAATCAGTTTTTGGAGATGCCTCCTTATCTGATTAAATTTGTGATTACTCTGCACATTAAGCTCTACAAAATTTTTCAAACCAGTAATGTTTCACCATGACAAAGAAAACAATATAGAATTTTGATTGCTTAAAGAAATTATTATAGGGCCCAAAACGTTTTGAATAAGTGTGGTTTATGGGCAGATTTAAACTGATCTGTTTGTCTATGTTTCTTAGAAAGCTTGGGACCACATGAAGCTTCAAATAAAGCCTGATTCTATGCCTCACAAGGGGAACAGTTGTAAAGGAAAGCACTAATATGATTTTTAAAGAAAACCAAAGTGGTTTCTTGATGTAATACCAGTATGGAATTATTTCCTTGCTGAAAGCCAGAGCATTGAGCATAATTATTGTTATGTACAATTTATATCTAATAGAGCTGGAATGAATAAATTATGGTAACTATTACAAGTATTTCCTTTCCATATGTGCATATTGTTATTTTTAATTTTGGTGGTGGTTGGTATACAATATGTTTGTGGCGTGAGAAATCAGTTTTTGGAGATGCCTCCTTATCTGATTAAATTTGTGATTACTCTGCACATTAAGCTCTACAAAATTTTTCAAACCAGTAATGTTTCACCATGACAAAGAAAACAATATAGAATTTTGATTGCTTAAAGAAATTATTATAGGGCCCAAAAGAGATCAATTATTTTTGTAATGGTGCGTAGTTATTCCTAAAGGAAAATGCAACCCAGACATCAGTGTACTTCCAGTGAATGAAGAAGAATAAGAAGAGTAAACAGTGAAAATTTGAGCAAAATCGGACAATCTGTTCAAGAGTTATGAACTTTGAAAGTTTGAATAAATCCTTATTATAGGGATCCTTGAGTTGGCAACTCCACCAGCATCTGTGGTGTCGTCGTGGACAACTCTCCATTCATTTTGTAAAAAGAATTACACATTTTCTTCATTTTTAAGAAAAATAGAAATTTGTTTGAGTATGACATGGCTACATCAATTCTGCAAGCATTTTGGGAAGAATTATGTTGATTCCCGACTTGAAATTTCATTAAAAAATTTTTTTTTGAAAATTTATGCGCAAAATGAATGGGGAGTTGTCCACGATGACATCACAGATGCTGACAAAGTTGCCAACTCAAGGATCCTCATAATAGAGATTTACTGAAACTTTCAAAATTCATAACTCTTGAACAGATTGTCTGATTTTGTTCAAATTTTCAGTGTTTACTCTTCTTGGTCATCTCCATTCACTAAGAACACACTGATGCCTGGGTTGCATTCTCCTTTAAAGACAAAAGACATGTCCTTTCATGACCTTGTGAGGATATAATTATCACTTTAATACTGCTAAATCTTATTTGTCATGTACAAATACACAAAATAAGTGAATTTTTAAAAAAATGTCCTGCCTCCTTGTTATTATGCAAAAATATAAAAACTGTTAGGTTCTGATTAAAATGAATGGAAAAAAATGTAAGCACTTAATGCTGTCTGTTTGATTAACATGGTTTGATATTGTTTATCAATGTTATGCATGGATTGTCACTAAAGCAGTATGTCAGTGGAAAATAACAAACTGTCAACAATTTACAGGTACCACTCACCATACGGACAGAGGATTGTTGCTGATTGGGTTATAGCTTGTAAAAACATTCTGACAGGCTATAATATGTTACATTGTCTGTGTCATAGATGGTGTGTATATATGTTTGTAGGGTGGGGTTGGGGAGGGGCTTATTTTTTTTTTTTCAAGGACAAACTTATGATGGAATTGCCCTAGCAAAGTTAAGTAAAACTGCTATCTCAGAAAAAAAAAATATGTTAGTTAAAATATGAACCGACCAATTGTTGGTTAAACAAATTTTTTAAAAATGTTTGCGTAACATATGGGGATTTTTTTAAAACCAAAAGTTGGTCGGTTCATATTTTAACCAACCTAATGATTTTTAACCATCTTTTCTGAGAGTAATTGTCTTGTTTTTCCTCTGTGGTTTTGTCATGTGTGCTTTGTTTCTCATTAAAAAAAACAAAAGATTCTTTATCAATTAGATGTAGTGTTGTTGACGATGTTCAAGTTGTTCATGATGATGATGATGTTGTTATTATCAGTAATAGTAGTAGTAGCAGCAGTAGTAGTAGTAGTAGTAGTAGTAGTAGTAGTAGTAGTCGTAGTAGTAGAAGTAGCAGCAGTAGCACTATCATAATCATCGTCGTCGTCGTCGTCATCAATATTAAAGTCAGCATTTTTCCCGTAAACAACCTATCCGTCAAAAAAGATGAGCTAAATGTTGTTTATTATTATTATTAATATTATTGTTGTTGTTGTTTTCAGTGTCAATGTACTTATTTACCTGAAACAGATTCCTCCACCATATGGGTTTTTCCATTATTATTATTTATTTATTGTACTTTTGGTAAATAAGAGCATACTGCGTAATGATTATGATCTAAGGAAAGTTTCCCCTTTCATCCACATTTATTGGGTGATGTTCGTTATTCCGAAGGTTGGTTATTCCGAAGGTTTGTTATTCCGAAGGTTTGTTATTTCGAAGGTTTGTTATTCCGAAGGTTTGTTATTCCGAAGGTTTGTTATTCCGAATGTGCATTAGTCTGAAGGTTCGTTATTTCGGAGGTTCGTTAGTCTGAAAATAACTAACGAACTAACAAACCTTATTTCATTTTTGGACTAACGAACCTTCAGAATAACAAACCTTATTTTGTTTTCGGAATAACGAACCTTATTTCATTTTCGGACTAACGAGCCTTCGGAATAATGAACCTTCAGAATAACGAACCTTCAGAATAACGAACCTTCGGAATAACGAACCTTCGGAATAAACGAACCTTCGGAATAACGAACTTCGGAATAACGAACTTCGGAATAAACGAACCTTCAGAATAACGAACCTTCGGAATAACGTACTGTAACCGTTTTATTTGGTGCCTGACGTATAACTGAATGCAGAATACAGGTATAGTGTGAAGGGGGTGTATCCAGTATTCAACAAAATTGTAGGACAGGAATTATCCATGTCATGTTCATTCTTCAAATTGGCAAGACCAGTATTTTTCTTTTATTGCTACATTTTCTTATAACAAGTCATGCATCTGAAATCAATGTACGTTAAATTGATGGAAAGCATGTTGAAAAGTCAAAACGTTGTTGATTTGCATGGGAAAATGGTGGTTTTTAAACAAACCACTGCATTGCCAACTTAAGGATTTTAGTATTTCTTTTCTCTTAAAATTCTTGAGCATCAAACAACTGACACAACTAAAATGGACCAAGGAGTTCTTATAATAACTCATCGAATGGACACAGTATGCATGTGTAAAATTATCTTTACTCTTTCTGACTGCATGTCGTAATGTTTTTAGGGGTTCGCATCAAAAGTTATTTCGTCAAACCGCGCACTGTGGACCCTCCGTCACGGATGGGTTAATTTGGTTCAGTTCAGTATGGTTCAGTTTATTCCACTCCTAATAAAAAGATGATAAATGCAAAGAAAATATTTTGATTCATGGGAATATTGGGTGGAACAAGCAGTTTATTCCTTCCTCCCCCCCCCCCCCCCGCTGCTTGAAAAATCCCCCAAAATTATTTGACCCCCCCCCCCTCCCTTCCCGAATCTCCAGGGTATGGAAGGAGTCCATCCAGGATCTCCACCCATTATTTTACCAGCATTTCTATATAACTCGTTCGAGATGAGAGGACCTAGAAAATGACAAGAGAACTGTTTTCCAAAATATTCATGTTTTTTTTTTTTTTTTTTTTTGGGGGGGGGTTGTTTTTTTATTACTGATATCTGAAAACTTTCACCCCCCCCCATGTATTTTTGTTGTTTTTCAAGGTAAAACAAAAAAACAAATAACCCCTAACCATGGATTTATTTTTGTATATAAATAGGAGCTGACTGTATGGTGTGTGTGTGTGTGTGGGGGGGGGGGTACCCAACATACCCTCTCCCCCTATCATGTGCCACCTATTTGCACAACCAAGACTCGACTTCACATACTACCCTCAAATGTTTTGTTTCCAAAAACTAGCAGTACATTATGTTGATGAGAATGTTGTAATAAGATACAGCATGTACTCTTTCGACGCACTTTAAAAAAAGGCTAGGAATCATGATATCAGTTTGTTGATAAATTTGAAAATAATAACGAAGATTGAGATTTTACCAACTAGATTTGTTTTTTTTTTTTAATTATCTATAGATGGGCTGCTGAAACACGCTATAGTATAGATAATATAATATCCACGGTAGCCCCCATGGTGTGTGCAATGTAATTGTAGTAACAATGTCAAATGTGTTTAAACGTATGTTGCACCCAGATGGAATATTCATCCTTCAACCTTCATTACTCCCACTCTCAGAGGTGTCAATCCGTTTTATATTTGGGGACTAAAAATGCCCTCACTTTGATTTTTTTTTTTTTTTTTTTTTTGGGGGGGGGGAACATACACTAAAAATTTTCTAATAAGAAAAAGTAAAATAATGATAATTTAAAAAAAGTTCCAGCTTAAAATTTTGGTGGGGGTACACACGCCAAAAAATTTGCTGACAAGTCACAAACAAAAGGACCTCAGCTTGACATTTGGGTGGGACATTCCATACTGTGTCCCACACCCTTAAAAGTTTAGGGGGCGTATCCCCCTGTCTTCTCCCTGATTGACAGTCTGTACACTGTATTCTTTGTATATTTGAGAATACGTGCGGAGTTCATGAGACTGCACAAAATAACTTTAAAAAAAGAGAGAGAGAAATATTCAAAATTATGATGCCGTGAAAACTATATTGTAATGCTTATTTCCTGTCAAAAACTTCTTTTAATACAACATACTGAGGTCAAAAGCAACCAAAGAACGGCTTTTTTCAGGCTCTTATTCCTTTAAAAAAATCATAGTGTATTAACCCTGAAAGCTTTATCTGCAATGAGATTTATCATCTTTATTTCTTCTTCCTTCTCTTCTTCTCCTTCTGCTGCTGCTTCTTCTTCTTCTTCTTCTTCTTCTTCTTCTTCTTCTTCTTCTTCTTCTTCAACCTAGTCCAAACGGGCTACATGCATTTACCGACCGATTCTTATTTCTATTTCTTCTTTTTTTTCTCTCTCTCCCCTCCCCCCCCCCCCCCCTCCCCCAATTTGGAATGATGCGATTTTGTTCGGGTCGTTGTCGGTCCGATGTGACCGGGGTATTTGTGTGACAAGGGCCATGTATTAATGTGGAACAATATCACCGCCGAGAATGACATCAGAGTGAACAAACTTTTACAGTATAGCAATGACGGTGAATCGGTCGCCTGAGAAAGTTGGTGCAGAGTGTGACTGGGAGTACTGGGGTATTGAAATGCTATTCATTACCGGGTTAGGTTCATCGACAAATTAAAACATAGCTGATCATCTTACCAGTCTGAACTCTGTATGAAACTCTAAGTCATGATAGGTGCTTCATGATTATTAACCTATATCAGGTAACCAGTCGGGCCTACTGCAGAAGACACACAGCCTCTAAAGCCTACCAACACCAAACCGGATCGTTCTTGACATGCGATCTTTGGTACAGAGTATCCCAGCCTGTAACCAGAGACGTTGCAAGACCATTTCGCATGGAGGAGGAGAAAGGGATGGGGATCAGTCAGTTTGGTTTGCCAGAAAAGTCATCCCAAATTTTCCTTCAATAAAGAAATGTCCCCGCGGATAGCAGACAAGGGGCGAAAAATAGGAAATTTGCTGACATAATATTTCGAACAAAGGGTGGGGGGGGGGGGTGGGGGATGTCACGCACTCTCGATTTATTCGCGGGTCTAAATCCCTTGATACATGAAATAATTTCATAATATCACGAGATGAGGGTCTTCAAGGGGATGTTTCTCCCCATTGCAATGATATACACAGCTGCTACCGGAAAAATTGGTGGGAGGTATTACCTTCTCCGAATCTACACGTCCCTGACTGCACATACAACACACCTATGCTTATTCGGCTAAACCTTTGGAAGTTTTGTATACCCGATACATCATACTGTAAAGTATATACATCATATACTGTAAAGTATATAATTATTTCATAGCCCAACCCCGCCCAACCTCTGTTGCAAGCATCAGCATAATAAGCAGCTCATTTATGCTGCACCGCTAGGACATTTGAAGGAGAGTTGAGGGGTATGTGGGGAGGCAGTAGATGTTTGTGTTGAAATATGATGACGGACAGCCCGGGCTCACGAGGCCTTAACGTTTGCCCCTCCAGGAACTGAAATATGGATACACCGTAGGGCTACACAATGTACTTTTGATCTCCACTGTGATACCTCTTAGCACTGGCGATATATGAATTTATGTATATATAGGCCCTATATATTTTTTTTTTTTGGGGGGGGGGTTCTTGTAGGGGCACAACCTTTGTCCTTATTTTTAAACCCAAGTGGCATGCCTAAAGGGCACAACCTCAAAGGATGTACCTCATCTAGAATTTTCGACCTAACAGGCATCTATACCTCCCCCGCCCCTGCCCCCCCCCCCCCCCCCCCCCCCGCTCATCCAAATTCTGGATCCATCCCTGTCCCTGTACTACCGGTATATACCTTCAGGTTATTACCAAATACAACCTTATCATACTCAAATGCCATCGATCCACACATCGCCCTATTCTTAAATAATGGACAAGAGGTAGATGAAATGGGGGAGGGGGTGTCGCCCTCAAGTTTCACGATAGAAGGAACAGGGATTTTCCCATTTTTCTTACATCTTGCCCCCCCCCCCTTCCCCTCCTTTCTTAAAAGCCTGGATTCAATCTGGATAATGGAGACACTTTTATGTATATCTAGGAACCAGTAGATTTATATATCCTCAAAAGTTGTCACTTTTGTAAACAAAAAATTTGTTTTTCTCACAAAATCTCTATCATCTTTAATGACCTCTTATCCTCAGCCTACAAGTGTTCTGTGTTCACATCGGAATGTGTAAACAATTATTTTCTTTTACCATCAGTATCTCAGCAATCTGCTAATTTAATAGGAATAACTGAGAAATGACTTGTTTTTCTCACAAAATCTTCATATTTGAATGACCTCTTATCCCCAAACTACAAGCATGAAAAGTGTTGTGTTTCACATCGGAATGTATAAATGATTATTTTCTTTTACCATCTTTTATCTCAGCAATCTGCTGAATTCAAGGGAATAACTGGGAAATGACTTGTCTGTCGTCAAGGGAGAACATAAACCGGATAACATGATAAAGGCAATGGAAGCTAATAGCTTTACTGATTCTGCTTCTCGTGTTTCCAAATAGTTCGAATCAATTTTGAATGCAGATTTAACTGTTTAAGGGCAAAAATCCTTATCATGCAAGACTGAATGTCAATTTCCTCATATTTCCGATATTCACAGAATGAATCATCTTGGGATTTTTTTTTTTTCAAAATTAGATTTCTTGGAATTAAAAAAAAAAATCATATTTCCTTCACCTCGGATTTCTACAACTGGAGATAGAAAAAGAATGTCATATTTTTACGGGTCGTATAACATAACAATATCGCATTAACGTCACGCAGCGCTGTATATAATCGGCACACCTGACAGAAATTCGATTTAATCACGAAAGAATGGAGGGGAAACCCAGATACATTAGATCTGTTTTGTTATATTGACCGATGCATTTGTATTGTTTGACACCCCCCCCCCCCCCCTCCGAAAACCAGTGTTTTAGCTTTTGCCGCGTGGCATTTTACCGTGTACAAGTAAAGTCATATCAAAGTCATATCAATCAAAATGATTTTTTTTAATGATGCATGTTAATATCCACATTACTGTATACAACCTTTAAATCCATTTCACTATGGCAGGGTATTACAGACAATATCTATCACTAGGACTCGTGCAGACCATATCATTTTGCTGTCTTGTGTCATTGGCTCAACCAGGTATAGCCCCTGTATTAAGCCTATGGGAATATAACAATTCAGTAGTCAACTGGTGACATGTTATAACATTTCTTGTAGCTGCCGATTTAGCTAAGAGAATAAGAAACATCTTAATGATATTTCGTTCTTGTGGCTATTCTATTCCCAAGTACCTGAATATCGTAACCCTGCAGCTCCAGCAACCTTTGCGCTCGGTGCTGCATAAGTCCTTCGCTGGGTACCCACTTACTTCACCTTGGTCGAGTGTGGCAAGTGTCGGTTCATGCT
Source organism: Echinometra lucunter (assembly GCA_029962745.1). NCBI lineage: Eukaryota > Metazoa > Echinodermata > Echinoidea > Camarodonta > Echinometridae > Echinometra > Echinometra lucunter. Next base: position 9,944,781 of record CM057160.1, read on the forward strand.
GTCATGTCAGTGATATAGACGTTAGTGCCGTGGCAGGGAATCGAACCCTGCACCTTGTGATCTGCAGGCCGGTGACTTATTCGCTTTCAAGACCACAACACCTCTTTTATGAAGTTGATAATTATGGGGAAGGCAATGTCTGTTGAATGAATGAATGAATGAATGAATGAATGAATGAATGAATGAATAAATGAATGAATGAATGAATGAAATTTGATTAACTGGCATGTAACTGTGTTCCTGTTATTATGCATGATAACAAAGAGTAGCATGTTTTTGTTTGTTGTTGTTGTTGTTGTTGTTGTTGTTGTTGTTGTTGTTGTTGTTGTTGTTTGGTTGTTGTTTGTGGTCTGCTGGCTTTCTTCTTTTTATAATGGTTTTATTACTTTCCGAAGTTCTGAAGAAAATGAGTCCTAGATGATGCAAATGCTCTTTCCGTCACTTTCTGAACTGCGAACATTATATTGATATATTACGTAATCCAAATCTAAAGGTAATACAATGTGGTAATGAAAGCGCCCTTGGGTTACTTCTTAGAAAGTCTTCACAATCGTGTGAAAAGGTGATTTTGTGTCATTGTTGCTCTCTGGAAGGAGGAAGGCGTGGTCTTCTCTTGGGGCCTTTTTTTCTGGGATAAGTTATGCCTTTTTCGAGGAAGTTTTCTAGGGATGACAGGCCGGGGTGTAGTTGATTTGACCCCGTTTTACTTCCTTTTTTTCGTGACGTAATTTATTAATCTAAAATCTGTCGAAAAAAAAAAACATATTAGGCAACCATTAACTCAACCTTCGAAATGTCCTACTTATGTATTGCGTGTTATGAGCACGTCTATTGATACAGCTGCACGTTTTCACAGCGACTCGCTTATTAGAAGGGAGAGGAGAAAAATGCAGCCCAAATATTTTATATGTTTAAACTATACGCTACAAGAATTTAAAAATAAACAAAGTAAAATCGAGGTATCACTGATGTTACCCTACGGAAGAGTGAAACATACTGAAACCAGAGTAAAAATCGCTCTTTTCTTAGTTTAGAGAGTCCTTGATATTCACTCCAAAGAAAGTAATGCACTATTTGCCTCACAGGGGAATGAAATTTCACTCTTTTGTTTTAGAAAATAAGTCAATAGTAAAATTATTGTGATATATATTTGCTAGGAACGCATGTAATTCTGAAGCCGGACCCTCAAAGAGTGGTTTCCTTGTAAGATGAGAAATTTTACCATCCGCCCCCCCCCCCCCCCCCCCCCCCCCCCGCGGCCAAGTTCCGGTACGCCACTACAGCGATTGCACGTACTAATCGAGACAACTGACGGTCTTTTCTGTTAATTGGATCGGATATAATAGATTATAATAATAAATATTTTACTAGATAAAGAATAAATCCGTTGTGTGCTCAGTTTGCTTTGCCGCCTTGTATGAACGTATTTACCAACCTGGGCCCCGTTTCATAAAACTTGTTATCACAAGTTGCAATAACTGTTATGAGCTATTGAAATCCTTGCATCTGATTGGCTGAGAGCAAATTTGTCATAGAAATGTGGCAGTAGTTACTGATAATAAGTTTTATGAAACAGGGCCCTGTTATGGAAAGGCATCCAAAGTTTGTTCATTGTAAAGTACACGAATGTTAAACATGTTGATGATATCGATTACTTGCAGCCACCGGCGTAAATCCACTTTGAGGAGTGGGGGGGGGGATGATCGACTTTTTTGCTGATATTTTTTTTCTGTCGAATTCACACTTAAGTATAAACACACGCCCTCACCCACCTGCACAGACCCCCCTTACACACATTTTAATTTTTATCTAGCGAGCTAGTGAAGTGAGCGAGCCAAAAATTACATGTACCACTTTTCTGGTTTTCAATCGCATTTTCAAATAGAAATTCTAAAATATGAGCGAGCGAAGTGGGCGAGCCAAAAATAACCACTTTTCTGGTTTTCAATCCCATTTTCAAATGAAAATTTGAAAATATGACGAGCGAGCGAAGCGAGCGAGACAAAAATAACCACTTTTCTGGTTTTCAATCGCATTTTCAAATAGAAATTCTAAAATATGAAGGTTGTTTACGACAGATTAATAAAAATTATATTTAAAGATTAATTCAAATATCATTTCTTCCTTAAAAAGTGGGGGGGGGGGATATTTGTACACGCCATCCCCCCTCTCAAAAAAGTGGGGGGGGGGGATATATCCCCCCATCCCCCCGGGATTTACGCCAATGCTTGCAGCCAATATCCATGGGACCGATAGCCCATGCTCCAGAGTCGACCACGCCGACGATGTCCCTGATTTTCGCCTGGTGAACCCTCAGAACAGTTTACAGAAGACCGACAGTCCGTGAGACCGACAGTTCGATTTCGTCGGCCTTCAGTCAACTTTCCCGAGGATTCTCTAGACCAGCATTATCGGTTTACTTGAAGTACCAGGATGTTCCGCTTGAAAGATAGATCTAATCATTTAATCAAATATATTAATTTCCAAATTTTCCTGAAGTAATTTTGTATGATTATAACATTTTATGTGTTTTAATGTCTTGTTGAAGAATCATCAAATGGCAGCATGAAGACTTATTGTTCATTATCCTTATAGGCCTGCAGTTTAAGAAATTCAAAGTATTGTGTCGAACGTTGGCTTTTAAGATGGTCTCAAGGATACTGATCAAAGCAAGTTTAGAATAAGTTATCGAGAATAAGTCATAATTATTTGCAATTGTTAGCATATTACTTTGGGGTCGAACGATCGTTGAATTGTAAAAAAAAAAAAAGGAAAAGGAAAAAGAAAATATGAATAAATAGAGAAATTACAAATCCTGGGTGTTTACCAGTGTGTGGTAAGAACACGGCAGGTTGGGTATTTTTTTTTTTTTTTAATTTCAGAGCCTGAAATTCCTTCATTGTAACAGGATATAAAATAGGATTTTCCGCTATAGATTCTTCTTCTGTTTTCCTAGGGAGCACCTCCCTGGTTTTCCCTAACACATGACATACAAAATAATGAAAAAGCACACACAGTTTGTCCTTATTTATGGAGAAGATATAATTTCGTGAGTGCATAGTTCTTGCCATTATTCTCACAAAATGTTTTTCGTAACAAACCAAATAAAAATAGGAAAAATAATCATGTTCTATAATGGAAGGAAGTAGACCTACATAGTTCCCGGAACTATTCCTTTTAGAACATTTCATTTTTCATTTAATTTCATTTTTTTAATTCAACATGTGCAATCTCTCCCTCAACCACCCTGTCTCTTTCTCTCTCCTTCTCTATCTATCTATCTATCTATCTATCTATCTATCTATCTATCTATCTATCTATCTATCTATCTATCTATCTATCTCCCCTTCCTATACTTTCTCCTTGACTCCTTCTATTTATCTTCCTCTCTCCCTCCCTCTCCCCCCCCCCCCCCCCCGCACTGGCTAATATGTTCTTATTCTGTACTATAGTATCATAAAACAATGAAAAGAGAAACGTTAACGGCTGCTCCCCCTTCTCTCTCTCTCTCTCTCTCTCTCTCTCCCTCTCTCTTTCTCACTCACTTTCTATCTATCTATCTAGCTATCTATCTCTCTCTCTCTCTCTCTTTCTACCTATCCCCCCTCCTTACTTTCTTTCTCTCCCTGACTCCTTCCATTTATCTCCCTCCCTCCCCTCCCTCTTCCTCCTCACCCCTGATTGATTTGTTTTTATTCTAAATACTAGTATCATAAAATTTACTGCTGCTTCCCCCCCTTCTCTCTCTCTCTCTCTCTCTCTCTCTCTCTCTCTCTCTCAGGACTGTTATTTCATTGCTGCGAGGGCAAGCTGTTTCGCAGTGGGGCTCGCAACCGGGACTGTTTACAGGTTAATATGGTGGGAAGGTAACCCCTTGAGAGACCAGTAAACAGGAACCCGCAAACCCCCTACAGGGGTAAAACCTTGATTCCCAACTTGCCCTTATTCACATTATGTTACTACTTAATCATGATCAATCTCGGATATATACCGACCCTCTGCGAGAGCATAGTCTACCCAATCAAACTTGTTATGGTAGTTGAAAACATATTTTATGAAAGGGAAATTATCAAATATTAAAATACATGACGCCCTCTTCCCCACCCCGTTTCTTCTGTGTGTGTTTTTTTTTTGTTTTGTTTTGTTTTGTTTTGTTTTGTTTTTCCTTTTTCTTTTTGAAATTGAAAGAGAAAGGAGGAAACAATCCGAGATTTGTATATAATTTAGAATGAAGTGTCGGGATGAAATGCACTGAAATGCCACGACTGACCAGGGGGTATATAGGACTTGAACTGAAGCACGAAATCAAAGACCAATTTGGGAACCCTGAAGGGGAAGGTGTAGTTTAGGAAAGTGACAGTGTTTATTCGTATATGCGCTGATATTTCAACTGCAGGCATATACTATAAATACAGGTACCAAAATAAGTAGGCCTACGACAGCCGTCATATTTATAGCAAATTTAACCGGTTATACTATTTCTAAGAAACTGATTCATTTCCGATTTCTGTTTTAGATGGCAGAAGGGTAATCTGAAAACTGCCCTGCCAACCTTCACATTTTTATGGACAAAGTTTAGGGCCATAAACATGTGTATTCTTTCAGATATCCATATTCGTTCATGAAACAAACAATGCACGTACATTGTATTTTCCTCTCGAAACAAAGCTGAACTGCATTGGCATTCCGCAAACATTATATTCCCAAAGTTAACCATCATACGTTTGATAATTATCTTAACTATCGATGAAAGGGTAGGAGGCTGTACTTGCTTGCAGTGGCATAATCCAGGTTCTGTTTTGTTTTTTTGGGGGGGGGGGTTTGGGGGGGGGGGGTGATGGGTTTGTTGCTATTATTTGTGTGTGCGTGTGTGAGTGTGCGTGTGTGTGTCTCTCTATATCATAATTTTTTTTAAAGATGCATACTTATTACAAATCGTACATATTTTTAAAAATGTTTTTGAGGGGATTGCAAAGTACAAGCTTTGCTTTTTAGCATTCCCCTCCATTTTCAGCATTTACTTATAGAATTATCTTTGAAAATTACATTGCATGAAAATTATTGCTATTAATATACAGTTCAGTTCTTGTATAGCGCATATCACATTATGATATAACGTCTCTATGCGCTTCCAAAGGACTTGGATATTATTACCCCAGCTTTAGCCAGGCAGCCTTTTACGGCACATTTTGTGCATTTTGTTAACAATGATATCATTTATGATGTAATTACGAATGTTATATTATGTTGAAAATGGAAAGATGAATGAATGAATGAATAAGGTGGAGCTTGTTGCAAGTTAAGCCCCCGCCCCCCCCCCCCCCCCGCCTTCCCCTAAAAAAATGCAATAACGAAGCACCCCCGCCCCCGGAAAAAATCGATGAGTATACAACCCAGTTACAGCGATTAGGAGATTTTGTGTTGTTGTTGTTTTATAATATTCTTTACTGTATTCATTCGAATCAATACATAAAGAAAAAAAAATCATATAGACTTCAAATTGAACATGTTGAATTCAAATACATTTGAATGGGAAATTTAATTGCATGATAAAACAAAGTACAAGTACGAAGTACAATCAAAATGATTGTATGGAATGAGTACGATAGTTAATGACTTTCCCATCCCCCATCAAAACAACAACAACAACAACAACAACAACAACAACAACAACATACATACATGAGAGATGATTCTTCCCTCTCTCCGTTCATTGAAATTTGGGATGCGTCAGATAGGCCTGTAATTATTGTTTCCGCGTGGGTATGACGCCGCCTACGTATCGAAAGTTGACAGTGATGCTGATAAGCCGATGATTAGACAAATGAACACAAATATAAACATGTTTGTGTTACTCGTAGTATTCATTTCTTTCATTCTTTTGGCGTGGTTTTAGTAGTAGGCCCTACATTTAACACTATTTGCCTCATTAAAACCAAAGCGAAGCAAAGCAAAGCAAAAGAAAAAATGATAAATAAATAAATAACATAAAGACCAAACAAAACAAGAGATAAAGAAAAAGAGAGACAGAGGGAAAGAGGGGGTAGAGAGAGAGAGAGAGAGAGAGAGAGGAGAGAGAGAGAGAGAGGGAGAGAGAGAGAGAGGGAGAGAGAGGGAGAGAGAGAGAGAGAGAGAGGGAGAGAAGAGGAAGGACATGGGGCTGAGAGATTTACAAATCAAACGTTTTTCCTCCAAAGTGAAAATGATTGCATGTAAGTATTTTTCTCCTCGGTTGCCTTGAACTGTTGAAGAGGCTTACACAATCATTCAAAAGCGAGTTATCATTGGTCATTATTATGGTATGACATGCATTTTCGACCTTGCGTTGATAGGTGTATATGGCGATACATGCACGTATAGGCCAACTTTTGTTGTTAACTGAATAATTAGAAACTGATCACTCCAACAATCAAACTCCGAAAGGAATTGAAAGTAATTAGCTACAATGATGGAAAATAGGATATCATCTAATGAAGGGATATTTTGCTGTCAGAAATTTATGGATACTTCGTTCTTTGAGGGTGATAACTACGCGTACTTCAAGTGCTAGATGTATATGCTGGTATATACACTATACTAAGTGGAAAAAATGGACATTTGCACTTAAAAGGAAACTCAAATACTTCTATATATGCCCGCACATGTATTATTTGCCATCATTTGAAGCATCACTTGGACTAAATCTTGACCTCAATCAAGAAAATATTTTACAACAGTGGCAAGAGAAGAGGAAGATAACTGTCCTGCATGTTATTATTTTTATTATTTTTTTATTTTTTATATACCGGTATATATATTTTGGGGGGTGGATGTGAGATAACACTGACAATAATTTCGCACTATTTGTTATGCTCCTATTGTAATATTTTTTATCTGCCATGATGAAGCTCTGTTTTCCATAATCTATAGACAAACTGACTCACAGACAGACAGACAGATAGACAGAGAGAAAGAAAGAAAGATAGATAGATAGATAGATAGATAGATAGACAAATAGATATGGATAGATGTATAGTTTAAGGTCTAAATAGATGGATAAAGGTCTTTGACCGAATCGTCAGTCCAATTTTTGTTTGGCTCATGCGGTTTTTTCATTTGACTCCTGAGTATTTACTCTTCCTTCAATATCTATTAATTACAGACCGACGCAGAACATTCATATTTTGTTTAGATAGATAGATAGATAGATAGATAGATATATAGATAGATAGATTTATAAATAGATAGATAGATAGATAGATTTATAAATAGATGAATAAGATCAATGGATGAATAAATGAATAAGGAAATACAGAAATACAGAAATAGCCCTTTTAAAAAAGTACACTATTTCTATTCGTTATATCTTTTTATCTATTAAATTATTTGTTACAAACAGACTGATTGATAATAGATAGATAAATAAATACATTCAGACTGGAGACAGAAGGATTGACAGAGAGAAATACAAGTAGATAATGATTAAAGAGAATGCTAGGTAGATAAAATCAGACGGATATCATTGTAGGTTATATAAACACAAGCCCTGTCATTATTTTGTTAAAGCCGAGAGACTGACACCAATTGCCCAGCCGGGATGGGAGGAAACGATGGCGAATGGTGTTGAGAGTTCACATGCTTAGCTCATTAACAAGATGAAACGTATTATGATCTATTACACCTGTTTATTGATTGCATAGATTAGCAGATTTTGCATACAAGAACATATACATGTCAGTTATGACAAGCACTGCATTTTATTCGTTTAGTCTATACAAGAATCTATTTCAGTGAAGACCTCGAGAAACTTATACGTGTATACATGAAAACATTTCCTTTCAGCCAAAGTTATATGTCGAGGATTAATTCATTTCTTTCGTTAGTTAGTTATTTACTCACCTATTTATTTATTTATTTATTCATTCATTTATCAATTTATTTATAAATTTATTTATTTATTTATTTATTCATTCATTCATTCATTCATTTATTTATTTATTCATTCATTCATTCATTCATTTATTAATTTATTCATTTATTCATTCATTCATTTATCTATTAACTTATTTTCATTTTATATATTTATATGTTATTTAATCTATCTATATATTTTGTTTATTTATTCATTCATTTATGTATTCATTTATTCTTCCATATATTCATTTACTTATTTGTTTATTCATTTTTCCATTTATTTGTTTATGTAATCATTGAAGTATTCATTTATATATTTATCCATTTATCATCTATTTTCAATTCTCCTTTATTTATTCATTCGTTTATTCATCCATTTCAAAGAAATTAACGTGATGTCCAACAATCAACTGAAAGGAACTGTTAAACATGTCGTAATGTGATGCAAAGTTTTGTCCATGAAAATGAGAGGGAATTGGAGAGGGATGGAGGGGAAATTTTAAATGAGTGATTGGACTGTGTAGACTGTGCATGATGCGTGTTTGGTCATGAACGTAAGAAGCAGTAGTAAAACCAGTAGAAGCTAAACGGTAGAAGCTCCCCCAATAAACAACCAACAAAAAAAAACCCACAAAAAGTACCCCCCACCCAATGAAAGAAAGGAAAGGGAAAGGGAGAGTGAAAAGAAAGCTATAGAACCCCTTCTCACACCTTTTCTCTGACCGATGGTCATGTTATAGTGTTTTAACTACCCGTCTGCTGCCCAATCCCTAAAGGAAGCCCCTTCCCCCCCCCCCCCCGGCTGAACCCACGCTACGCCATGGCCTATCATGCTACCCCCTTTTCATTGACAATAATAACTGTCAGCTAGATGAAGGAAACTAAAAAAAAGAGCGGAAGAGAAAAAAGTAAGAAAGAAGAATGAAAGAAAATAAAACGCATGGTGCTTTTCCATTCACCGAGGCCAACGTGTCGCATTTTTGTTATTGTGCTATTGTAAGCCTATAATAAGCACATTCTCTTGAAATGTATTCCAGTTAGACTAACATGACTTTTATGAATGACGGGAAAATGTCATGACTAATGGGTTCATAATGCTTCAAAAGAACTAACTGAACGTGAAAACCGCGTGTAATCAATGTAAACATTATTCTTTGAAAAGAATACTTGATTAAATTGATTGATAGAAGTTCGCATTCATTGCCTTCCGATACCATACTACGTGTTCATGTACATAAATGCTGTATAATGGGAGGCGAACACAAGTCATAAGCGGGGCTTCTGTTTGGGACGCCAGACAAGTCATGATAACCATAATTATTAAAAGCATGTCACTGTGAGAACATCGAATTGGCGTCAATCCCCGGGGCGGGGGGATATATCCCCCACTTTTTCGAGAGGGGGGATGGCGTGTACAAATTCCCCCCCCCCCCATTTTTTTAAGGAAGAAATGATATTTTGATTAAACAGTTAGTAAAATTTTTGATAATCTGTCATAAACGACCATCATATTTTGGAATTTCTATTTGAAAATGCACTAAAAAAACAGAAAAGTGGTTATTTTGTGCTCACTCGCTCGCAAAATAAAAATCAAAATGTGTGTAAAGGGGTCTGTGCGGGTGAGTTAGGGGGTGTGTGTGTTTATACTTAAGTGTGAGTTCGACAGAACAAAAATCGACAAAGAAGTCGATCGCACCCCCCCCCCCCTCATCAAATTGGATTTACGCCGGTGGAACATAGACATTATAGATATTATTCAGCGTTATCAGATGAAGGAAACTAGAATTAGAGTGAAGATTTTGCTGAGGCATGAGAGACTGGAATATAATGTGATTGACCATCCAAAGACATCCCCACGTTATATTGATTAGATAACATAAAGTCAAAATGCAACAAGCTGGACACATAACATGAATTTCTTTATTAAAGTACGGTACATTACACAAGAATAATAACAGCGAAACGCATGATTCCAATAGGAGGGAATTAAGTACCATTTCAACTTCTGATGTGAGAAAACGTTTACACAGGCACCTCCATTAGTGGAGATGCAGTGGAATAATAGTGGTTTATTCATTTGACTCTAAATCTAAGGTTTAGGTTTCGAATCCCAGCCCGTCACTATTGTCTTTTGGCAAGACATTAATCTATATTTGCCACTCTCCACCCAGGTGTAAATGGGTACCTTTCAATTGCTGGGGTAATAATGAATGCAGGGCCCTTAGGAAGAATAGCAATTATGCTGATTATACTTCCCTTGGTAAACAAAATCATCATCATTATTATCATTATTATTACTACTATTATTATGATTATTATTATCATTGTTGTTGTTGTTGTTATTATTATTATTATTAAAGTTTAGAACGAATGTGAGTTTTTGTTTTAAAAGTATTCCATACTTTGGGCCCCGAGTATCGGATAAACTGATATTGGAATCTGGTTTGATAGATAAGTTGGATTAGAACTTTTAGTGTTGTATGTATACACCCGAGTTGCATGACAGGTTGAGATTAATTGTTGGATTCAGCTGGAGATTGTTTGAACATTATACATAAAAGTAGTTTGTTAATGAAAATTTATGTGCTAAACTTTAATAACGTATACACAACTTGTTTTCTTTCCTTGTTTTGGCAGGTGAATCAGATTTTGATCCCGTGCGTGTATCTAACCAGCCTAAGCACATTATTATAAATGATGGACGCACATTGTTGGACACACCAAGGAGACAGTAAAATAAAACATAAAATGTTTCATAGTGCTTCCGAATAAAAAGAACAAATCGAGCGTGAAAGTGCCGTGTAAATTCTTTGAATCATGATGTAACCCTGAAAACTTTGGATCTACAGTAGTGTAATATGTCCATTTCAGCTATCATTTTGTCAAAATTGACTTTTGTTGCATTAATGATGATTCCAAAATGTTGGGTTTTATTTTCTGAAATTGCATTTGATTTGTACAAAAGTTTTTTTCGTTACCCTTTCTTTTTTCTAAGAAGGGAATCGGCTTTAGATCCTTAGCTGTATAAGCCTATTTGTAAGCAAATCATAAAAGATGTCCTGGTTGAGTGGCTGGACACATTGTGAATGATAGTACAATGAGACAGAACGGCTTCATAATCATGCTTGCGAATGAAAAGACCGATGGCATGTAAAAAGTGCCGTTTAGAATATGATGTAGACAAGTTATCTTTTCCCTCTTTTTTCTGAAAAGTGAATATGACTTTATAGGCCGGCGTGACATAAAAGTTATGCTTTTCCTTGAAATGTTTTATAGGCCTAGTTGTTTACGATTCCCATTAACTGTTATGTGTGATGGTTTGATGATAAAATCCAAGTTCAACTTGAAATTTAGGGGCAAGGTATTGTATGTTGTATACAATACAACTATTGCGTGGCTGCAAAATACTGAAGTATAACTGCCTTTCATACAGAGGCGGATCAGGTATGTTTGAAACGGAGGGGGTGGGGTGGCGGAAACATTGAAAGCCGTATAGCTCCACGATATCTGTGAGCAACCATAGCAAGGGATATTTTTAGGGGGTTGGGCATGTTGGGTGGGGAGGCAGTTTCCTATGTGGACCAGCCTTTAACATGTTCTAATATAAAAATGGGAGTGTCGCCATTTTATATTTCTACACAGTAATCAAGATAAACAAGTACATACATGAATAGATAAATGAATAAATAAATAAATGAATAAATGAATGAATAAATGAATAGAGGTATAAAACAAACGATAATAATCTGTTTAGTAAGAAAATATAATTTATACAGTGTTAAAAACTGCTGTCAGTACTGGAAGCTGAAAGATCTTTACGTGATGATATGAATGCGGAAAGGAACAAAATAAAAGGAGAAAACCTCATTAATATCAAAAGTCAAGTCCATAAAATATCAAGACTCAAACCGGTCCCTTATTACTTGATTAACTTTGAAGGAAATTAATCCAAATTTAGACTACGGGGTATCCGCCCTCGTTTACTTACATGTAGCAGGTAATGTAATAAAAAAAAAGTCTGAGGTCAGCTATATAGAAACGTTAATCATAATAGTTCGACGGATTTGTCGGGGAAATTTTATGGTAAGGAAGGGGACAATATTTCTCAAGAAATTATGCGGAAATGATGACAAATGCGGAGTCGGGTTGAAGGAGCAGAGAGAGAGAGAGAGAGAGAGAGAGAGTTGGGGTTATTTTGTATAAAACTATCCACTATCGTCATGCCATGGCTGTGTATTTTCAGTATTTCCCTATTCACAGGATTTACATCATGATAAACACAGTTACATTGTACAAAAATACGTCAGAATTTCTATATCATTATCCCGCAGGGTGGCGCTACGGGGGGGGGGGGGGGGGGGGTGGCATGGGGCGACCCCCATGATTTTTCAAAGAAACATGCAGTCTCCGTTTAGTGACACTTTAATAGTATTTTTGCAACATAGATGTATACATATCTTTGTTTCATGGATCCACGGAGTGAAAACAATGTAATCACTATAGTTATGTGTGCAAACTTGAATATTTTCTATTATACATTTTACAATTTCCATTCATACTTCTACTGTTACATACACACATTTTATACACATCTTTTTATTTTCAAAAACAATGTGGGTTGAAAATAAAAATGATTGTTGGCGATTTGAGGAGGAAACGCTGATTGACTACGGGCTAGCTAATGTACAGGTGGTGTGCAATTGATTTTTTTTTTCCTTTTTTTTTTTTTTTTTTTACCGACGTGTGTCAATAAGATATGATTATTTACGTCACGGACTGACCTCTGTTACATCACCATCCAAAAGACGTGACCGTGGTGACTCGGGTCAGTCCAGAGTCAGTTGCATATGTAGGTGAGGTCAAAGAGCTGACAGTCAACAGTGGACGTTATTACCGCTATAGACCAACACTCTTAAAAATGCCGGGTCAGATTGACCCGGAAAAGTGTCCGTTGGAGCCACACTCCATTCCAGGTCAAAAACGGCCTGGGTTAGGTCAGATGTGACCAAGAAAAGGTCAGATGTGACCCAGAAGCGAGCCTCCATGACCCTATTCCACGTCATTTTTTACCCGGAACGGAGTGTGGCCCCAACGGACTCATTTTCGGGTCAATCTGACCAGGAATTTTAAAGAGTGAACTCCTGGCTAGGGCCGGATCCAGCATTTTTCTAAAAGGGGGGGGGGGGGGGGTGGTCGGCTTTTTCAGGGGTCTGTGTTTTGCCGGAAAAATCTGTTGACAAGCTAAAAAAAAAAAAAAAAAAAGGTACTTGGCATTTTCAGGTGTCTATTTTATTTTACCCCCAGAATTTGCTGATAAAAAAAAAAAAAAAAAAAAAAAAAGAGGGCCTCGATTACCAAAAAGGGGGGGGGGCGGTCGATTCGGTTCGAACTCTGGAGATAGAAGCTCTCATCCCTTCCGGTTTAATGTCCAATATGCGAACATGTTGTCAAGGGTCAATCAATGACCTTCAGAACAATCACTGCAATAATTCTTTTGATGCATCTCCAGTCATGCGTAACGGTCAAAATGGAATAATCGATATTCTCGCTACGAGAAAATTCAGCAATACATTTTTATGAAACCCTCCTTCGAACAATCGAGCGTTCATATTTTTTTCTCGGTCACGTCAATATTGATATGGGGAGACTCGATATGTTTCAGTATAGAAAAGGAAAACCACTGTTCAACGTTTTTTGTGGGTTTTGTTTTTGTTTTTGTTTTTGTTTTCTGTTTGTTCGTTCTTTTTCAGTATTAATATCATGACACACCATATGTACAGTGTGTTTAACTTAAAAGATCCTATCGACTTCTCGAATGAACATTTCTACACATAATTAGGATTATACATCATCATAATTACTTCTTCTTTCATATAAAACCACAGTCTGTTGTGATGAAGGTAGGGACAACGATCTTATAATATTATTTTAAACTAGCGATGTATATGATTTGCACAAGAGAGTTTTGATCAACATAAAAACAACGATTCATCAAACCTCTCTTTACTTTTCTTTAGGTGAACTGGTGAAGCTGGGGGGGGGGGGGGGGGGGGGGGTCATGATTGGTGAAGGACTCTAGGCCTAAATACGGACTTTGAAAATCTTCAATCTCATTTCAAAACTGCAAAATGTTGACTGATGAGTAAAACATTCGCAAACTGCTGTTGACATTAGTCAATTAATGTAGTTTGCATTTCCGTGTCCCAAAAATCGTCACCAAATATGGTAATTTTAAAAAGGTAATTTCGAAAAGGAGATAATCGATCTTTGAAATGAATAAAATTTCATCAAGATAACTCCTTTAGGAACTGATGAGAAAATTGTGTTTTCCCTTTTTATTTCAATAAAAACACTATACTACTGTAATTGGAATTACGCGGAGACAGAAATATCACACATATAGAGCTCAAAATAGGTTTCTGTTTAGACATTGCAAAGAGGATCGAGGATGTACAAAACGGTTATTTGGGGGATTGTTTCTTGTGTTTCTTGTTCTAATAATAAGAATTACTTCGTGCATCCTGCAAATAGAATAAATCGGATACTACATATAGAAAAGCAACAAGAGGGAATCGAAAGCAACTTTCGTCATGATGATCGTAAAGGGACACCACTTCAAGTCCTTCCATTAATGTACTAAAATAATAAGCTGGCTAAAAATATCAGTGTAATTATGTTCGTCAGATGTAATTAATTATCCGCATATATAGATGTTACTTTCACAAGCGGAAATTATTCCTTTTGCTGACAGTACCACGAGTTTTCAAAGAACATCATTTTTTTTGCTAGAAATATAATAACAATAAAATGACCATAGCTTTTTTTTTCTTCCTATAACACTGATAAAAAGAGAACACATCTATGTGTCATCTCCCTGACCGTATTCCCTTTCTACCCCCCCCCTTACGCCCCTTCCCCCATGCCCCCCCTCTCTTCACTCTCTCCCCCTCTCCCTCTATTTTTCTCTCTCCCCCTCTCTCTATCCTTCTCTCTTCTCTATCCAAAATAATCTATAATTCTCTCGTTTCTATACCCAGTGATACCTACCCGTTTTCCGCACTCTCTCTTTCTCTCTCTCTCTCTCTTTTTCTTCTTCTTCTTCTTCTTCTTCTTCTTCTTCTTCTTCTTCTTCAGGTTATTGCCAAACCCCAATTATTATGTTCTTGTCATTCTTTCTAGAAGAATGGTTATGCCTCGACCATGCATGACGCAATAAAATGTGACGAAACAAGGAAGTAGGCCTATACAGTTACATGCAATTATCAGATTATGCAAATACAACGACTATTTTTACGCAATCTCGATCCCTGCTTAATTTACAGTCTGTATAGGACAACGCAAAAAAATGTATCTGCGTACAGACATTCATTTTGTCTTTGAACTTGATTATAGGAGTGATTTTCGTGAACCTAATAATACCCTTTAACTAATTTGTAAGAGAAATATGACATTGTCTTTGTATCCTACGAAATGACTTCATGCTTTCAATATCCATATCGCGATTGATGTTTATTTCGATTATTGAAATATCTTGTCCTCATTAGCAATTTTGTCCTCATTAGCAAGAGGTGCCGTGGTCAAGTGGTCTAGGGCGCTTGACTGGAGATGCGAGGATCGCGGTTCGATCCCCGGCACGGCACTTATGCCCTTAAGCAAGGCATTTTATCTACATTGCTCTTTTATCGTATGTCAAATAATGGAAATGCTATATGCATTATTGATACCAACGTGTGCACGTGTTTTTAAAAAAAAATAAAAATTATTTATCATTCAGGTCGGATTTTGAATTTTAACCACCGAGGGTTATGTATATTGAAGTACTATAGTAATACGATATATCTAAGAATGATTCAGAATATTGTTAAGAGGTTGTTTTGATTATAAGTACGGCAGAATCGTTGTATAATGGGAGAAAGAGGTGAATTAGGTAATTTATGGTATTTCCTGTTACGAGTGTTAGACATGCTAGAGGTCCACCGTGTAAATGCACGATCAAGGCCGTATATGTGTATTGCTCCCACTGATAAGAATGAATTTTAAGCTTGGAAGATAAGACAGTAATTACGACAGATTAATGAATAATATTTCTATTAGTATTGCTAGCAGCCTTCTCAATATAGCAGTGGGCCCGCTGGCATGCTGGTATTCTTTATTTTT
>CM057160.1:9961330-10060141 GCA_029962745.1 Echinometra lucunter
TTATTCATCCATTATTTAAAGAAATTAACGTGATGTCCAACAATCAACTGAAAGGAACTGTTAAAAATGTCATAATGTGATGCAAAGTTTTGTCCATGAAAATGAGAGGGGATTGGAGAGGGATGGAGGGAAATTTTAGATGAGTGACTGGACTGTGTAGACTGTGCATGGTGCGTGTTTGGTTATGAACGTAACAAGCAGTAGTAAAACTAGTAGAAGCTAAACGGGGGCATAAGAGAGCAAGTGCCCCCCCCCCCCCCAATGAACACCCCCCCCCCCCCCAAAAAAAAAAGACCAACAAAGTACCCCCTCACCCAATGAAAGAAAGGAAATGGAAAGGGAGCGTGAAAAGAAAGCTATAGAACCCCTTTTCACACCTTTTCTCTGACCGATAGTCATGTTATAGTGTTTTAACTACCCGTCTGCTGCCCCCATCCCCTGATGGAAGCACCCCCCCCCCCCGGCTGAACCCACGCTACGCCATGGCCTATCATGCTACCCCTTTTTATTGATTATAATGACTGTCAGCTAGATGAAGGAAACTGTAAAAAGAAGAGAAAAAGGTAAGAAAGAAAAATGAAAGAAAATAAAACACATGGTGCTTTTTCCATTCACCGAGGCCAACGTGTCGCATTAAAATATTTTGTTATTTTGCTATTGTAAGCCTATTATAAGCACATTCTCTTGAAAGGTATTCCAGTTAGACTAACATGACTTTTATGAATGACGGGAAAATGTCATGACAAATGGGTTCATAATGCTTCAAAAGAACTAACTGAACGTGAAAACCGTCGTGTAATCAATGTAAACATTATTCTTTGAAAAGAATACTTGATTAATTGATAGAAGTTCACATTCATTGCCTTCTGATACAATATCAACGTGTTCATAATGTACATAAATGCTGTATAGTGGGAGGTGAACACACAAGTCATAAGCGGGGCTTCTGTTTGGGACGCCAGACAAGTCATGATGACCATAATTATTAAAAGCATGTCACTGTGAGAACATCGCATTGGCGTCAATCCCTGGGGGGGGGGGGATATATCCCCCCACTTTTTCGAGAGGGGGGATGGCGTGTACAAATATCCCCCACCCATTTTTTAAGGAAGAAATGATATTTTGATTAAACAGTTAGTAAAATTTTTGATAATCTGTCATAAACGACCATCATATTTTGGAATTTCTATTTGAAAATGTGATCAAAAGTGGTTATTTGGGGCTCGCTCGCTCGCAAAATAAAAATCAAAATGTGTGTAAGGGGGTCTGTGCGGGTGGGTGAGGGTGTGTGTTTATACTTAAGTGTGAGTTCGACAGAACAAAAATCGACAAAGAAATCACCCCCCCCCCCCCACACACACTCATCAAATTGGATTTACGCCGGTGGAACATAGACATTATAGATATTATTCAGCGTTATCAGATGAAGGAAACTAGAATTAGAGTGAAGATTTTGCTGAGGCATGAGAGACTGGAATATAATGTGATTGACCATCTAAAGACATCCCCGCGTTATATTGATTAGATAACATAAAGTCAAAATGCAACAAGCTGGACACATAACATGAATTTCTTTATTAAAGTACGGTACATTACACAAGAATAATAACAGCGAAACGCATGATTCCAATAGGAGGGAATTAAGTACTATTTCAACTTCTGATGTGAGAAAACGTTTACACAGGCACCTCCATTAGTGGAGATGCAGTGGAATAATAGTGGTTCATTCATTTGACTCTCAGTATAAGGGATGAGGGTTCGAATCCCAGCCCGTCACTATTGTCTTTTGGCAAGACATTAATCCATATTTGCCACTCCCCACCCAGGTGTAAATGGGTACCTTGCAATTGCTGGGGTAATAAGAATTGCAGGGCCCTTAGGAAGAACAACAATTATGCTAATTATGCTTCCCTTGGTAAACGAAATCATCATCATTATTATCATTATTATTACTACTATTATTATAATTATTATTATCATTGTTGTTGTTGTTTTTATTATCATTATTATTATTATTAAAGTTTAGAACGAAAGTGAGTTTTTGTTTTAAAAGTATTCCATAGTTTAGGCCCCGAGTATCGGATAAACTGATATTGGAATCTGGTTTGATAGATAAATTGGATTAGAAATTTTAGTGTTGTATGTATACACCTGAGTTGCATGACAGGTTGAGATTAATTATTGAATTCAGCTGGAGATTGTTTAAACATTATACATAAAAGTAGTTTGTTAATGAAAATTTATGTGCTAAACTTTAATAACGTATACACAACTTGTTTTCTTTCCTTGTTTTGGCAGGTGAATCAGATTTTGATCCCGTGTGTGTATCTAACCAGCCTAAGCACATTATTATAAATGATGGACGCACATAGTTGGACACACCAAGGAGACAGTAAAATAAAACATAAAAGGTTCCATAGTGCTTCCGAATAAAAAGAACAAATCGAGCGTGAAAGTGCCGTGTAAATTCTTTGAAATAATCATGATGTAACCTTGAAAACTTTGGATCTACAGTAGTGTAATATGTCCATTTCAGCTATCATTTTGTCGAAATTGACTTTTGTTGCATTAATGATGGTTCCAAAATGTTGGGTTTTATTTTTTGAAATTGCATTTGATTTGTACAAAAAGTTTTTTTCGTTATCTTTTTTTTTTCTAAGAAGGGAATCGGCTTTAGATCCTTAGCTGTATAAGCCTATTTGTAAGCAAATCATAAAAGATGTCCTAGTTGAGTGGCTGGACACATTGTGAATGATAGTAAAATGAGACAGAACGGGTTCATAATCATGCTTGCGAATGAAAAAAACGATGGCATGTAAAAAGTGTCGTTTAGAAAATGATGTAGACATGACTGTTATCTTTTCCCTCTTTTTGCTGAAAAGTGAATATGACTTTATAGGCCGGCGTGACAGAAAAGTTATGCCTTTCCTTGAAATGTGTTATAGGCCTAGTTGTTTACGATTCCCATTAACTGTTATGTGTGATGGTTTGATGATAAAATCCAAGTTCAACTTGAAATTCAGGGGCAAGGTATTGTATGTTGTATACAATAAAACTATTGCGTGGCTGCAAAATACTAAAGTATAACTGCCTTTCATACAGAGGCGGATCAGGTATGTTTGAAACGGAGGGGGTGGGGTGGTGGAAACATTGAAAGCCGTATAGCTCCACGATATCTGTGAGCAACCATAGCAAGGGATATTTTTAGGGGGTTGGGCATGTTGGGTGGGGAGGCAGTTTCCTATGTGGACCAGCCTTTAACATGTTCTAATATAAAAATGGGAGTGTCGCCATTTTATATTTCTACACAGTAATCAAGATAAAAAAGTACATACATGAATAAATAGATGAATAAATGAATAAATGAATAAATGAATGAATAAATGAATAGAGGTATAAAACAAACGATAATAATCTGTTTAGTAAGAAAATATAAGTTATACAGTGTTAAAAACTGCTGTCAATACTGGAAGCTGAAAGATCTTTACGTGATGATTTGAATGCGGAAAGGAACAAAATAAAAGGAGAAAACCTCATTAATATCAAAAGTCAAGTCCATAAAATATCAAGACTCAAACCGGTCCCTTATTACTTGATTAACTTTGAAGGAAATTAATCCAAATTTAGACTACGGGGTATCCGCCCTCGTTTACTTACATGTAGCAGGT
Organism: Echinometra lucunter; assembly: GCA_029962745.1. Taxonomy (NCBI): domain Eukaryota; kingdom Metazoa; phylum Echinodermata; class Echinoidea; order Camarodonta; family Echinometridae; genus Echinometra; species Echinometra lucunter. Next base: position 9,964,999 of record CM057160.1, read on the forward strand.
AATGTAATAAAAAAAAGTCTGAGGTCAGCTATATAGAAACGTTAATCATAATAGTTCGACGGATTTGTCGGGGAAATTTTATGGTAAGGAAGGGGACAATATTTCTCAAGAAATTATGCGGAAATGATGACAAATGCGGAGTCGGGTTGAAGGAGCAGAGAGAGAGAGAGAGAGAGAGAGAGAAGAGAGAGAGAGAGAGAGAGAGAGAGAGAGAGAGAGAGAGAGAGAGTTGGGGTTATTTTGTGTAAAACTATCCACTATCGTCATGCCATGGCTGTGTGATTTCAGTATTTCCCTATTCACAGGATTTACATCATGATAAACACAGTTACATTGTAAAAAAAATACGTCAGAATTTCTATATTATGATCCCGCAGGGGTGGCGCTACGGGGGGGGGGGTGGCAGGGGGCGACCCCCATGATTTTTCAAAGAAACAGTCTCCGTTTAGTGACACTTTAATAGTATTTTTGCAACATAGATGTATACATATCTTTGTTTCATGGATCCACGGAGTGAAAACTATGTAATCACTATAGTTATGTGTGCAAACATGAATATTTTCTATTATACATTTTACAATTTCCATTCATACTTGTACTGTTACATACATACATTTTATACACATCTTTTTATTTTCAAAAACAATGTGGGTTGAAAATAAAAATGATTGTTGGCGATTTGAGGAGGAAACGCTGATTGACTACGGGCTAGCTAATGTACAGGTGGTGTGCAATTGATTTTTTTTTTTTTTTTTTTTTTAACCGACGTGTGTCAATAAGATATGATTATTTACGCCAGGGACGGACCTCTGTTACATCACCATCCGAAAGACGTGACCGTGGTGACTCGGGTCAGTTCAGAGTCAGTTGCATATGTAGGTGAGGTCAAAGAGCTGACAGTCAACAGTGGACGTTATTACCGCTAGACCAACACTCTTAAAAATGCCGGGTCAGATTGACCCGGAAAAGTGTCCGTTGGAGCCACACTCCATTCCAGGTCAAAAATGGCCTGGGTTAGGTCAGATGTGACCAAGAAAAGGTCAGACGTGACCCAGAAGCAAGCCTTCATGACCCTATTCCACGTCATTTTTTGACCCGGAACGGAGTGTGGCCCCAACGGACTCATTTTCGGGTCAATCTGACCAGGAATTTTTATAAGAGTGAACTCCTGGCATTTTTCTAAAGGGGGGGGGGGGGGGGGGTGGTCGGCTTTTTCAGGTGTCTGTGTTTTGCCCGAAAATTTTGCTGACAAGCTAAAACAAAAACAAAAAAAGTTCCTTGGTATTTTCAGGTGTCTATTTTATTTTACCCCCAGAATTTGCTGATAAACAAAAAAAGAAGAAAAAAAAAAGGGCCTCGATTACAAAAAAGGAGGGCGGGGGCGGTCGATTCGGCCCCCTTGGATAAAGAACTCTGGAGATAGAAGCTCTCATCCCTTTCGGTATAATGTCCAATATGCGACATGTTGTCAAGGGTCAATCAATGACCTCCAGAACAATCACTGCAATAATTCTTTTGATGCATCTCCAATCATGCGTAACGGTCAAAACGGAATAATCAATATTCTCGCTACGAGAAAATTCAGCAATCAATTTTATGAAACCCTCCTTCGAACAATCGAGCGTTCATATTTTTTTTTTCTCAGTCATGTCAGTATTGATACGGGGAGACTCGATATGTTTCAGTATAGAAAAGGAAAACCACTGTTCAACGTTTTTGTGGGTTTTTTTGTTTTGTTTGTTTGTTTTTGTTTTCTGTTTTTTCGTTCTTTTTCAGTATTAATATCATGACACACCATATGTACAGTGTGTTTAACTTAAAAGATCCTATCGACTTATCGAATGAACATTTCTACACATAATTAGGATTATACATCATCAGAATTACTTCTTCTTTCATATAAAACCACAGTCTGTTGTGATGAAGGTAGGGACAACGATCTTATGAATATTATTTTAAACTGGCGATGTATATGATTTGCACAAGAGAGTTTTGATCAACATAAAAAACAACGATTCATCAAACCTCTCTTTACTTTTCTTTAGGTGAGCTGGTGAAGCGAGGGGGGGGGGGTCATGATTGGTAAAGGTCTCTAGGCCTAAATATGGACTTTGCAAATTTTTAATCTCATTTCAAAACTGCAAAATGTTGACTGATGAGTAAAACATTCGCAAACTGCTGTTGACATTAGTCAATTAATGTAGTTTGCATTTCCGTGTCCCAAAAATCGTCACCAAATATGGTAATTTTAAAAAGGAGATAATCGATCTTTGAAATAAATAAAATTTCATCAAGATAACTCCTTTAGGAACTGATGAGAAAATTGTGTTTTCCCTTTTTATTTCAATAAAAACGCTATACTACCGCAATTGGAATTACGCGGAGACAGAAATATCACACATATAGAGCTCAAAATAGGTTTCTGTTTAGACATTGCAAAGAGGATAGAGGATGTACAAAACGGTTATTTGGGGGATTGTTTCTTGTGTTTCTTGTTCTAATAATAAGAATTACTTCGTGCATCCTGCAAATAGAATAAATCGGATACTACATATAGAAAAGCAACAAGAGGGAATCGAAAGCAACTTTGTCATGATGATCGTAAAGGGACACCACTTCAAGTCCTTCCATTAATGTACTAAAATAATAAGCTGGCTAAAAATATCAGTGTAATTATGTTAGTCACATGTAATTAATTATCCGCATATATAGATGTTCCTTTCACAAACGGAAATTATTCCTTTTGCTGACAGTACCACGAGTTTTCAAAGAACATCATTTTTTTTCTAGAAAAATAATTACGATAAAATGACCATAGCTTTTTTTTTCTTCCTATAACACTGATAATAAAAGAACACATCTATGTGTCATCTCCCTGACCGTATTCCCTTTCTACCCCCCCCTTACGCCCCTTCCCCCATGCCCCTCCCTCTCTTCACTCTCCCCCCCTCCCTCTATTTTTCTCTCTCCCCTCTCTCTATCCCTCTCTCTTCTCTATCCAAAATAATCTATAATTCTCTCGTTTCTATACCCAAAATGATACCTACTCGTGTTCCGCACTCAATCTTCTTAGTCTATTCCCCCAGCCCCCCCCCCCTCTCTCTCTCTCTTTCTTCTTCTTCTTCTTCTTCTTCTTCTTCTTCTTCAGGTTATTGCCAAACCCCAATTATCATGTTCTTGTCATTCTTTCTAGAAGAATGGTTATGCCTCGACCATGCATGACGCAATAAAATGTGACGAAACAAGGAAGTAGGCCTATACAGTTCCATGCAATTATCAGATTATGCAAATACAACGACTATTTTACGCAATCTCGATCCCTGCTTAATTTACAGTCTGTATAGGGCAACGCAAAAAATGTATCTGGTATTCATTCATTCATTTTGTCTTTGAACTTGATTTTAGGAGTGATTTTCGTGAACCTAATACCCTTTAATTAATTCATAAGAGAAATATGAAATTGTCTTTGTATCCTACGAAATGACTTCATGCTTTCAATATCCATATTGCGATTGATGTTTGTTTCGATTATTGAAATATCTTGTCCTCATTAGCAAGAGGTGCCGTGGTCAAGTGGTCTAGGGCGCTTGACTGGAGATGCGAGGATCGCGGTTCGATCCCCGGCACGGCACTTATGCCCTTGAGCAAGGCATTTTATCTACATTGCTCTTTTATCGTGTACATGTCAAATAATGGAAATACTATATGCATTATTGATTCCAACGTGTGCAGGTGGTTTTTTTTTTTTAATAAACATTATTTATCATTCAGGTCGGATTTTGAATTTTAACCACCGAGGGTTATGTATATTGAAGTACTATGGTAATACGATATGTCTAAGAATGATTCAGAATATCGTAAAGAGGTTGTTTTGATTATAAGTACGGCAGAATCGTTGTATAATGGGAGAAAGAGATGAATTAGGTAATTTATGGTATTTCCTGTTACGAGTGTTAGACATGCTAGAGGTCCACCGTGTAAATGCACGATCAAGGCCGTATATGTGTATTGCGCCCACTGATAAGAATGAATTTTAAGCTTGGAAGATAAGACCGTAATTACGACAGATTAATGAATAATATTTCTATTAGTATTGCTAGCAGCCTTCTCAATATAGCAGTGGGCCCACTGGTATGCCGGTATTTTTTGTTTGTTTGTTTTCTTTTCCTATCAATTATTTTTTGTATTTCTCAAACATTGTGTACCAAATTTTCTTGAATATCTAACCGATTTGGCTTTTTTTTTAAAACTTCCGTCATTTTTTATTTCCATCGAGGACCTTTTTACCCCTTGTCACCACGTGGACTCTTTTTTTTTTATAGCGCAGCCCCCCCCCCCCCCCCCATTGGCGTAGCCTGCAGTACATGTATATGCTGCTTCCCTTGAGCATTCGAGTGGCCTTCATAGACAGGTTTTCATGAACCAAATTAACATGGTTAGGGTTCAAGGGACAAGAGACTCATCATCATCGTCGTTTTTATTATCGTCATTATTTTGATTATCATTGTTTCATTATTATTATTAAGCTTTGTTATCGTTTTGATTATGATATGCTATCATCATGATTATGATTTACTATTTTCATCATCATCATCACCATCATCATCATCATCATCATCATCATCATCATCATCATCATTTCCAGCCTAACCGCTCACGATGTCGGTCTCCTGCGTTCTATATATGATTTACCTACTAGTATTTAGTTTATTGAAAGGTATTATATTCTGTATTCTTATTTCTATGCTTTATCATGGTTATTAAAATATTTTGTACATTGTCATTAATTTATGTTATATTTATGTAATCGTGTATTAATTTGTATTTATTAGAACGCAGAAATAAAAGTAATCAAACAATCTTCCTCAACATGATCATCCAAAGCAAAATTCTCAGTTCATTCCAGCAGGGCCAGTCTCTTTTCTTATCCCTCCATCTCCATCCCCGTCCCCCAACAGACATAATTTATACATCTTTCCCTTGTCCTTCACGTTCATGACCCCGTCTCTCTCTCTCTCTCTCTCTCTCTCTCTCTCTCTCTCTCTCTCTCTCTCTCTCTCTCTCTCACTCTTCCCCTCCTTTCTTTCTTTCCATCTGGTCTGTCATTCTCTCATCACCATCTCTCAATTTACAATTCCAGACACAAGAATGAAATACATCAAAGTAACAAATTCATATATTTTCATCTTTTTAAGAGTTTTTGGAGTTTTTATTAATTTTTTTCCAGTATTTTTCATTATCTTTTTTTTTTCTCCAAGGAAGAATAAACGCCTTTTTAGCACGCAACGGGATGGTAGCCCATTGACTCCCTTCCTAAAATAAAACAACACTTATGATTTCCTCAAGGAATAAAATAACATTACCTTGACAAGCATTATGTACACAAGTATATGTAAACAGGAAAAGATCAAAATAATGCACAAAAATATAACATGTAATACCGGTGAATATAACTTTACAGGAAAAAAAAATATACAAGGCATTTTTCACAGATGGCTGTTTTTTAATCCTTTTGCTTTTTTGTTGTACACAATTTCTTTATACATGTAGGTTTCCAGAATATAAATGAAGCTTTAAAAACATGTTCAGTGAGTCTCTGAGTAAATGAAAATGATTTTTTTTTTTTTTGTTGCATTTATCAAGCTTCACAATTACATGTACACCAATATTCTGGTAATGTGTAAACGCACATGCATCTAAAAGTAAGAGGGTTGAATTCTGAATTCATTCAACTTGATTGTTAATAGTTCAACACACTTATTGTACTTTCACGCCAACTCCGTCTCTTACACAACACAAGGCACCATATGTTAAACATACTCTGTATCTTTTTGAACGGCCTCACTTATTACTCAATTATTAAAGAACTATGATATTTGAGAACATTCCGTAAAGGCTGCGGAAGCAAAAATGCGGCAATGACCCATGAAACTCATCTTACATGTAGACATATATGTAACACTATGGAAAAGTAAAATTTACAAAGCAAATGGAACAAAAAGTACAACTCCTTAAATAATAACTGACAACAAAAGTTTTCTGCTATATCGAGTTTTGTTACAACAGGTCTCAATATATAATGTACATGTACAATGTATACTGCAATAAATCACTTTTCGCTGTCGTGCGTCCATAGGAATTTTCTTTTCCACATTCACATAATGTTAGGCAGACATCATGTAAGAATCGCTGTCTTCAGTCGGGGGCGGATCCGGGGTTTTGCAAATGAGGGGGCACAATGTTTTTAGAGGGTCATCGAATTTCTTATTGTCCTTCAATTCTAAAACCAAGGACATCATTTCAAAGGGAGGTGCTTAGCACCAACTTGACACATTTGTTTAAAAAAAAAGGAGGCATTTGCCAGATTTGCCCCCCCCCGATCAGCCACTGTCTCAGTCTTGATCAAACATCTGTAAGTATTCACCCTCAACTCTGATAACATTCACGACTGTACAGAAAACTACTCCTTTTCTCGATTATTGACATATTTTCCACGTTATTAGTATGCTCCAACCAATTCAAAAGCAAACAAGATGAAAACATGCATGGTATACAGCTCAAAGTCAGCAAAAAACAAAAACAAAAACACCAAAGCATAACTTGACGTTTAACCTTTTTTTTTTCCTTTTAAAAGAAACACAAAATAAATGATTTAACAGAAAATAGTATAGTACTGAAGGAGGAATGCAAATTTAGTAGCGTGATGGATAACCAAATATACTGTACATGTACTTACAATGTATCATACATTACAAGTGTTTACAAGCCTGTATGTACAAGTATACAAGTACCTTGGCATGTACAAAATGTACAATATGATAAACTACAGATACCGTTCCCTTACATGTATACCTGTTTACAAGCATGTACATTTTATGTACATTGAAAAATGAATAAGCAGAATGAAATAAAAGTGCAATAACAGTAAAGCGATTTTCATGACACAAAGAGCCCATTAACACAGATATTTTTTTCCCTCAAAGAACAGATGGCATGTATGAAACCCGATTCCTGTTTTAATTTCAAAGAGTAAACTTGTATTGATCAGAATACCATCAAATGAAATGATGAATCTCTCAATTATAAAGTTCATGGAACAGCACTATTGAGGTAGTTATAAATAAAGCAGAGCAAAGCAAAAGCAAAAACAATTATAAAAATAGGAAGAAAACGATCCACCCCTAAAATAGCATAATATTTTTTCAAAAGATGGGGCCTTGCACTTTCTTCATGTAATATAGAAGAAATTCACTATTCCAGGAGTCACAGATAAATTCCTTTGGGAGTAAATCTACTCCAAATTTGTATGAATCTACTCCGAAGAAAAGGTTTGGACAACTGTTCAATCTCTACAAGATTGCATTCCAATATTTTGAGCATGGGTTTTAACTACAAAATGAGTACTCCCTATGAAATATGACCCCTCGAGGAACAGAACTTCAACTCATTAATAAATCTATATAATGTACACTCTTTAAATGCTTAAATCCTAATACATGAAATGGAAGCTCATCAAATAGACACACAAAGGTGCTAAGAGAAATCCGCTATGCAGCTCATACATTTACATACGTACATGTACATGAATATTTCACTTTAATTTGTGAATTGCTCCCTTTATATCAACTGTTAAACATAACATTGGATCATGAACTCCCCCCCCCCAAAAAAAAAAAAATAAATTAAAAAAAAAAAAAAAAGGTCTGCAGTACTAGTATATACATGTAGGCTTACATGTCCAAAATAGATTTAAGTAATGACACTTTTCAGTTTGTGTACATGGTAAATGGTTACACTGCTTCTTTTACTTTTTTTTTTGTTAACACATGTCCTCAAACAAATCGAACTTATGATATAACTATACTCAGTTTTGAATGTAAATTTTACAAATGATTATATTTATGTTTTCTATTTTTGTTTTTGTTGAACTGTTTAATAATTTTGTCTCTTATGGAGCCAAAAAGGTGTAAATTAGAATAGAAATTTGAAATTTTGTAAATACCTAACTCTTGAAATGTCTGCTATAAACATATGTCATTCACTCATTTTCTTTCCTTTTTTTGTGAAAAAAATACTTATATATACATCACTTTACAAATAATAGAGTACATCCATTCCAACATTATTACATGGTCAAAGAGTATCTTTGCATAAATTTGTTCATTTCATTGTTATTATTATTAGACCAGTTTAATAACACACTAAGACTGTAGTGTACACACTGTACATGTACATCCATTTTTTTTTTCTGTAGAGAGCTTTGCCTGATGTAGCAACAACATATGTACAACCTGCATCTGGACTACTGAAACGTAGTATCAATTCATGACAAAGCTGTACTATAGGATCGGGTACCAAGGAGCAATGAAAAGCAGCTACATGCAATGTGTCAGAAAAAAAATTGTCTACTCAATTTACAGAATTTTACCTCTTCGTTCATATAAATTGCTTTCTTCAATATTAATTGTAATATTTTGATATGTCCATCACACACTAGTTGAGAGAAGATAAATTACAATATACATGAATGCAATGAAGAAAAAAAATGCAACAAAGGTACCAGAACAATATTAAAAGTCTTAAAATCCTCATACAGAATAATCAACATAACTACATGTACATGTACATATAGGTACACACAGTCACTCATTTTTTTCTTTTTAAAAATTAATACTTTAACAATACACGTACAGTATGTATATTAATTGTTGGCACATGTATGCAACAGGTTTAATTAAGCCCCGTTTGGTAGTGGTTTTTCCCTTTGCTTTTCAAACTGACTGCCTTAGAGAGAGAATGGTCTCATTTCCATACAAGCAAATACTTGAAGGCCTACAATAAGAAAACAGACAGCTGGCACCTATTATACATTAGGTATCCACAGTTAGATTTGTTATTTTATGTTCGACTGGGTATTCGCCTGTAAAACAAAAATTTTATGAAGGGCGAATGGCAATGTCTTTAAGGCATACAATACATGTATACAGCCAACAACCACCTAACTGAATCAAATCAAATCATACCATTGAGCACTTCACTTCAACAGCTAGTATACACAAAAGTTGGTCTCTTTTTTGGTATTGCTACAACTTTTCTTCACAACATGTTTCACGACTGTATTCACTGTTAGAATTACATGTAGATTACTGAACAAGACCAGACAGCTAGGAACAGATTGTGCATAGGGTGCATTACACTGCAAACTGCTACTAACAGTAAACAGATCCAAGTATATACGTAACTGTACAAAGGCTACTAGCTTATTCTGTAATACTTCTCCGTCAACAGCTTTCCTTACCCCCCCCCCCCCACCTCCAATTCCCTAGCAACTCATGGGGTTCAATACTATTAATGCCCCGAGTCCTGTTTACTGCTAGCCTGTAAGCCACCTGTTTCATACTGTCACACTGTGACACATCTTCAAGGTTTCAAGTTCAACCATCAACCCGAAGACTGCTAAAGACATCACGGCAGCATCTGCAGCAGTCTACAGTGTGAGTCAATAAAAAGGAAAGCTGGAAAAAAAAAACCCAACCCCTAGAAATCTTGTTGCAATTGGTATACACCAATTTAATCAAAGAATAAGATACCCACTTTGTAGCATACAGTTGTATCAAGTGTTCTTTAATTTGACTCCCTGAATAATAAAATCCAATGATGGAAAGCTGAACACCAGCATAGGAGGGCAACCTAAGCCTAAGGCTGGCTTGAACTTGTGATGTCATTCATCCAAAACTTTGACAAGCTGTTGAATGCTCAGTCACCCACGATACAATTGTAGTGAGCATGGTATCACACTGAAGAAGACTCCATGAATCATCATCATAAGATTAACAGATATTTCAAAAAAATTCCAATGTTTGGTTTAGACAAAAGAGCTTGCATATGAGTTCATGTTTTATTGACTCACTCTATACGCTGTGAGCAATATTTCCTGCAAATATATGTAGGCCTACAAGACTATGCCTTACGAGTTTGTCTGATGCACACGATGTAGAGCCCACACGTACAAACTTGTCAAATTGATTTTTTTCTCTTGTAAGCTGACTACAATATTTTCAAGGAAAAGTTGAAGAAAAAAAATGCAAGCAAAGAAATTAAAGAAGGATTGACTGGTCTAAGCCTTCATGCCCTAGTCATTTTTAATGCTCCCTTCTTCGTATGCAGTAGGTGCAATTCTTTAAGGGAATAATGCTCCCAAACAAAGAGAAGCATTCACCACAGGACTTTTGCTGATTGAATCCAAGCAAAGCTCCCTTCTCATTATCCTATCATGACATAAAACATGTTCCAGATTACCAGATTGGTCAAGCCTACAGGTGTACAAAAAACGAAGAGGGGAACACCCCCCCCCCCCCCGGCAAAGCCCCACAGTCTTTTAAAGTGTTCACATACATGTATGCCAAGGTACTTCTGGTAAGCACATTAAAATGTCAACACTCAAATAAAAGAGAGTTTGGCCAACAGTTGTACAGACAAACTCAGGAGATCATATTTTGTGCTAACTTTTTAAGAATTCGATTGGTCCACAGCTTATTGCGGCCAGGTAGCAAAAAATATGCTTCTTGCCTCAGGTTTTTTTTGTTTGTTTTGCCACCCCATATCCCATTCACTTGTAAAAAAAAAAAGGGGGGGGGGGGGTTACCTCATTATAGCTGAACAAGTATCATGTCTATTAAAATGCATCCATAGGCATAGCCATCTCATACATAAAGTCAGAAAATTTCGAGCAAGTTTTGTAACAATACTAGATGGTGAAGTTAGTCAGTTACCCATGGCCATACTAGTGCAAAAATTACCTGTACTATGCAGTGTACATGATTTCAACATGTAATTTCTACATGTACAGTGTATGCCTACAGTGTACTGTTTGCAGTGTAAACGAAAAAAAAAAAAAAAAGATGCCTTCAGTGTACTTGTTTGCAGTGTAAAAAAAAAAAACTATTAAAAAAAACTATTTACGTGAACTATCATCCTGATGGTCTTGACAGTACCAACAGATGTCTTTAACAGACTATTGTGGGTTGTGGCTTAAAAGAAGAGATCAACACTACCACAGGCAAGTCCAGGGCTGTAACACTAACTTGTCAACCAAAGTAGGAGAGAAGTCATTCATACAGTGTACATCCCTTTGAATAAACCTAACAAGAGACTGCCAAATTCGAGGAAATTGTACAAGGCACTTAACTGCAAATTGCTGGTCTGCCCACGCACTACAGGAAAAAAAAGGGGGGATAAATAGAATTGTTTGCTAGAAAGGTAAGAGTTCTGAGGAGAAAGATCAAGTCAGATTTATTCGTGTCATGCTGAAGCCATGCACGGGCCAAGGTCCACCAAACTGAAACAATACACGAGAGGATTGCGCGGAGAGGATTGCGCAATCCAGACCTTTAACCATTCATTATGTACAGAGGCTTCTTGAACCTACAACATATGGAGCGTCTGCAAGTATTACAAAATGAGTGCTAGAAGGTGAATCAAGCGTATCCTGGTACACAGAGCTAACGCCCTTTCGGGCTCTCCATGGCGGTTTGTGGTGCAATCATCTCCATATTTACATATGTAAACATGTTTCAACAAGATTATACAACTACATGTACATGTATGTAATTCCAAATTCCCCATTCCATAGTTACTGCAGACAAGGCTCTGTCTATACACTTGCATGTCCTAAAGTTACATGTATTTTTTATTTTAAAAATGTCCCTGGTGTCTTCGAAATTCTGTGCATATTGATTTCATAATTTTCCTTTCTTTAAATGTTTTATATTATATTCATTACTGTTGTTTAAATAATAATGACAATCAATGACAAACAATGCTTCACAAGTACTATTAGGCAGATCAGAAATCCATGGGGAAATTCCTTCAAAATTTGCTACATCATCCTTTATCAATTTTGGAGATGCACTCTGACCATTTCAAGAATTTCTCAGTCCATCAATATTTGGGGCATTTCAAAAGTAAATACATGTACATCACCACAGCTTCTGGATTAGTTTCATAGTTTGCAAAATGCACAATTGATCATAGCACCGTAATTATACGCAGAAAGAGCCCACATGAACTCCCTGCTTTGCTGCAATATCAGTCATCCTCAATCAGAAGATCCAATCAAATCCAACTCTACGACACCATCAATCTGGAGTAGTAACTAGTAAATTAATAATAAATATCACTATAAATTGTCCAACATTCTTTCTGAACAAGAATCAAAGGCAATAATTAATAATACTTTGTAAATCATACGATCTTAACATTATCATTTTTTTTAAATAAACTACTGAGCTGCAGAGGATTTTTATCACATTTCTGTATGTTCCTGAGACAAAAAAAGGATATAAAAAAAAAATCACCACTGTTAAATCACTGAATCCATCTTAATGCTATCCCCCAATATACCAGTGTAAAGCTTTAAAGCTACAAGTGGAAGATGACTTAAGATGAAAGAAGGATATCTATATGGAATCAGTGTTAGTGAAAAATATATCTTGACATACGGTATCATCTTTCCTGCATAAAATCCACCTGTTTCAACATAAATTGGCAAGTCTGAGTCATAAACCAAGAATAAACAGTCTTGAACATTTCAATAATATGAAATTAGTGTAACACAGCATACATTTTGATAGTACTTTCTTTTAGGATTTATCTTTTGGATACACTTGAAACCATCTCTACAATATGTTACATGTAGCAGGAAGTGCACACTTGCAGAATTGTGGAGGGGTTTTCTTTTTTTTTTGTTTCCAGTCACAGCTTAACTTAGCCATCAATAACAGCTGGTCCATCTTCGATCAACATTATTACCCTTGAAGACATTGCTGTAGTTATTGTTGGCATCATGCCTGTAGTTGTTCATGTGAGGAAGGAAATGAGGCTTGGTGTAATTGCCTGAGTTGTAGGTAGCATTCTTGCCCTGCCGCGACCTGAAGGGAATGTTGCGATGTCTTCCTTGTCCATGGTTGCTGCTGTTGTTGTGATGATGTTGCTGGTGGTGGTGGTGGTACTGTTGTTGATGATGAACGGGAAAAGGTCCGGAATGCCAGCTGCTGTGGTTGGTGGAGTTGTGTTGCGAAGGTGGCGGCAAGGCCAAGGCGATGGGAAGCTGCGAGTAGAGGTTGACGGGTTTCATCGACTGAGACTGGAAGGCAAGAGACCACTGGACACCCTGGGCCAAGTCTGTGATCAGCTTGAGGGTCTGACGGCGCTCATGGCTCATCAGACACACCGTGCTCGAGTCTATGACTCTGCGGAGGATTATTAGGTACTCATACTTGTCCACATCCTCCGCAAAGTGAGTGTTGAGATAGCTTTCCAGCTTCTGGTGCTGTTGGAGAAGGTCCGAGAAATCGATGAAGAATCGTGAACACATGTACCTCTCCATCTTTTTGATCTCGTCCTCGCATGCAGGGCTGTAGTCCCGTGTCAAGAGGTTGCAGTACTTGAGCAGGCCACCACCCCGGATCTCTTCGGGATTTCTCGTCGCAATTAGCTTGTTGTGCAGGTGGTACAGGGCTTCCTCAAAGTTTCCAAAGACACTCTCCCCGACAACTGAAGGGTAGAAATGCCTGGTCATGGGCACTTCGGAAATCTTGTTGAAGAACAAGAGCGAATCAAGAACAATCTGAAATGAATCAACGCTGAACTCGAACTGTCTTCGCATTCGATCCACAAACTTCAACTCGATATTCTTACCAGCCATGTTCAAGAGACTGATTAAGCTCCACCTGTCGTTTTCATTGTAGATCTTCACCATCTTTTCCGTGTAGGCCTCCTGCATAGTACACGATGTCATCCGATCCTTATTAACATCCTCAGGAAGAAAGTCGAGAAGGCATTCGAACACAGCATCACGAATTATACCCGTGTTCTCCGTCTTTGAGAGGTCTACTCCAAAAATTAAATCCAAATCGTTGAAGCTTTGATTCTCATCCGTACTCAAGATGTAGCTAGCTGCACCGCCATTCAGTCTAATACATCGGACATCGATGTTGCTGCCCACAAGTTTTTCACGAACATTTTCCACTAAATCCAAGAGGGTAACATCCAAGGTTGGAAAGTTTCCCCTGCCATGCACGTTCACTGGGGTAGTCAGCACCTCGTCTAACCGCACAACCTGGGGGTAGCTAAGCACCTGAAATCGTGCGCCGGACTCGGTGGATGCCATGATTATAAAGTGGAGAAAAAACACAATTTCCTACGGAAAATTGTGTGGGTCGAACGTATTCTACAAGCACAAAATTCAGAAGTTCACTGATGAAAGGCTGCTTCAAATATTAATGTCCATATGTTCAAGTGCAACCGAGTTTTGAAAGTTATTCACAGCTGTACGTGAGTACTACCAACCAACACAACCCAGTCGCTTCTAGAACAGCTGTTTGCAACTCGTAATCATATGCTTGCAAGCGACATACGTATTTGGTGCGATGCTGCAAATACGTAATTCTCCAGCTGGGACGTCTCTATAGGAAAAATATATCCTTCCGCACAAATACTATGGAGGATTTCTGCTATAATTTCAGTAAAATTTCGATATTCACATGGCAGTAATAAATGAGAATTCCTAATTAAAATCCAAATTATGAGCGATATTTCCCACAAAGGTGGTCATTTATGAATTTATAGATCTATATTTTTTACCACGCGCACTGATTTCCTCACACACCAATTAGAGTATGGGTAGTGCTTCGGTGAGGGTATCGCATCTGCACCCCACCCCCTCTAATAGGCCGTCCGCTGATTGGCTGACTCTGTGTATCCCATAGCAATACGAAGGCAGACTGCCTCGCCTACGAATGAATGTTCATTCATAGACCGAGTGGTGCAATAGAATGGAAGATATGCGTCACAGCATAGCGCATTTTTTGAAAGGAAAATTATTTCCACAATTCATGGCTTTTGTTGAAAATCATACCCGTGTTAATGGGTGAAAAGAATTGGGGAATATCATCTGGGCGTTCCGTCAGTTACCCAAAAAGACGTCAACACAGGACTTTGATCCGGTTTTATTTGGTTTGCTGATTTTTGCTTCGTTTCATGTCAAAGAAAAGTATGAAATAATTATCGAAAATGTAAAGTATAATTGCTGCCTCCTCGGTTAGGCTATTTATCATGGTTTCATTATTATAAAGGTTACATCAACTGTGAAAACAGGTTATATCTGGTTTGATGTGTGCCTCCTCATATGGAAACTGATTGGATAATTTGCTGGGGGGGGGGGGGGGATATTGGAACGCCTTGACATCAATATGCAGATATATTTATCAGGATGAGAAGATTTATGAACGTACAAGTAAAATAGATAAACAAAGGAGGACAAAATTACTTATGAATCTATTGATTTTTTGGACAAAACTATAATTTTTTTTTCCCTTTTGGCAGTTACTGAGTGTTTTGCGAAAATACACTTTGATTCTGTCACTGCTTTATGCAAAAGAATGAGTCGATTCATGAGAATGTCATGCCTGATGAGAAACAGAAAGGATTATTGATGCAGATTATTTGTTTTTAAGAAGCGAGAAAATAATTTTCCCCGGACCATTCAGGTTTTTACCCCCGGCAGAAGGGGGGGGGGGGTTGGATGATTTTGGGAGTCCGGTCGCATCTCAAGGACGCACTCTGATCCGAGCTGAGGGTGGGGTCGTGATGGCTGGAGAGGAGGAGGAAAGAAGATAGGGAGATGTGTGGAGATACGAGAGGGGTGGAGATGTCTAAGGTCGGGGGGGGGGGGGATTTTCCCCCACGGGCCTCTCGACTGGTCGATCTTTGGTCCGAGGCCGGTTGTATATGGATAAGATAGATAAGAGGGCCGGTAACCCGCCCGTCAGCCTACGCCCCAGTTTCACGCATATCAGAGAGAGAGAGAGAGAGAGAGAGAGAGAGAGAGAGAGAAAAGGGGGACGGTGAAAGACGGAGTTGGATGGTGGGGAGAGGGTAGTCTGCTGGCACAGACCCTAATTGATACTTTATTTAAATGCATTGCGTCTTGAGAGAAGCCTAGCCAAAGTGCCTACTGGCTGTGGTCTGGAGCGGCTATAGTAGGCCTACACGATCCCCATTGACCTCCTTTAGTTTCTACTCAGACCTCTATAAACGTGTTTCGACAGACCAGGGTTTGTGCCTGCAAACTAGGGAGAAGGGTGGGAATGGTTGAGAAGACAGAGGATGGAAGAAGAGGAAAAGGATTAAAATAAGAGAAAGAAAAATTATCTCTATCCTCTTTTCCCTCGACTCCGGGCCTGTTTTTTGTATTTGTATTTGTTTGCGGGGGGGGGGGGGGGGTGCTAGGGGCCTACACCGTAAAAAAAATATATATTTGGTAAAATTTTAACCAGCAGCATGCACGAGGGCAACTATGTTCAACCAACTTTGGGCAATGCGGGAAGCATATTGTCCAGTTGGAGGGTGAAAATAAGTAGTAATTACTTTAAAATGGGCAAAATTTCCATCAAAACAGATAAAAAGAAATACCCAAAGAAATGCCCAAAGTTGGTTGGACACATTATAATTACCGTCATGGCACATTTTTAACCAATATTTTTTAAAGTGTACTGTGTTTGTACCGTGGTTTCCTCCCGTGTGCACCGAAAGTGAATAAATTATTAAATAAATGAATAAATGAATAAATGAATAAATAATTACCTGTCACATGAAGCAGCACTTTTCCAGAAGAAAAAAATGTCTAAAGTCAATTACATGTTATAATCGATTCACAGTATAGGCATGTTCTTTGATCCTTGTATTTTTTCAGTACATCGCCATGACGTGATGTCTGGAATCCTTTACCAAGCAACATGATAATTACAACTGAGAGGTTTCCATTAACTGGGCCCGATATAGCAAGCAGCTAGGCATCATTAATGACAACCTATCAGAATAGCCTTTTGGTCTGTAATCTGTATGATGGAAACAAAAAGGCACACAAGAGTTATAGAGCCGGCCTTTATTGCCAAACATATTTTTTTGCAGTTAATTGAATTCATGAAGAAAAGTCATCAGCCGTATTCAGTGAAATACGATGAAAACGTTTGGTTTCATTTATTATTTTCGTAACATGAGTGCCTTTTCGATTATGTCTTTTGGTATGTTTGGGAGTAAAATTGATGTGATATATATGAAGAAAGTGAAGGCAGTTGTTTTTGTACTGAACTTTCTAGCAGAGCTATGGAAACATTTGAGAAATATCTCATTAACTTCTGATCAGCAGCATGATCAGCGGAATGACATTTTGGCCCTCTTTTATCTCTTTCAATGCGTCTATAGTAAGCGCAATTTGGAAACAAATTTTTATATGGGGAAGTTTCATAAAGCTGTTCGTAAAGTTACGGATGATTTTGAAGTCAAGTGAGGAATCATGAAACTTGGACCTATATAGAACTTCAAACACAAAAATAAGAGGTTTATGCAAGCATCTTTAGACGATTTGTTATCAATTCCAAAATAGTCGTAACTTGATTGTAGACTTTGTAAAAGTTACCTTCTATACCACAGCTTTGTTCCTTTCATGTTTTTGTTAAAAAGTTATCTTTAATAAAGACATAAAGATTAAAAAAGTTATGGATGACTTTAGGAACGACCTGAACATGGCAAGCCAAATGGAATCCTCATTCATTATAAATTGCATCAGCTAAAGGCGAAATATGCCTATCTAGATTAACATTACTATTGTTTACAAAATTTTTATTGCGAAGTATATTTTTTAATCACAATTTGATTGAGATTATGGGAAAATGTACTTTCAATTTGTCAAAACGTCAGAAAAAAACTTGGGCATCCACTTTGGCAGTTCATATTCAAGTTGTTCGTAAAATCATGCTTAACTTTACGAACAGCAACAGCACCCTGGTATATAATTGGCGTCATATCCCTAACCTAATTGAAAAGTACAGGCTAGTTATATGACTCGTAGTCGTACAAGGAGTATGATGCTCTGGATCTCAAATCTCCTGCTCCTCCTGCTTCTCATTTTGTCATCATTATCATCATCATCATCGTAGTCTTCGGCATCGTTGTCGTCATCATCGTTATCATCATCATTGTCATCATCATCATCATCATCATAATCATTATCATTCACCCCTCACCAACACAATCACCTTCCCCCCTCACCAACACCATCGCCTTTCCCCCTCACCAACACCATTACCTTACCCCTCACCAACACCGTTACCATCACCCCTCAATTCATTTTGTACACAATTTTTAAAAAAAAAAAAAAGAGAGAGATTTATATGACATTTCAAGTCAGGTATCAACATAATTCTTCCCAAAATGCTTGCAGAATTGATATAGCCATGTCATACTCAAACAAGAAATCAAAAGAATTTTATCTTTCTTGAAAATAAAGAAAATGTTAAATTCTGTGTACAAAATGAATGGAGAGTTGTCCACGATGACATCACAGATCCTGGCAAAGTTGCCAATTCAAGGATCCCCATAATAAGCATTTACTTAAACGTTCAAAGTTCATAACTCTTGAACAGATTGTCCGATTTTCCTAAAACTTTCACTGTTTATTCTTCTTGTTCTTCTTCATTCACTGAAAGCACAATGATGTCAGTTAAAGTCATTAAAGTGGCATGTGGGGGCGCTGTGTGTAATCAAGGGCTCCGGTAATTCACGGGGTCATCTTCAAACAAGGCTTACATCGAGTAAATCATCCCGCTTGCGATCCAAGGTGGACACATATGCATATCAATTATGTGATGTGATGGTCGCTGATCAGTTATTAGACATGGTTTTCAGGGAATCATTGTTTTCTTCTTCAAAGTTTACCCCTATTTTTGATGCTTTATTGTACATATATTTGATCCGCGATGCTAATTTTCCACTGTCCTCATCTGTTAGCCTCGTTTTCAACCTTCATGGTGTTACTGTTTGCTTGAGGCGAAAATGTACCGGAATAAAAAAACCTAGATTTTGTTTTCATGGATTTTGCTGGTACTTTGTAAATTAAAACGATTTTCATATGTCATTAAGTGTCATTAAACACGTTAAAATATGCGGCATATAAAGTGACGCGTCATATTTTTTTTAAAGTAGTGTGTCGAAATCTTTTATTTTGATGTTACTTTCATATTAGGGATAATGCAACAGAGTGAAAGAGTATGAAAATACGAATATTGCCATTTATGAAGTGGTAGCAAATGTTTGACATAATGCCACGCGTTATAAAGTTACAAATGTAAATAATCAAGTAGATTATGTATAAGTCCCCTTATGCAGCCGCATGAAAAAAAAATGGAAAAAATGCGAATACTGTAATTTATGTAAAGTGGTAGCAAATGTCTGGTATATGTCATACAAATACCCGCAACTTCTACGAAATCTATAAAGCAATTATGTACAATGGGTATGCCGCAGGCGAATGTTATTGAGCAGAGTGAAATAAATTAGAAAAGATTTCATAAAAAAACAAACAAAATAAAAAACAACAACAAGGGAATTCAGACATTTCGATTTATGTAGTGGTTTAAAATGTTTTTTGATATATGATGCCGTTGTACCTGCAACTTATACAAAATGAAAAAAAAACAACAAACAAAACAGTAATGTAAATCGGGTAAGCCGTGGGCGAATGTCATTGACAAGAACTTACCATGGTTGCAGTTTATAATGGAAAAGGGATGATTCAAAAAATAAATTCATTTCAAAGTAACGATATTTTTACTGGTCTATGATACGATGGAGCTATACCCTTGGATATGAGTCCTTGTCTCCTTGAGACTGAAACATATTCCGTAATTTTTAAAGAAGCGTTGTAAAAGAAGCGGAATTATTAACTTCCATGCAGTCGGAGGAACGGAACAGTGATGGAAATGTTGTTCACTTCTGATGGAGAAATGTTGATCCTTTGTTGGCTATGTTGTTATAAAAGTATCGCATTTTGTTTTACACCAAAATCCATCAAATTTTCCATTATTACTATCATGGCTGAATGGACATTTTTTTTTTCATAACATGCATAAGAATAAAGAGACAAGTAAACTTTTTTTTGCCCATGATGGTATCATCATGTTCATGGAAGAAGTCTGCTTAATTATTGTTTAGATGAAATTTTTTTTTTGCACATTTCGAATAACGTTTACATGCAACTCATGAGTTTCCCCTGTACATTATACATGAAGTCATCATGAGGGTATGTCCGAAATGCCAATATGTGATTAGAGATTTATGTGATTATAAGTGCTCATGAAATTTGGTTAAAAGTACCGCTATATCCATTTTCTCAAGGTTTCATAACAGCTTTATCAAATTCATCCATTTGAAATTAAGTCATCGAAGAACACGATCGTAAAAAAAACAACCCCGCAAACAAAA
The DNA here is from genome assembly GCA_029962745.1 of Echinometra lucunter. Lineage (NCBI taxonomy): Eukaryota > Metazoa > Echinodermata > Echinoidea > Camarodonta > Echinometridae > Echinometra > Echinometra lucunter. The sequence continues at coordinate 9,985,321 of CM057160.1, forward strand.
AAATAAACAAACAAACCAACCAACCAACAAATAACAAAACAAACTTTCAAGAAATTAACCCAGGCTATAGTATGCTAAGTCGGTATATAGCCTATATTCCACGGAAATCTACATGTAGTTACAAGGTTCAATATTGGAGAAGGAGCAGAGCAAGCCTATAGGTGAATCGAATTGCCCGTGGTTATTTTTTTTTTCTTTCAAAGTCTTTGCTATCGCATGAAACAGGTTGTCAAAATGGTTAATGATAGAAAACATGCAGGCATGCGCAAAAAGATCGAGAATGCAAATCTTCATAGATATTATAGTTGCAGGATACCATCAAACAATTGTGACGCATGCAGGAATCCCCAAGGCCTCCAAGCTAACACTTGGAAGTGTGATGAACATCTGTCGAGCAGAATCCGTTAAAACTATCTAGGTGAATTAACAGGTGGTGGAAACTTGTTCCAAGAATCGAGGACTGTCTATCATTTAAGTGTTTAAGAAATCAATACACAGTACAAAGTAAGGCTATGACCTTTATAAAGATATAGGCAGTATAAGCATCATTTCTTCTTCTTTAAAAAAAAAATCATTTTATTAATAAATAATCACATCTCAAAATTATTACAAATGATATAAACAATGTCATACAAAACATGAGATGTTCTCTTCAACAATGCTGTTTTCAAAAATACACACATTCTTACTCTTACAATGTTTCTCCATTTCTAGACGATTGCGAATCATTCTTTTGAATAAACTGAGTATGCCCAACTCATGAAATATGCCACTTTGGTTGTCTGTTCCAATAAAAAGTGAATCATTTCATATAAGCAGTATTTATCCCCCCCCCCCGAGTGACAAACTATAAGTTCCATGTTTCTTTATTCGAAAAAGTAAGCTCATTTTCATCTGCACTCTAAAAAAGAATTGGTCAAAATATCCAATGTATTGGTGAATATGTGTCCGACCAAAAAATTGGTCAAAATCAACCAAAATTTGATACAGTTTGACCAATAATCTGGTAAATATTGACCAATAATTTGGTAAATATTGACCATCATATTGGTCAATCTTTACCAGTATTTTTGGTCGGACACATATCAACCAAAGCATTGGTCATTTTGACCAGTCCGTTTTTAGAGTGAGGAGGGGCGGACTGGCCGTTCTTGAGGGACAGCCGATTTGTGGTCTTAGGGCAGGTGGTGACGGGACATTTGTTCCTGCGATAATTGCTCCTGTCTTAATTTCTCCGAAGACACAGGGTTAGGGTTAGGGTTAGGGTTAGGGTAAGGGTTGTGATAGTTGTTTTGGTTCAGAATGATATGGGGATAAGGATTCAGCTTAGCGGTGGGTTTGGGATTAGGTTTTATGTTTTACTTAACGTGCAGATTTTCCATTGGAGCAAAATTGTCGTTGTAGCAAATGTCATGGAACCAAGGGGGGGGGGGGGTTCATAAAGCTGTTTGTAAAGTTCAAGTCAAGTTCAAGTTCAGGTTTATGTTCAGGTTTTATTTCTAGCATAGCACGAGACATTTTTTTTTCTTTTTTAAACAAAAATATCGTAAATTAACATACATACTTTTATCATGTTTTTTTTTCTCTCTCTCTTTGGGATTAGGTTTTATGTTTTACTTAATGTGCCCAAAGTTTCGAATGACTTTACGAACGATTTCAATATGGCAAGCCAATGGGATGCCCGAAGTTTCCTGACGCTTCAAAAAAGGGTGACTGCATTTTCCAAAATCTCGATTAAATTGCGGCAAAAAATGTACTTCGCAATAAAAATGTTTGTAAATAATAGTAATGATAATCTATGTCTGCATATTCCACCTTTACCTGATGCGATTTATAATGATTGAGAATCCCATTTAGCCTGCCATATTCCAGTCGTTCGTAAAGTCATTCGTAATTTTACGAACAGCTTTATGAAACAGTCCTCAGGGCAGGTTGATAAAGACTGAGTGCATGGGTCGATCACTTCGAAATTTCACAACCAAATTTCAGTGGTCCCCGTCCGCCCCGATTATCTGGTAATGAGAAGTTTGAAGAGAAATTAGCCCGGGGAACTCCAATTAGGTCTGTACAGCAAATAGGTTGCTTTGAAAAGCAAAAGCAGATAGTACGAAATTTACGTGGAAATCACACTGAATTAATTGAAAAGTATAATCTTGAACCGCGCTATAATGTACCACTCACAATGTTTAGAACGTGTGCAACCAGCTCCATGTTCTTCCATTTATCATTTTGTTCAGTTTGATTATCATTTGTCGCCAGTTGATTATTTTTCTACCATATTTGTTTTGTAGAAATGACATGAAAAATATAATCAATCCGTGTGAGGGTTGTTTGATTTGATTTTGTGAGCATTACTTTCCATCAATAACAAAGCTCTATAGAATGCATTTCCTCAGTAATGAAAAGTAATATACAGTTTTGATAAGCCCTCAAAAACTATTCGACAGATGTCTTTCATTTTACATTGTAAATATAGCAAGATATAAGCAAAACTAGCCCAGGGAATTCATCAAATCATATCAAATATAAAATGTAAGCAAAATACGCAAACAACCAGCAAAAATAGTCAAATAATAATGTGAAAATAGGGAGAAACATAGTACATGTCCTACTGTCAGACTGCTCTGACAAGGCTGCAATGTCAGAAAGATAATAGGCTTAATGCAATATCATAGTGAAAATAAATATAAGAAAAATGAAATGAAATGGAAGTAAAGTGTTTGTGCATACCAGCATTAAAGATTTGTTTTACCGTTAACCATTTTCAAGGCCAAGCTCTTTATGTCATCTAAATTATTAGCTAGTGAGGTTTTTTTTTTCAAACTCTCTTTCTTTGCGTAGTCATTTGACTTCTGTTGACTTCTGAATATTTCCTTGAGCATGTTGAGTGAGGGAGAAAGGCAGCCAAAATGAAAAAGCCATAGGCTCATATTTTGGGGTCAAGAATTTCACATTTCCCGAGGAAAATGTCTATCTTACATATCGAAGGGAGAGCGACCGTTGCTCCCCACCCCTTCCTACCTGCTATTACTGAATGGTCTTCTGCTTTTCTGCATGCATCTTTACCCTATACTCGTCTTTCTGTTACACCCGACACCACCATCAACATGATCAATCTCAACAAGAATAACTATCTAAATATAAGCCGAGGCAAATCGTTTACTTGTACAATCTGATCCCATGGAATCGGATATTGTAAACCTAAAGAGGGGCGGCTTGACGATTTGTGACAGAAGGGGGGGGGGCACAATATTAAGAAAATTATGAATTTTGGACAAACAAAAACAGCAACAAAAAAGCAAACCAAAAAAAAAGAAGCTATATATACGGAAAGGGGAAGCACAAACTAGCGGTTTTGAGCTTATTTTGCCAATGTCACTTGGGTTTCAAAGGAGGGGGCGAGCCGGATGTGCCCTCCCTTCGCGTGATCCACCACTTAGTTATTATCATTTTTCCAGCAGCACTTAACTTGAGATGTCACTGTAGTTTGATTGCATGGTATCGACCTTGTACAAATGCGGGTATACTAGCAGACAGGAAGGAAGATTTTGTAATAAATCACGTCAAAGTGTTTCATCCTCGGGGGGGGGGGGGGGAGATGACAACGTGCCAGTCTACACCCCACTGGAATAACGAAGACAAGAGAGAGAGAGGGGGGAGGAAGGGGTGGAGAGAGAAAGAGATAGAGAGAGGGGGCTGAGGGAGGGAGAGAGAAAAAATTAAAGGGATGGGATCGGAAAACCTCCTGTACCCTCCCCGAAATGGATCGCCTTGATCATTTGCATTTCACTAGAGTGCCAGAAGAGCAGATGCCCTCTGCCCCACCCCCCCCCCCCCCGGCAAAATGCCATGCATTTTAAAGACTGTTTTTTGAGTATAAGCACGAGGAAAAAGTACTCGTAGCAGAAAGTATTTTTTCCAGTAATATGTCTCAGCCGAAATAACCAATTTATTACTCATTGTGTAGAAATAAATACCTTCAACATTTTTTGTCCATTGTATTGAAAAGCTTTCTAATTTCAAGAGATCTCTAATTATTATTTTTTTTTTGCTGTAGGAGTTGAGGAGGAAATATTCCTCCTTCGTTTCTTATTGAGTAACAGCATGAAAGGAACTTCAGTAGTTTTCTCGATTTTGCTCCATATCTTTCGGTAATTATCATAATAGCCTTGCCAGCATTTCCCAGAAAACCTGCATGAGATTGAGTGCGTCCCATGCCAATTCAGATGAATTACAATTATTGCCGGACCAGAATAGTCATTAGTAAGATGTATTGTGAGAAGAGGAAGGGAAGGGTCAAAACGGGTATAGGATGAAGAAATGAGAGAAAAAAATGGAAAAGAGAGGAAGTGGGCACATGAAATGACATCACTAAGATATACACGTATATAGCAGCACAGACTGTGGTAACGGTCTGGAGCGTATAAAGCAGCCACTTATCCTATTTCTCAATGTTATAGATGTAAATTATGATAATAACGATTCTTTGTTAAGGATTCATTGTATAGAGTATTAATTTTGGTACACGAGGGGAGGGGTTCATCTAAATTGTAAATTTATGTATTGATTATGCTTTACACTCAATCACCTATTTTCAAACAAAATGTAAATTAATAACTTCTACTTTCATCATTTCTCCTGATTTTGAGCTTTAAATAAACATGTTTGTCATTACCAAACCAGCCTCCGGATGCACAGAACGCAGCATTAGTTATCAAATAAAGTGACCTTTGAAACAGCACCACAACCTCATCTGTCATTTTAACAAAAAGATTAAGAAGGAGATTCGTGTCAATAAGTTACTATCTTCCTTAGATAGCGGGCTTTCGCCCACGTGGATGACGGCATTCTCTTAATGGTGGTTTCATTCATAACTGGGGATACGGTCGTAGTAAACAAACGCCCCCGCACCACTCGTTCGCCCCTGAGGCAGGGGCATGCGTGCACTCCTAGCTACGCAGGCAACCTATGTCAAATTCACGTGGAAATACAGTTGTATAAGGCAGCACAGAAAAAAGGGGGATATTGACAAATCTATTTTGTATTTCTATTTGTTCGCCATGTTCCACACCACGTTCTGTTCTGCAGATCTGATCCCACCCAGTCGTGTCGGTTGTTGTTATTGCTTTTTGTATTCGTATGTTGATGAATACACAAGCTGTACATGCTACATACTACTTTAATTTCTGAACCTTCCCCCATATTATGATTTACTGATACTTGGTTCGATGTATGTCTGGTCATAATTAGTGTAATCCATGCATCACAAAGCAGGCTTTTATTCACCCTTTGCTTTATACATTGCATGCATGAGTATTATGAGAATAAGTTGTCTGTTTGGAGCCAGAAGGCGCCAGAAGGATTGACGTTGACTTATATCATTTTGTACAGACTTAACGCCCTTCTGGCCCCAAACAGACGAATTATTACAACATTTAAATCATAAAAACAAGTTTATCGCTATCCTTATGCTTTATCTTCTCTCCTTTTAATATCACTATTCAGGTCAAATCATTATTCTTTTTTTGAGACACCCTGCGCATCGATGGCGCATGACGTCACAGATCCAGATCAATTATTCATTTTTGCAGAGGGCTCTTTCATTCATCCATCCCTCCCTCAACCAAGGACCGAGGCGGAAATCATCCGAAGATAGCAAAACACTCTCCGAAAGTAGTCCCGTCCTCCGGCTTATGAATATTCAGAAGGCGTGCATGGAGTACGACGAAAGACATCATTCAATTGATTTATTCGTCTGTTTGATTTTGGGTTTGTTTGGGTGTTATCCTTTGTCAAAAATAGTGTATTTTTCTGTAAATGATCTTTTTTGCACGTGCGTCGGCTGGTTTAATATTAAACCTTTTTACTGAAAATATCCTGTGGTTTCTATATCAGGATATTGACGGTGGGATGTTGGCGCCTCTCTGGTGCCACAAAACAAAAGCATTTTTAAGCCATTTTGACATTCTAAAAATTGATTCGGCTCAGTTATGATTAAAGATGGAAGTACTGAAAGATCATGCGATAATCTTTTAAAATTGTTCATTTTCTTTTTACTGCTGTAAATGCAGGTTTTGCTCTGGGCAATATTCGGTGTGTGCATTCTGGAAGTTTCTCTCTTCGTCTGGATTAGTCGCCTACGCAAAAGGTGACGTCAAAATCGTCGCACAAAGGCTCCGGATGGCGTATTACGTAGTGCGATGCATGGAGCAGACAATGTCCCATAGCATTGCTGTTTGTCGTGCGTGGCGCCACGCCATAATAATTGGTATAGAGTCACTATATGCAATGTGGCATGCACATGAGATTGCTTTCAGAAGCAGTCTAAACGTCACTGCATTCAAACACGTGATATACGCAATGGTGGATCGGAGGAAGGGGCACTCTCTTGGAAAAAACTTCATCCAAACATCATTCTGTATTCTCTAAGTATTTACCCCCCTTAATGTGGGCCTACAGCCATTAAGTAAATACTAATGTAAAACGCGGTAAATCTGAGCAATTGCATCCGGGAATTGTGCGTGGAAACAGTTTTAGTGTATCCCCTCCCTCCCCCCCCCCCCCCAAAAAAAAACCCCACAGAAATGATAACACTATAAATCTATGGGGGGGGGGGGCAATTGAGCTTTTTTCTGCTTGGTATAATTTTTTTTTTGACTGACTTAAGACACTCTCTCACACCCCCCCCCCCCACCCACAGACAAATATTAAAAAAAACCATCAAAAACAAAAACAAAGGATAGAAAAACCAACTGATGACCCTGCTTTTTTGCTTTCCAAAATCATGGATGCGCCCCTGTAACCAGGGATGAGTATTAGCTTGGCAACTATCTACGGTACGGATACTGACAACCCGTTATCAAATCTTATCAAAGAGTTTACTATTTTCACGTAGGGCCCGGCACTATTCCTCCTCGCTTAGCTTGCTCGCAAAACAGCGAAACACGATAGTTGCCAGTCGGGCAAGAGACATCATCCCCTTGCAAGAATATATCATGCCCGAATGTGCATATAAAAGCCCGTGACAGTATTTAACATCATGTGAGTTGCTCGTTTAACATCTACGGAAGATGACTTTGGTCTATTTTGGGTACAATGTCTGCCTTCAACATGCAACCACCTTGCTCCAGAACCGCGTGTGACGTCAGCACTCATTCACTGTCGCATATCTTCCCGAGCGGGCAAACAGTCTGGCCCAAGTTTTCTATTTTTAGGCTCAAAGGGGGTTGTTCTGCATTCGCACTGTTATTGAAGGAGAGCCGTTCTCATTATCCAAAAAAATGGTGTCACAAGGATTTAGCGATGAGATTTAGCCAGGTTTTTTTGTCTGTCTGTTTGTTTTTTGATGGAGGTATTCTTTTATTTTCAGTGCGAATGATTAAAAATAGGACAGTGGTTTTAGAAGATATTACAGAGTGAGATGCTGTACAATTCTTTTTAAAGCTTTCTATTCTTAGCCGCATGATGTTGGGAGAGTATTGCTCATGAAGTTACTAAACACCCGTGTCCCACAAAGGGTTTGACAGGGATTCAGATCTGATCTAGCAAGCTTTTATCTGAGTTATTATTTATAGTGTGAATAAATAACAGACTAGACAGGGATTTTACACCACTCAAGTATCAATTTTCTTATTTTTTTGGCTTGGCTTAAGGCTCATCCCGTTTTGCAACATGCCAGCTCTTTTGCCTGTATACTGGAGAAGTTGGTTTTTTTTTTCTTCTTTCTGTCTGCATCCTCAATATCTTGAATAATCCCCTTTCTATGAGGTTACGACTGATTTGCATACTAGTAAATATTATATATATATATATTATAAACATATAAAAATTATATTCATTCTCTATTTGTTTTGCTGCTGCTATTTCTGTAATTGAATTAACATTATCACCAAACAGGATCTAATAGAAGACATCCATAATTGGCATGATTGGTGAAATGTGCCCTCCTGTATCAGAAATGGCTAAAATAGATAAATCAATAAATATAATAAAGTTCGCGCTCAATATGAGTAAAGAATAATTATGCAGAATTTCGTAAAATGTCAACTAAAGTCTTGTGCTTTTGTGACAAAGGTTCAACATTCATAAACCCTAATGCAGAAGAAACCGCATAATAATATTCAATTGATTTTCACAGAGATCTGTATTTCAAAATAAAAACTCATACAAGAAACAGGATTACTGAAGAAATGATAAATCGTGAATTAGTATAGAAGAAACCGCACAAAGATTAGTCCACATGATGCTCACTGGATCTGTAATTCAAAATAAAAACAAATGTGAGGAAAATAAGAACTGCACGAATTAAATATGGAAAAAGAGTCAATGATATTGAAGCATGTACACTCTTTGGTGATGACAGCAGTTCCCTTTTCAGAGAATGTTGACTTGCTGGTAGTCATGGTAGTAATTAAGTAGAGAAGACATGCTACAGAAAAAACTTGCACTTGTGGAAAGTAAGCTAATCTGTAGTAAAGCAAAGGCAAAACAAAGCAACGAGCAAACACATGAAAAAAAAACAAAAAAACTAAAGAACAAGATTTTGGGCTGAGCTTGGGCCAGTGAAAACACACCATCGTCAACATGACGAGTTGGAAAAACCCAACACTATGACCCTATGGGAGAGTGTCTCATAGCATCTCCAAGGCGTGTTCTAGCTTGTATACAGAAGATGTCCTCGTCATGCAAATCGCGGTGTATGAAAATAAACGGGTGCAAAACAATATAGGGAGATTCCAAGCCCCCCCCCCAAAAAAAAGTGATAAAAATAAAACGTTATAAATCGTTGCCTCCGAGTCAAGATATTCCTTGCAGCAACTAGGTTACGAATGATATGATTCGATTCCTTGGAGAATGTTAACAGGTAAAGGATAATGTTTTGAGTATTGTCTGTGTGGAAAGGTGGAAAATCCGTCGAGAAATGACCGCTTTTTTCTGCACTGATTTCGTGCTGTATGTTTTAGGTGCATGGCACGCCTAAAAAACGTCAACATGCCTCTGAACCTCAACATGTCCCCTATCTTTCTGATAATTTGAGAACGTCGTTCAGGTCCGTCCGTCTGGAGATAGCTAGCGCGGATTAAAGTAGCTAGCTAGTTTTTTTTTAATTTATTATTTTTTTTTAATATGTAGTATATTTTATTAAATTTCAAGACTCACAGTACAAAAACAATCACACTTAAATCATTGATTAACAAAACAAAAATGAAAACAATAACAATAGTAGTAGAAATGAAAAAAAATGGTAAAGACAGCTTTTACAAGTACAAACTCAAGAAGAGAACACCAGCGAGGGCGCCCGAGCCCTCCCGAAGACAACCGCAGACGGACTACAGATCATCCCATACACCGGCAGCGTCTTTTTTTTCCCTACCGTTACTGCGTAAAATTGCAGAACTTCACTCAGGAAGCGACTTGTGCGAGAGGCTACACAGAACACACGGCTTATTAGGGTTAATAACTGCTTTTCGCCCGAAGCTTCGGGCGTCCATCAACCAACTATCGCGGTGTCAGCTGCACTTCAATACATGAACAATTCCATCCAAAACTATATAAACCTCTCATAATTCTCTACCACAAAGTATGAGTGACTTTTGATATAGTTATTTTTCTTCAAATCTAGCTTACATTATGTGTACGCAGCTAGCCCATATCACATGCATTGCAAGCCGACGCGATCGACGAACTAAGTCCACGCGCATGCGTAGTGCGGGTGTACTGCGTAAATCATATTCTCTATATTGATAATAGCCTCTCGCACTAGTCGCTTCCTGAGTGAAGTTCTGCAATTTTACGCAGTAACGGTAGGGAAAAAAAAGACGCCCCCCCCCCCCCCCGGCATCAACAAGCCAGCGCAAAGTAGCTAGCTAGGCTAGCGGACATGAGTAATGTTGTTGACGATAGCGCGTGTTGACGTTTAGGCCTATGCGTTTAGGAGTGTCACATGCGTAACATGTATATTGTTGGGGAAAACAACTTCCCTTAAATATCCAAACAGAAGCAGACTATTGGTAAAATCATTTGGAAGGGGGTGGGGTGGGTCCTCTGATAAGATTCAAACAAATCCTAATCAAAAGTCAATAACAATTGTGCCAAAAATTGTTTGAATATTTAGGTCTTGGAATGGTGGTATATTATCGATCTTATGAGAAAATAATAATATTGTTGATAATGATAAAGGAACCTTGTGAAAGGGTAAATAGACCACTCCCCCCCTCCCCCGAATAAAAAGGGGGTGGGGGAAAGAGAGAGAGAGAGAGAGAGAGAGAAAGAGAGAAGGTGAGAGAGAGAGAGAGAGATACTATTGCCAACAAAAAAGAAGGGTCGTTTTTTATGACAATATGAGGGGGGGGGGGGGTAATTCTAGTACAGTAATGTGTTTATTCAGATAGCATGCATATATATATACTTCGGTCTACTTTGAATTTACAAGTTTAGAAACTCATAATACACATTTATGATAATTTATATCTGCTACCTATGTCCCTAGTCTCTCTCCCCCCCCCCCCCTTTGATAAGGAATCGCACAAATCCCCATATCTACATCGCTAGGAGATGTTGCATCGTTTGATATGAATTTGAGAATACTTTTGATGAGCGAACAAAAGAAGGAGAAGAAGAATAACACCTTATATTAGAATGCCCTTTTTTTTTTGCTTCAATACCGCTCAGCAGTATTCGCTGTTGCGTGGAGATAAAGCGGGATATAATAACAAAGTGTATAATATTCTACATGCGTCATGAAGGGCATTATCGAGATGCTATAAACTTTGAGTTAATCGAAAGGCCCGGGGGTATAAGACAAGAAAAGAAATTGGAGTATTGCATCTTAAATCCCGTGCCTTCCAAAGCATGGAGACGTATTGGCCAACCATATCAGTTATTTAATTCTTAACACTTGATTCTGTGATCTAGGATTTGCATGGATTCACACTTTATTTAAAGAGTTATTATTCACAGTACGAAAAAAGTAAAATCTTGTTGACTATCACTAAAAACAGCTTTGTGGATTTTGTTATCAACATGGATATAGACAGTACATCCATGGGAACAAAGTGAGCAGTGAAAAGTAAATCTTTCATTGTAAGCATGGTTTTAAATGTACGGGATAAACAACATTTTTATGGACACGTTACCTTGTTTCGTTAACAATGACTGTAACGCCAAAGGGGAGCCTTATTTCTGTTTTATGGACAACAAACAGGGATACATTGGAGTCTTTGTTTATTTATATTATCTATTTATAATTTATTTATTCGTTCATTTGTCTTATGAAAACACACCGTTATTATATCTTAATGCCAGTAGCCTATTACCGCCTGTCGGTTTACGTACACTGTTATACTCGATTATGATTGCTTCACAATCATTGTTTGTGTATACACCTTTTTTCACTGTTTTTTAAAATGTACATAACCATTTCAAACCTGCCTTGAAAAAGTTCATGGACGTGGTTCTGATTAATTTTTATCTTATTTTGTACACCTATACCATGCATACAGTCATGTAAACTATTTTTTCTTTGAAATAAAGAAATGATTGCAACAATACTGCAGGGTTGGCGTGTTAAGTTATGCAAAACTGATTTCCAAAGGCGCCCTGCAGTTTAACAAATCAGTCTTCAAACTTTGGTGATGAATATAGTAAAACCAAACCATAATTCCGGTGGCCTCATAGATACACTTGAGGATTAAAGACCCGGTATTCACGCTTCTAGCTGTCACTCAAGGGGATCCTATAAAAATAGATAATGCGCAAACAACTTAGCTCTTGACTTCTTTGGTGTACTTGGCAATATTATGTTTGAGGATCACATACATTGTCACGCCTTTAATAGCCCCAGGTTTGCGTGTAGTTTTCCATCATGCAGTGGTGCAGATACAGGGGTCACCAGGGCACGCCCCTCCCCCTAGAAAAAAAAATGAAAGAGAGGGCGAAGAGGGAGAGAGAGAGAGAGAGAGAGAGAGAGAGAGAGAGAGAGAGAGAGAGAGAGAGAGAGAGAGAGAGAGAGACGGGGGGGGGGGGAAGGCCAATGTGGAGGTTTTGTGGTCTAATGGATAAGTCCCCAGACTGTAGCCTACAGCACTCACGTCCTCTGGCAACTTGACAAGACATTCATCTACAATTATTTGTCACACTCGACCCAGGTGTAGTTAGGCCTACCTGGTAGGATTTATTCAATTTATTTCTTGAATGCACCATGCATGCGCTACAATTCATACGGCAAGCCTGAGCAAATACCTCGGTCAAACCGCCAGGCCGACCCCAAACCGACTCCGGACCATTGGCGTAAATCCCAAGGGGGGGGGGGGGGGGTGGCCTGTACAAATATCCCCCCTCATTTTAAGGAAAAAATGATATTGTAATTAATCAGTTAATCAATTTATGTCATAAATGACGATCATATCGAGGAATTTTTATTTGAAATGCTCTTTAATACCATAAAAGTGGTTATGTTTGGCTCGCTTGCTTCGCTCGCTCGAAAATGATAATTATTATACGTGTGTGGGGGTCTACGCGGGTGGATGAGGTGTGTGTGTGTGTGTGTGTGTATACTTAAGTGTGAGTTCACGGAAAAAATCCGCAAAAAAGTGATCATCCCCACTCCTCAAAACGGATTTACGCCGGTGCCCCGGACCGACAAGAACCGACTTCAACCAGACCGACTCCAAACCGACTCCGGACCAACAAGAAACTGACTTCAACTCGATCGACTCTTCCCCACCCGGTGATACAGCAGTCACGCCAACTAGACCCCCTTCAAACCGACAAACCGAACAAGCGATAACACTGCTTCGAATGGCCAGGATTTGATCGGTCTGGATTCGGTCTCATTAGTGTGACTGATGTATTGGGGTAATAATCACTCAGATCCAAATCCTTTGGCACGTTTGGGCGGAGTTAAGACGTTAGATGGATGTATTTTGCATCTTGGAACATTAGTGTAGACAGATCCTCATACGGGGGGGGGGGGGGGAATCATGAACCCATTCGTACATATTTTGTACACACACATAATATGAGTCCACCTCAAAACGTGTGGGGGGGGGGGGGTGCATCCCCCATCCCCCCCCCCCCCGCTATCTACGCCCCTGTCTTGGAATATAGATTATTAATTTTCTAGAATGGCGTCATACTTTATTGCGTATCATTTCTCTTCTCCTCCTCCTCCTTTTTTTCTTCTTGTTTTTCTTCTTCTTCTTCTTCTTCTTCTTCTTCTTCTTCTTCTTCTTCTTCTTCTTCTTCTTCTTCTTCTTCTTCTTCTTTTTCTTCTTCTTCTTCATTAAATATTATTATTATCATTATTATTCTTATTATCATCATCATCGTCATCATCATCATCAGTATCATTATTATTATTATCATTATTACTATTAAGGTCATTATTGTTATCATCATTATCATTATCATTATTGATATCATCATCATGCATACTCTGATGGTGATACAGTAGGTAGGTTCACGAGAGCGGAATATTATCATTGATCAGATGATATTTAAAAGGAGGCAAACTCCCTCCATTCGACAACTTCATTCTTATAAGCATTTCATTCAACTATAGTAAAAACGATGCTCCCCCCCCCCCCGTGATACAATAATGGCCTCCTCAGAGGCTACATAGATCGACGCTACGCCATTCATTGCGTAGGGGAAATAGGGACGGCGTGAAATTTGCACCGGAGATGCACTTAACTGCATGAAACGAATGAGAAATGGTGCAATCAAGGGTACAGTATATTATGTCTGTGACGTCAGCATGGTCAGGGGGAAAGAAACGTGTACCAAGAAAATGAAACAGACTTGAAGAGATAGAGGAAAGGAGAAAGAGAGAGAGAGAGAGAGAGAGAGAGAGAGAGAGAGAGAGGGGGGGGGGATGAAATGTCTTAAAACATGAACGGGACGCATGAAAATCATTGCGAGACCCCCCCCCCCCCCCCAAAAAAAAAAAAAAAAAAAAAAAAATGTCCTCGGCTTTTTTGTGTATATCTTTACTCCAGAATCTTGAGAAAAGAAATAAAAAACCGTTTTACTCAATAATTCTGTCTGTCGACACAAGATTTACACATCGTGGGGGCGTTCGAAATTTTGTCCCGCAAAATTCCAAGGCAGAAAGAAGACGGAAAAGGGAAAAAAATGTACATGGCAAATGAGTCACAAAAGGAGTCAAAGTAGAATTCATGGGTTTCAAACTCTTTTTAACAATTCAAAGTATTTGAAAGCATCAGTAATTGGTCATGCTCGATATTATATACAAGATATTATGGTGGCCCTGGAGTACGCTCGACAACATCATGTGCGACGTGAATTTCGCGACCAGCTTTGCGTCCCAGTCGCGAATTTCATGACCCTTGACGCGAAATTCATGACCTGGGATGCGAAATTCGCGACTGGGACGCAAAGTTGGCTGCGAAATTCACGTCGCATATGACCTGTTGTTGAGCGTACTTCAGGGCCACCATAAGATTATGATTGTATGTATACTACACTTCGAAGTGTGCCAGTCACCAAAAGACGTTTTTGCTCTGATTTATGGCTTTGATTTCATTAATCATTAAAATATTACATGCAAGTATGGACTTTATCAAAATATACATCTTTTACAAGTTCAGATATACCCGCAATAAACATAAAAGCGATTAGTGAGGTAGACTAGTCGAAGTACGCGCACGGAATCGAACAGCCATTCAATTTCGTAAACGTCCTACGTGGTCTTATGTTATCAATTATCTGTTTTTCTTTTCTCAAACTCTTCAACTGGTTGTTCACAGAATCTAAAATAGGGAAAGGGGATTATAGAACGCTATACACACTGGTCGGGAAAAAATTCATTCCTGGATGCTCAATATTTCATTATTTTGTGTGTGTGTGTGTGTGTGCGTGCGTGTGTGTGTGTGTGTGGGTGTGTGTGTGCGCGTGTGTGGATTGTGTGGAGGGGGAGGGGTTAGAAAGAAAGATCACTATCTACTCACACATCGCTCATAGGATACGAGTGCTTTTTATGCTATTTCCATAGGTAATGTAACTAGTGCATTATTTTATTTATCATTTATCTATTTATTTATTTCATTTATGTATTTATTTATTCATTATTTAGTGAAACATATTCATACATGATGACAAGATCAGATAAAAACTGCTTTACATCAAGGTCCTGAGATTTAAAAAAAAAGAATATCAAAAGGAAATGACAAAAGATAAATTATATCAGTGAAGATAACGATAAGAAATCAGGTTATTACATGATTGGTATAGAAAAATATCGCATTAAAAATTCCAAAATATTCTTACATAATAACTCAGAGTGTCTGATGTGGCATAAGGTGGTATGAAAATAACTTGAAACTAACTTCATCAATTAATCCAAAAAAAAAAAAAAAAAAAAATAACCCGCCCATCGTTTCATAACGAAATCACGAAACAAAACAAAAACTGACACAAGACCCAACCAATAAGCTACACACGAAGAAAAAAAAGGTACAATTTTGCACCCTTCAAATGCAACACTGGGAGCTCCTTTTTGGGTGCAACTTTGCACCCTAAGAAGCTTTTTGCACCTTTAAGGGTGCAGTTAGCTACATTTTGCACCCTAAAGGGTGCAGAGTTGTACCCTTTAGGAAAGGTGCAAATTTGCGCCCTTTTGAATGCAAAAATTTCTGCACCCTTTAAGGTCCAAAGTTGCACCTTTTATGGTGCAAACGGGCATATCCGGGTGCAAACACGAACAAAAAGGTGCATTTTTGCACCTTTTTGATGTAGGGTACAAGAATGCACCAAAAAAGTGCTGCCAGTGTTGATATTTTTTTCATGCAATACCTATTTGCCTATTCTACAAGAATAGGCAAATAGGTATTGCATGAAAAAAAATATCAATTTACATAAGAAAATATATATAAGCAGTAAAGGCACACAACAGAGAATTAGATAAATTAGCAAAGAAATAGTTAAATTCATTTCACAGATAAAAACAACAATAAGGTTAGGACATTTGGATTATATAAAAGAGATTATGGCTATATTTCTCGGATTTCTGTGAGCAGGTAGCTGGCTGCTCAATATATTGTGCATTTAAGTGACAACTGATGGCGCTCTTCTCATTTTGTACATATGGGGGATTGAACCATAGAGTTACATACGGAGAATGTAAATCCATGGATTGAACTTTTTATTTTCCCGAAATGAACAGCATTATATTCAATGGTGCTAATTAGAAATGTAGAGTAGACCATTGATAGACTTTTAATTCATCATGATTTTCAAACAACCTTTAAACTCCATTTCAAACAATACTAAGGAGAAAGACATTTAGGATCAAAATAAACAATCAGATAATATTTGCCGTGTCACCATGCCAAGGATGTTATGTTTGAGACCCTTTTCTGTCTATGACTATATTAGTAGATGGAAGGAATTTCAGAATTTCATATGAAGTTACTTTCTGGTTCAAGTTCATTCAACTAAGATCATGATTTTGCGTTCATGCGTTCCTTTATAGGCCGGCTTAGGAATTGTATTTCCTTGTGTTTATTGTCTGTTCAGTGGTCATGATCATACTATGTAATGTGTTGAACCATTAAAAAAAAAAAAAGTAAATGCATAAATTTAAAAAGGATAAATAAATAAATAAATAAATACATGAATAAATGATTAAATGAAAAAATGAATAGTGAATAAACTGATAAACAGATAAATATATAAATACATAAATGAATGAATGAATGAATACATAAATAAATGTTAAATAAGTAAATAAATATGTAAATAAATAAATGAATGAATGAATAAATAAATAAATGAATAAACAAATAAATGAATGAATTAATAAATACCTCCTGTGTCGATGCATACTGGCGCCAAGTCTGCATGAAGTTCACAGGTGCGATAGCTTATTTGGTAGAACACTGGTAAATCCAGTATAATCAGTATAAACCAATATGATAATGAAATAGAGAATATAACCAGGTATAAAGCATTTTATAAATCCAGGATAAAAAAAAAGTCAACGAAACCTTAATCCATGCAGAAGCATGGTCTCATGATAAATCAGTTTATAACTTCAACCGGTATTAACCAGTATAAACTAGTGTAAACCATTTTTATAAATCCAGTATAAACCAGCATAAAAGGCCAGTATAAACCAGACTAAACCAGCATAAATCAACATAAACCAGCATAAACCAGTATATAAATCTAGTGAAAACAGTATAAACTAGTATAAACCAATATAACCAACTTCTAAATTTATATCCAACGTCAGTAAGACAGTTTAGTCGAACATAACAGGCTGCAACAAACACGTCCAGTGACTGGTGGCGCTATTTAACTAACTTCTGACTAACTTATCAGGGGAGCGTTTCATGAAAGGACTTGTCAGATGTTTTATCCGACAAAGTCTGTTTTATGCGACAGTTGCCATAGTAACGATGCTTCTAAGCCAATCAAAATCAAGGAAAGATGTCAGATCTGACAACTTGTCAGACAACGAATGTTGATGAAACGCCCCCAGAGCTCGGGGGGGGGGGGGGGGGGGGGGGGGGGGGGGGGCTCTGAACTCTATACCTGTGATGAAATACGACGACCAAGTTTATCTCAAATGCCCGGCTCAAATGGTTCTTAAGATGGTTCTTAATATGCTAAAACCTGACATTTTGGAATTGACTTCTGTGACCTTTGACCTACATACCCTAAAATCAATTGTCTTCCAAATGATGATACATTGGCACCAAGTTTGAAGTTTATATACAAATTAAGATGCGATATGGTAGAGCACATGTCTCGTAATGCGGTGATCCGGGTTCGAAACCCGGGGGGGGGGGGGATATGCCGTTGAGTCCTGTACATCATCCGCGTAAACAAAAACGTAGGTTAGAAAAAGGGTTGTTTTTCAGCACCAGGCAGGGAAAACGGGGAATCCAGTTAAGGATATCAAAATCGGGAAAATCGGGAAAAAGGTTATTAAATTAGGAGATTATCATGCGATCCTTGCATAAAATCCCCGTTAAGGGTATAAAAATCGGAGGCGTAATACAGCTCTGTTTAGGGTATTAAAATCACTCCTACCCCCCCCCCTCATTTTTTTTATTGTTTAACTCTCGCCATGGCCCCCTTCCCATGCAAATGCAAGTCGAGCGCGACTGAAAATGAGAAGTTGAATAAGAATGCAATTAAAACATATAAAAGAGGAGATGTAAATTACATCTATGAAAAGTTCCCTGATTATTTTGAAACCTGAGTTTCAAATAATATAAGAGGGGGGAAAAAAAAACCTATGAAGAAAAAAAAAAAAAAAAAGGCTTCCTCCGGAGTACGTCGAAAACAAAATCGCGTCCGTCAATGTATTGCGCAAGCGCAATGATATGTGTACAAGTTGCAATACACATGTACAGCTAGCTAGCGCTAGAATGCAGTGTACGCCAGCAGCAGCTACAGCGCAGCCAGGCCGGCCATCTGCGCGGCGTACATGCATGCAGTCCGCGTACATATACGGTATACGTGCGTACGTACACACAATAACACGTCCTAGTCTGTAATATAGCAGCAGCAGTGAAGCAGAGTTAGTTGAAGTTATTCCGAAATACCTCCCCATTTTCTCCGATTTCGAATCAATTTATCACAAGCTGGGCTCTATCGGGAATATGAAGAGGCGAACTGCCGACTGCGGCAGACCTAGACGTCCTTTGAAACGCACCAAGATCACGGAGGGTATTTACGGCAGGTAATTTTGAGACCAAAAAATAATTGAAAATGACACAAACTTGCAGTGCAGTGGCAATAATGTCTGGGCCTGACAGATTTTTTTAATCCAATAGAATGTGTATGAATTATAATTATTTTTCATTTTGCTGAGATGATCTTTGATATTGTCTTACACTAAGAGAACATGATGGAGACATTTGGGTGTAAATTAGACAAAACAAAACAAGACGTCAAGTCAACAGTCATTGACAGTCATGACAGTGTCAACAACAGTGTGATGCAGTGCAGTGAGAGACTACTCTGACTGAGTTTGAATTGTTTGAGTTTGTTTGTCACTTAGTTTGAATATTGGCTCAAACTTAAGCATAGGATTGCATTATATTATGCAAATTTGTTTATAAAGTCTAAACTATTGGTCTACCGTTTACAATTATTCTATACTCGGGAATAGTTCATGTATGTAACTTTGTTAGTATGAATTAGCTTGTCATTCTGTATTTTGTTAGACTGTAGAGGTCTAGTACTATAGAGATGTTGTGGCTCAGTGGATAAGTCTCCGGACTTTGAACCACAAGGTCTGGGGTTCGAATCCATGCTGCGGCACTAATGTCCTTTGGCAAGATATGAAATCTACATTTGCCACGTCTTTCGGATGGTGACGTTAAAGGTCAGTCCCAGACGTAAATAATCATATTTGATTGATACACGTCTGTAAAAACCCTATTCACGTCTGTAAAAACCCTATTCAACAACAACAGCAACAACATGTAACTGTTAATTACAAGATGTGAAGTAAAATTGTGGGCGCTAGTGTGCTTTCACACCGGGCCCAAGCATCCTGACGGAATGAAGCACAGTCACAGTGACTGTGCTTTATTCCGTCAGGCACAGGTCCGGTGCGAAAGTGCACTAGCGCCAAATTGTGAGCACATGTTAATAATAATAATAATAATGATATTAATAATAATGATAATAATAATAATAATAATACTACTACTACTACTACTACTACTACTAATAATAATAATAATGATTAATAAATAATAATAATGATATAAAAACTATACTTTATAGTAGCTTGGTTAATTTTCTTATCTTTAAGACACATTAATTTGTATAAACCCACAACTTTTGGATGTACTTTACTTCCTATTGTGTTACCGCTGTGCGTACAATTATTCTGTCATAGCAAATCCAGTATCCAGTTAGTCATATTATTCTGGTTTTGTTTGAACCATCTCAATTTCATGATTTCCCATATATTTATGTTATATTATTTTATGTTATTTTATATTATTCTATTATGTTATATAATTTTATGTTAATTGTTCTTATGGATGCTGCCATGCATGTCCGGCTCGGGGTGGAAAGCCTGCGGGCTACAGTAATTTTACTTTTTCCTTTCCCAGGCAGCCGGGGCATGTATGATCAGCATCAACTATTCATTTTTCTTTGTATTTCTTTTTTATTTCCTTTGTATTTCTGTTGAATTGCATAATAAAATAATAGTAATAATGATAATATCTACCTCTATGACAAGTAGATCTAGATCTAGACCTAGCTTACACTGCTGTATCAGCTTGAAGTAGGGTCTGAGTCATTACGTTTTTTTTGCTAAATGTTTAACTGTTTTAAAAAACGGGCGTTTTCGTTTAACCATTTAAAAAAAATAGAGATCTAGATTAGTGTTTGATGCAAAAATAATAAAGGAAAAAAAATCCTTCCACACAACTGCCAAAAATCGGTAAGATTCATATCTCACACCCATGAAATGTCCTCCTTATGTCCATACTTTCTTAAAAGTGGATTAATTTAGTTGTCATGTAAAATAAAAAGAGAAATTACCAGTTCCTTCTTGGTTCAGAGAGATCAAGTTTTGAATGATACTGTGTGATACTTAGATGTAGCATATCAACACACAAAAAAGCACATACATGTATGTGGGAATGTACTAAACTGTTCAGTATATTCTTACATATGCGCTTTCGTGTGTGTTGATATGCTAAACATTGCACGGTATCATTCGAAACTCGATATTTCTGAGCCAAGAAGGAACTGCGCCCCGTTTTATAAAACTTGTCATCAGTAACAAGTTGCAATAACTGTTATAGGCTATGGAATCCTTACATCTGATTGGCTGAGGGCAAATTTGTCATAGAAATGGCACAGTTGTTACTGATGACAAGTTTTATGAAATGGGGTATGGGGCCCTGGTAATTTCTCTTTATTTTTAGTTAACAACCGAATTAAACCACTTTTAAGAAAATATGGACATTGGTAGGCCATTTCATAGGTGTGAGATATGAATTTTATGAATATTTTGGCAGTTGTGTGGAAGGTTCTTCTCTCTCTCTCTTTTTTTTTTTTTTCTAATGGTTAAATGTTTTGCAAAACAAAAAAAAATGGTTTTGCTTCTTGGCCGTTTGAACATCGGTTAAACGTTTTGACTCAGCCCTAGCTTGAAGTTAGTATTATATCTGGCATTTACATTAAGCTGTACATTTCCATTTCACTGTGCGAAGAGCAGGGTAAACACATCCATGCCATAGGCCAGAACCCCTCAGCCAATTGCTATTAAAATTATGCGTGAGTCGGCATCTTTTGAAATTGAATTTGAAATGACACCAAGTAAAGAAGAAGAATAAAATTTACTTACTAGCAAGTTGTTAAGGATGCTGATTTGAATGTCTTGTATCCTCCTGTCATGACCATGCTCGAAAAATATTGAATTAAGAGCATAAAATTCTCTAGTCAGTGTCATTTTAATTTGCTGCCCTCTCATGATGTGAGTTCATGCAAGTACCAACGGTGGTGTGCAAAACACATTGATGGCAGAATCGATATGCGATGACTCGTAGAGGGCTCACTTCCTAAAGTGCGATAGCTTAGTTTTGCCATACCTGAATTGATTTTGCAGGACGAGGTTAATTCATTAACCGAGTACACAAGATGAGTGGGTAAACAAAGACACAAATGAGAACCAGTTTAGATCTACATGTACAGGTGTACACGCTTGGTAGCACTGCAAACCAACGTCAGTCTCAGTGTTTGCTACGAATCATTTATTTATACTGTAACATGATTTACCAATGTAGATCTACATGTACGCGCTCTGTAGCGCTGCAAACCAACTTCAATCTCGGAGTTTGCTACTAATCATTTTTGGGTCCGCCCACTTGACCGAAGGCCCGCGAGGCCGACTTTTCTCGTATCGTATTTTCCTTCATCACAAATAATGCGCTATCAGTATATGAAATAATTATGTCTCCTTTAGCATGTTTAGTCCTCGTTGCCCCTTAATAATTATTAAACTTCCTTCTGGCACAGGAATTGGTCAGAGCGATGTGATATTACATTTATAGATTACATTGTGCTATTTTTGGCCTCGCGGGCCTTCAGTCGCACGGGCCTTCGGTGAAGTGGGTTGTCACCGTCATTTTATATAGTCTACACTGTAGAAGTACACATACTTCAGGAACGAATCGGGGGGGGGGGGGAATCAGGCATAGTCCCACCTGTTGAAGCTGAGGACCTTTTTCTAAAAAGTCTTCTTTTTTTTGTACATGTATTTAGGTCAAAGGTCAAGGTCACAGAGGTCAAATATTTGAAATTCCATGAATGTGTTAGCCTCTACATGTACATGTAAATGATCTTTATCGACAGTTCACTGAGTGTTTCTGATTTTACAAAATTCACACCAACTTCAAACTATTCCATCTTCAAATTTATGCAGGTCTCACTCCACTCGGACTTGTACACGAATAGTCGAGTACACGTCACAGCCCTACATGTACATGTAGCACGTAATGGCATCTGAATAGATGGAATGTCGTAAAGTTGTAATGTCGAGGAAGTCTATGGCAATAGGCCTGTTCACTAATTTTATGCGTACTTGTTGAACTAAAATTTCCCTTGACAACTAAGAAGCTTGCCAGAGGCTTGCCCGACATATCATCAACTAATGTATGCAGACCGGATTCCATCTATTCAGACGCCATGATGCATAACAGATGAACTGAATAGTTGGTAACCAAGGATTCTGGAGAGAAACGTGCACATTAGACTAGTAAAACGGTCTATTGGCAAGCTTCTTCCTTGTCGAGGGAACTTTTGTTTAAGAAGTGATAATACATGTATGCATTTATTGAAAAGTAACCAGGGCCCTGTAACAGAAAAATTTGCGATCAATTGCAAATTTCAAACCACGTCTGCAATTGGTTGATAGTGGGCTTGTTGGACAATATGCGCATACAACAATGATCTCGATTGGCCATTGCCATTTTGTGATTGATTGCAAACCTTTTCTGTTATGGAGCCACGGCCTATTGTTTGGTAATTTGGAACAAAATACATGTACACTGCACTACAATTTTGTTGTTATAAAAAGGTTTTTGTTTGTACATGTAGATATTGAACATTTTTTTGTCATGATAGATGTCTTTTTTTTTGAAGGGGGGGGGGGCATATAGTTTGCAAATACATGTACATGTACATATAATTATGAAAGTCTGTAGTACATGTACAATGTATCTTTTTAGTCTTGCCCTAACATAGTGGCTTAGATCATTTTGAACTGGCTGCTATACTGATTATAGGTTGCGACAATTATGACAGAAAGTCATGTACATGTAGCCATATAGAAAAAAAAACTATGCACTATTTCTTACATGTGTACACATGTATATCTTTCTCATTAAGAACATTTTTGATAAAGACCGAAACATGCTGAACATGATAAAATCTCAGTATTACAAACATTTTTCATAGAACTTAGCCCAAGTTACATGTATCTAGGGCTTCGTATTAATGGGTTAATAGGCAGGTGCGTAGAATATGGGTATGGGCAGTTTGGGCAGTTTGCTGCATTACAGATCTTCAATTGGCAAAATTATGCAAATTAGAACTGTTTTTGAGCTGACATGGCCATATTTCAACAAGTTTTTGATATACAGGACTAAAAAAAAATCCTTCATCCTCATTTACTGCTGAAATGTAAAATTGAATTTTGAATCAGCTTACAACCCCCCCCCCAAAAAAAAAAAAAAAAAAAAAAGAAACACTGCTGGTACAGAAATGCAAAATTCCATGATTTTTGATGCACCAAGTTCACTTAAATGCAAATATTGCTTTACCTGGAATTATCAATTGAAAATATGAAAAGTTCAAAGCACAAACTCAACAGACCTTTTACGATTGCAGCCGTTTGACATCAGAAACACATTATGCACATGTATGTGTACATACACACCTTGCAGGCCTTTGTTGTTGTATGTCATATCTATTGTGCAATGGTCTGTGTTTTGTTGTGTCAAAAGCATAAATGTACATGTACAATGTATGTGTGCATGTACATAAACAAATAGTGTGTTTCAGTATATCATCTTCATGTATTAAGACAGGACTTAATAATATGTACACTGAACTGTACTGATTGAAAATGAATTCCTATATTAAAAGTTTATTTTGTGCACAACTTCCTTAGACCATATAAAAGATTTTTTCATGTACATCTCAAATTGCATAGCATGTAGAGGACCATTGAATCTAAAAAAAAATTGAATGACCCGTCGCTTATTTTCATCGCTTACTTTCATTAAGGGTTGTTCACATATAAAGTGGAAAATCTTGTGGTACACGTTCATGTACAGTATGTAAGCCTCTACAGTGTTCACATGTATACGAATGGTACATGCACAGTGTACAAATGCCGTGGCAAAAAGAAAAGAAAGAAAAAAACAATGCAGAGGCAAGAGGCATATTTTTTGCCTTCTAGCGGCAAAACGATGTGGACCAATCAAATTTTCTTTTAAGTTTGCTCAAAATATGGCTTAACGATTTTGTCTGCACTTTTGCAAAACAACTCCTTTAATCTATTTGGAGTTGATGCTTTATTAAATGTGAATATCATCATTGTGGCATGGTGTACTGTGCAACATGTGAACACAGAAAGGAACATGGGAGTTGCTGCTGGGGTTTGCCACTCTGTATTTGAATGAGTCTTCAAAAGGCAGAGAGATGGAGAAAGATGGCAAGTGGAGGATAAATGAATAGAAAATCTCCGCGCTTCCATAATTTGGATACATTCTGGGATGATTTATGTCTCGTGTGATTGATACTGAACACGTAATGCGAGGCTGGTATATATTTTCCCTTTCCTCATTATGACGGAAGTAATGAACTGGGAGCTGGGAGTCGTGGGGGGGGGGGGGGGGGGAAAACAGTGACCACTGCAGGATGCATTTAGATCATCCCCAGTTGCCACGGTAACTGCAATTTTTGGATGCGCGCCGTACAAATTATCAGGATGTTGCCTCGAGGGTCGTAAGACATAATTATGGGAAATGGAAAAGGAGCGTGCTTACAAAATTCATGAAGTTTGGTTATGGATGTTTGGTTAGATACTGTGGAGTGAGTTTTTTTTCTCTTCTCCTTTCAGAAGTCTAATATACATGTATGTAGTTGCATCATGTACATATATGAATGCAATGTTTGTAGGTGGTAGGTATTGCCAATTTGACAAGTTGCTTGTACTAAAACCACCACCACAAATAGAAATAGATGAATGAAAAAAAAAATGAGGGGGATAGTTACATGTACATGTATTTATTTTTTGTAATTGAGATATATTCAATTTCAAAGTTAGGAAGTTGTGGTATGAATGATAATAAAATAGATAGGTGAATTGGTGAAATGAAATGTATTTTTTTCAAAACAAACTTGCTTAAGTTTGCTTATATTATGGCAGAATGGCAGATGCAAACCAACTGTTGACAATTTAGCAAATTATACATGTACCTCGTTCTTGTTAGTCCAACTGGAAGACTTGCCTTTGGGGATACCTTAACCCATTCGTGACAGGAATTGTTTAAAGCCTAATTTGATCAGCTTTTATTCTTCAAATTGGCAAACCAACATTTTTATTTTATTGCTACATTTTCTTATAAAACATCATGTATCTGAAATGAATATAAATTGACAGAAATTTTGATGAGAAATATGAGAAGTCAAAAAGTTGCCAATTCGCAGGGGGAAAATGGTGATTTTAAACTTTCTATCACATTGCCAATTTAAGGATTTTAATGCTTATTTTCCTTTAAAAAATTTTCAGCATCAAACAACAAATATTAACGCTACCAAAATGGGCACAGTTTGTGTAGAAATTTTTGCTCTTTCTGTTCATGTATTTGGTATGATTTTTAGGGCTTTGCATCAAAAGTTATTGGGCCAAACCACAAAATGTGGACCCTCTCTCATGAATGGGTTAATTCAGGTGTTTCCTGTTTTGATAATAAGTACATGTACTCTTATGAAAAATTGCCAGTGATGTACCATGTTGTTCATATATACATGTACAATATCTAGTAGCAGGTCTGTATGTGAAAGCTGTACACATCATGTGGAGCATATCCAGTTGTGTACATCATATGGTATTGTATCACGTCAGTGATGCAAGTTAGTACATAATCCTGCAGTTTATGTTCCTGTGTAAAATCAGTACTATTTTTCATAGCTGTGATATTTTAAATCAGTATTAAGTAGGGGACAATAGTACTTCACGGCTTTGCGAGTTGCCATTAAAGTGTTACTTTCATTTCTCTGATTGACATCTACATGGGAGGGAGATTGTAAAGTACATGCAATTGGTTTACCACCAATGTTGATTGTAAGCCTCATATTACACGTATACATGTATCACTTATGAAATATTGAAATGCTTTCCTTGTTCATGTACATGTAAGAATAATATTGTACGCATGTACTTGTATGTATATGCTTCTTACATTTTGAAGAGAAGCCTGAGTTCTGGGAAGAGGAAAAGGAAAATCTGTGAGTTTTCTCCATAATTGATGTCAGTTTGGAAGAATATTGTGATAGAAATATCCCCTGAAAAGGGATACTCTTCGAAATGCCCTCATATTTGAAATATTACATTGTGTGGTTTTGCACTGTAATTGTAGAAGCTAATGTAGAGTGTGTTAGATGGACAGGTTCTAGGACAACTCCCCCCGCCTCCCCCGGAGGACAGCCCCCCTCAGGGCAACTCTCCCCAGAGGACAGCTTTCCCAGATGACAACTTCCCAAGGACAACTCCTCCAGTCCCCGGGGGAGTTGTCCCCCCCCCCCCCCCGGGGCGTTGTCCTGATACGGTATATACAGTGTATGATTTTCATTTTTTAAAAAAATACCCATACAAAAAAAACAAAGCAAACAAACAAACAAAAATAGACATACTAGTAAAACAAAGAGAGAAATACAAACCAAAAGCAACAACGACAAATAAGAAATAAAAGAATAAAAACATACGCCATGTACACTGTACATGTAACACACCGAAGGCACTATTCAGGAATTGTAACATCTAAATAGATTGATAATATTTAGACAGAATGCAGATATATGGTCTTAATTCTTGGAATTATTTGATAAATTTTGTGCTAGCAAATGCAATACCACAACCCTCTAAACTCGAGTTTTCGTAGCAAAAAGGAAATGGGGAAACAATCATGTTACAGCATTGGTTTCACACTATAAAAATGTAGGAAATCACTTGGTGCCTCTATTGAATTCCATCCACAATTTCTGGTGAATTTTTAGTGAAAATACATATATCTGTGTACAACGTCAGAGAGCAGCTATCCACAGTTGAAAGCTTGCAACCTCATTCCCCAAACGCTCCAGCAAAGCTGTGTAGTGTACCTTTACGGATCCCATGGGTTTTTTTGTTGAATTTGGGTGTGTAAGGCATTGTGGTTGGAATTAATGTTCCTCTCCTGGAGTCTGAATTATGTTTTGCCCCTCATTTTCTTGATAATTCGAAGAAAACTTCCCAGTAGGCATCTTAAACTGATTAATATCTTACCATTTATCATGTAAAATAATCCAAGAAATCTGACAAAGCGGTTTTGAGGGCTTAGTCAATGCTGGACATAAACTTTGAAGTTATGTATGGTAGTCACTCGTCAGGTCAAGTGTTTAGTTCTTATTATTTATCCTTCTCAAATTGTTTTCATTTCCAAAGAAAAGTAGTGAATTTGAGTGTGATCAGTTTGTCACAGATGGACATTTTCAAAAAATCCTAACTTTGAAGACCTGTAAAAATTAAGTGACAAGCTGCTATCATGGAGTACTTTATGGTTTATCATGAAGGGTGTCACTAAGTGTTCTGAGAAGTACATGAGTTTGATTGTCATGGTTTCCTATTCAAATGCAAATCAAAGAAAGGTTCAATGTCACAGACAGACAAGATAGAAATTACGTGTGTGACCTTCTAGTACTCTTGCTATTTCAGTCCAAATAAATTGACCTTGTTGAATATTTTCAAGTACAAATGTTAGTCACATAAATTGGCTTCCCTATCATTCATTTAGAATTTGAAATCAAACCCTTGACTTTGTGGGAGATGTCGAAATGGTGTGTCACGGACGGACATTTTCTTAAAAAGTGCAATTTTTAACAGCACCCCTGCTGAAAATGGTTTGGTCTGAAGAAGTCCCCTTCTCAGAACTTTCTAAGGAACCATATACAAACAATTTTAAGATACAAATAAAGTTGGATAAAGTCTCTCAACATAGGGTACCTTGAATGTCACAGATGGACAAAATGCTACCCTGAACTGATCACACTCATTTCAAAAGATGGCCATGACATGACTTTACACTGTGACTGTAGGCTTTCAAATTGCATGGAAGTAAACATTTTTATTTTTTGTCTCTCTATATAGATGCCCCTAGAAAACTAGACCCTTGGATCCAGTGGGGTATGGGGGGGGGGGGGGGGGGGGGGGAGGGGGGGGGGCACAAGCCCCGGGTGCCACTTTTAGGGGGTGTACATGTAAAAAAGTAAAAGCAGAAGCAAAAAAACAAAACAAAACAAAACAAAAAACACTTCCTGACTACGAAAGAAAGATTCCAAATTTCAAGTTTTTAAAATCTTTTTCTTTATTGGCATCAGAAGTTGGAAGGGGGCACAATTTCAGCACTTGCCCAGGCACTGTTTCCCCTTGATACACCACTGCCCTGATCTAGCATCGTTTGTGGCCAGTAAAAAGTTTCTATCATTCATCGATGTAATTTTCAACATTCCTCTTTCTCTCCACCCTTTCTCTTCCGATTCACAGTAGTACTTTCCTCTACCTGAAATTCCTTGGAATATGGGGCTTCGTTCTGCTGCTTGACTTTCTCCTGGAGTTCCGCTTTGAGTACCTCTGGCCCGTCTGGCTGCTACTGAGAAGCATCTACGACTCCTACAAGTACCAAGGCCTGGTAAGGATGAGCCGTCGTTTGGTCTAAAAAATATTGCTCCTACTTGATTTCATCAAATTTTATCAATGTTGTAGGGTTAGGCACGGCGCACACTGCACGATCTGACTGCCACCAACAAATTGCATTTGCATTTGACGTGAAGGTTCAAACAAGTAAAATGATCTTATATGATGTTCGGAATAATGATAGGAATACTAAAATAAAAATTTTAGTAAACTGCAAGCCTTTTGGTCAGAGTAAAGGCGAAATCAGCTTCAAATCGTAGACAATCGCAGTGCTGCCATGAGGTCAGTACGATTCAGAATTGACTCCGCTTTTATTCCTATAGGAAGACCCGCAATAGCCCGGGATTTGGATTTTAGTATTCATGCGACTATTTGGAACTTTGATCATTAGGATTACACACGTTTGAATGGTCATATCAAATGCTATAACAAATTTTTCAAAAATCGGATTACAGACAGATTGTATAGTGTGTGCTGGGCTTTAGAGTTAAGGTTGTGGTTGGATGTTGAGGTGCTGGTACACTGTTGTAATTGGGATGTAGGCATACATGTAGATACGTGTATAGGTTGGATTGGCGATGGGGATGGGGGAAAGCATCTATTCTTACATATGCAAGCACCAAGAACGAGCCTTCATGTGGTCTGAAAATGTTGTCTGAGACACACACCTCTGCTCCTGTGATGTGTGCTTCAGGCTTCATTGTATCAAAGTTATAGGGTTAATAGAGTTAATGTTTTGGTTGGATGATGAGGTGCACTACTATGGCAAAGAACTACGTAGTTTATGTGAAAGTCAATGGAATAAACATGTGCTACATGTATTTGTGATTTTTATGTTAGTCCATTTGTCATCTCCAGTACATTTTTGCATTTTATTCATTTATATTATATTTTATTGTTATTATTTTAAAAGGCTATTTACTGTACTTAGTTGGAATGACCTTCATGTTGTGTTAATTGCACTTGCAGTATGCATTTGACACTAAAACGGGCTATATAAGTGACAGATATTATAATATGATTCATGAATATTTCTTTTGTGCAGGCCTTCTCGGTTTTCTTCATTTTCATCGCCTTCACATCGGATATGATTTGCCTGCTGTTTATCCCTGTTCACTGGCTCTTCTTTGCCGCCAGCACTTATGTGTGGGTCCAGTTTGTATGGCATACTGGTGAGTAGCATCCGCCCTTGGTCTCAAACCAGATTTGAGACCTTGGGAGCGTTTCATGAAGTGTCTTGTCAGTGATTTTTACGGACAAATTTGCTCTCAACCAATAAGATGCAAGGATTTCAGTAGCTTATAACAGTTGTCAGGAAAAGTCACTGTCAAGACACTTCACGAAATGCTCCCCTTGAATATGCACAAGCCGTATCTGAAAACAATGCTTAAATTTGATTATGTTCAGGTGTATTTATTGTCCCATGGTTCCTTGCCTGAAAAAAGGGTGAGCTTTAGCTGTTTTTTTTTCCACATAGATTTTGACTTCATCTCAGTTGTGGGTATAAAAGGGTTGTGGTCCAGTTGATAAGTATCCCAACTGTTAGCCACAAGGTGCAGGGTTCATATCCCTGCCTTGTTACTAATATTCTTCAGCAAGACATTAATCTACATCTGCCTCAACCCAGATGTAGTAAGTGGGTACCTAGGAGGATTTTTTCCTTGAATGCCCCAAGCACTACGGCTGCTAGAGCTAAAACCAGAGTATTAATATTCAAGGTACGTGTTTGCTTCCTCCATCTCACATTCCGCTGTATTTTCTGTGCAGATCGAGGCATCTGTTTACCGACGGTGGCTTTATGGCTGCTGTTTGTGTATATTGAAGCTTCGGTGAGACTCAGAGGGTTAAGATCAGTGGTGCCCTTTCACCTGGATCTATGCAGGCCATTTGCTGCTCACTGGTAAGTAACTCTCATTACTGCAAGTATATTATACTGTACTTCATAAACTTGTGAATTGCCAACATAGCCAATCATTGACTGTTTGTGTGTGTTTATAAAGCTAAAAGACTTATACACAGGGAAAAAATTAATAATTTTTTTTCCGGGGCTACTCTTTGAGCCCACCCACCCAAATTTTCTACATTTTATTACAGTTTACATTGGACCCTGTGAGAATTTCAGGGGCTCTTTTTTAGTTTTCCAGGGCTCTTTTTGGCGTTTCGGGGGCGAATTCACCCCGAGCCTCGTGTATTTTTTTCCCTGATTATACATCATCAATTAAAATGTCCTTGATTAGTTTTATTGATCTTCTGTTGGAATAATTCAACAGCTTGTGAGATTTCCAACGCATAATATACATGTACATCACATTTCAAACAACATGTTTGTGAC
Source organism: Echinometra lucunter (assembly GCA_029962745.1). Classification (NCBI taxonomy): domain Eukaryota; kingdom Metazoa; phylum Echinodermata; class Echinoidea; order Camarodonta; family Echinometridae; genus Echinometra; species Echinometra lucunter. Next base: position 10,016,613 of record CM057160.1, read on the forward strand.
AAAAAGTTACACAAAGTGTGAAAATAGAGTGAAAATGGAGAGTAGACAGAAAGGAAGTCTAAATTATACTGAGGCTTTACACTTTTAACTCCCCCCCCCTCCCCCCTTAAGAAAAGTTTAAATGATGGAGAATAAGTTTTGTGTTAACATTTGATACAAGAAGGATGAGATATGACAGTTTAAATAATTTCAGGGCTTCCATTGTTTCGTCTGTAAAAATTATTGTTCACACTATTCTGTATTGTCTGTCAAGTATGATTTTGAATCTGCCTTAGCAATGGATTTGTGGCAAGAAATACATGTACATACATGTAAGGAAAAAAAACAATGTTCTTGTTTTCAGTATTGGCTATCCAGTAGTAACACTAGGGTTTAACTTCAAAAGCTACGTGAGCTATCGCATGAGGCTGAGGAAGCAGAAAGAGGTTCAGAAGGAGAACGATTTTTATATGCAGCTCCTGCAGCAAGCGCTGCCTCCCGAGCAGCAAGCGGCCAATGGTGTGGCGGTAGCTCCAGCTGAAAAACCGGCAAAAGGTGAGAAGCTGTAAGGTTTTAATGTGCTCAAGAAGTAGCGATGAAGGTGTGCCATGTTCCCTATTACGTGACATCTGGTATCATGTTTATTTGTTATATATACGTTCTACATGTATATTCTACCATACTTTGGCAAAAGGAAATAAGTGACATTTTCATGGAAAGTGACTTTTTTTTTAATAGGCAGATTTGAGGCATGCTTCATAGAATTGACAAAGCCCTTAGTCACAAACTTCATCTATTTCTAAAATATTTTGGTTGCGAAAGAAAGGAATTGCACAGTTGCATGGAAAACTCAGGCCAAAGGAAGCATGTTGCAGCAAACATTATTTTTTATTACAAATATCCATGTTGTATTGCCCATTCATAAGCAGTATTTCAATTATTATGGCATTTGTACTTCTGGTCACTTGCTTCCTCTTGCCAAAGTAGGGCAGTATTGTTGTTGACTTTGGTTTTGTTGACTTTGATTTTCTGTGTGGACACATCACTCTCACATTTCCCATAGTCGGCACTGCTTTGATAACGCTTCATGAGTAGTAGAATTATAATTATTTTATCCTGTCCAATCCCCAGCATTTGTATTAGCCCTCAGAGTTTATGCAGTATTGTGTTGGATTTATGAGATAAAAATTTCAGTCACTTTGAATTTTACGGGCAATTCCCTGGTGAGAGAATCTTCAAATATTTCCTTAAAACATATTTTTTTAGGAATCATGTATTTATTGTGAGACTGTTTTTATACCCCTTTCACAAACTCAATAATGCAGATAATAGGAGGATTATTGTATCCCCGAACAGAGTTCGGAGGATACTAGGGATTTGGCCTCGTCGCGCCGCCGCCGCGTCCGCTGCCGCAGAGATTTTCTTGTGAGCGCTCTATCGGCTGCAATTCTTCTTGGATCATCTTCAAATTTGGCATGAAGGTGCATTATGGTAAAGCGAATGGTGTGGGCGGCGTCATCACATGAACAATTTTTGTGGAAATAGCAGAGATTCTTGTGAGCGCTCTACCGGCTGCAATTTTTCTTGGATCATCTTCAAATTTGGCATGAAGGTGCGTTATGGTAAAGCGGAGATACCTATCGTTTTTGGTGTAGGCGGAGTCATCGTTGCCATGGTAACAACATTTTTTTGGTGGAAATAGCAGAGATTTTCTTGTGAGCCCTCTACCGGCTGCAATTCTTGGATCATCTTCAAATTTAGCAAGAAGGTGCGTTATGGTAAAGCGAAGACGCGTTATGGTAAAGCGAAGGCCCCTATTGTTTTTGGTGTGGGTGGAGTCATCGTTGCCATAGTAACAACATTTTTTGTGGAAATATCCTAGAACCTGTAACTTCTGCTGTTTTCATCTGATTGTCATTAAATTAGGTTATGTTTTCAAAGCATGTTAGGTTATGTTTTCAAAGCATGTCGGACCATCACAGCCTATGCAAATGAGGATCCTCTTTCATATACTTTGCATGTTAAGCTTCATAAGCCAAGCATTTCACTAAATATGTTTTATTTACCATGGTATTTTTTAAACCCTTGACTCAACCCATTGCCTACTGGAACCGGGACCCCCTCCCCCCGTATACAGTTTATGAAAATTTGATAATTAACGGGTTAATGAGGCATGTTTCTATCACTCAAGGAATAATAAAATCAATATTTCATGCCTCGAATTTCATAAAATTTGGGTCACGGCCACTTTTTTGGGAGGGCACATATCCTCTCAGAGGGGCACATTTCCTCTCAGAGAGGCACCAAGGCCAAAATGGGAACTGACCAACTCGTGCCACGGCACTGCATAAATGCGTTTACGCTTTGTCCACGGTAGTTCATTCACTTATGATTACATATGGTGGCAGTATTTTAGGGGTTGAAGCGTAGCTAGAATTTAATTTTAGGGGGGGTGTGGGCAGTAGTGAGCATGCAAGGTGTGCAAATTAAATATTGAGTATACAAAGTGTACTCCTAGGGGGAAGGGTGCAGGGAGGGGGGGAGTTTCCCCCCTCCCGCGCTTTTTGCGGAAGCTCTGAAGTTTCTTTTTCATTCCTTGTCTGCTCCTGCTCTTCCTACGTTCTCTTACCCTTTTTTCTTCCCTCTAATGCTTTTTCTTTCTTTCAGGGGTGTGAGTGACCACAAATAAACAGACCTGAAATCACAAAAGCTCCTATACTTTTTGTACAGAGGAAGTGCACAAAAAGCTGACATTAAGTTGAAAATCAAAACAAAAAAAAGCTGAAATCAGCTTTAAAGCTGAACTCTCTTACCCCTGTTCTTTCTTTTTGCCTTTTTTTTTTCTTTGGTGAGACTGCTCTCTGGCTATATGGATGAATTATTATCATTAATTCATGTGGATAAAGCTTAAAATGAGAAACGAGAGTGGACAGCATCCTAGATCATCATAAAGCATTTATCACTTGATGAATTTTTAAATGGGATGTTCATTTCTTTCCTTCTCATCCCTTCTCCCCTTCCTTTCTCAAGAAAAATTTGTTACTGTTACAGGATAAGCTGGTGAAGGTGTGTGGTGCTTTGTGGAGTGAATGCAAGAAAGCAAAACTAAAAATAAAAATGGCCTCTGGCTCAGAGGTAGCACAGAAGAGAAAATGTCCCCTTCTATTATTTATTGGATTGTTGTTAATGTCATTACATAATCTTAAGCAAATGAATGTCCAGAAAATAATATTAGCATCTCATGTAAACCAAGCAAAGAAATGGTTACATGTTTAATTGAGTACACACTCAGTGCAAGTAGGCCTAAGTAAATTTACATCACTTCCTATACCCTAACCCAAAACAAAGTAATTTTAAAATGCAGAACTTCACAGAATTAAAGTTTCATCTTTTGGGGTTCTATTTTTTTTTCTAGATATCACATATCTTCACAAAAATATGTTAAAAGTAATTATTTAATCAAATATCAACCCTACGATGCCTTAAAAGCTGAAAAAAATAAACTATTACCACGTCTGAAAAATCTTGAAATCAGCAGCCCAATGAGGCAGTTTCTGGAGGATAACTCCCCCAGAGCTCGGGGAGTTTGACTCTGAAGGAAGGCCTACAGCCCAAAGCAGCTGACTAAAAACATTGGCGGGGTGCGCTTCTTTAAATAGTAATGATGTTCAGATACTACTCAAGATAAGTTTGACTGACATTTTGACAAATAAAATCCACACACTATATCAAACTTTTATTAAAATATCGGCACTCAAGACCAAAAATAGCCTTGATAATCAGAAGTCAGAGTAGGAACCGCCAGGTCATTCACTACTTGCACTTATACACATACACTACACACTACACTGCACTGGTACATCATATAACACTTCTAAATCTAGTGGCCATGATGGAATAAGTGTATATCTATTAAAACAAATTATTCATTTCCTGGCTTCCCCGCTGGCACATATTTTCAATCTATCTCTTTCCCGGGGAATTTTTCCTGATTCACTAAAACTTAACCAAAATAATTCCAATATATAAAAAAGAGGACCCATACCATATTGCAAACTATCGCCCAATCTCGTTGTTACCAAGCTTTTCTAAAATACTTGAAAAAAATTGTTTACAAAGTTTATACTCTTTTTTGGATATGAATAAACTATTAATTCCCAACCAATATGGCTTCAGAAAAAATCATTCGACTGACTACACAATTTTACAACTTTACGACAAAATAACCAATTCTTTTTCAAAAAAGGAGCTCACTGTTGGGGTTTTCATGGATTTATCGAAGGCATTCGATAAAATGGATCATGCTATATTATTATGTAAATTAAAGACATATGGCATCAGAGGGATCGTACTTTCCTGGTTTAAAGGCTACTTATATAATAGGCGTCAATTGTTAATTTCAAATCCAATCTTCTGATATGTGTACTGTGAAATGTGGAGTACCACAGGGCTCGATCTAAGGCCCCTTGCTGTTTTTAATATATATGAATGATATTGTCAATCCATCACCTTTACTAACATACGTTTTATTTGCAGATGATACTAACATATTTTATTCACACCAAAATTTAAATATGCTTGTTACAACACTGAATCAAGCATAAAAGAAATTATCATTGAGGTTTAAATCCAAGAAACTCTCCCTCAATGTAAACAAAACAAACTTTGTGTACTTAAAATACATTAATTCTACCCATGTATTTCGTAATAATATTTTCATTGATGTCATGCCCGTTACCAAAAAACAAGAAACAAAATTTCTAGGTACATTGATCGACTTAAATGTAACTTGGAATGGTCACGTTCATAACATTAGCATGTTGGTAGCAAGAGGCATAGGCATTTTACATAAATTGAAATATTATCTTTCTCAAAGATCACTATTAATGCTTTATAACTCATTTTGTCACATATATCGTACTGTAACATAGTGTGGGGAAATAGTAACAAAATGAATATAGACACTATATTGCATCTTCAAAAGAAAGCACTCCTTATCTGTTCTCACTCTCATTATGTAGCCCATACTGATCCTATATTTTATAAGTTTAAAACATTGAAGATTAACGATATTCACACCTATCAAACTGCTATATTTATGTATGAATTTTCCACCAACGCTACACCAATATCCTTTCAGAATATTTTTATCTACAACAGAGATGTCCATTCCTACCCTACACGACATTCATCAGATCTTCATTTAACAAATCCAAAATTAATCATAGCTCAAAAAACAATAAGACATCACGGTCCAGATGTTTGGAATAATTTACCTTTTGATATTAAACATGCCGTATCAATTTTTTTCTTTTAAAGCTTCTTTAAAGAAGTATTTGCTATCCACTTATTCGTAAACTTCTCACCTGCACGTGCACCCACTTGCACACACTTCACTCACCCCCTTCCTTCCCCCTATTCCCCTTTTTTGTAGTAAATAATTATTTTTTTTTCAGTTAGTGACATCGCTTTTATGATATAGACATTTATATTCATTATGGTTTCCATGCAGCCCTTTCCACTGGCTGCTATTCATTCAAGCATTTTGCTTAAGGTAGCTGGCCCCTGCATTCTTGTTTTTTTTTTCTACTTGTTCATTTCTACTTATAATCATGTCTTTATTCTGTTGTCATTTCTTATTTAAATGTCACATTTGTAATTTGATCAATTATGTTTTATATTTATTATTATTGTTTGTAAATTTGTTATTTAATTTGACAGTAAATGCAGAAACTCCTAAAAAAAAATGGTCCAGTTACCTTGACAATTATCCTCCTTTCAAGGATTTATTTTTTCGCTCCTAAAAAAAGTGTATTATTTTTCAAGTTTAATGGGATAATAGGAGGATGATTTTGTGAAAAGGCATTAGTCTATTAATGTAGTATTGGTAATGCTGAAAAAATAATAATTTGTGTTTTTCTTATACAGCTGTGAGTAAAAAGCCCGATGAGCCTGTTGCGAATGGAGTGGGAGGTGGAAAGAAAGAGTCTCCTAGTAGCAAGCAACCAAAGAACCATTCGGCAGGGGATGGGGGAGGAGGAGGAGGAGGAGGCAATGAGAGAAGCAACGTGACTAAAGACAGTCGTAATAAACATGTCGGAGCAAACAATGCCAGCACGCATGCCAAGGCCACGTCAACCTCTCCGCAGGATAGCAATTTCATGGACACAAAGACTTCTCAACTCTCATCCTCCACATCCTCCTCTAGTTCCTCCTCCTCGTCATCGTCGACTACGAGCAGTCACTCGGTGAACGACTTTGACAACGTGAAGGAAAATCTTGCCAACGAGCAGACGCAAGCCAAGAATCTGAAGCAGATCTCGGTGGGGTCGTCCACACGGCAGCGCAACCCTTCGCCTGTGATGAAAGAGAACAGTTCCTCGGGGCAGGGAAGCAAAAAGCCGAAGCCGCTGCCTTCCAAGTTAGAGAATAAAGACAAAGATACGAACGTTAGTGCAGAGCAAGCGAGAACGATGAATAGCAACAACCAACCAGTCAAAACAGATCCTTCCAAGTATACCATAGCGAGGTAAAAAGAAGGCGCAACAGCGCATTTTCAAAAATGTACTTTTTTGCTGATATCAGAGAGGGCAATTTAAAAAGACCAACGCAGTTGTCCCAGCTAAAAGTGCATACTGACCCATTATGTTTTAGTCCAAATCGAGGGTATTTGGCCATATGCATCCCTGGAAGATGTTTCGGGAGGACCCAAGAGATTGGAGGTTGAAAGTACGCTTTGAAATTCTTTTAACCCTTGTTACTGTTGTTGGGAGGAAATTCTCTTTTGGGTTTTGTTCATCTGGGCACTGTTTCATGAAAGTTGTCAGCACTGACAAGTTGTCATTCTCTGACAATTTCAGTAAAATCCTTGGTTTGATTGGCTGAGGAGCACTGGTCATGGACTGTTTCTGTGGTAATTGTCAGAGAATGAAAACTTCTAGTGTTGACAACTTTCATGAAATGGTGCCCTGAAGTTCCTTATGCTTGATATATTAATGTGTATCTTTCTGTGATACTCTTTTAACCCATTCGTGACAGGAATTATTTAAAACCTAATTTGATCAGCTTTTATTCTTCAAGTTGGCAACATCAACATTTTTCTTTTATTGCTACATTTTTCTTATAAAACATCATGTATCTGAAATAAATATAAATTGACAGAATGTATGATGAGAAGTCATAAAGTTGCCACTTTTGGTAATTTTAACATTTTCATCGCACTGCCAATATAAGGATTATAATGCTTATTTTCCTTTAAAAAAATTTCAGCATCAAACAACAAATACTGATGCAACAAAAATGGGCACAGTATGTGTAGAATATTTTGCTCTTTCTGCTCATGTATTTGATATGCTTTTTAAGGCTCTGCATCAAAAGTTATTAGACCAAACCACATAATGTGGACCCTCTGTCACGAATGGGTTAAAGAAGTACCTGCGAGAAAACTAGAGCAAACTAACAGATGTCTGATCAATCTTCTCCAGGTTGGAGTCTGATATAAAGAAGCTGAAGGCTGACCTTCAAGCAAGCCGTCAGGTAGAAAGTGACCTACGCAACCAGGTCAACAGTCTCCTGGCTGGTGAGCTTCAAGACAAAGAGTTAATGGAACAGTATAGAAAAGACAACGAGTCCCTTCAAAACAGGTACGTCCTTCATTTTCTGTCATCTATCACTACCCCTCTCACTCTCTCTTTGTCTGTCCGTATCTCTCTCTCTCTCTCTCTCTCTCTCTCTCTCACTCTTTCTCTCTTATTCTCTCTTCCTCTCTCTTTGCTTTCTTTCTCTCTAGCTTTCTCTTTCTCTTACTTTCTCTGGAAATTCATGCATATTTGGATAGGCAACGTAGACCTGTTGACATGGTATTCATATTTTTTCATGTTATCACCTACATTTCCAAGTAGCATGCTAATAAGATAAGAATAAAATATATCATATGTAAAGGGGACTTACATTTATAGGTTGCAATTGTCCAACAGTAGGAGCTATGTCGGGCAAACAACCTTGTGCAAACTTTGGTCATCATTGGCTTGCACAGGGTGTGCAACACACTTGAATGCATTTGTAGTGTGTTTTATTGGCCCTGTATCTACCTTGGAGAAATGTGCTTAAAGTGGCAGGGAGGTAGTTGGAGGGGGGGGGGGGGGGGAGGGTACCGTGTGAAACCCACATAATTCTAAAACACCCTTTGCCTTTCGGTTTAAGAAATTTTATGTTTAACCCGTTGAACACCGAGCCTGAGATGCCTTAGGGCAGGGTCTATCGAAAATGCTTGTTATACTGAAAACAAAATGCGCTTAACCGGTTAAGCTCATTGTATATCATAAGTAAATATTTGAAAGTTTAATTTATTAATTAATTTATTTATTAACTTTACTTTTCTCTGATTGGTCAGCTATCCTTATTAATTTGTAAAGGCTCTTTAATGCCTCTGCCCACCGAGGGTGGCACCAGAGACATAAATATGGAAGGGTTTCCCCTGTGGAATGATTTCCCCATTTTTGGCGAGAGGTATATTTTTTATTCCTGGTTGCAAAAAGCTGTGGACCAATCAAATTCTTAAAAAATTATGGCAAAATATGAATGACGTCATGAGTTTTTCTACGTAATTGTTGGCAAAACATTCTTTTATTTGAGCGTTGACCCGTTATTGCGCACTCATGTCATCAGTTTCACACTTTACCGCGCCATATGTGAACGCTGAAAAAAATAAGGGGTGGGGTTCTCACTAGAAAAAAATCCACACACGGTTCCCACTCTGCGCAAAGCGTGGAAGTTTCGGAAGTTTTACGGAATAATACCTAAAGTTAGGTGTGGCGGCAGTATATGCTGTAGTAAAAGGATGAAAAATACTTCTTGGTAAGCAGGAGTTGTCTACTAATGGCAATGTATGGCATAAAAGTAAAAATACATTGCCAAAAAGCAAAACAATTTGTGACATTTATCATTATTGTTAGGAATAAATACTCCGATATTTTTTTTAACCCGTGTTGCCACACATGGTGCAGCAATTTCAAACATGGTTCTTCCTTGTGTGAAACCCTTCACGCATGGTATTGGAACCATGGGTGTTATGTACTGGCGAGAAGCATGACTTTACCACGCCATATGTGAACGCTGAAAAAAATAAGGGGTGGGGCTTGCCACAGGGGTTTTCCACTTCATATCTGAACAAGCCTTAAACAGATTTTGGTAAACAAATGAAGCTAATAGTTCACTGCTGCGATTCACTTTTTTTTCACAAGCACAGTGTATATTCACTGTATAGTCCAAGTGAATGTGGTAGTCAGGATGTTTTCATCCATACCAAGTGAAGTGGTAAAGAATCACATGCATTTTTAAGCATAGGATTGGCAATTGTGTACCTTGCAATCATTGTACTGAGTTCATGCGCCTTTAAAGCTCATGCGCAGTTCTAGTTGCAGAAAGAAAATTCGCAAAAAAACTGATTAAATATAGTCACACATCGTCCACCTTGTATAAAAAGGCACATGCATGAGATCTTGTGAAATTCCATTCACAATTTCTGATGAATTTCAGTGTAAGTGTTTGAAATGAAGGCATTGTAACCATTACATTCTGCCCCCTGCCAGAACCCCTGCTCCCCACCCAACAATCCCAATGCGTTGTACATTTGTTGTGTTAACAGAATTCTCATTTGTTTCATATGTGTACAGACCTGTGTGACTTAACGTTCTGACCTGAGATCAAAAGTATTTATTCACCTTTCATTTATATGATATTCAACGTAAGGAGGATAGAAGTTCACACTTCACAGCATCTTGATTTTGCTTTTGTCTTGCTGCTGAGCAGCTGTAAGCAAAAAAATCTAATGAAAAGAGTTTTTGAAGAACTACCAGTTAACATAACCTTTGACCTTTTGACCTCTCTTCACAGATTGCATAATTTGGTGACCCAGAAGCAGCAGGACAAGCAAAACATAAGTCAGCTGGAGAAAAAGGTCAAGCAGGAGAGGGATGGGAGGACCTCTCTGGAGAACCTGCTCAAGGAAGAACGCAAAAGTAGAAAAGTGGAAGAATCCTGCAGACAATATTCTCATGCTTCTGGGTAAGTCGTAATTTAAACCAGAAATTTTTGCATGCTTGAAACTTTTGTGACTTTCAGGAGTCTGGTTTGCGAAAGTTAAATGCCTCAATATTTTTGGTCTTTATATATCAAGGAAACAGTTTAGAGTTATGATCTAAATATCTTATAGTTTCATATTATTTTCTTAAATTTTAGCAGCTTAAATGGCTAGTATCTCAAATTTACAAAAAGGGATATATCGGGGTGGTTTTAATTAAAATTCTTCAAAGAGACTTCTTGAGGGAGTTAAAAAGCCAGTAATATTATGAATTTTTTTTTTCTTTATAGATAATAGTTAAGCTTTAGGCATTTGTTTCAAGAAGATGAAAATCAATAATTTCTTGAATTCTGATTACAATAGGATGAATAGTATGTCTTTACATGATTGACATCATGCTTGCATTAACACCTTTGCTCACACTGAAGTAACTGATGAATATATGTTTGTTTTGTTCGTTGTAGTCCTTTGTATCTCTCTCATTTGTATTCGTTTGTCACAGTGGCGTGGAAGAATGCACAGAAAACTGTCGCATGAGGCGCCAAGACCAGGAGAGTGAGATCCAGCATTTATTGAAAGAAACCCGAGACAAGGGAGATAAGCTACGCGATTTAGAACAAAAGATTGAGGTAAGCCAGTACCATCGATCCATAGCGCATCCAGGGGCGGTGCTACAGGGGGGATGGGGCAGGGGGCGACTGTCCCCCTATGATTTTTCAAGTGATCATAAAAAAAGAAGAAAAAGAGGAGGAGGAAGACAAAGAATATGGGAAAAGAGAGGGCTGGGTCATGCAATTATATGATACCCCTATATTTTCATTTAAAACATAAATATTTTTTTCTTTAAAATATACCCCCCTATCAAAATACCCTGGCGCCAGCCCTGAGCGCATCTAATACTTCTAGTGTGCTGTTCTAGCAGATTTGTTTTGTTTATTTCTTTGGTCAGCTGTTTGTTTATTTATGTCTTGGTAGTGATCACTTGGCTAGTGTATAATTTTGTATTTTTTTATATTTCTGTATGTTATACTGATTTCATTTGTGACCCTCCACCATAAAACAACAGATGAGTTGCAATGGGAGTTTTAGAATAAACAGCTAAAATAGAGGGCTTGGGGTTGAAAAGTTGAATTTAGGTTTTTGAAATTTTCTGATAGTCATTTGTTTATCTGCCATCTGACCAAATTTTGGAGTTATCCTATATGTTAAAATGTGTTTTTGGTTTGATTATAAATTACCATTTGGGGGAATTTTGAAATAATAGTTTGCCAGCAAGCTGGGTAAAACCTTCACATTAACATGTGTACATAACTCAGAAGTTAATTCACTTTGTGGCTTTGAAAATCTAAACAAGGAGAGAAGTGTATCTCTTTTGAAGCTATTCCAAGTTTGAGCCTAATCTGATAATCCCTTCATAGTCAATACCTTCATAGAAAAGGGCACCAGTACTGCATTACTGAATGGTCACTTGTCTTTACATCCTGTTTTCTCTATTATTCTGGTGATTAGCCTGTCTGACAAGCTCTCATTCTCATTGTAATTTTGAAGGGTTTGCGTGGTCTTGACAAGGCAAGTTATATAGTCCAAGCTCTCAAATTTGGTTAAAATGTGAAAATGTTGAATTTCCGACTTATTGGTCATTTTGGGCAGGAGGGTCACATATGAATATCAATAGAAGTAATACAGCACAATTAAAAACAAAAAAAAACAAAAACAAAAAAGCTGGAAAATGAATCAGATGTGCAGGTGTCTTGCTTTGATTAATCCCATTTTTCACATTGCCTATTGCATTGAATTTTACTTCATGCAAGCCAAATTTTGTTCGCAAGACACTGTAAAGGTAGTAAAATTGTTGTGGAGCTAATTTGAATTACTTGCGATTGCTTGAGGATATATCTATATCTTGTTGTTGTGGGTGGAAATTGTTGCAAAAATCCTTTCTTCGTCCACGTGGCCTTTGCACGTTCAAGAGCATTTGGAACCTTCCCTGATCGGAAAGAATAGGTGTGTCTGTTTTCGCCATGATGTGCTTCACGGATACATTTGTAAATTCAGCATTTCTTCTATTCAATCTGATGAGTACACTACATGTAGTTTACTCTCTGTCATTCACTCTTTGATTATGTTATGTTGGTTGTCAGTTAAGCAGAGAATCCATTTATGCTACTTTCACTTTTTTACAAAGCTTTGAATGGACAAGCCCCTAATTTCTTGTTTGAATTAATTGATATCATTTTAACCCATTCGTGACAGAGGGTGGTTTGTGGTTTGGTCTGACTAATAACTTTTGATGCAAAGCCCTAAAAATCATACCAAATACATGAGCAGAAAGAGCAAAAAAATTCTACGCATACTGTGCCCATTTTGGTTGCATCAGTATTCATTGTCTGATGCTGAAAGTTTTTTTAAAGGAAAATAAGCATTAAAATCCTTAAATTGGCAATGTGATAGAAAGTTTAAAATCACCGGTTTCCCCTGCAAATTGGCAACTTTTTGACTTTTCATCATAATTTCCGTCAATTTATATTCCTTTCAGATACATGACGTTTTATAAGAAAAATGTAGCAATAAGATAAAAATGTTGGTGTTGCCAATTTGAAGAATAAAAGCTGATCAAATTAGGCTTTAAATAATTCCTGTCACGAATGGTTTAATCACATCCATATGCACATAACTTCTGAAACAAGCTGCTTCTGTAGCTACATGTACCTCACTAAAAACAAAAATAACTCTTAGGGATTGTCCTTTTGGTTGTGCTGCTCCAAAACTTTGGAATAAACTTCCCCTGGAAATAAGAAAAGCTCCATCTGTTGGTGTCTTCAAAGTTTTGTTGAAGATTTGCCTATTTTCAGAAGCTGTTGATTTACTGGTAGTGTTTTAAAAATTGTTTTTATTGCATGCCTGATGCAACAGTTTTGTGAGGAGCTCTGCTACACCACAGTGCAGTCGAGTATATTTATACAGTAGCTGCACTATATTATACATAAAGTGCGTGCTCTGAAGTTGAATATACCGTAATGCGTGTATCCATAGTTTTAGAATTTCTCAAGTGCATTGCATGTCACCGAGACCGTAGGCCGAGGTGATATATAGTGCATGAGAGAAATTCTTTATCTATGGATGCACATTTTATGGTATATTTGAAGACAATGAGCATGTACTATGCGTTATATAAGATTGGAAACTGCTTGTTGGATCGGAGCTCACCAAACTATAAATATTGCAACATCCGTTGATAGAGTGCAACAAACTCCGTATTATCGATAATTTGTAAGTTATCGATACATTTGCCTATGGAATTTTGTACAAAAATTAGCGTGCAATATAACGCGTTATATACCACGGTCGTGGCCATATAACGAATTACGCAGTGGCATCTGACCAATCAGAAACCTTATTTTAATTAACCCTTCTTATATAAATTTATATATATTTTTTTATTATTATTATTATCATCATTATTATTTTTATTATTATTATTACTCCTATCCGCAGCTTCGGGAGCGGCAAGAAATCCAGAGCAATAACGAGAGGCTGATGAATGCCCTGGTTGCCATGCAAGATAAAACAGCTCAGCTGGAAAACAGTCTTAGCGCGGAAACCAGACTCAAGCTTGACCTCTTCTCGGCTCTGGGAGATGCAAGGCGACAGGTTGAAATAGCTCACAGTAAGTCTTGTCAGATATCGTTAAAGTCAGGTTACTAGAGAATTGGTGGCAGGGTAAAAAATACTTTTTTGCCATTGGAGCTATCTCTTAACAAAATCGCTCTGGAGAACAACTTTACAAGACCTATATCTAGCACTAAGGGAGCTATGTTGAATTCAAATTGCTGATATCAAAATTTCCTCCTTGAAATTATGCATTATTGAGTATCAGTATAATGTATTAATATGTGTCTTGTGTAAAGAGATGTTATTCTGCTGCTTCTAGATTACGATTCATGAATTCATTGTTAATTTTCTGAGCTGAGGCGAGGGCGACTCTGAAGAAAATGGTCGCCCCAAAGAAGTGGGTTTTGAGGATTTAAGGGAGCTGTTTTAGCTCCAAAGAGGGCTAAATCGCTCGTCGCCCCATGTATTTTTTACCCTGGTTGGTGATATTTAAAATTGTGGAGCAGAAACCAGACTCCTGCTTCATCGCTTCTCGGCTCTATGAGATGTGAGGCGACAGGCGGAAATGGCTCTCAGTAAATCTTACATAAAGTCTTAAAGGTTGAGTTATAATTAGAGCATTTAAAGTTTGCCTCTCTTAAAACTTGAATTATGGATGAAGGTTGCTTCCATTTGATGTTTCTTTTTGCTTTCAAAGTCTGAGAACATTGAATTTGTTTTTTGCTCTGTTACTTGGTATAAGATACACACACAAAAAAAAAAAAGGAAAGAAGCTTCTGTAAATGAAAGAAAGAATGAATGTAAAGTTAAAATGTTACAGTAATTCTAGCCTTGCAGTCAAGTTGAAATATTTGAAATAAGAGCAGTTGGCAACAGGTTTCATGAAACTCTGATATAGTATTTTTCCAACTTAATTATCAGTGCTTGAAAGGCGAAATAATAGATTAGTCTTTTTGATGTAATTTGATTGGGGCCCACTCCACTCTTCTTACAGAAGAAAATATCATCAAGTTTTAGTTTTCTTGTGCACAACTTTCCCTCAGAACTGTACCCAAGATATATATTGGATAAAATCTAGACTCCAATGACAAACTTTCTGTTATTTTGGTGTTGTGCAGATCAATTACATCACAAGGATGCAGAAATCCGTGAGTTAAAATCGACCATAGCAGACCTGATGGCAGTCATGCCCATGGCTAACTACCCATCAACCTCCACTTCTGGGAATGCCGTGGCTACTCCGCGGTACTCTGTGAACTTCTGCAGCCCCCGCCAGCCGCAGGGTGACGAGAGTGTCCAGCCCCCTGTGGTCAGCAAGCCGATGGTTGGGGTGTCGCCTCTTGTTCAGCAGCAGCAGCCGCCTCCCCCACCCCAGCCGCAACCGCCCCCACAGCAGCAACGCTCCAACCCAGGGACCCCGCCCCCTGGTGCACAGTCACAGGGGACTTCCCCAGCCAAGACATCGGTGCTCGACCCAAATGCAGCCGTCTACAGACCTAAGAGTAACTAGATTAGAGCTAGAGAGAGAAAGAGAAAACAGAAAACTTCTTGCCAAGGTGTGCTTAGTCATTGTGTGATGCTTCATTTTGCCTGCTTGTCAACATTGCTTCATTGTGCGTAACATTATAGCTCACGTAGAACGATCTGTTGCATGTATACATAAGAAAAACGGGTGTGTGTGTCTCATCGATCTTCAAGGTCTTCTGTTGAAATGGATTTTGAAAAAAAAAAAACATACAGCATAAAAGTTCTTGGTTTGACTGATGCATCATAAGATAAGCATTCATTTCTTCCATTTGTAATTCTTGACATGTAGAGTTATGGAATGAGGTTGTCAAGGGATGGTCACAAACTGTAACCTGACTGGTTATTATCTAATATATGCAGACAAATGAACCAAACATGAGTACCCTCACTACCTAGTCTATGACGGAAAAAACATTTGCATCAGGTTTATTTCCCTTTGATATTAATCAAACAGCAATACCTCAGCCTTCTGTCTGCCCTCTCGTACGTTTAAGAAACTGAAAACTGGAATAATTTAAAACAATTTTCGTCAAACAGAATTGATGGAACTGCTGCCTTGGATTGTGCACTACATTTTAATCAGATGTTACCAGTATTGCAGTTGTCAACTGTGAGAAGATTTCATTTTTTTTTTCTGTGTGCTTGTTTTCAATTTTGTGAGCCGTCATCATTATGTCAGTGTTATGGTAACAAAATCAAGATATGTTTTGATGTGTAAGGGATGGTACTTTCACTCTGAAAAACTCCCCTTGAGAAGTGCTAGATGAATGCCAGTATCTCAATGAAAAAATAATTTTTGTTTATGGGGAGCAGTGATGTACATGTGCAGCTCAACCAAATTTTTTACGATTGAGCCCTTCGATTGTGGTCATTGTTATCACCGTATTTGTTTGCTTTACTTTGAGAAGACGTTTGATAAGACGTTTGGGTTGATAGGTCAAGAGTCAAAGAGGTCAATCAACATATGTATGCTTTTGATTCTGGTTATCACAATATTTCAAGAACAGTTTGAGCCACAGACCTAACAGAATTTAGGCGGAGGCATATAGGAAATGCAGTCGTATTCATCTTGTTTCATTTTCTTTTGTGAAAATATGGATGGTCAAGGTTTATGTTACTTTGGAATGAGACAAATAATTGTAAGAATAATTGTACAAGACAATTTAAAGAATTTGATGGTTCAGGGGCTTTGTATTCCCTTTTATCATATGAAAGACTATCTTTTGTCCAGAACTAACCATACATGACTGCATAGTTACAAAACATGTACAAATTCTTAATAAGAAAGTCTGAAATGTACATTTTCATTCAAGAATAATTATGCCCCATGCCCTACTGCAACCAATGTTTGAGTTGGTACTTCTAAAAATACCAGGGAGTCAGTTAATCAACATTTCCATTGTTAATGCAAATGAGGTGAAATCGCAAACATTGT
This sequence comes from Echinometra lucunter, assembly GCA_029962745.1. Taxonomy (NCBI): domain Eukaryota; kingdom Metazoa; phylum Echinodermata; class Echinoidea; order Camarodonta; family Echinometridae; genus Echinometra; species Echinometra lucunter. The sequence continues at coordinate 10,033,247 of CM057160.1, forward strand.
TCAGATACTGCTGAATATTACCATTATTCAACCTGTGCCAAAGTTCCACTAGTCCACCCTTCTTTCCAAAGAAAAACACAAAAGAATTCAAAATTACAAAGAGGTAGGAATAATTTTGTTAATTGTGTGTAACTTCTGAAGTCCTAGACTAAACTTATACTGGTATACCCAGAGATGCCAACTGTTTCTTTTTTTGCATTCTTTTATACTGTTTTTATCAAAAATACTGCAGGATGCATGGAAAATACTTTTTTCCTCAAAATTGTATTACTACACAAGTCTATTGCAGAAAAAGGTGAAGATACTGCTTTTCCACCCAAAATACCCCTTTTCATCCCTCAAAATACTGCAGTTCTTTTCACAAGGTTGGTATCCCTGTATACCTCTTCACTCTACATTCGTGACTTGTGATGGTTATGAAATATCAATTTTTGGTTTTCATTTTGTTCACGACACAACCTTGAATTTAGTTATTCTCCTGAAGGCTGTTTGAACTATTTGCAGACTGAGAAAAAAGACAGAAATTGTGCTGAAATACTCTCCACAAGGGGCGCAAATACAGTTCACATACTTAAGTCGGGAGGCATAAAATGAAGATTCTGAGCTGAAGACGTTACGGAGGGCAAATGAATGTGACTGGTTGTACGGTACAAGAATGGAAAGTCCTAATCAAAAGTTGTACTGTAACCGATATGCTCATGTTACAACTTGCAGTGTAGATGGGAGCAGTACACACAGTATGTTCTGATTCCATTCAGTTTGACAGTATTAATCTAAGTGTAGCAATCTCCAAGAGACATTTTGCTCTTTGAGTTCGGATTCATTGTCACAATACTATTTTTAGAAAATGAGCTTTGAATTTTTCCTTCTATAACCAGATAATCTAAGTTCAAATATGCTCCTAATTAACATACAACCACTAGTTGGGTTAATCCATGTACCATGCTGAATTAGGTCATTCATTGAATGGAACAGCCATTATTCCGTAAACAGCTGAACTATGTGGTATTGTGATATCCGTTATTTTCTTCAAACTCTTTTTATACTGTTAACCCTTAGAATGCTGGGTTAAGATATTTGGGGGTTATTTCTTACATATTAGCTGTACACAAATTATTGTTTTCAGGTCACTGGTTCACTCTGATACCAAAAACTCTATTCTGGATTCTATCACTTGATAGGTCAATTGATATCAGGGATAAAACATGACATGTGAACACAACCTGTGTTTTTGTAGAAGGGCTTGTTCACACTGCAACCCATATTTCACCCTAAAGGTATTTAATATGATTAAGGAGGAATAAACCTTCATTTGTGATTGGAGCTCATACACAGTCAAGCTTACTTATTCTAGATAACATTCAATGAGATATTCTGTAAGGCAGCACTGTCTTAATAATGGATATTTGTTTCTTTTGACAAGATGCAAATGAAACAGTGAAGCATTATAATTATGTAAACACAACATGCCACCTGTATTCTAGACTTTAATATGCACTCCAGAATCATTCAAAAGATATTCCGTGAAGCAGGAAGTTTCACATACATGTATAAGGTAACTCAAGTTAGGACTTCGGTTAGCTCTGAGAAATGAAGCATCACATGTGAATGCACCCTATGTCTTGTAGTTTATTCACACTTGAATTAGCATAGAATGGAGCAGCTTCTTTCACATGTAACAGTAGCACTGTATGGTAGAGGCTCAGGTCACCTTCTCCTGTGGGAGTGGAGGGAGTGCAGATCAGAGCCCCATTTCATAAAACTTGTTATCAGTAACAACCGCCACATTTCTGTGTCAAATGTGCTCTCAGCCAATCAGATGCAAGGATTTCAGTAGCTATTAACAGTTATTGCAATTTCTTATCGATAACAAGTTTCATGAAACAGGACCCTGCTCAGGTAGCCTTGTTCCATGAGGAAAACAATACCAACAGTCATTTGCATCCCTCTAAGTGCAGTTCAGAATGCACGATTTAATTGCAGCACTTTCATTACAGCGGTTAACTGCTTTTGAAAAAAAAAAAAACAAACACCAAATTCATGGCAGTTGTGAGTGAAAGAACAAAGGTACTTAAGGTACTTATTTAACCGTGTGTTATAAGATACAGAAATCTGCCGCCCAGTGCACTTAAGAAGTGCTGTACTGCTGCATATCCGAAGATATCTTTTATCATCTGAGGTTAGAGGTAATTTATCTTTCGCTGACCCCAATAGAAAGAAAGTGAAATATCCAGAAAGTAGTTTATGACATTATTCTATTATTTATTAAAAGACACTTTTATTTTGGATATGGAAACAATACCAAGACCCCACTCTCTTATCATGTGAAGTTAAATATTATCCCTTGCAACAACAAAAAAAAGAAGGAGGGGGGGGGGGGGGAATTAGCACAAGTTAGTTTTTGAAAAATTAATATTTGAAAATATGATTTTGAATATGTTATTTATTTGAAATGCAAGCTTTCAAAGGCAAAGTCTTTTGAGATTTTGTTTTACTCTTACGGATATAAATGTAAGAATATTTACTATCGAAATTGGTATCATTCACCCCATTGACTTTAACCTTCGTAGTGCATTTGCCTTATTGCAAAAACGGTTAGTTATCATTTCGATATAGGGCACTTACATCTTTTGGCAAGACATGAATGCACAGTTACCACTCTCCACCGAAGCGCAGTAAATGTGTACCTAGTAGGAAGAAATTCCTTGAAGCACCTGTAATAGCAGCTGTGCTGAAGCCTTGGTAATTACAGTGGAGTGCCTGGATTGTCAAGTTTGGCTGACATCAGTGCTATACCAGAACCCACTCTTACTATTACATGCATAGGAAATATCCTCAGTAAAGAAGTGCCTTCATAGATGGTACCACCCTGGTCATCGGATTCATTCATGTACGCAATGTGTGCACTATCTCCACACATTCGGAAGTACATGTATTCCTGTTATATGGTCACCTGAAGGCGTATAGCAATTATTATTACAAAGGCTTTCGACACGAATACTGCCAGGTCGCCATTTCTCCCATGGAAATGTAGTGGGAAAGTAGATTAATCTCTTGCCAAAGGATGTAGTGCCATGCTGGGGCTTGAACCCTCGACCTTCGCATCCCCATTCAGTTGATTAAAGCATTATACTAGGACACCTCTAGCACATAAGTTGTATCATGGAACAAGGTTATCTGTGATAAATCTAAGTGGCTGTCAGCCATAGTTAACACACTACATGTAAAAGCTTTAAGCTAAGCACTGTGTACCGGTACGAGAAGAGTATGTTAGCTGTGTTTGGTACTTGATGTACATTGTAACACACAGCATTGGATGAAGCACATGGGCCTTATGCCGGAAACTCTGGTTATGTCTAGTCTGCAGGCACAGACCCTTGCCAGTCATGATTCATACCAAAGGGTTTGAAATATGAGACTACAGAAAATTTAGTCCCCTATTGTAACTTTTGCTGACTCGTTTGATGCAGCCAGAAACTTACAAAGTTAGGCTTGGCTCAAGACCTATGAAGTTGTGTGTACCTATGAAGTTAGAGTCTGTGCCTGCAGACTAGGTTATTTGTCTATCTGGTCTGGTGCAAAAGTTATGTTCCTTGTTTTATCATTGTAAAACAAATTTATGATGTGATTTTTTTTCCCCCCGGAATTATAAGCATCATACAATAGCAAACACCGCTCAGTTTTGGTTATCAAAAGTCACATAGACGTGCATTCCTAATAGACCTATCCATTTCCGGATGGAACATTGAGTTCATGAGATTAAAGTCCACATCAGTTTACGAGTAATATGAAGCTACATATATCAGACAGGGAGTAGACACAAAACTAACGCTGGGGTATCAGTAATGCTGCCCTCTAGTAACATGACCAGACCATGCATAACCAGAGTGTTCCATTTTGTGTAAGCACACTTGCCTTACACCCTGCGTGTCCATGGCTTCCATGTACACGTTCGAGTGGTTTTGTTTCTCCACAGGTTAATGCGTGACACTTTTAGGCTTATCTTTCTGTGAGTTTAGTGGCTAGTTATGTTCGTTTCTTGTGTCCTTCAAAAAAACTAAAATAGATGGTCTGTAGCAGCACTGAAACAGTATTGGAAGAAGATGATGACGTACGTACGGAGACGTTTCTGGTTTCTAAGAAGCCGCGGTTGAATTCGTTTCAGAAATTAAAAACGCACTGTCATTGCGATTCGGTTGTTTGGTAATGAGTATGTTATGAGACATTACAGAATGGGTTGTTGATGGGTGTGGCGGAGAACCATTACCCAGTTATTGTTTACCAGTAATGTGTACATCATTCTTGGGTCACTCATTCAAGTAAAAATGAAAAGAAAAGGCAAATTATTGTATTGTGTGTTTCTGTCATAGGGTTGCTATTTTGACCATTGTAGTGACCATGTGATGACGGAAGGTTGGGGCAGAGATGGAGGGGGGGGGGGGGGCGAGAGTGAGAGAAAGAGAGTGGGAGAGAGGGAAAGAGAGAAAGAAAGAGAAAGAGTGAGAAAGAGTGAATGAGAGAAGGGGAGAACGAGGGAGAGAGAGAGAGAGAGAGAAAGGGAAAGAGGGAAAATGCATGGTGGCCCTGAAGTACACTCGAAAACAGGTCATGTGTGCGACGTGAATTTCGTGGCCAACTTTGTGTCCCAGTCGCGAAACCTGTGACGCCAAATTCATGGCTCGTGATGCGAAATTCATAACCTGGGATGCGAAATTCGCGACTGAGGCGCAAAGTTCGTGTCACGAGTCGCGAATTTTATGACTGGGACGCAAAGTTGGCCGCGAACTTCACGTCGCATAATGACCCGATGTCGAGCGTACTTCAGGGCCACCATGAAAATGGGAGGAGATTAATAGAGGATGTGTTTAACATATTAAGCATGACTTTTGTTTCATATGTGTACATCTGCTCACGGTACTGCACATGCATATAACAGAGATGGGGGGGGGGGGGGTGGGGGTACCCTTTCTTTGTTGGAGCAATTTTCGTTACTACTTTTAATGGAAAGGAGAGATTTTTCACTTTTCTAAAGACATGCGGGGGGTGAGAGAGAGAGAGAAAGAAAGATAAAGAGAGAAAGAAAGAGAAAGAAAGAGAGAGACAGAGAGAAAGAGAGAGAGAGAGAGAGAGAGAGGGGGGGGGGGAGGGCGTAATGCAGACGTTGCAACCCACGCTTATACCACCCCCCCCCCCCCCCCTCATTTGATTGACCTAACATGTTATTTCACAACGTAGCATGCACCACGTCACGGGGCCTCCCCTGGTCCTACCCATTATGGTTAGACCCCTGTTGATGGGTAGGCTTACCCGGTAGGTAAGGTAGGAAAGAATCTCTTGAATGCTGTGTGCACCAAAAATCGGTAATCTAAAGCTAGAATGATGTAATGCTGAGTGACTTGCGTTGCGGATATATTATGAGCGCTATAAAAAATATCCAAAATTATTAATTGAATTTTTGGAAGTGATTAAAAGAGTGATTATCATTATTTCATTGTGGGGGTGCACAGTATGCAGAGTACGTGCATTTATTATGCGATAACTAAAGAGGTGGTTGAGTTCTGGGTGAGCAATTTTAAAGAGGTGGTTGAGTTCTCGATAAGGATGAAACATGATTTGTGAGCTTTTTCATTCTCTTAACGTTCTGGGAGAAAAACATAGATGACATGCCCGCGCTAAACAAAAACATACAAAAACAACAACAACAACAACAACAAGAGAAACAAACAAAGACTGCCCTTCAAATGCCCTCTAATTCGGAATATGATGAATGAGAATAAGCTGTAGTGTTGGACCGAACATTTTATGCCACATGTCTGTGTACTGCACTATTTTGGCAAACATGACAGGAGAAAAAGCCACAGATGAATCCAATGTTGTTGTTTTTTTTTTACCTGGCCCTATGCAAATGAAATTATCAGAAATTTGCTGTAACGTGTTTCATTTTGCCATGATTGCCGAAGTTTCCCAGGCAATTCTGTGCACTAGCTTCTTTTTGCCACAAAATTATTTCAGAAATTGGTCCCATTATTTTTGTGACTTATGGCTCCGTTAGTATTAAGAAGCATGGCTTATTATGCTAAAATCAATAATAATGATAAAAAAGTCAATTTCCATTTAAATGTCACTTGCTCCCCTTTGCCAAAGTAGGGTAGTATAGTCCAGTATACGGCTCATTTTCTTGCACTTTTCAGTGAGATTCGGCCAATTTCTTATAACTTTTGGGAACAGCAGACGCCCGATTTTATTCACGAAAGAATCAAAACATTTTTTCTTTTGTCTTTCACCGGCAGTGTATTTAAACGACCATAACTCAAATTTATCTTTAATGTTTCCCAATGACTTTTGTTCGCGCTCGTGATTAATTACACCATTCTCAAACAAGTCGTCTTCACTGTCCTTTTATCTTAATTAATTAATACATTATACGAGGCGTTCATGCGTAAATTCCTTCATCACCAAAGTATCGCATGCATTTTGTGATAATGATCAAGTACACAGCTATGAATATTTCATGGGCAGGATGTGATGAGAGGGTATTACGTTCTTCTCCAATGCTTCCCCAATAATAAACTTCTCTGAAAAGCTTACACAATATCGAAACGTCGAGGCCATGAAAACAGTCACTTTCATTGTGAAAACAAAAAGAAAAAGAGCCTCCAAAATTACCAAGATTACAGTTTTGAAATTATATGACAATACTGCATGGATACAATTTAGTTTATTCATTCATTACATAAGATTTTGAGTGAAATATTGTTTGATAACTTCTTTGTTAGAGCTGTCACTGATATGTTTTATTTGACTTCATTAAGAAGAAATGATTAACGCAGCAACGTGAAACAGTAAGCATGGCAACAGAACGATCGAACAGAATACGTGCAGTTTGTTTTCTCACCTTGGTTTCATAGTTGGTGTAGCGCGCGTTACAGACATTGAGATAGTCAACCGCATCTTTGGGGGGTGGGGGCGGGGGCAGGGGAGAGGTGTGTGGGTTGAGGGATCGAATCGATAATTTTTGTTGCATGATATTGAATACGGGCTTGCTATCTTACTTTCAAATACCCTTTCTTTTTAATTACATTTTCACCATTCGAAGCGGAGGGGCGGAGGGGGGTGGGGGTACATCCTCAAGTCTCCCCATATAGCTTTGCCACTGGTTTCCGACATAATCATCTTATTACGAAGGGGTGCTTTAAAAGATAATAGTAATACTGCGTGCCGTTAAGCTTCATAATCAGTTTGATGTTGGAAGCTCCACACAGACCGACCAAATCCTAAGCTCTCCTCCAAAGTGCATTAATCTGCCTCAAGTGAACGCGTGACTTTTACCCTGTTAAAAATTACGTCCAATATTCTGTTGCTTCAAACAATTTATTCGCCACATTTCATGGGCCCGTTTGAGAGCTAACCATCTCTAATAGTTAACTACATGACAAGGCCTTTCCAAATTCCAAATTGTCTTCACAAAGTCACTTCACTTCATCTGGCAGCTGGATTGAGCAAAATAAAATCCAACCATGAAGACGAAGGTAAGTGATAAATCAAGATGTTTTCAGATATTTTATCTCTTTCCCAAGACACCATTTTAAGTTCACCGAGGAGAACGTTACCAGTATAATAAAATATAACAGTTGAAACTACGAACAGCAGACCCGGCTTCTGAACTCCGATTTCGACAATACTTCAGCAGAGCTGAAAGCGAACTGACGTTATGAAGACGCTGGTATCAGGAGTACATGCGCTATCCAATATTATAGACAGACATTAAAAAGTGTCATTTTTTTCCTGAAAAACTATTTCTACATTTCGAAACTTAATCTCTGGTACGAGACATTTCTACTCAGTTTGTATACAATGCATCAAATAATTTTGAATCATTGCTTGGATCCCTAAATACTGGATTAAGTGAGTAAACAAACTAAGCCATATTACTGTATAAAGTGAACATGATGAATTCGAACTACATTGAGTGGTTTAAAGAACAAGTCCGGGAGGAGATGAAGTTCATTTCAATAAAACGAGTACAAATTTCTTAATAAAACAGTGAAAATTTGATGAGAATCTGATGAAAAATAAGGAAGTTATGAATTTTCAAAGTTTAGCAAAACAGCTCTTAAACATATTTACCGAGTGAGATTACGATGTCACATCCTCACAATTTTCCACACAAGTCATGATGTACACAGAAATGACAAAATTTCATATTTTAGCTAAAATACTTCAAATTTGTCCTAAATACTCCTTTCATACTAACAACATTGTATTTAGTCTAATAATATCATATGTAGGCATGATGGACGAGTTTTCAGTTTTAGTGAAAAAAAAAATGAAAATTTTCTGATATTTTTGGTATAGATTATACAGAGAATAGTAGGGTATGACATCAATTCATTCGTTGAATATTCATATCGACTGTTCAAGAACTGCTTTGAGACAAATAGCAAAGCTTCCAAATTCATAACTTTCTTATTTTAATCAAATTTTCATTGTTTTATTCAGAAATTTTTACCCTTTTTACTGAAGTGAACTTCATCTCGTCCCGAACTCGTCTTTTAAATGAATTATTTAACTGAAGGTTTGCATGGTGGTACGGGTATTTGTGGAAAGGGTTTACGGTTCACCATGTGGTAAGTCCTGAGGGACTATAGATAAAGTGGATAGAGATGGAGCTGCCCTCCAATTTTCCTACTTTCTCGCCTCTCTATTTCACCTCCATCTCTATCCACTTTATCTATAGTCCCTCAGGACTTACCACATGGTGAACCGTAAACCCTTTCCACGAATTATTTAACGTTGAACACGAGTGTCTTGTGTTGAAACAAGTTTTCTTTTTTATTAAAAAGTATGGTACCTACAACTGATTATTATGAAAACACAGAAAATGTTCACCGTCTATGATTCTGATGATTCTTTCTTATCTTTTCTTTTTTGTAAGAAAAAAAAAACCCCAATGTAACACGACCATAATGACAAGATAAAAACGAAGAAATAAAAATGGTTCACCTTTCATGATTATTGTAAGGTCTTCTTTCTTTCCTTGTTCCCTTTTCCTTTAAAAGTATTCTCCCCGCTGAAAATTTACCTTTTTCATAAATAATTCTCTGGAATGTCCCAGTTGTAGGTCGGTCAGTGGGGGTGCACACCAGCTTTTGATTTTCAGTATTCATTAATTTATATGTCTATTGTTTTGAACTGCTTAAGGTTTCTTATGTAATTTTTGTATTTGCATTTAATTTTAATTCCTGCATTAAATTATAGACAGAAAACAGTGCGCTCGGAAACGCCCGTATTAAGCGCATGATAAATGTTATTATTATTTTAAAAATGATAAAAACGTAAAAATATAAATGGTTCCCCGTCCAAGACTGTCATAACGCTTTTGTCTTTTATCCCCTCCTTTAAAATATTACAACAGATTGTAAAAAATACTTACTTGGTGGTCTTTGGATGGACGATTATACTTCTCCACGTTTCGTTCGTTTCTGGTAAGACTTGTAGTTCTGCGGTTACCATGGTTACCTCTCTTCATTCATTTCATTTCAATTCAATTCAGTTCAGATCAATTCTGCTCGATTCAACTCAATTCAATGTTACTTTCCAGTAGAAATATGTTTTTCTCGCATTTCATAATACAGTGCAACTTTACCTACCCTGCAATGTGTTGTACCCAGTTTCCGACCAGCATGCTGTGAGCCAGTCAGGATGGCTCACTGATATTTTTCTTCTCCTCTCTGTTATCAAATTAATGTATAATCTTTAGCCTCGGTTTTCCTCGCAATGAAGACAAAACAACAATATGTATGTAGACACAACATTACATAAAAAATCATACATAAATTTTAAATTGCTGTTCAAAATAATGTAGTGGAAAAAAAGCGAAAGTGCACATGATCCGTGGAAGTACATATATTTGGAAAGATTCTTGATGGAGCTTTAAAATGTGGAAGGAGTATTGAGACTTTTTATCATTAACCTCCCTCCTAACCAATAAGTTTTTCTGTGAGAATATGATAGTTTCAACCGTTTTCTAGAGGTCTAACGGAGATTTAAAAATCTGGAGGGATTATTGAGATTATTCATCTTTTTCTTTCCAAGAAAACTAGATTATTTCTGAACACGACAAAAACTACTTTCGAAAAATCAACTCAAGTGCAATTTCAAAAGACCATTGTTCTGCCAATACAAATAAGGTGATTTTTCGAAGGTAGTTTTTTTATCGTTTTTCTGATGCGTTTTCAGCCAATTCCTGGAGATCTAACGGACCTTTGAAAATAGGGGAGAAGTATTGCCCGACAATCCGCGGCCCCGACGGACAAACGATACGGACATTACCGAAAATCATGCCCTCGTTTCCGTTTCCCATCAAAAGCTTCATACATTATGGTTGCCATTCAGTACCCGGTGAGTTTGTATGACATTTTGTTTTCAGTGATCAATAGCGGCATTTGCAGACGTATAAATAAAAGAAAATATCAGTAAATAGGGTTCCCCCCGTTACTGAGTGAATCGTTACTAATCATAGTTTTGTTTTAAATTTCACTCAAAAATCATAGGGTTTTTTAAAGATTAAAATAAATGACGAAGTATCATTCATATAACCACTGTGCTGACTAGGTGATTAATGTCCGACTAAATATGACACGGATTTCTTTTTGTGTGTGTGTTTTTTTTGTTCGTTTTTGCGCTTGTTTTCTTGATAAGGACACATTTGGTATTTACCCCCCCCCCTTATTTCATGACTGGACAATTTGTAACGTTACTAAGTAAATCGTTTCTAATCATACTGTTTTCTTTAATGTAACTAAAAATCCTAAAGTCAAATAATGAATTTTAAAAAAAAGATTAAAATTTGGAAATAACTGAAGAAGTATCATTCAGTATAAAATGATAACAAATAACTATGATAACTGTGCTCATTAGGCGAGTAATGCCCGACCAAAGATGACCCTAATTTCTCCATGTCATCTTTGTAATACTGTATACTAATCACAATACTATGGGTACCTGGTAGAATCTATTCCTTGAATGCACGAAGCGCTATGGTTGCTCGCGCTAAAGCCAGGGTAATAATATTCTTGCAGGGCCCGCTTGGAGAACAGTACATAGTGCTGAAGAGGCTACCCTGGGTAAACAAGACATATTATTATTATTATCATTATTATTATCATTAATATTATTATCATTATCATTATTGTTATTATCATTATTATCATTATTATTGTTATTATTATTATCATTATTATTATTATCATTATCATTATCATTATCATTATTATTATCATTATTAGGTGGTCTGTCATCTTTGACAGATCACCTCTTGATTTCGTCAGAATTTTCTTTATTAGGTGGTCTGTCATCTTTGACAGATCACCTTCTAATTTCGTCAGAATTTTCTTTATTAGACGGTCTGTCATCTTTGACAGATCACCTCTTAATTTCGTCAGAATTTTCTTTCTTTCTTTATTTATTTTTCTTTATTCCAAGCACTTTTTTGTGCACTCGAAATCTCAGAATCTGCTGGTTCAAATTGCATGAAATTTTGGTCAGTTATTAGTCATAATCAGATCTCGCCGTTCCATATATTTTCATGTTCATCGGGTCATCTTGACGTCATCCAGGCGCCATTTTGTGAAAATCATCTTAGGGTCATATCTTCATAATGAATGGTCATTTGTCATTCATATTTGGCATGAGTAAAGTTAATTTTAATCCAGTAAATTTCAGATAGTCAGACGCGCGTCAGCGCGCGCGCAAAAATTTAAAATGCTCAGAATCGCTTCAAATTCATTTTGCACACGTTTCAGGCCATTTTAAGCATTTCAAAACTTTGCGCGCGTCCGCGTCCGTGCGCGCGTCATGCGCGTGCACAGGTCTTAAATAATGTTTAAACCATAGGTTTAAACGCCGTTTTTTCACTTGATTTACATTTCTGACACTTTTCTTAACAATTTCCATCAATTTAGAACTGGTTTCAACTAACTACAAGGTCGCACGCGCGCGTCAAACTTCAAAATCCGTGCGCGCGTCAATGTTGAAAATAATGTAAAAACACGCAAAAACATGTGCCTTTCAAATCCGCCATAGCTTCTCAAAATGCATGGATACCCCCAATTTTTTTTACATATTCTGAAAGGTTGTGAGTTGAAGATGTGAATCCATGACAAAAATTTGTCTTATCGATATTATGAGGTCATCCTATTCTTATGTGAACTCAAAATTTCGATTTTGAATTTTTGACGTTATATTTTTTGCCTTTAATCGATACTATCTCGCTTATTATTCATCAATTTTCGCCGAGATTTCGATATGTTGTAGCTGAGACAATTCTCTACAAATATTTTGCTCATTGTTACTCATTTTGATGAGGTTATCATGGTCTAAATTCACGATTAAAGATACAATGTAAATTTTTCTCATTTTACGTGTATTCTCTATGGGACATGATCTTTACGTAATTCTCGATTCTACATCCTCGTCTTCTTTGATCAACATCTCCCTTATTTCTGCTTGATTTTCTCCCATCTTTAAGTATGTTGCAGCTGAGAAAATTTTCTATCTTATGCATTTACATGTTTTTTAAGCAAATTCGAAAACATGTCAAAATTTTGACTGGAAAACCTGAAATTAGAATTCCGTTTTGAATCTACGTCTTATCTCTATGAGCTGTTATTCAGGTATACCTTCAAAGCACTTGCCCCACATGCTCAAGATCCCTGGTTCGAGTCCTTTTCCTTTCTTTTTTACATGTTATATTACGATCCTCTTTAACTATATAATTACATATATAGTCACAGTGAATGAAATAAACTGCTGATTTTGGCCCGTTATGACAATTCCAATGCAGTGCACAGTAGTTTATGTACAACCCTTATAGAAAATCTGATTAGTTAAGGTGAATTAAAGCTTTGGATCACCTTTTAAGTATTCTGCGATATTAAATCATCCAATTTCTATGACTCTAGTCTCCTATCGATACGTAAAAAATTTTATGAAAAGTTTTTCCAACGAATTTATCACGATCGACGTCGAAACCTAAAAGATTCCGACAGACCACCTAATTCGTCATGTGACGAATTCAAATGTCTTGTTAGGTGGTCTGTCATCTTTGACAGATCACCTCTTAATTTCGTCAGAATTTTCTTTATTTATTTTTCTTTATTCTAAGCACTTTTTTGTGCACTCGAAATCTCAGAATCGGCTGGTTCAAATTGCATGAAATTTTGGTCAGTTATTAGTCATAATCAGATCTCGCCGTTCCATATATTTTCATGTTCATCGGGTCATCGTGACGTCATCCAGGCGCCATTTTGTGAAAATCATCTTAGGGTCATATCTTCATAACGGATGGTCATTTCTCATTCATATTTGGCATGATTAAAGTTATTTTTAATCCAATCAATGTCAGATAGCCAGACGCGCGTCAGCGCGCGCGCAAAAATTTAAAATGCTCAGAATCGCTTCAAATTCATTTTGCACACGTTTCAGGCCATTTTAAGCATTTCAAAAATTTGCGCGCGTCCGCGTCCGTGCGCGCGTCATACGCGCGCGCAGGTCCTAAATAACGTTAAAACGCCGTTTTTTCACTTGATTTGCATTTCTGACCCTTTTCTTAACAATTTCCATCAATTTAGAACTGATTTCAACTAACCATAAGGTCGCACGCGCGCGTCAAAGTTCAAAATCCGTGCGCGCGTCAATGTTGAAAATAATGTAAAAACACGCAAAAACATGTCCCTTTAAAATCCGCCATAGCTTCTCAAAATGCATGAATACCCCCAATTTTTTTTTACATATTCTGAAAGGTTATGAGTTGAAGATGTGAATCCATGACAAAAATTTGTCTTATCGATATTATGAGGTCATCCTATTCTTATGTGAACTCAAACTTTCGATTTTGATTTTTTGACGTTATATTTTATGCCTTTAACCGAGTCTATCGCGCTTATTATTCATCAATTTTCGCCGAGATTTCGATATGTTGTAGCTGAGACAATTTTCTACAAATATTTTGCTCATTGTTACTCATTTTGATGAGGTTATCATGGTGTAAATTCACGATTAAAGATACAATGTAAATTTTTCTCATTTTACGTGTATTCTCTATGGTACATGCTTAGAAAATTCTCTATTTTATGAATTCATATCTTTTTTCAGCAAATTCGAAAACATGTCGAAATTTTGACTGGAAAACCTGAAATTAGAATTCCGTTTTGAATCTACGTCTTATCTCTATGAGCTGTTATTCAGGTATACCTTCAAAGCACTTGCCCCACATGCTCAAGGACCCTGGTTCGAGTTCCGGAGGACTTTTTCGACGCTTTCTTTTTTACATGTTATATTACTATCCTCTTTAACTATATGATTACATATACAGTCACAGTCAATAAAATAAACTGCTGATTTGGGCCCGTTATGACAATTGCAATGCAGTGCACAGTAGTTTATGTACAACCCTATAGAAAATCTGATTCGTTAAGGTGAATTAAAGCTTTGGATCACCTTTTAAGTATTCTGCGATATCAAATCATCCAATTTCTGTGACGTTAGTCTCCTACCGAGACGTAAAAATTTTACCAAAAGTCTTATCAACGAATTTATCACGATCCACGTCGAAACCTAAAAGATGCCGACAGACCACCTAATTCGTCATGTGACGAATTCAAATGTCTCGTTTATTTTTATTTCTTCAACCCACCATTTTTGTGCAGACGAAATCTCAGAATCGGCTGGTTCAAATTGCATGAAATTTCGGTCAGTTATCAATCGTCATAAGATCTCGCCCTTCCATTTATTTTCATGTTCATCGGGTCATCGTGACGTCATCAAGGCGCCATTTTGTGAAAATCAACTTAGGGTCATATCTTCATAACGGAAAGTCATTTTTGATTCATATTTGGCATGATGAATGTTCATATCAGTCCAAACATTTTCATCTATTAAGACGCGCGCGTACGCGTACGTCCGCGCGTCAATACGCGCGCAAAAATTAAAAATGCTCAGAATCGACTCATATTCATTTTGCACACGTTTCAGGCCATTTTAAGCAGTTCAAAAATTTGCGCGCGTTCGCTTCCGCGCGCGCAAGTCCTAAATGACGTAAAAACGTCGTTTTTTCACTTGATTCGCATTTCTGATACTTTCCTGAACAAGTTCCATCAACTTAGAACCAATTTTAACTAAACGTAAGGTCGCACGCGCGCGCCAAAGTTCAAAATCCGTGCGTGCGTCTATGGGGAAAATAATGTCAAAAATGCACAAAAGCAAGCCCTTTTGTATTCCGTCATAGCTCCTTAGAAAGTCTGGAGACACCCCAATTTTTTGACATTTTCTGAAAGCTTAGGACTTCTAGATTTCAATCCATGAAGAAAAAGCAGCGGTTTCACCCTCAAAAGTCCTTATATTCTCATCTCAAGTCAACAATTCGATTTGAAATCTATTACGTTATGTCAATGTAGCTATCTCGCTTGGTGGTTGGATTTTTATATGTTCTAGGAGAGACATCACATCCTGCACAGCCAAGGCAAGGCAAGCAAGAGCAGATCCCAGGCATTACTCCAATTTTTAATTTTTTTTCTTTAAAGTCCAGAGCTCCGGTCTATACCTAAATTTCACTCAATCTCGAGTTTGGAAGGGCCTACAGAGCTGAAAATGGCCTCATCTGATAGAGCAAAGAATTCTGCACAAAAAGTTACTCAGGCGCAAGGGCGTCAAATGACGTCTTCGGGTCGAAAATAGCTTTAGAAAAAAATCTAAACAGGTTTTTACAGGGCAGTCCCACCTTCTATAATTGGTGTAGTTTTTTTTCTTTTAAATGTGTCTGTGTCCTCCGAAAAGACATTCTCTTACTAGAACATATTGACAGACCACCTAATTCGTCTCCAGTGACGAATTCAAATATCTCGTTTAAACTTCTGGTTTGAAAATCAAAAGAAATTGTTTGTATTTTCGATAATGTTTTCTTTTTCTTTGAAATTGTTATCTTGCAGCGATTACCTGTGGAGATGATATGCCAGACGTAGCTAATGCTGCTGGAACACCGGCTCCTGGTGATGATGGTCAAGTTGACATTGGCGACACTGGTGCATACGAGTGCGACGCAAACTTTACCCCTAGTGGAACTGCCCAAATTACATGTAATAATGTCGAAGGTGTAGGACAGTGGTCAGAACCCAGCTTTACCTGTACAGGTTCGTCTTATTTCCTCCATCATTGCACAATGGATTTCATTTAAGTTTGCATTTCATTTCATAAGTTTACTTGAATATTTCCCGTATAAATTTGAAGCTTTTAGATTCGGTCCTTTTAAATGATTGATTAAGTAACTGAAGACCATGAGCGAGTTTTAAATATTCAAGTCTCAAAGATACATATGATAACGTGTTGCTTTTTTCTCTTTAGAGAAAACAAATATCAGTGAAATTCATGAAATGGTAGGATTTCATTGAATTGAGATTCTGACTGTCTGCTTGTCCCTTTCTTGTATACCAAAGTACATTGTACGGACGTTCACTTTAGGAATTTTTTTCATGTAGTAGTCAAATTATTTATGAAAGATGCCGTGTCTAAATAGTACTGATTAATTTGACATTCATCGAATAGTTTTTTTTTAATAGTTAGGCAATTCAGATAGATACTGACTCAACGTCTTCTATTGCGGAAAGCAGCCGTGCTTGCAAAACCCCCTTAGCACTTTTAGACCGTCTTGATCTCTATTCTGATCCGCTTTAGATACGCTACAGTTTCTATTTTTTCAATATATTTTATGCGATTAGAAATCTTTTACGCTTGTTTAAACTTCTGGTTTGAAAATCAAAAGAAATTGTTTGTATTTTCGATGATGTTTTCTTTTTCTTTGAAATTGTTATCTTGCAGCGATTACCTGTGGAGATGATATGCCAGACGTAGCTAATGCTGCTGGAACACCGGCTCCTGGTGATGATGGTCAAGTTGACATTGGCGACACTGGTGCATACGAATGCGACGCAAACTTTACCCCTAGTGGAACTGCCCAAATTACATGTAATAATGTCGAAGGTGTAGGACAGTGGTCAGAACCCAGCTTTACCTGTACAGGTTCGTCTTATTGCCTCCATCATTGCACAATGGATTTCATTTAAGTTTGCATTTCATTTCATAAGTTTACTTGAATATTTCCCGTATAAATTTGAAGCTTTTAGATTCGGTCCTTTTAAATGATTGATTAAGTAACTGAAGACCTTGAGCGAGTTTTATATATTCAAGTCTCAAAGATATATATGATAACGTGTTGCTTTTTTCTCTTTAGAGAAAACAAATATCAGTGAAATTCATGAAATGGTAGGATTTCATTGAATTGAGATTCTGACTGTCTGCTTGTCCCTTTCTTGTATACCAAAGTACATTGTACGGACGTTCACTTTAGGAATTTTTTTCAGTTAGTAGTCAAATTTATTTATGAAAGATGCCGTGTCTAAATAGTACTGATTAATTTGACATTCATCGAATAGTTTTTTTTAATAGTTAGGCAATTCAGATAGATACTGACTCAACGTCTTCTATTGCGGAAAGCAGCCGTGCTTGCAAAACCCCCTTAGCACTTTTAGACCGTCTTGATCTCTATTCTGATCCGCTTTAGATACGCTACAGTTTCTATTTTTTCAATATATTTTATGCGATTAGAAATCTTTTACGCTTGTTTAAACTTCTGGTTTGAAAATCAAAAGAAATTGTTTGTATTTTCGATGATGTTTTCTTTTTCTTTGAAATTGTTATCTTGCAGCGATTACCTGTGGAGATGATATGCCAGACGTAGCTAATGCTGCTGGAACACCGGCTCCTGGTGATGATGGTCAAGTTGACATTGGCGACACTGGTGCATACGAGTGCGACGCAAACTTTACCCCTAGTGGAACTGCCCAAATTACATGTAATAATGTCGAAGGTGTAGGACAGTGGTCAGAATCCAGCTTTACCTGTACAGGTTCGTCTTATTTCCTCCATCATTGCACAATGGATTTCATTTAAGTTTGCATTTCATTTCATAAGTTTACTTGAATATTTCCCGTATAAATTTGAAGCTTTTAGATTCGGTCCTTTTAAATGATTGATTAAGTAACTGAAGACCTTGAGCGAGTTTTATATATACAAGTCTCAAAGATATATATGATAACGTGTTGCTTTTTTCTCTTTAGAGAAAACAAATATCAGTGAAATTCATGAAATGGTAGG
This sequence comes from Echinometra lucunter, assembly GCA_029962745.1. Lineage (NCBI taxonomy): Eukaryota > Metazoa > Echinodermata > Echinoidea > Camarodonta > Echinometridae > Echinometra > Echinometra lucunter. The sequence continues at coordinate 10,051,454 of CM057160.1, forward strand.
ATTTCATTGAATTGAGATTCTGACTGTCTGCTTGTCCCTTTCTTGTATACCAAAGTACATTGTACGGACGTTCACTTTAGGAATTTTTTTCAGTTAGTAGTCAAATTTATTTATGAAAGATGCCGTGTCTAAATAGTACTGATTAATTTGACATTCATCGAATAGTTTTTTTTAATAGTTAGGCAATTCAGATAGATACTGACTCAACGTCTTCTATTGCGGAAAGCAGCCGTGCTTGCAAAACCCCCTTAGCACTTTTAGACCGTCTTGATCTCTATTCTGATCCGCTTTAGATACGCTACAGTTTCTATTTTTTCAATATATTTTATGCGATTAGAAATCTTTTACGCTTGTTTAAACTTCTGGTTTGAAAATCAAAAGAAATTGTTTGTATTTTCGATAATGTTTTCTTTTTCTTTGAAATTGTTATCTTGCAGCGATTACCTGTGGAGATGATATGCCAGACGTAGCTAATGCTGCTGGAACACCGGCTCCTGGTGATGATGGTCAAGTTGACATTGGCGACACTGGTGCATACGAGTGCGACGCAAACTTTACCCCTAGTGGAACTGCCCAAATTACATGTAATAATGTCGAAGGTGTAGGACAGTGGTCAGAATCCAGCTTTACCTGTACAGGTTCGTCTTATTTCCTCCATCATTGCACAATGGATTTCATTTAAGTTTGCATTTCATTTCATAAGTTTACTTGAATATTTCCCCGTATAAATCTGAAGCTTTTAGATTCGGTCCTTTTAAATGATTGATGAAGTAACTGAAGACCATGAGCGAGTTTTATATATTCAAGTCTCAAAGATATATATGATAACGTGTTGCTTTTTTCTCTTTAGAGAAAACAAATATCAGTGAAATTCATGAACTGGTAGGATTTCATTGAATTGAGATTCTGACTGTCTGCTTGTCCCTTTCTTGTATACCAAAGTACTTTGTACGGACGTTCACTTTAGGGATTTTTTTCATGTAGTAGTCAAATTATTTATGAAAGATGCCGTGTCTAAATAGTACTGATTAATTTGACATTCATCGAATAGTTTTTTTTAATAGTTAGGCAATTCAGATAGATACTGACTCAACGTCTTCTATTGTGGAAAGCAGCCGTGCTTGCAAAACCCCCTTAGCACTTTTAGACCGTCTTGATCTCTATTCTGATCCGCTTTAGATACGCTACAGTTTCTATTTTTTCAATATATTTTATGCGATTAGAAATCTTTTACGCTTGTTTAAACTTCTGGTTTGAAAATCAAAAGAAATTGTTTGTATTTTCGATAATGTTTTCTTTTCTTTGAAATTGTTATCTTGCAGCGATTACCTGTGGAGATGATATGCCAGACGTAGCTAATGCTGCTGGAACACCGGCTCCTGGTGATGATGGTCAAGTTGACATTGGCGACACTGGTGCATACGAGTGCGACGCAAACTTTACCCCTAGTGGAACTGCCCAAATTACATGTAATAATGTCGAAGGTGTAGGACAGTGGTCAGAACCCAGCTTTACCTGTACAGGTTCGTCTTATTTCCTCCATCATTGCACAATGGATTTCATTTAAGTTTGCATTTCATTTCATAAGTTTACTTGAATATTTCCCCGTATAAATTTGAAGCTTTTAGATTCGGTCCTTTTAAATGATTGATTAAGTAACTGAAGACCATGAGCGAGTTTTATATATTCAAGTCTCAAACATATGTATGATAACGTGTTGCCTTTTTCCCTTTAGAGAAAACAAATATCAGTGAAATTCATGAACTGGTAGGATTTCATTGAATTGAGATTCTGACTGTCTGCTTGTCCCTTTCTTGTATACCAAAGTACATTGTACGGACGTTCACTTTAGGGATTTTTTTCATGTAGTAGTCAAATTATTTATGAAAGATGCCGTGTCTAAATAGTACTGATTAATTTGACATTCATCGAATAGTTTTTTCTATAGTTAGGCAATTCAGATAGATGCTGACTCAACGTTTCTTGACTTCAAAGTCCTTTCTGTTGATGTTTTACCCACTGGCGACGAATTCCTTCATATTGCTTACGGAAACATGTGTAGGGAGTACGGCTTCTCACACAAACAGGCCTCATGAATCAAAAGCGAGTGAATTTTGCACTCAGTTAGCTTCCAATTTTTAAACTTTCTCCAATTCTTGTGGCATTTGAGCATCGCACAGCTGCGACCTGAACTTCCCTGATAATTTCTCATTGCAAATTTTAAAATAAATCTGCATATACTGGTCAAAACAGACAAAAAATCAAACGAATGTACATAACGCGCTATTGACTTGTGTACTATAAAAGTTGGAGCGCCCACCGCAGTATGTCGAACTGTGTCGAACAGTCTGCTACCCTCTTGCGTTGTGAAATTGGTCTATACAGAGTTTTCCCAAGGTTTAAGTTAATCAGCCTGCTCTCCTAAATTGGGCATAATTATTTTTTATTTCCCATCTCTACATAGTTTCGAAAAAAATAAAGACACAAAAAACTACATGTGGATAAAAATAGGACTCCGTTCATACAAATATCATTTCGGTATTTCGCCCACAGGGCTTCTTCAGGAACATGTACTCATTATGAGTGCATCGCTATATTAGGTAAAATTTCACCCAACCTCAGTAGAAACGTATACAAATACAAGCCATATTGGTGCATAACACTTCGTGAGGAAGGAAGCAGGGTGTTCTTCTGAAAGTGAGCATCGCATGTCATAAATCAATCAGTCAGGAGAACGACCGTTGAAGTTCATTGGGAATTAATTAGCACCTCAAGTTTTAGAAAACAAATCATAAGTGTCTCTACCGCTACGTAATTTTTTATGCACATTAAAAGGAAGAAATGTACTGTCTCATAAAAATGTTGGTAAAACATTTATAAAAATCTTTACAGTTAACCTCGGTTTTAAAGACGAATCAGTAGGTGAATTATAATTCACGCAGGAGATAATGGTTTTTATACTTGTAGATGACTTTTAAAAAAAATGATATGGCGGTTTTTTTTATATTTGTTGCTCTTCATCCCGTTAATGATGTGTCCCGATGTCCCCCTTGCTTCATTTGATGTTTCCCATCACAATATCATCTGACCTACGCAAAATGCGAGGTTCCTGAGAAAGTAGCTATAGTACATATCGGCCATGACCGTACGCAAGGGGGGGGGGGGGGGAGGAAGGGGGCAGTTGCGCCCCCAGAAATTTTCAGGAATTACATTTTTTACTGAAAACTTTCCAGAATTCCACCCAAAGTGTGGCAGCAGATCCATCAGTTTCAATTTTAAAAATGCAAAATCGCCCTCTTGCAGCTTTATGGCTTCGCTACTTCGGTTTTTTTTTTTTTTTGGGGGGGGGGGGGTTGGGGAATTTACGGATTCTTGCCCCCCCCCCCCCGGAAAATATTTCTGCGTACAGCCCTGCTCTCTTCTTTTACCTTTTAAGTAGAATTTAGTATTTAGTCACCTTGAAACATTTTCGTTATATCACTGAAGATTCAATGGAACTTCTCGGTTGGAAATCTGTTGAAGCAATTAAGGGCGAGAAGGGGGGGGGGGATGGCAAAATTTCCCTTGCCCCTAATATGCTAGTGTTGAATATACATATTAAAATATATATATATATATTCATCTTTTCATCTGCATAGAACCATCGGTATTAAGGATCATCTTGCCAAATCGCCATGCAGGATTATTTATTACAGACATACAGAACGATGAGTTGACAATTGAATCAACGATCAACACTGACAACTCATACTATGTAGACTATGATTCGCTGTCGCAAAAAATCTTCTGGACAGAGTCGGTTTTAAATCAGGTTTATCGAGCAGACCCCAGCGGTGCAAACCGGGAAGCTGTCACTGTTCCTGGTACAAAATGTGAGTCAAGCAGGTTTTGGGTTGAGGGCGCCCTCCTTTAATAGATGACTCTTTACACTGGATGGGGACAACATGCTACTGAATTATGACAATTTGTGGGCACCTCGATGCCCAAATAGAAATATATTGGGGAAACTACCCGAACATGAGGTGGTGGTTGCCAGAATACAGGATCTTTATAAACCTTCAAGGGGAAAGGGGGGGGGGGGGGAGGGGCTAGGGATCAGGCACATCGCCGAGACTGAAACCAGGCCAACAGACCGAACAAAATTACCCGAATGGCCGATCGGTCCGTTTTGAGTCGATTTGGCAGTGTAAGCAAATCATAGTTTTATGATGATTTACTTTATTTCTTCAGTTTTATTAGAATACCATGATCGTAAATTTCGTTCAAACTCTGAGAGAAAAAAGGTCTCAATGTATTTCTTATTCTGCACCTTAGTCCTTTACGGGCTGGCCATTGCTGAAGCATCAAGGACAATCTACGTATGTGAGTTAAATGGGAACATTAGTTGGGCATCAATGGAACAGAGTATACCTTGGGCTCTGACTTCTTTTCCAGTACTGGGTATTACCGGACCGTCATATCTCTTAGTCGACGAAGAACAAGGGTAGGTTTATTCAACAATTCTCAAATGCTTAAATAATAGTGATGACCATCACGGCAACATAGTCATGATAAAGATAATGACAACACCCCCAAAACAACAAGAACAATAATGGCAAGATAAATGATGATAATAGCAACAATTAAATGATAACAGTAGTACTTCTACTACCACTACTACTACTACTACTACCACTACTACTACTACTACTACTACTACTACTACTACTACTACTACCACTACTACCACCACTACTACTACTACTACTACTACCACTACTACCACTACTACTACTACTACTACTACTACTACTACCACTACTACCACTACTACTACTACTACTACTACCACTACTACTACTACTACCACTACTACTACTACTACTGCTACTACTACTACCACTACTACTACTACTACCACTACTACTACTACTATTGCTACTACTACTACTACCACTACTACTACTACTACTACTACTACTACCACTACTACTACTACTACTACTACTACTACTACTACTACCACTACTACTTCTACTACTACTACTACTACTACTACTACTACCACTACTACTACTACCACTACTACTACTACCACTACTACTACTACCACTACTACTACTACTACTACTACTACTACTACTACTACTACTACTACCACCACTACTACTACTACTACTACTACTGCTACTACTACTACTACCACTACTACTACTACTACCACTACTACTACTACTACTACTACTACTACTACTGCTACTACTACTACTACTACTACTACTACTACCACTACTACTACTACTATTGCTACTACTACTACTACCACTACTACTACCACTACTACTACTACCACTACTACTACTACCACTACTACTTCTACTACTACTACTACTACTACTACTACTACTACCACTACTACTACTACCACTACTACTACTACCACTACTACTACTACCACTACTACTACTACTACTACTACTACTACTACTACCACTACTACCACTACTACTACTACTACTACTACTACTACCACTACTACTTCTACTACTGCTACTACTACTACCACTACTATTACTACTACTACTACGACTACTACTACTACTACTACTACTACTAACTACTACTACCACTACTACTACTACTACTACTACTACTACTACTACTACTACTAAATAATTGTTTTGAATAAGTATGAAGTGTTTATGGTGCTGCAACTCCAAATGAATGATAAGTATATGCATTTTTATATAGTTTGCACATATTTATGATATCAAGCCAATGCCTATGTTTTCAGATTCCTGTATTGGCGTATGGCAATGGAGATAGCACGTACCTTTCTTAACGGGACCGGAAATATTGATGTTGTATATAGTCATGATGTTCAGATTAACGGATTTAGCATCGACCTTACCAGTAAGTTTTTCCGTTGTTTGTTTTATATGGCAGATCTAAGTGAGATTATATCGATTATGATAATTGACAAAATATGTTCCTTTTCTTCACTGATTGGCCGATTTCGATTTGTTTGTTTTATCTGGTAGATTTAAGCGGATGTGGAACACATAGAACTTCAAAACAGAATATTGAAATTTTGCCTCAAACTTTAAGGGTGATACTTTTTTGCTTAAAATACACAAGAATGGTTCTTCTTCTTCCTTCATAATAATTAGTCCATTTCGATTTTTTGTTTCATTCTGTAGAGTTTAGTGAGAAAAAGCAGAACTCTTGTACAGAATTTTGAAATTTCGCCCCCCCCAAAATTACCAATAATGACTTATGATAATTCATGCAAATTAGATCATAATTATTTATTCTTCAAAACGTTCCTTCTTCTTCGTTACACAACAAAGTTACTGAAAGTCTGAAGCAGCTGATTTTAATAGCTGGATGCCAGGTGAACGCTTCGTCGTTGAGGTTATCGTTGTTTTTCGTGTTTTTATTCTGAAACTAAACTCATCTATCAGAGCCAATATGCATGTATGTATGCCATGTTTTCATAATGAAATAATGTGAAAATTCTTATTGAAATTTATTTGTATGAGCGGAATGATCACTTGTCTATTCAATTTTTAGAAATGTAGGCTTCTGCTGGCTCGGAGTTTATCTGGCAACACGATTCCATTTTCTGTAATTCATATTTCATATATCAAAGGATGACCGACCCTGACCATGCTGACTGATATTTCAACAAACCAGACAGATCAGCTGAGTCCCCTATATGTTGACAATATCTATAAATTGGTGCCCATTTGTTTTCGAAACCAAGTACGCGACCGCCCGTTGAGCGTGTCGTGTGGGCATGCTCAAATCCGAAGAATGAAATTTCGCATTCTAATTGCTGATTGTTAGGCTACTCAGCTGCATTCTGTATTGGGAACATACGCAATTTTGATCAAGAACCTTTCTTGTTTTCAACAGGACTGCGATTTTTTTTGGATTTGATCATTCGAACGTGCAAAGATTTGTGTTCTTTTGGACTTGAGCGATCGGGGGAGGGGGACGCGGGACGTGTCTCCCCTCCATTTTTTTCTGGGGATCATCCCACTCCCTCGATTTTTAAAGCTTAGTATCTTTATTTTTCTATTTTGTGTCAGATGACCAAATTTAGGCCTACCACTTGAATATTTCATTAGCCTAGAGTATATTTTGATGGCAAAATGGGCCTTCTTTCATTAATGTTTTGCGGTTATTTCAGCTCGCTAAGCTTGCTTTTAAGAACGAAACAAAGCTGTTGCGATCCCAAACAAACTCATGGTGTTTTTCACCACCCTTCGTAATGCCTTTATACAGAAATCATGTCCAGATTATTTAGATTATTAATGTCAACAGCGCACGGAAAAAGCTATTTATGCTCATATATTTTTTGTTTTTGTTTTTTTGTTTATTTTTTGTTAAGGAAGCGTACGGCGTATATTTTTCTGCGAATACTCTGTCGCAGAACGCCCCACTGGGAGACTGTTCTACGTAGATCTGAGCGCTCCCTCTAACGTCCAGGAGTTGACTCAGTTCATTGAACTTGTTGAAGGTGACGCCGCTTTTTGGGACGTGAGCTACTTCGATGACGTCATCTACTTGCTTAAGCCAAACCGTCCACGAGGTGTGATTGTCATGAGAGATTACGAGCTATCTAACCGATCCTCCACGTTTTATGCAGTGGAAGGTTTGCATTTCCCAACTGTAATTCATGCCGCTATGATCACGGTGTAAAAGCTGTAATATTGCTCGTGAAAAAAGCAGGAGCAATGGGCGAGGGGGGGGGGGGGGGTTTCTCAGGGGCCGTTAGGAATGTCGGCTGTCGAGCCTACACACTATGACGACAGAATTAACAAAATCCTATCTATCCTCTATTTTAAATCTGTCTGGTTGAAAAGCCTTGCAATATCTACTATCTTGTGTATATATGTGACCGTACAATAAGCGCCTAACACAAAGTACGCATTCTACAAGTTCACTCCATTCGCGGAAGCAGAGTATTAACTGGTTTTGTGCATTATTTCATGAGAATTGCATCACGATATGCAAAGGGCTATGGTGTGTTGTGTTATCAAATATATTAAATAGCGTTTGTAAGGTTTTATGGTGATGATCAAGCAATTCGTTTTAAACGTTGCTTCTGAATTAGACCTAAAACAAAACCAAAACCTCAACAACAACAACAACAACAAAAAATCGGGGAGAAAAAAAGCACTTTGTGGGCCGGGGATGTGAGTTTTCCAGATCGCTCAAATGCTGCCTGAGTTTTATATCATTGCTGTGGATCAGACATCATTATGTGAGAGAGGTGTCGTGGTGTAGTGGTTTATTTCTTGACTCTCAATCAAAGGATTGATTATTCCACTCCCAGCCAGGCAGGACAATTAATCCACGTCCGCCACTCTCCACACAGGTGTAAAGTTAGTCTAGTTCTGGACGTATTTATTTATCTCTCCCCACCTCCCTGTTACCCGTACCCTCCGTGCGAAGGCCACGGAATCACTCTTCCCGCAAATTCACCTTCCTCGGAAAAAAAAAATGTTGAGGGAAAGTGAGTGAACGTCGCGCCATCATTGCTGATTCGCATAGGGATTGGGTATGGTATATGATGTACTGTGCATGCACGGGTCAGGAAAAAAATAACTACATACGTCCAGATCTAGACTAGTGTTAAATGGGTTCTCGGTCGGATGTGAACCTCACAGGGGACCTCAGTGTGGTTAAATGGTACTTGTG
>CM057160.1:10060641-10129838 GCA_029962745.1 Echinometra lucunter
TTGACTCTCGCCGTCTTCTATTTCTGTGTTCCAGCCCCAGCCAGGCAGGACAATTAATCCACGTCCGCCACTCTCCACACGGGTGTAAAGTTAGTCTAGTTCTGGACGTATTTATTTATCTCTCCCCACCTCCCTGTTTACCCGTACCCTCCGTGCGAAGGCCGCGGATTCACTCTTCCCGCAAATTCACCTTCCTCGGAAAAAAAAAAAAAACATGTTGAGGGAAAGTGAGTGAACGTCGCGCCATCAACGCTGATTCGCATAGGGATTGGGTATGGTATATGATGTACTGTGCATGCACGGGTCAGGAAAAAAAATAACTACATACGTCCAGATCTAGACTAGTGTTAAACGGATGTGAACCTCACAGGGACCTCAGTGTGATTTAATGGTACTTGTGCGCTTGTAAAATAGCGCCTGGCTGGAATGCTCCCTAGCAAGTTGAGACTGTGCAATTTATGAGTGGAACAGCATTCGAATTCAGTGATCGGGCTAATAATAATTGCGCGTAAAGTGCTTAAAAGGTAACATCAAATGTTTTACAAATGAAAATCTTCTTTTTATATTTTTTTCTTATTCGCCTTTTACTTCTTATTATATACTGTTATCGTTATTATCATTATTATCATATGGCAGTGAGCCTTCCTCAAAAATATTTTCATCTCGTTGGGAATCGACGGGCGAGCGATTTTCTTAGAACAGACCTCCATGTAGTGTAGATCTTAGTTATTTTTTTTTTCCTGACCCGTGCATGCATATAATCGATCATATATACCATACCCAATTCCTATGCGAATCATCGTTGATCTGTTGATGGCGCGACGTCCACTCATTCACTTTTCCTAAATTATTTTTTCGAGGAAGGCGAATTTGCGGGGAGAGTGGGTGTCATTCGCACTGTACGCGGGCCGGACGCAAAGAGAGTACGGGTAACAGAGAGTTGGAGAAAGATAAATAAATACGTCCAGAACTAGTCTAACCTCCATGATAATAAGCAATTAATTACTATACCCGCTTCTCATACGGTGAGACAAAGTTATTGTCGCAAAGGTGATCTCGGAACTGCTACATATTCTTCCCGAGCTGAAGAGTTCGCGTCCCGGGTCATGAATTTCGCGTCCCGGGTTATGAATTTCGCGACTGGGACGCATAGTTCGAGTCCCAGGCCACGAATTTCGCGTCCCAGTCACGAAATCCGCATCCATTGTCCGCGAAATTCACGGCGCGCATGACCTTTTGTTGAGCGTGCTTCAGGGCCACCATAAGATAGTACTCCCGAGATCACCAAGCCGATGGAAGTTCGTTCAATCGCTAGAGCAAAGGATGTGATTATATATTGCTTCAAATCCATATCGACCATACTCTTCTTCGCATTGACCTACGTCACAATACTAGTATAGCCTACACGTCTTCTGCAAATGCATGGCCTTATAGGTCTTAGCATGTTTGTCTATGCAGCATCAGCGAAAAAAGACTATCACATAATAATGTGACAGTGTTTTTGCTGTCACTACGAACGCCAAGATATGCAATCTATCATTGATCACGTGGCTTATTTAGACCAATCCTGTAGCAAGATTCTTAGAATGTGGAATGCAATAGCCAATACTCACACTCTTTCGTTGTGATAATTATCCGTGCTGAAGAATTCATATCTGTAGTGTCCGTTTATCGTATATTTGACAGACAGAACCCCAAACGATTTTATCTTTCAAACGTGATAATTTTCATTGTTATCGTTACATGTAGTTTATCTTAATCTTTACAGTGTATGATTACGAATGCAAATTATTGCTATTATTACTTTATACTTGAATGTAATTTATCGTCGTTACATCATATATGAATAGGAATGTAGTTGATCGCCATCGTTGCATTAAATAAGTTATAGGTTATTGTTGTAACAATATGAATGTAATTTATGGTAGTCATTATATTGTAACGTATGTAGTTTGTGGTTATCTTTACATTAAAATGAATGTAGTTTATCGTTTTTGTTACATTAATAAATGTAGTTTGTGGTTATCATTACATTATATATGGACGTCATGTGGTTATCGTTACATTATAATGAATGTAGTTTGTGGTTATCGTTACATTATAATTAATCTAGTTTATGGTTATCGTTACATTATAATGAATGTAGTTTATGGTTATCGTTACATTATAATGAATGTAGTTTATGGTTATCGTTACATTGTAATACATCTAGTTTATGGTTATCGTTACATTATAATGAATGTAGTTCATGGTTATCGTTACATTATAATGAATGTAGTTTGTGGTTATCGTTACATTATAATTAATCTAGTTTATGGTTATCGTTACATTATAATAAATCTAGTTTATGGTTATCGTTACATTATAATGAATGTAGTTTATGGTTATCGTTACATTGTAATAAATCTAGTTTATGGTTATCGTTACATTATAATGAATGTAGTTCATGGTTATCGTTACATTATAATGAATGTAGTTTATGGTTATCGTTACATAATAATAAATCTAGTTTATGGTTATCGTTACATTATAATGAATGTAGTTCATGGTTAACGTTACATTATAATGAATGTAGTTTGTGGTTATCGTTACATTATAATGAATGTAGTTCATGGTTATTGTTACATTACACTGAATATAAATTTAGTTTATAGTTATCGTTACATTATAATGAATCTAGTTTATGGTTATCGTTACATTATAATGAATGTAGTTTATGGTTATCGTTACGTTATAACGAATGTAGTTCATGGTTAACGTTACATTATAATGAATGTAGTTTATGGTTATCGTTACATTATAATAAATCTAGTTTATGGTTATCGTTACATTATAATAAATCTAGTTTATGGTTATCGTTACATTATAATAAATCTAGTTTATGGTTATCGTTACATAATAATAAATCTAGTTTATGGTTATCGTTACATTATAATGAATGTAGTTCATGGTTAACGTTACATTATAATGAATGTAGTTTGTGGTTATCGTTACATTATAATGAATGTAGTTCATGGTTATTGTTACATTACACTGAATATAAATTTAGTTTATAGTTATCGTTACATTATAATGAATGTAGTTTATAGTTATCGCTATATTGCGTATTAATATCGTTTATAGTTGTCGTTACTATACAATGAATGTTGCTTGTGGTACTCGTTACATTATAATGAATGTAAAGTTTATAGTTATCGTTACATTATAATGAATGTAGTTTATGGTTATCGTTACTTTATAATTACTGTAGTTTATAGTTATCGCTATATATTGCATATTAATATCGATTATAGTTATCGTTACAATATAATGAATGTCGCTTGTGGTTATCGTTACATTATAATGAATGTAGTATGCTTATCGTTAGATTGCATATTAATATAATTCAAAGTTATCTTTAAAATATAACGAATGTCACTTTTGGTTATCGTTACATTATAAGGAATGTAGTTCACAGTTATCGTTGCATTATAATAAATCCAGTTTATGGTTATCGTTACATGATATATATAAAAAAGAACAATATCCTCATTGCTTCAATATTTAGGGGCACCGTTCGTTCTAATCAAAGTTTTGGGCGTTGTGCCCCTAGCGCTAACTTGACATCTGCTCCAGTGCCTCCCACTGTAACTGTATCAGTAATAAGAGAATATATTATAAAGCTTCTCCGATTCTGTGGAGCTAGGTATATGGCTATTTTGGCGACTTTAGTCACTACAAGATGTGAAAAGGGATAATAAAGAGGCCGGAAGTGGCCCAGGAGAGGAAAGGGGCGCTTATCAGACGTAAAAATGGACCTGTATCGGATTTGAAGGGATACTAATCGGAGAGAGAATTGCAATACTTAAAATGAAAAGGGGCACTGTTGCGATATGAGACCGTTTAAAGACCCCACAAGGAATTATAAGGATTAATCAAGTCATGCAAATAGCCAATATATATATATTTTTCTCTCAGTTCAATTCAATTTATTATTAATTTCATAAAATACAAATAAATAGGTACAAAGAAAATTGTGGCTGGGGAATCGCTTTAAACAGCCAAAGGCTTGCAAGACACAGCGATTCCCCTTACAAACAGTACATGAAGAAACATAGAAATAATGAATGAAATATAAAAATCAACTAAATATCAACTAAAGTTACATTTATTTATAATATGACAGGCAACGAAACACTATAAATCAAACGCCAAGACTAAAGCCCACCGCACACTACACTATCTATCTGCGATCCGATTTTGGAAGAAATTGTTGCAGTATTTGATATGAACTTTCAAACGTGGAAAATCATACTGACCAATGTTGTAAGTAGTCGTGTGAATAAAGTTGAAACTCCGGGCTACTGCGAGCCTCCTTGTAAGAATATGAAAGCGAAGCCAATGCCGAAACGTAGTGACGTCATAGCAATCTTACGATCAGCTACTATTTGAGGCCGATTTGGCCTTTACTCCTACCTACAGGCTTGCAGTTAACCAACATTTCGATTATTGTATTCCTATTTTTATTCCGAACCTCCAATAAGATAATCTAACTTGTGCGAACTTTCATATCTAATGCCATAATGCTAGTGTTCCAAAATCTGGTCGCAGTCGGATCGTATAGTGTGTGGTGGCCTTTATAATACTAAAGACGACTGGGAGATTAAAGGTAAAGTCCACCCTAGAAGTTTCACTATTTCAATAAAAGGAGATAAATTTGAACAGCATCCAAAAAAAAAAAGAAATGGGCAAAATCGGTCAAAGAATAAGAAAATTACACTCATTTACATTTTCTAGTAAATTACTCTCGGCTCTGCAAATTGGCAACACTGATGACATCATATGCGAGCAGCTCTCCATTCACTTTGTACATGAAAAAAATTCACATTTTCTCAATTTTCTTGAAAGTTACACATTTTCTTACCCCATAGTCTAAGTATGTTATTTAAAAAGCAATTCTTCTGAACATAAATTGACTATGGGGGTTAGAAAATGTGTAACTTCCAAGAGAATTGAGAAAATGTGAAATTTCATGTACAAAGTGAATAGAGACCTGCTCGCATATGATGTCATCAGTGTTGCCAATTGGCAGAGCCGAGTGTAGTTTGCTGGAAAATGTAAATGAGTGTAATTTTCTTATTCTTTGACCGATTTTGCTCATTTCTTTTTTTAAATGCTGTTCAAATTTATCTCCTTTTATTGAAACAGTGAAATTTATAGGGTGGACTTACCCTTTAAGTGTCCATGGTGCTAACGGTGATAGATCCTAGGGTAATTCCTATAAGTCCAAAGTCCACGACGATGTCGAAGAGGAAGTCGATGACGATGTCGAAAGCGATATCGAAGACAATATCAAAATTGGGATCAGTGTCGATAAAGATCAAATTGGGATTAATGTCCACAGTGATCATGGTGATGTTGAAGACGAAGCCGATGACGATGTCAAAATTAAATTGGGAACGATGTCCAAAAGAATGTCCACTTCAATGTGCAAGTCAGAGTTGAAAGCGTTCTCTACCATGTCTACAGGTTGATATTATAATTTCCACGCTGCAAAAGTGCCATGACCTGAACCGAGCAAAGTCTAGGCAAATTCTAAATAAATCTGAGAAGAGTCTTCTGTAAACTGCTATAAGACTAGATAAATACTGGTCTAAAAACCATGATTTTGTCTATGAGCCTCTATTAGCCCAGGAGCCTGTCCCGAAATAGTCACCCCATTTTAGATATGGAATTTGACCCCTTAAAGTTAGTTAGACCATCCATCCCATTCACAAAATGCTTGTCAGACCGAACATATCCGCCGGGGGTAGCCCCCAGGGCCTCCAAAAAAGGACCCCAAAGTCGGGTTGATTTAACCCCATCTAACATGTGCACCAAACTTTGTCAGGAGGAAGTTGTATGACTATACATTACCAAAACTCAAAAACTGACAAAATTTTCCGTCGGGAGGGGTTGTCAGACGGCCCCTAAAGAAATGGGGGAAAATTTTCCACATAAGGCCCGTTTACTAAATTTTGTCAGAAGGAAGAGCCATAGCTACACATTCCAAAAATATAAAAACCGACCAATATATTTTCCTTCAGGAAGGGGGTCTAACACTTCCCGGAAAAAATACCAAAGTGCCCTTCAACTATAATAGGCTTTACTGCCTCAAAGTGCTCTCATAGATAGAGAAAAATCCATTTTATCACTTACCAACCATGCTAACTCTCAAGTGTTTCATTCAATCCAAATTAAATTCTCACAGAACAATCTTGAGTAATGTAGATTTCTTTGGGTGATGTTTGGATGTAAAATAATCATTTTGATAGGAAGTTATTAAATTTTGAAAATTGTATTGCTTTCTCAAAAAAGAGCAAAGCAATATTGTCAGGGTCATGTAAATACACCTCTTGCCCACTTGGGCTCTTGGACAAGATCGTAGAACAACTTGCTAGGTATTTGTGTATAAATTAACACATGATTGGTAGATTTCAGCCTAGCAACAACATAGCCCCGATACTTGGCAAGCTGCCATATCTTATCTTGTCAAGCAGGTGAAGGTATGTGTATTAGGTGTGTTTACATGACCCTGACAAAATTGATTTGCCCTTTTTTGTTGGAGAAGCAATACAATACAATACAAATGGGTGTGTATAAAATAATTCAAAAAAGGGGGACCATGCCAGAATGGAAAAGGGACAAACCAAAAGGGGCACTTATGGCACTTATAGCTTGTTAACAGAAGAAAAAATGGGACATTCTTGAAAGGAAAAGGGGCATTTATCAGAAGCAAACTGAGGTATGAATCAGATTTCAAAAGGAGCACTTGCCCAAGTGGGAAAGGGAAACTTAAAAAGAGGTGAAAAGGGGCACTCAGCAGAAGGGCAATGGCACTATTAGAACCTAAAATGGGCAGTTAAAAGGGGCACTAATCACGTTTCAGTAGCGACATTCACGTGGGGAGCGTTTCATGAAGAGTTTTGTCAGTGATTTTCACCGACTAATTTGCTTTCAGCCAATCAGATGCGAGGATTTTCAGTAGCTTATATCATTTGTCAGTGATTTTCACCGACAAAACTCTTCATGAAATGCTCCCTAGAAGTGATAAGGGCGCACTTCTCAGAAGGGAAATTGAGCGCTATGAAAAAAGGGAAAGGGTCACTAATCTGGTGTAAAAAGGGGGCAGTTGTAGAACTTTGGAAGGGTGATTACAATGAAACGAAAAGGACACTTACTAGAAGGTGAAAGGGCACTTATTAAAAAAGAAAGAAAAATGAGCCCTTGTAAGTAGGAAAAGGGGCACTGAACAGGTTTGAAGAGGGGAATTTTTCATGAACAAAAGCTAGGGCAGGTTTTTAAGTGCTTGGAAAATGTGAGGCCTGTGCCCCCCTGCCGCCGCTGGAGAGATAAAAGAATTTTAAAAAGTAAAATTATGGTTAATTATAAAAGTCGAACTTAACTGCAGATACAAAGTAACAATTAGAACAAATAATAAGACATGTTTTTCTTCATAGATCTAAAGTTAGATTTTGGACCCGGGGACCACTGTCATTACAAGGTGGACCCATGCTCGTACATGGACTTTCAAAATAGACCCTAAACAAGTAATTATCCTTCGATTTCAGAATACCCTAAACAAGAATTTAGTCATGTTTTCTCCACCCTAAACAGGTATTTTTATACCAAGCTGTTGTAAAAGTATGTCCTTTTCCACTGATTTTTGCAATTTTCATACCCGTTTCACGGTACGCGCGTACATTGCACGTCCGTGAAAAACAACCCTTTTTACGCGTTTTTGTGTACGAGCATGGTGTCCGCCTTGTAATGGCAGCCCCCCCCCCCCCCCCCGGAATTTTGGACAAGGTCTGAGTTGTTAGATCTAGCTAATATTTTGACAGCAGTGAGAACGAGAGGGGTCTCTTTCTGCTCTATTTTTCTTAGTCTCCCTGAGCCAATTAACTTCGACGAGGGAAAATATAGACCTATATAGGCCTTTATTTTCCCTCGTCTCTCATTGCGAACTTGATGACGAAAACAAAGTAAAGCAATGTAGAGTCCTTTAGATATTGCCTATTTGGATGTTTTGACAGTTCGGGAAATATTGTTTGTGATGGTAGAGATGTCTGTACTTACGTCTAAAACTTGTTGGAAAAAAAGAAGGGGGGGGGGGAAATGACAGGCCGCCCAGGAGTTCAGAGAACACAGGTCTGTAAAATCAATTAGTTAGGTATTCCTTGGTGGGGTCAACGTTGATGTTTAAATGAGAACATTTCTGTATTTTGCTTCAGCTATCTTATTTGGATGATAATGACTGTCATCTTCGGGCTATACGACTATTACCTCAGATAATACCATACTGCACTCATCGAGCGGTCAAGGGCGGTCAAGGGCGGCTACAACTTTTTATCATCTTAAAAAAAAAAAAAAAAAAAAAAAAAAAACAAGCAACCTTAATCTGTATCTCTTGCCAGTATTCCAAATCAGCTTACTCAGCAGATTCGCTTTATCTGTATGAAAACAGTGCTGACTTACTTCAGCTCTTATCAGTGTCAATATTTGAAATCATCGGGTATAATCATAAAGTCATGCGTATGATTCTACCAGCGTGTGTATGAAAAAAACAAACATAAAGACAGAATTATTGGCAAATCATGAGAAATGAGAACATTTCTGTATTTTGCTCCAGCTGTCTTATTTAGACAATATATTGACTGTTTAATGTCTTCGGGCTATTACCTCAAATATTACCATACTGCACTCGTCGAGCGGTCAAGGGCAGTCAATAGTGTTTTGATTATTTCTCAGGCAATATATCTTGTACTTGTTAGCCATCCAACACTTAATAACCATAACCACAGGGGACGCAAGCGGGGCGGGGCTGCTATCGCCTCTCCTCGGTTCCACATCCCATAAATACTGACCTATTAAATCAGAGATTTTTTTCTTGCTACAACTTTTTATCATCTTAAAAAACAAAAACAAAGCAAAACAAGCAACCTTAATCTGTATCTCTTGCCAGTATTCCAAATCAGCTTACTCAGCAGATTCGCTTTATCTGTATGAAAACAGTGCTGACTCACTTCAGCTCTTATCAGTGTCAATATTTGAAATCATCGGGTATAATCATAAAGTCATGCGTATGATTATACCAGCGTGTGTATGAAAAAAAACCCCATAAAGATAGAATTATTGGCAAATCATCAACAAATTATTTTCAAATCCGGGGGGAAATAGGGAACAGGGGCACACCCCCTCCCCCTCCCAAGGCCAGCAAAATCCGAATTCGACACACGTACACAGTCATGTACACGCTGATTATAAAATGGGGTATGCACCCCTTGGTATTCTATCGTGTCCCTTTATCAATTCTAACCTCCAAAAGGCACCTGAAATATTATTAGTTCTTTAGGCAAATGGTAATAGGACAGCGCGCATGCGCACTACCAGGCCAAACAAGACCTCTTTGGAAATATGAACTTTGGTAAAGAGGATCATTTTCACCATCAGCCAAAGATAATAACCAGCGACAGAGACCGCAGCTCTCTCTTTCTGATCTGGTTAGAGTTCCAAGAGCAGGTTGAATAATTCGTCTTCGCGTCCTCCCCGTTTATCTAGGGCATAAAGTCAGGAGCAGCACATCAAAATGCCGAAATCTAAAGGTAAATGTAGGGATGGCTATATGTATTTCAGGTAGGGGCAGAACAGATTTTTGCCCCCCCCCCCATGAGTTCCACTCGCAGGAAAGAGAGTATAATAATATAAGAACGCTCCCAAATAACTCTTAGTCTATTCATCTCATTTCGTAAGAGAACCGAGTTGTTGGAATGATAAGCGGGAAAAAGTTTTCCCTAGCATCCATTTCTGTTATGGTGCGTAAGTGCCGCCCTTCGAAAATTCAGTGATCATTGAATTGGCTTGGAATTCGTAGACTCATTTGAATTGTCGTTTCACCACATAGGTAGGTCCCCACTGCCCCCGTGGAATACCAATTGGCAACTGGGAGTACATGGGAAGTGAAACAACGGGTCCCCAGAAAAAAAAAAATCAAAAAAGCACACTTAAATCTTTGGTAGTTCATAGGCTACTTCCTTTGAATTTAGAAGGGTAAAGGATCGAGTAAATAAATAAATGAGGAGTTGAAGAAAATTCATACTAGAAAATATATTCGTATTGTCACGACATAAAACTGTTCATTTTGTGACTTGAAAGAGTTGGAGCAATACCCCTATCCCCTTGCCTCTCCTCCTTTCCCTCTCTCTCCAACTCCCTTCCCCTCCCCTTTCTCTTCCTCAGGCTACCCGACAGTACATTTTACTTGTGAAGTTGTAATATTGTCATATCTTGTCTCGCCAGGTCTTATGGAAAGGATCAAGGATGGGGAGACCGTCATTTGTGCGGAGGGGTATCTCTTTGTTTTCGAGCGTCAGGGATACCTGAAGGCGGGTCCGTTCACCCCCGAAGTTGTAGTGGATCATCCCGAGCTTGTACGACAGTTGTACAAAGACTTTGTACGAGCTGGAAGTGACGTAGTACAAGCTTTTACGGTAAGCTTCATAGGGAGGATGAACGCCAAAATGATATTGCCAAATCCTTATAATAATAAATCCTTAATAGTTACCAATTTCAAATATCCTGAAAATATTTTTAAATAATTGGCAGAGAAAAGGATTCTTCTTGCTAGACGTCCACTAAAGGCTTTAGATATGAGGTGCCAAATCTCCACAACATTATTTAGTGTTCAGATATGCGGCGCGACAACGACCCCATAATGTCAATTCTCAAAATAATAAAAGAGAGTTTTGTCAAAAGTTGTGCAGACATACTCATAACAACATATTTTGCGCTAAATTTTTAAGAATTTAATTGGTCTACAGCTTTTTGCAGCCAGACGACCCCCCCCCCCCCAATTAATTAAATAAATAAGAAATAAAGTCTCCTGCCTCGGCGACATTTGTTTTTGTCGCCTCATACCCCGTTGACTTAGACACAAACAAATGTTGTGGGGATTTGTCTCCCCAGCAAGCCTTTAGGATGTCATTTTCTTTGATGGAAATGATGGTGTAAGAGAGACATAGTCAACAAAACAAAATTATTGTTTTTTAGTTACTTCGCTTCATGACCCTCATCCCTTCATGGACTTTGTAATGAAAACTGAAACGTCCCATATTCAGTAATATTATGGAAATTTATTCACGATGTTTGAAACCCAAAGAATGGTAAGACTTGTTTTCAACGGGGCGTGTAAAACATTTTAAGTACGTCTAGAATCAATGAACATTTGATTACACTAAAATGGCAACGAAAAGTAATACGAAGTACTCACTGACAATCAAAGAGGCTGAAATCTGGAATTTTCTGACAGGTTAAAAAAAAACACAATCCGGTTTCGCGGGATGTGCATATTACTTCAAAATCTCTCTACCGATGAAAAAATTAATGGTCGTATGAGTCTGTGTGCGGGGGTGGGGGACATTAATTCCCCCCTCCCCAGGACTTCCACCCCAAGTACTCAATAGTTTGATCAAATGGTTGCCTCCTTCATAGTTTTGAAGCCCATTTGGCCTTTACTCCTACCACAAGGCTTGTAGTTAACCAAAATTTCGATTTTAGTACTCCTACCATTCTTCCGAACTTTAAATAAGATAATCTTACTTGGCTTTCAAAAGGCCATTTGTTCGAAAATCGGGTCACAGTCGGATCGTATAGTGTGCGGCGAGCTTAAAAATCCCCACTTCTTTCAAACGTTCCTTGCTATGATTACAGTATTACGGTCACCGTAACAAGTTTAAGCTCGTCGGACGGGAGGATGAGCTCGAGAAGCAGAATCGTCTCGCTCTCAAGATGGCGAGAGAAGTCGCTGACGAAACAGGAACACTGATGTGCGGTGATCTCAGTAACACGTTCGTCTACCAACCTGGGAATGATGAGGCCATTGCCGAGACTAAAGCCATGTTCAAGGTAATGCTGGAGACCAATTCATCGTCTGCTAAGCCAGAGCGGTTCCATAATTTTGTTTGAAATAAAATAAACAGGCAAACAAACAAACAAACAAACAAAAACCACGAAACAAATCAAAACAAACACTTCAGCGAAATCAAAACAAAGCAAAAAACAAAAAGCAAAAACAAAAGAAACAAAAGATAAAAACAGACAAAGCAAAAACAAAAACAAACAAAACACCCCCCCCCCCCCCCAAAAAAAAAAAAAAAGCAAAAAAGCCCCAAAACAACCAAACAAAAAAAAAAAAAAACCCAAAAAACAAAAACATGCAGACAAAAGAAATAGTCTAGAAAGAAAGAACCAGCCCGAGGCCTCTGGCACTGGCCTCTGTTGAAATTTAAAAAAAGAAGATATCTTGACAATCAGTTGAAAAATATATCTTGACAGTCAGTTGAATTCGTTCACTTTGCTGCTGCATCTTTTATTTTTCTTCTATTTACATTGTATTTACTGCATTCCAAACTATACAGGAGCAAGTCGAGTGGGCCGTGGATGAGGGGGCCGACTTCATCGTGGGCGAGACGTTTGGACACTTGGGAGAGGCTTTACTTGCAACCAAGGCCATCAAAGAATATGGAAAGGGTATTAAGTGACTTAGTCTTACGCTTTAACCCACTCGTGACAGGAATTATTTAAAGCCTTATTTTATCAGCTTTTATTCTTCAAATTGGCAACACCAACATTTTTATTTTATTGCTACATTTTTCTTATAAAACGTCATGTATCTGAAATGAATATAAATCGACAGAAATTATGATGAGAAGTCAAAAAGTTGCCAATTTGCAGGGGAAAACGGTGATTTTAAACTTTCTATCACATTGCCAATTTAAGGATTTTAATGCTTATTTTCCTTTAAAAAAATTTCAGCATCAAACAACGAATATTGACGCAACCAAAATGGGCAGTTTGTGTAGAAATTTTTGCTCTTTCTGCTCATGTATTTGGTATGATTTTTAGGGCTTTGCATCAAGAGATATTAGGCCAAACCACAAAATGTGGACCTCTGTCACGAATGGGTTAATACAGAGTCAAAGTGTACAAATCACAGTAAGACATTAGTTGTTCCGTGTGTTGGGAGTTCCTCACTGTATTCTTTCTATAAAAAGATATTGCGATTTGAAATACACTCTCAGATAACACAGAGGCGACTTTATCATGTTTATGAAGCATGGCAGAACGTTTTCGCACAAGCTGAAGAGCACATGGGGGGGGGGGGGGATGAAAACATTCTAGACATGTTTGAAAAAAGAGAGTAGTGTGCCCAGTAAATGCAGCATTTATATACTATTAAATAAATTTATATATTATTTGGAACATTCTCAACGTAATAAGCAGTTTGCATCGGTATGTTGAAATAAAACCAAACCGAATCCACTAATTTAATAAAAAAATCCTCTTACCTGTTACCTGTTCATCCTTCAGGTGTGCCCGCTGTGATCACCATGGGATCGCACTTCGCCAAATATTCCGCAGATGGCACAGTGTCCACCGCCGACGACGTTGAATTCAATGAAGCTCTCCGACGTCTCGTAGCTGCAGGAGCCGATGTCGTCGGGTTCAACTGCATGTCAGGACCCACCTCCATGCTGCCACTGCTGGAGAGCGCAGTGAAGGCAAAAATCGGGGTACACATTCAATTTTTTTAAAATTCTAACGCCAAGCTCATATGGGGCGTCATTTGCTTGCGCTAGGATCTGGCTGCGTCAGCGATATACAAGCCACTTGTGCCTTGTGAAAAAAGTGATATCTTGTGACAAGTAATCTATTCTATCCTCATGCTCCCTTTACTCCGATTTGCTTCATCTGATAATGTTAAATAAAGACACAAACGGACACCTTTATGAACATGTGAGCTCTTTCTGCAAATTCCCGGTTGGTTGGTTGGTTGGTTGGTTGGTTAGTTGGTCCTTGATAATGATAGCACTCTTCAATCTCGCGCCAGTCACTTTCGAAGATTGGCGCAGGCTTCGGAAAGCCCACGAGCGACACAGTTTGGGTGAAAATTATATTAGTGGTCACAATTAGTGTGGTATGGTAACATGTTAGTATCTAAGTTCTTCTTTTAAAAAATGATCGTGACTAATTTTAATCATTCACTACGATATCAAGATACGCAAGCAGTCAACAATTATTGGAAAAGAGGGAGTTAATTGCGATTGTTCATGGAAAAGCCGCAAAGGATTTACCAAATATTACTTCATGATCAGTTATATAAGAAAATGTCAAAGATAGCTTAAAATGCTATCTAAAACGATTAGTATCATATAGCCCAATAATTCACGAGTGAAAATTGGGTTAGATGTCAATAAATCTTTCAGACTGGGATTGTTCAATTTGATTCTCTCTTTCAAGAGACGCCTCTCTTTGTCGTATTTAGAACAATATAAAATAAAATGTTCAATCGTCTCAAGTTCTTGACACTCTTCACAGGGACCAGTACCAAGCTGATTAATTAGAAAAGGGTAATAATTTAATCCACATTTACCGACTCTTAGTTGCTGTTTCAAGCATTCATCTCTTGCGAGACAAACCCTGTCTATGCATGGACTTTGTAACATCTATATGTAAAGCATATAGAAATCTACTGTGTTCTGAATTGTTCCATTCCGTTTGCCATAATTTGTTGTAACAGATCAAACGAGAGGCTACTACTTCACTTTTTGTGTTTGGTATAACTATGTCTATACATTTTTCATTGCTCCTTTTTTGGTGACCCGATCTACAATCACTTTGCCGTTAATATTGCAGTGTGAAGGAATCCATTCAAAAGCAAATATTCTTCAAATTCAAAATATTGATTACAGATAAAAAATTCATGAACAATAGCACATCTAATAAAATATGAATCTATCATTTGTGGAACTTCCACGCCGAACACCATATCTCGAGCTCATGCTTGAGCTCATGTTCCGTAAAGAGCAATTCCACAACGCGAGAGGGCAGCAGCAGACGCCAAATCGGCACTCTGGGTCGTCATACTGCGGTGTATACACAGCTTTGACAATACATAAGTCAATAGCGCGTTATGTACATTCGTTCGATTTTTTTCTAGTGTGGACCAACATATGCAGATTTCTTTAAATGTTTGCAATGAGGAATAATCAGGGAAGTTAAGGTCGCAGCTGTGTGGTGCTCAAATGGCACAGCAATTGGAGAAAGCTTAAAAATTGGAAGCTAACTGAGTGCGAAATTCACTCGCCTGTGACTCATGAAACCTGTTTGTGTGAGAAACCGTACTCCCTACACAGTTTTACTGACAACACTGATGGGAAAAAGTAACGAAAGTACAAAAATACGTTATACCTTCATCCTGTCAGATATGACCATTGTCTTACGTCATCTACCCATGTATCCATGCTTTATTTTATTGATCTAGAATAAAGTTAATGAAACAATATGGGCATACCTTATATCTTTCATTGATTTTGTACACAGAGCCAGTCGCGGTCAGCGCATTATCAACCGCAGCTATTGCGTCGCCAATAGAGGGCTAAATACATAAATCGGAGATGGAATTGGTCTATGATATACGCTATCATTCTTATGGTATGTATGGGTAGCCCTAGGTTTCGAGAAACGAAATATTAGCAAGGCTGTGAAGCTTTTACTTTCATAAATTAGAAACAGTGATTTTGTACAACCTCTCCTTATATTTTTTCGTTGATATTTTTTACCCTCCTCTTTATGATACAACTATTGCTTGAAGTATTATCTGATTATTACTCACGGTGAATCACAATCGTCACCTTTTTTGTTATTTGTGAAAAAAAAATGGCCTTTTCCACTAAACATGTGACTATTTCCCGTTGTCTGTGCACTTTACAGGCTCCAATAGCTGCGCTGCCAGTGCCGTACAGGACAACTCTCGAAGAACCGAACTTTACTCGTATTAAAGATCCCGTGACAGGTATGCATTTAAAATGGACATGATCATGATGATAAGGAGCGGACTAGCCACTAAGACTTTATTAAGGGGTGACCCCCCCCCCCCCAACCAAGAGCAGCATGATATAGGCTTGAGGGCCGGTCGATAAGGCAGACCACATGACAAGTCCTTATCCATAAGGACTTGCACTCCGTCCCTGGACATGGTTACTGGACATGGTTGCTATAAGCTCCCTGAATTAGAATCTAATATTAAAAAAAAAAAAAATAATAAATAAATAAATCCATGCCTTGCAAATAGTATAATCATCTCTCTAAGAAGTCAAATGAGTTCTAAAAAGGCCAACTGTACTTTAAAATAAGCTCCTAATCTTTCCGTTTTCCACTGTTATAGCAACGCAAGGATTAATCCGATTTTGCGTCTTCCTCCTTTTCCATTCAAAGACATGAGAGAAGGGTTTTAAAGATATATGAAAGGTGAAAAATAAGCTTAATCTGAATTATGGCGTAGGCCTACTTTGCTCTTGGAAAAAGGATTCAGACTTGACGCCATATTGCAGGCACTGAATTGTTATAATACATCTATTATATTGAAGTGTCGAGCGTGTAGGCCTATTAATTATCCTTCATATCTTCAGGCAAGATCGCCATCCGACGACACATTCCAGATTAAATCTTTTCTTTCCTTTTCCTTCTCTTTTTTCTGTTTTCTTCATTATGGTTTGGTTTTTCTTTATTTTTGTTTATTTTGCTTGTTTATTTTGTTTTTGCAGGACAAAGAGCGTTCCCTGTCGATTTGGACTGCCTCCTGAGCTCTCGCGGAGACATCGTGAAATTCACTCAACGCTGCGCCGAACTCAAAATCGCATACATGGGACTGTGCTGCGGCAACTCGCCTCACTATACTCGAACCATGGCCGAAACTCTGGGGAGGGTCACCGAGGCTTCGAAGTATTCCCCAGACATGTCTCTACACGGCTTTTATGGCACGAAGGCAGACAAGGTCAATACCTACTACACCAAAATGACCACAGACCTACCGGAAAGTACACGTTTGACGGTGAAGGAATAGAGAATAATTAAGAAGAAGACGAAAAAGCAGTTTATCCTCGTTTAAATGGTTGGAAATAATGGATGTTAAGAGTAATTTAACTCATTTAGTTTACTGATGCGACAGTGTGGTAACACGCTGTGTCACCACACTTTTTGTGTACAAGCCTATGGGGTATAGGGCGACAAAAAATGTCGCTGAGGCATGCAGGACACACTTTTTTTTGCTCCCTAGATACACACAAATCTTATTTCTAAAAAGTTAGCGCAAAAAAAAAAAAAAAAAAATGTTGCCATGAGATTGCTTGCGCAAGTTTTGACAATATGCTCTCTTACTGCATATTAGCATATGTGGTGACACAAAGCCCCACCATGTGTGAAGACGAAACAGTGTGGCGCCACAGTGTGTTACCACACTGTTGCATCATGTGTGAAAGCACCTCAAGTAACTTTTCCCCCCTGATCACAATCTCTTAGTAAGAGATTGTGATCAGGGGGGAAAAAAAAAAATCTGAAATTTGATAAAGAGATAATAGTCAATATGGTTGATTTCTAGATCTATTAGATTAAAGGGGTGAAAACTGGCAAATACTCGTTAACGCCATTTACGTCTTCTTTTCCGTACGCCCCATTCACTCGTACACAAACTTTGTGCGTCTTACGCGTACGTCGGACTACTGCGATTCTCGGCATGCTTGCTCTCGAAGCTCCATTCGTTTGTATATTATGTGCAGTTGTCAGAAAGAAGACGTAGATGGTGTTATCCAGTATTTGCCAGTTTTCACCACAGAACTATGTTTTTGTTCGTTGGTTTTTACCCACTTTTAGATTTTTTACGGAATTTTGGATTTGTCCCCAAATCAAGTCTAAGAATTTGCACAGTATAGAGGCATTTTTAGCTGTTTTCTTAATACGCACTCTCAAAACACTGGTAAAAAATATAAGGTTTGGTTAATATATGAACCGACCAACTGCTGGTTAAAAGAAAATTGCTTGTAAAACGAATGGAGATTTCTTTTAACCAACAGTTGGTCGGTTCAGATATTAACCAACCTTATATTTTTTTACCAGTGTTTTGAGAGTGCAGGGGCGGACTGAAACTTAATTATGATAATAATGTAACATTCATAAAGCACAAAAAATATTCTTTGAAGAATGTAAAAGTGACCGGCTAACTCAAACTGACCGATCTTCACACCAAATTAGTGCTTCAAATGAGACGGTGCGGCTTATAATGTGAGTCAGGGCTGATGTTATATGGGGTGGTGCAAATTTTTTTATGAAATGGCGCTTGATTCAATTGAGGCTGCTGGATCTCCTGTGAGATGACTCTGAAGTTATGTAAGATTGAGCTTAATTTTATATAATATGTTGCTTTTTTATAATTTGCTTGACAATTTCTATAAGATATTATGGCTAATTTCATGTGAGACGGCGCCGATGTTACATGGAAGGTGATGCTGATATTTTATAGGAGATGAAAATTTGAATTTTAGATTTTTAAAAATGTTTTTAGGAGATGGTGGTGATTCCATGGCACATTGCACAACATAAATGGCATAGATTTCATATGATCATTAAGCAACGAATTAATAAGAGATGGCTTCGAATTTATAGGAGAGATGGCGTAGAATTTTAGAATGGCGCAGAGTCCTTTATCAAAGAGTTTGACCAACTCGATTTCAGTGGGTAACGAGATGACGCAATTTCTAGCTATAGCCTGAACGCAATATGCACCATGTTGTGCCCTACTGGAGCCGAGTTGACCAAACTCTGTAATAAAGGGCTCTGCATGGTGCTATGGAAATACATGGGGCCCCATCCCCGGAATCCACCGCTGTATATGGTTTTCTATCTGCTAAACTCGTGGATTTTATAACCAAATGTAGTTAGTCCATCATTATCTCTTTTGCTTAGAATTTATGCAATTAGAATGTATTTGTTTTGCATGGGATGATGCTGTTTATTTTTGTTTTCGGCCCATGGTAGATTATAATTGACACTGTAGTTGATGTACATGTATTACTGATATTTTTGTTTTGTTATACTTTATCTACTCTTCTGGATTGCACAACCACAAATAATTCTCATCGTTTGAATTGACATTTTGCGTTCCATAGGACGATGTGCCATGACCTCACTTGCAGTGGATAGTTCCTGATAAACATGATAAATTGATCGATTTTATCCCGGTACTTGTAGGGTTAGAAGCACTGAGTGGTCTAAATTCAGCTGCATAAATTCCATTCGTTTGAGCTTCATGCTTTTTTTTCTTTATTTTCTTTCTTAATTTTTTTGGTTGCTATTTCTGGTGGAAGTGATAGTAGTTGAAAGTATAGTAAATCTTGATTTTTAAAATTACTTACTGCTAATCTCTGTTAATTTTCTTATATGTTGATTGTTTTATATTTTTGGATGTTAATGGAATCAATAAAAGATCAAAAGTACTTATTATTATGATTCTTTAGGAGCTAATGATGATTGTCATTATAAATAGGTTATAAACGAAATTGCAGCAAAAAATGCTGATGTGGTTTTATATGACAAAAAAATAAATAAATAGGCGCTTCAAGGGGGGGGGGGGGGGGGGTGATGAACCGGAAGCGTCTTTCAGAACTTGCAAGACATTCTTTTGAATGGCTGATTTTTTTCTTCGATAGCCCTAACATCGACGTTCTATAGTTTTGATTTCTTTTTTTTTTTCCATTTAACATTTTAAACAGCACACGCATACGTTGGTATGAAAATGAATACAGCACATTAATTTATTTATATGCAATAAAACAGCAATGTAGATAAAATGCCTTGGTCGAGGGCATAAGTGCCGTGCGGGGATCGAACCCCCCGACTTTCGCGTCTCCAGTCAAGCTCCTTAACCCGCTCGACTCCGGCACCTCTGCGGAATTGAAGTCTGAATAATAATGTGTTTAGATCGAAGATTAAGTATGAACTATGTTCAATTATGATATTAATTTCGATAACACAATTCCTCACATGTATCTAAGGGTCTAAAGATACTGTTTGCACAATAACCGTAAACCATGTTAAACAAGCAGTATATACTCTAACTGGTTTTCCCATTAAGGCCCCTTTCGAAACTATTATTTGCTATAATATTAATTTTGTCAAGGGAGGTGTCGTAGTCGAGTGGTTTTTTTGACTAGAGACGCGAGAACCGGGGGTTCGATCCTCGGCACGTCACTTATGCCCTTGAGCAATTATTGGCATTTTATCTCCATGCTGTTTGATCGTACATTAAATAATATTATCGCGCTATAGGCATATTGATACCAGCCTGTGCATGTGTGTTTCGTTAAAAAACTGTGTTTCTTTAAAAAACATTGTCGGGTGTCGAAAGGTTTTGTAGAGATAAGCGACTAAACTATGAATTTGTTAAGATTTCTAATGATGGATCACCACTAGATCACATTAGTTGATTCCCCCTCACCACCGGCGTAAATACGTTTTGAGGAAGGGGGGGGGGGGGGAATGATCGACTTTTTTGCCGAAATTTCTTGCGTGAATTCACGCTTGAGTATACACACACACACACGCACACAGCTGTACATCACTATACTACCGAGCACAACAATTGGACTTCTATTGTCCCCTGTCCTCTCAAGGCTGACGGAATAAACCCAAATCCTTTGTTTGACAACTGAGGACTATTGTTTACCAACCGAGGACTATTGTTCTCAGGAATTTTCTTTGTTCACTGTCCTCGCTTGCAAAGCTATACAAGTGCACCCACACACACACACACACACACACACACACACACACAATTCTTTTATTTTGCGAGCGAGTGAAAAATAACCACTTTTGATTTTTAAGAGCATTTCAATGAAAATTCCACTACATAACCTTCGTTTATGAAATTTTTTGGGAAAAAATTCAGCAATTAATTACAATATCATTTTTCCTTAAATGAGGGGGGATATTTGTACACGCCATCCCCCCTCTCGAAAAGGGGGGGGGGGAACATCCCCCCATCCCCCGGGATTTACCGCCAATGGACTCAAAGGTTGAAATACTCGAAAATTTCAGCAACTGATTAATTACAATATCATTTTTCCTTAAAATCAGTGGGGATATTTGTACACGCCATCTCCCCTCTTGAAAAAGTGCGGGGGGGGGGTACATCCCCCATCCCCCGGGATTTAACGGCAATGGACTCAAAGGTTGAAATACTCGACTGGGAAGAAATGATCAGGAAAGGATTCCAGGATTATTTATCCAGAGAGGGCACAAACCTCGTAACATTAACATAACAGCAATATTTTTAACTGCCACCCCCCCCCCGTCCCATAATATCCATCATTATGACCAATGACGTAGGAGGGGGCACTTTCAGCCCGTGCCGGGCTCCATCCCCTCCTGAAACCAGCATTTATGCTCCCTTTCAGCCCTGATAGTGACGTTAATTCTTTCGGGGAGGGGGTTGCTTGTCAGAGAATTTCGAAGGGCAAAGGGAAAGAGTGTGATGACCTTCCCCCTTTCTTTTCTGCCTGCAATTTGCAAGAGTGGTTTTAAAATTTTGCAAATAAAAGTAGTATAATACTGTAAGCTCATCTGCTTAGCTAGCCCATCTTGAGATCAATGCCCGGACACGCCACTAAATTCATGAACTGATCTTGCTTCCGGTAGGCCATTATACTGTGTCTTCCGCTGTTTTATGGTAAGTGCGGAGGAAGTGCAACATGTCATGTGCAAAGTAAAACATAATAAAAATTAAGTTTTGGATGAACTTTCTAACCATTCAATGGTACTCCTATGGAAAGTAGGTCGACTTTAAAAATAAAACTAAAAATGCCATTTTGAAGGACTATCGAAAATCCAAAGTGACATGAGCGAAACGAAATTACCTAGACGAGCTAATAAGAAGAAGAAGAAGAAGAAGACGAAGAAGAAGAAGAAGAAGAAGAAGAAGAAGAAGACGAAGAAGAAGAAGAAGAAGAAGTAGAAGAAGAAGAAGAAGAAGATGATGATGATGAAGAAAAGGAAGAGGAGGAGGAGGAGGAGAAGTTATTCTGCAATCAAGCAACTATTTATACCATTGCTTAGTTGCTCCTTGATTCTAATGACTCTGTTTTACATTATTTTGACTGTGTCAATGATAATTTGGATGAACATGATGAAACTTTTCGCATACTCACTAAACGATTCTGATGAAAGAAAGTCCTGTATCGTTGAAATAGATCTTATTAAAGAATCTGAATGAAATTGTGACACTTTAAACAATTTTTAATGCAATTTCATTCATATTATCTGGGAATACCAGTTGTATTCAATCAGGAAGACTTAAATTATTGTCCCTCACCCAGCTTAAAAAGGATTAAGAATGTAATGACATAATAATCCCTGTGATATCAAATGTATTGCAAATAGAGCACGGCCTTTCCAGAGTGAAACATGACACTCGAAGTGCAGTAGTGCCATTCAAACAAATATGCAGCAATCTCAGAGCTTTCGAGGCTTTTAATTTCTAACTCCTGGCTAAAAGCTTTCCATAAAAGAAGTTAACTTCTTAAACCGTTTTATTTCTTCATATTATCTTAAATCAAATCATCTCTGGCGCATTTGTTCTTTTTTACTCCAGACACTAACGTATTTCACCATTATATATTTACTTATGCAATATTACATATGCTTACCTCTAATAGGTTTGAGAGAACTATATATGTGCAATAGAACTGCCTTAACAAATCATCCTAAAATAATTCCTAGCATGCGTACTTTGACAATATTATGCTACATTGTCAATCATCTTGACAAAATAATACTAGTACTCTTTATCGGTATAGGTCTATAATCTTGATAATGATCTTGCCCATGCAGACATGGCTTATAAAATATGAATTACAGTTTTACATGTTCACGCCATGTACAATGATGTCATTTAAAAAGCAGCATAGTAGCTTTTGAGTGGCTTATATAGTGGACTGGGGCTAAAATGTGCTACGGACGAGCCAACTATCCGGGGAAACTGGGGAGGGGGTGGGTAATTTGTGTGGAGGTTACTGTCCTGGGAAAAAAATATTGGTAATTGTTTTATTTGGCTAATGCCCTACATGGCAACCTGTCTTAGATATTTTCCGTAGGGGGGGGGGGGGGTGGTACAGGGGTAGTTGTCCATACAGATAAGGGCTGTGGGAACATAAAAACTTATTATTTAACATGGTAGGGCCGGTTGTGCCCCAGTCCTTTGAAACCCATGTTATATACACCTTCAAGAACGTGCCCCCTTTTTTTCTAAATGGAAACCTTTTATGACCATGTAACAAGGATTGCGTACTTTGAGCAGTGGTAAAAGTATTGAAACATTGCCAAAGTTCGACTTTCTGATTATAAAAAAAAAATTAGATTAAAAATCTTTTCTTTCCAGTTCAGTCAACCCACTGTACCAACGTAATTATCACGAGAATTCTTCTGATGCACAACTAGGTCGGGGTAATTCTGCGTGCCGTGCGTGTATTATGTATGGATCCATGGTATGCCACCGCCGTGTGTTTTTCATGATCATTTCAGCCAGATTTGATGCATTCTGTTTATCGTTATGGTTTGGTAATTCCCACATAATATCTGGGCACGTGCTCTCAGATCAACAGCAGAATCCGGCAACCTCTGCATCAAACACAATAGTATACGGATCAGGCGCCCCTTGATCTTCACACGCATTATGATTTTCGCAAAATTTCCGCTATTGAATGTGCTGAATAATGCATTAACATTTGACTGGCCTTTGTCCTATAAAGCAAAATGGGACCCTGGTACATGAATGACTATTTATAAAAGTTTTATAAGCAGGAGCAAGAAGGGAGCGGCGTTATCATTTGATCTGTTGTTGACTGGAGTACGCCAAGCAACGCAATCTCTTCAAGATGTCTAAAGTTAAAGGTAAGTAAGGCCTTTGTATCAGCGAGAGACTTTTTTAAGTGTGTCTTTCTGGCTTTCTGTCTCTCTGTCCAGTTCTGTCTCTCTGTTTGTATGTCTGTCTCTCTATTCCCGTTTGCTAAACCTTTCATTTTCATCTAAAATTACGGCCGCTCTCTGCTTCATTCATTTTTTTTTTTAATAAATGATTTTCTCTCTCTTTTCCTCTTCACTCTTTTGCCATTTCCATCAGGGGTTCGGTACACATTCCTTTCTTAAAGCATTCACATTTCTTTAGATTCTGCTTGTAGTATTCCGTTTCTTTGCCACACAATGCATTTGACACGATTAACAAGAATTTATATGTTTGCACTGATCTCGAATCTCTAATCATAAATTGCCCCACGGTTACTTGACGAGCATTAAATATAAAATTTCTGTTGCTAAATATTCTTTCTCATCTACACACACAACACAATTTGCTCCTCTTTCTTCCTCTCCTTCCTCCCTCCCCCCCCCTCTCTCTCTCTCTCTCTCGTTTAGTTGATCTGAAATGAACAGGTTATGTAAATGCTGCAGATTGCAATTAAATGATCAAATCTTCCTCAACTAAAATTTATCAAATCATCAATTTTTATTGACTGTTCCATAGTACAATAATGTTTTATTTCTATGTTTATACATCGAGGAACTGTCGTGTCAGGCTTCTAATTCTGCCTACGTGGATAGCACAGTAAATTATGATACACTCGATAGCATTATACCGGGTGTCCCAGAAAAAGCGGAACGGTGGATTTCTACTTTTTTGCCTTCAAAAAGTGAATAGTGTTCTTACATCAGCGAGTAAAGCATCTTCTACCAAAGAGAATGGTCCCAAAATTATGATACACAAGACACTCGATAGCATTATACCGGGTGTCCCAGAAAAAGCGGAACGGTGGATTTCTACTTTTTTGCCTTCAAAAAGTGAATAATGTTCTTACATCAGCGAGTAAAGCATCTTCTACCAAAGAGAATGGTCCCAAAATCATTGAATTTCGTGAAGTAATTCTGATTTTATGCCCGTTTCTTAAAATACACACATTTTCAAATTTCGCACGTTTTTGAGACAGATGAGAGCAGAATAGTGTCGGGAATGGCCTTTCATATGGCATGTTTTGTTACTGACATGCATCAATGGGCTTTCCTCAAACATCGTATTATGGAAAGGCCGTCCCGACACAATTCTACTCTCATCGGACACCAAAAATTTGAAAATGACTGTATTTCAGGAAATGGGCGTAGAATCAAAATTACTTTACCGAATTCAATGATCTTGATATCATTCTCTTTGGTAGAGAATACTTTACCAAATGACGTAGAAAAATTCCATATTTTTTTTTAAAGGCAAAGTACTGAAAATCCGGCGTTCCGCTTTTTCTGCCACACCCGGTATACGTCGTGTCGAGTTCTAAGCTTGTAGTTCGTGGGCCGAATTCACAAAACTATACGAAAGGTCGAATCTAGCAAATGCGAACATGGCATTATAAATTCCCATGAGCGACGAAGCACAGGAATCTGAATAAATCTTTTGCCGAATACATTTTGAGGAGGTTTCTGGAGGTTTTTATTGAGTCGCTTATCTAAATGGAAAAATTATGGGAGAACTTTTATCTGGGGATCATTATTACAGACTCTTTGTCTCTCATAAATCTCGGTTGTTTTCTCAGAGGTCTCTCAAAGGTCTCTCAGAGATCTTAGTCTCTCGGAGTCTCTCGAAGATCTTCTCTCGGAGGTTTCACAGTGGGTCTTTCGAGGATCTCCTTGGGTCAACGATGGCTAAAGTCGCACAGCGGTCTTCGTGAAATTTGCTGAAAATTACTCTTTGGTCCCGCAATGATCTTGCAAAGACTCCGGAGCGATTCCACAGTGACACATTTTTCTCCGGTCTTGGAGACCACTAATCTTGCCAAATTTTGGTCTGTCAGTAGTTACTCAGTGGTCTCTGGTCTGTGGAATCGGGGCTTCCGACATCATCATAAAATCCTTTACGAGATCTTCCTTTTAACAAGGAATCATTTCAAATTAAACTAATCATTGTTCATTTTAATTCTGTTTTCTGTCCAATCGTTGCCATCTTTTTAAAAACAACCATATAGCCTTCTTTTACAGCAAACCAAATTTTATCATGATATTTAAAGTTATTTGCGTTTAAAGGGGTCAAAATTTGAGCCCTTTCCGTAAAAAGACAATACCCCTTCAAGAAATCTTGTTTTGAATCACTGTAAATGTTTTATAGACTAACTTTCAAGCTTTCTTTTCAGTGGGAAAATTTCGTCAGTACCCCAATTTTGGTGAATCTCTCCTTTCGACCAATACAGGTCTGCTAGAGCGCATAAAGGATGGGGAGACCGTCATTTGCGCGGAGGGATATATATTCGCTTTCGAGCGTCTGGGATACTTGAAAGCAGGATCGTTCGTCCCCGAAGTCGTCGTGGATTATCCCGAGCTTGTGCGACAGATGTACAAGGACTTTGTACGAGCTGGGAGTGATGTTGTCCAGGCATTTACGGTAAATATATTTTATAATCAATTCATATTCTTTTACATGTATTTAAATCACGCCAAGTAAAACTGATCCCTAGTTTCTCGACGGAATATTTTCTGATTGAGGAGGAGGGACTTAAATTTTATGTAATGTTTTACAGTTTTTCCCCCAAAAAATTCAAATAAAAATGTTCTTTTTTCCCCCAGTGTCATTGATATAAATAACAATGTAAAAATGCGTGATAGAAATAATTCTAAGTTCATTGTCTAGATGTTATCCGATTACTATCTATTTCATTTCAAATTAGAACAAAGATGAAAAATAACAACAAAAGAATAGGCTGGTCGCAAAAAGGAAAGGGGGGGGGGCGAGAAACTAGGATTTATTTTTGTTCTGTCATATGTCTGTAAAGGTTGTAATAATCGAGGTAATTTCATAATGATCGGATGATCATATAAGTTATGTAATGTGTATAAGCCAATTTCATCTCCAGTTATGTATTTGGCCCTCTATCGGCGAGGTGATAGCTGCGTGTGTGATCGTGCACTGACCGCGACTGGCTGTGTACAAAATCAATGAAAGATATGAGATAAGCCCCGTTATAAAACGGGTTCAAGGATGTAGCCAATAGCGAGTGCGTATGCATGTCACGTGTTCATGCTTTAATTCTACGCAACCTTCCAGCCGTGCATTTTTTGTGCACCACTGTGCATTTTGGATGCATCACTTACCTCTAGCGCGTAAAAACTGAGACACGCGCCTTGAAATACGCGTTCTTCTAGAAGTCTATCACAAGGATTTTGATGCGCTTACTCAGGGGCGCATCACACCGGCTACGCTTGTGATGTCATAGGAGAAAGCAGGGGGGCGTTTCATGAAACAATTAGTCGGTGGTTTTCACCGACTAATTTGCTTTCAGCCAATCAGATGCGAGTATTTTTAGTAGATTATAACATTTGTCAGTGATTTTCACCGACAAAACTCTTCATGAAACGCTCCCCAGATTGCCTCCTTGTCTGTGCGATCTGAGGAAATTTGGAGCGGTTCTAACAAATTTTCCACTACAAAGTCATACTGCCTACCCGTTTTATAAAACAAATAATGCACAGATTTAAATTCGTGATGTTAATGGCGATGCAGGCGTCTCGGGTATTTACAATATCATGCAAAAGCACTCGGCGCAAGCGCCTCGTGCTGGTCGCACATTGTAAATACCCTCGAGTGCGCTGCATCGCCACTAACACACTCACATCTGTGCATTATTTGTATAATATTATTTCATTAACTTTATTCTAGATCAATAAAATAAAGCATGGATACATGGGTAGCTGTCGTAAGACAATGACTATATCTGACAGATGAAGAAAATGTTTTAGTACTTTCGTTACTTTTTCTACTTAGTTTTGTTAGTAATTGGCCAGGAAACCTGTGTAGGGAGTACGGCTTCTCACACTGAGTGAAAGGCGAGTGAATTTCGCACTCAGTTAGCTTCCAATCTTTAAGATTTCTCCAATCGTTGTGGCATATGAGCACCGCACAGCTGCGACCTGAACTTCCCTGATTATTCCTCATTGCAAATATAAAAAGAAATCTGCATTGTTGGTCCAACATAGAGAAAATCGAACTAAAGTACATAACGCGCTATTGACTTATGTACTGTAAAAGTTGGGTAACACACTGCAGTATGGCGACGAGTCTGCTGCCCCCTCGCGTTGTGGAATTGGTCTATATATCTTTGATCTCACCAACCCTCCCTAATCAGTAATTTGATAAGGGGTCACGTAAATATATATTTAAAAAAAAATACAATCCATGAATTAAATGCATTTGAACAGAAAAATTATGGATTTGGAGATAAATGAAAGATGTGTTACGTCGAACATGTCGAAAGTCGATTTCGGAAAAATCTGATTTTTTTTTTTTTTTTTTTTTTTGGTTAGGCTATAGCTTGCTTTTGTGCCCCGAGATTGGGCTCGGACCTGTTCTGTTTGTTGCTAGGTCTAGCTTCCCTGGATGGCGCAAATTAAATAACTTGCCGTGTACACCATGTACACTGGGCCTTACAGACACTCACATCATTTGAAAGGTTACAGCTCGTTATTCCGAAGGTTTGTTATTCCGAAGGTTCGTTATTCCGAAGGTTCGAATACTCCGAAGATTCGTTATTCCAAAGATACGTTATTCCAAAGATTCTTTATTCCGAAAATGAAATAAGGTTCGTTATTCCGAGGGTTCGTTAGTCCGAAAATGAAAGAAGGTTCATTAGTTCGTTAGTTATTTTCGGATTAACGAACCTTCTTTCATTTTCGGACTATCGAACCTTCGGAATAACGAACCTTCTTTCATTTTCGGATTAACGAACCTTCGAATTAACGCCATAAATGTTCGGATTAACGAGCCCTTTTTCATTTTCGGACTAACGAACATCTAGGTATACGCAATTTGTGTGTTTCGGAATAACGAACCTGATGATATACTGGATTCTGATTCAAAGTTGCACTATGTCAGTACTATGGAAACAGGTACAAGATGGGCGTCGTTGATCGCTCCGACGACCTCGAGAAACAGAATCGTCTAGCTCTGAAGATGGCGAGGGAGGTTGCGGACGGCACTGGGACCCTGATGTGCGGCGACCTCAGTAACACGTTCGTCTACCAACCCGACAATGAGGAGGCTATCCAGAAGACGAGAGAGATGTTCAAGGTAGGCAAAGATGAATGGAATATAGTAGTAGTAGCAGCAGCAGCAGCAGCAGTAGAAGTAGTAGTAGTAGTAGTAGTAGTAGTAGTACTACTACTACTACTACTACTACTACTACTACTATTACTACGTACTACTACTACTACTACTACTACTACTACTACTACTACTACTACTACTACTACTACTAGTACTATTACTACTACTACTACTACTACTACTACTACTACTACTACTACTTGGTACTACTACTACTACTACTACTACTACTACTACTACTACTACGTACTACTACTACTACTCCTACTACTAGTACTATTACTACTACTACTACTACTACTACTACTACTACTACTACTACTACTACTTGGTACTACTACTACTACTACTACTACTACTACTACTACTATTACTACGTACTACTACTACTACTACTACTACTACTACTACTACTACTAGTACTACTACTACTACTACTACTACTACTACTACTACTACTACTACTACTACTTGGTACTACTACTACTACTACTACTACTACTACTACTACTACTACTACTACTACTACGTACTACTACTACTACTCCTACTACTGTAGTAGTAGTAGTAGTACCTGGGGCTGACGCCTTTTTTTTTTTTATCAACTTGTGTTGACCACACCAACGACGCGTCGCGACGTTACGTCGCGACGTTACGTCTCGGGCAAATCGCATGCTAGGACTGGTCAGCAGAAACCTACGTAGAACATCACAAGAGATCCGCCAACAAGCCTAGGCCTACTTCTCTCTTGATCGACCACATCCGGAATAATATAACTCAGTCTGGAATCCACATGCCTACAAACAAATTATCCAAATTGGAATTGTCGAATCTAAGCAGCAAGATTCTCCCGCCAGAGGTATATCGTCAACACATTGATTCAACCAGGATCAAACAACTTTAATAGGAGAACCTGGAGAGGAGAAGAAATGCTGCCAGCCTCTGCAAAATGTACAAGATTCTACATAGCATAGTAGCCATTAACATGCACAGCACCATAAATTACCATTAATCGACAGCAGTACACGACAGTATCATCCACACAAGTTGCTGGTGATCCTCTCTCCTCCCAGCTGTACAGGAACCCGTTCTTCCCTCGCGCATTAGCTGCTTGGGGTGGGTTTCCTAAAATGCCCTTGATACCACTTCACTGGAGGCCTTCAAGGGAGCCCTCTCACTCAGCATTAAGACTAGGGAGCTGGAATTTTTACTTCACCAACCCGCACCTATAACGCACCAACTAGCATGCAGTGCAGACGAGCAACTATTTTGTAATTAGGACCCCATGGAAGAACAGTTGCATTTTGTAAATGCTACTGAAATAGGCTATCCTTCATTATCACAAATTTTCATTAATTGTCATATATTCATTGTTTTTTTTCATGTTGATATGGAAATAGAAACAAACAATAAAAACAAACAAACAAACACTCTACACCCAGGTGCAAATGCATGGTACCTGTGAGGATTTCAGAAAGCCAACGTGACTGTCTCTGCCATTGCTCTGCATGTACGGATGTGAACAGTGCGAATTGGTAGGGAAGCTTGCTAGGGAGCGGAGATGAGGCACATTCGTTTTGGGACTAGAAATGCAGTTATCAGGGGTAATAAAAGTAACTTTGCAAAGTGCATTGAAGTATTAACGTATTAAAAGGGCTATGCAAATGAACAATAATGTTCATTTGCATAGAGGTGCCGCAGTCGAGTGGTTTAATGCGCCTGACTGGAGAGGCGAAGGCCCGGGGTTCGATCCCCGGCAGCACGGCACTTATGCCCTTGAGGAAGGCATTTTATCTACATTGCTGTTATCGTCTATCAAATAAAGTGGTGTGCATACTGATACCTACGTGTGCATGTGTTGTTGTTTAAAAAACCAACAAAAAACAAAACATTATATCATGATTATTGTTATTATTATCTTGGTTGGACAGAAAATGTTTTATGAACAAAGCTGTCAGAAGGCATATGAAAATTGAGAACCGGCATTTAATTTCCCTGAAGAAACAACGTAGCTGGTATAAAAGACGGTAAATACATGAAAGCGTACGTTAACTCCCCAAAAAGGATTACTTTACTGCTTTGTCTTAAAAGTTAATGTGTTCAGTTCAGTTCAGTTCATTTCACTTTTATTCACTGTTTTCAATCGATCATAAACATAAAATTATCAATACAGTGCATAACAAAATTAACAGAAATAAGTAATGACAGCAGTAATAACAATGTTTTTTTCATCGATATAAATCAATATTGAATAATCAATCATAGAAATGCACATATTTGACCAAAAGCAAAATAATAGTGAGAAAACAGTTGGACATGTTGAAAAGCAAAGCTCGTAAAACACATGCCAAATAACTGAAATGTAGTCTTGCTTTGATTGATCATGTGATAACAATAAATCGATAATATAATGATAAAATAATTTTATAGTACACCAGATTAAAATCAAGAATATATTGTAAAAAAAATATGAAAAGTGTATTGGTGATACGATATCACATCACCTGACTGAGATTAGGCCTAGCCTACAAACCTTCTCTCAATTATAGACGGGGGGCGCACAATTTTCGAATGTCTATAACACGAGCATTACACGATAGGCCAAATTGGGTCACACCACTGACAAAGGTTGTAGCTGAGCGACAATTTCGAAGTAAACATCTGTGTAATGATAATGAAGACAATTTTTATCTTCTGGATGTTTATAGCTCTGGATTTTTTTATAGCGCCTATGACATCGACGATTGATGCCTTTAAGCACTTTACATGTTTGTATTGATATATGAAGTTTAACTTTAATAAAGGATTAACTCATTTGAATTAATGTTATTTCAGGAGCAAGTGGAGTGGGCTGTGGACGAAGGAGCCGATTACATCGTTGCTGAGACTTTCGCGTACATTGGAGAGGCTGTTCTTGCAGCACAGGTCATCAAGCAAATTAGCAAAGGTATTCGAAAGCTAAGCTTTTCACCCTTAGCAAGATGTCTTAACTGTTAAAAGATTTCAAAGGAAGAAAACGGAAAGATATCTTGTCATGCTTGTGGGCCATTTTATTTTCATTATTTTGATAATATTTTGGTGCTGTGTTTTGGGACAAATGGGAACAGATATAGGATAAACCGGAAGATTTTTTGTATTTTAGCAATCTACAGAAACTGAAGTAGTTCTATTGTGTACCGTTATCAATAGAACTACGAAAAGAAGATTAGAGCTGCTTAAAGACTTGTTGGAATCAATTTTCCGCAACCCCGATTTGTTTTCTTTCTTTCTTACTTTTTTGCTTTCTTTCTCTCTCTCTCTCTCCCTCTCTCACTCTTTCTCTTTCTCTCTCTCTCTCTCTCTCTCTCCCTCTCCCTCTCTTTCTCTCTTCTCAGTACCGGCCGTCATCACGCTGTCGTCACACGCGAAATATGACAGTGAGGGTCGACCCTGCACAATGGATGGGGTCGAAATGAATGAGGCGCTTCGGCTACTGGTGGAGGCAGGAGCTGACGTGGTCGGATTTAACTGCACGCGAGGACCAGAAACCATCATGAAATTGATCGAGAGTGCTGTCAAAGCTGGCATAAAGGTTCAATTTGATAGTTGTTATTAGTTCATTATTTACTTTTTCTCTGTCGCTCATCACTTAAAATCAATGAACTTATTTTTAAAGTTTTATGGATTTCTCTTAACTGTTGTCAAATACGTGTTCAGAGATAGGATTTTCAATGAGAGATAAGAAAATGGGATAATAATAACCATGGCGTCCCCTTTTGAGTTTATTTCTTTGTCCGGTATTACCCGTCACGGTGAGGTATAATTAGGCCTACTCATTCTCTTTAGCCATCTCTCAACAGAACAAAAAAATAATAAACATTAAAACAAACAAAACAAAAACAAAAACAAAAACTAAAAACATATAAACAAACAAAACAAAAACAAGAACCAAGACTAAAGCAAAAACAAAACACATGTCACATAATGCATGTTAACGTCATGAACGTAGAGAACATAATTGTGATATTTATGTGGCCAAGCTTGTGCCTATTACTCTTAATTAAAGTGCCCAAGAAATTTCTCCATTCTATCAGACTTTGAGATGTGAAATCATTTTACTTTACAGGCACCATTAGCCGTCCTCCCCGTCATCTACCGGACCACGGATGAATATCCATCATTCTATTCTATCCCGGACCCCAAAACAGGTCAGTACCGTCAATGCCGTAACATAGGGGG
Source organism: Echinometra lucunter (assembly GCA_029962745.1). Classification (NCBI taxonomy): domain Eukaryota; kingdom Metazoa; phylum Echinodermata; class Echinoidea; order Camarodonta; family Echinometridae; genus Echinometra; species Echinometra lucunter. The sequence goes on from CM057160.1 coordinate 10,093,898, forward strand.
GCTACTTCGAACGCAGTTTTACTGAGCGCAGGGGATCGTGATCATGAGCAAATCAGGCCCCTATAGAAACACGTGTTAAATAGAAGTGCATTAAAAAATCATTTACAAATATTCTTTCGACGAAAATAGTCGATTTACAGAGTACCAATAGAACCACAAAATTGCGTGGGCCTACTTCATGTATCCTGTTTATCAAACAAATCCTGTAAGGGCTGAAATGATGATTACCGCGAACCACTAGGCCCTACTTTTCACATGCAGCTAAAAGGTTTTACAGCCAGTGGAAATGCACCGCAGATCGAATTATCCCTTTTAAGTAGACCGAATCATCCAAATTTCAGCATAGAGATAAACATGAAAGAATATGACTTCCAATAACCACCGAGTCTCCTTTGAAGGATTTACAGCCGACAGTCAATTCTATGTAGATGTTTTGTTCAGCTACAATTACATAATTTTACTAACACCAGTCCACCATGATTGTCCCCCAAGAGATCAATTTGATTTACTCACGTGTGCAGCTCTGTAATGCCCATACCTAAGGGGGCGCCATTTCGGATGTTGTATTTTCATTAGTGCGTGTCCCAGTTAGCACAGTGTTTGTTCAGTCATTTTTTTTGCCATTTTTTCCTTCTTATTTGTAGTGTTATTGTGAGTCTCAAAAGGCGCATCAAACACCCCTTTAAAAGCTGACGTAGCATTATTGTCAGGAAAAATATGAAAATGACGGCTCGTAAAGACATAAGAAAAGTTGCCTTGTTCCCTCCGCCCATCGAAGGTGGTGCCGATGGCATGATAGTTAATGTATTTTTGGGTTGTCCGTCCGTCCGTCCTTTCTTCCGTCCTGCTCTCTTGTTATCTAAAGAACCATCAGAGGTTTGAACTTTAAACTTGGTGTTACTATGTATCTCCATATAGAGGATCTGATTAAATTTGGGGTTAAATAGGTCAAAGATCAAAGGTTATACAAGTCATTAGGATGAAGTTCAAGATTTTTAGCTTTGTTATCACCATATCTCAAACTACTTTGTTTGCATGAACACCCCAAATTTTGATCACAAAGTGGTCAGACTTTTGGCTTCTTTGGTCAAAGGTCAAAGTTCAAAAAGGACATTTAACATGTTCCTGGGCCCCGTTTCATAAAACTTGTTATCAGTAACAATTGTCACATCTCTTTGACGAATATGCTTTCAGCCAATCAGATGCAAGGACTTCAGTAACTTTGTTACTGATAGCAAGTTTTATGAAACGGGGCCCTGATCATCACAATCTTTCAAAAACAGTTTGAGCAAACTCAGCCAAGCATGAATTCAATTGAAATTAGAGACGCAGTCGCTAGGCCCAGTTCCATAACTACCACATTTCTATGAAAAATTTGCTCTCAGGCCATCATATGCAAGTATTTCAGTAGCTTGTAACAGTTATTGCAACTTGTTATTGATCATAAGTTTTATGATTTTGATTTTGCCATCATGGAATGAGCAGTACATCAGAATTATGGCAGGGTCAAAAGTGAAAAGTTGAAAATTACACTGAAGCACTGGTTTTGTTATGGAGATCACTGTGCGAGTAATTTTTGTGTAGATTGTTGAGATATTGTTCCCCAAAGTCATCCATGAATATGTGAAATCCACAAGAATCCGAGAATGATATTCATACATGTATAAAGACATGTCATGCAAGCTTCGGTACTATTCGGTCATCAGCCATGTCAACTTTCCGAAGCATTATTGTTTTAAAAGCACGGGCAATAAGGCAAACTCAAAGCTACACTATGAACATGGCGGACAAAGAAAGCGGACAAAATAAACAACCTCTCATTCAACCCTTCACAATAGTTCTGGTAGTCAAAAGCACATCCCTTCACAGCTATTATGTTTAATCATGTAGTTCCAGGTGAATATGCATGTGACACCTGTTCCCACATATTTTAGACAATAGCAGTGAAGAGATGTTCTTTTGACTACCAGAACCATTGTGAAGAGTAGAATGAGGGGTTGTTTATTTTGTCCGCTTTCTTTGTCCGTCATGTTCATAGTGCTAGAGTCCTCTAAAAAGATGCTGCAGTGCGGTTTGAAGTACATGTAAGTGCTGGGACCATGTCCAAGTGGAAAAGATAGTTCCGAGAAACTAGGGATGTCCAAGAGAGACCAAGGGATGGACGTCTAGTAACGAGAATCATTTACTGAGCAAGAAGATGGCTTCAACACCTTCTCGGCGATTTTGGATCGCGTTGCGCGACATCTTTCTATAGGCAAGACTTGCCAAGCAATACCAGTGCATTTTGCATTTTTTTTTAAATTTATGACATTACCGCTTTGATTTACTGCAAATTCCACAAATGAAAAAGCTTAACAAATTGCGTTTCATTTTACATAGGAATAAACACACTTTCTAATACTACTAAACGTAGCAAGAAATATGTCATTAGAGATATAATCGAAGAAACTTGAGTTTCCAAACTTTTTTTTTTTTTAGTTTAGGACGAATTTGTCAAGAGCATGCACACTCTGAAAACAATCTAGTTAGATATGAATAGATTACCGGATCAGACGGTCATCAGGATGATTCTATAGATTCTAGCGGAAATGACCAGAATTCTAGTAGAAATAAACAACAGATTTACTAGAATTCTAGTCAAATTCACTAGTCTAAATTGAGTCAAGTTAGTGTTGGTGCCCGTATGATCCGGTGATCTAGTCAAAATATTTTCCCAAAGTCTAGTCATATTTAATGGAATTGTGTCTAATTCGACTAGGACAGTACTAGTCAGATTTGAATAGCTTTGTGTTTACTGTGCACTGTGCAGAAGTATCAAACAAGGTCCAGTTAGCAGAGAAGTGGTGACTTTGTCGACAGTCAATAAAAGAAAGGAAAGGTAGTTTCTCTCCTGGCTCATACGGCCCATCCAGTGCCTATGCAGCTTTAACTGATATCACATTTTTAAGGGGGGAAATAGGCATGCAAAGAAATGATCTTCTTACTGCATGATTTCGTCATAAAAGTGTTTGAGTCAAAATGACGTCATTTTCGACGATCAAGCGGCAACGTAATGAGGATTTGCATCGTGTCGTAGGATAAGCCACTTGGTTACAGTTGTCTGTTCAGTAAAAAAAAAAAAAATTCTTTCCTCTCACCTAACTTAATAATGCTTGCTTTTACTTTACCCGTGATTTATATTTCGTTGCCGACATTTTCTCTCCTCTTCTTTGATAAGATACCTCTTTTTTCATGAATTTCTGCAGGTGAACGAGCTTTCCCCGACATGGACTGCCTCCTCTGTTCGCGACGGGAGATCGCCGATTTTGGTCAACGATGTGCCCAACTTAAGATCCCATACGTGGGACTGTGCTGCGGAAACGCTCCTCACTACACCCGCACTCTAGCCGAATCGTACGGACGCCGCCCCGAGGCCTCAAAGTATTCGCCCGACATGACGAAGCACGGGTGGATGGGATCGAAGAAAGGCGTGGTCAGTGAATATTACACTTCGACGTTCCGCGAATGTAACAAAACATTTTAGTCCAAAAGATTACAGTGGCACCATTTGTTTTTCGTATTCTGTACCAAGAATAGGCCTATCATTCTGTTTTTGTTTTTGTGTAAAAATACTGGTGATATTTCTTTGTCCTCTTTGATATTACGTATTGAGTGAGACCCTACTTCACACTCGAACTTCACTCCGGGCTTCACACTTCATTTTTTAGAAATGGAATTTTAGAAAGTTGCGTATAATTCTTTTGCAATTTTGTGTATAGACGAATTATAGAATGGTTATTATCCATTTTCCGACTACCATACGGGGATACCGGTAGGCCTAAATGATATTGCAAAAGTTATCTCTTAAGAATGCTCTTAAGTGCTTCTTAATTGCGAACCTAGATTAGTAAACGCATTATGGTAACGGTAAAACTCTTTTCTTTCTGCTGTACTTGTATACTTGTAAAACTTACCATTAATGGTAACTCTGCCATCAATGATAACTACCACAGTAACATTGCTCAACAGCCATTCAAATTCAAGGTTTCTATGGAAGTTACCATAGATGGCAAAGTTACCATCCGTGGTAAGTTTTATGCAACGGGGCCCAGGCCGGGGACCCCTGTATTAAGCCTATGGAAAATGGAGAATTTAGTAGTCAACAGATTATCAAAGGAGACATGCTAGGTAACAATGCGGGTATCTTTGATCTTTGTATCAAATTGCACTGATATTTATGCCACTCATGCCTGAATCTGGGTTACATCGACCCACACTGTATATGCGTCATGCATGCATTGACTCCTAACCTATTCCCGCCATCGTCTCCCGGTCTTAAAGTTGTAAATTCAATCACCCTTTTTCCAATAAAAATACATTAATCTCTACACAAAGTAATGTACACAATATGTTTGTGATATGAATTCTTTGCACTGCAGCACCGTTTATGTATATCTCAAATCATTGGATGGTAAACATGGTAAAAGCGGTATGAAAGAAGAAAAGCTCTATGAACTGATGAAAGAAGAGAGAGAGAGAGGGGGGGGGGGCAAAGCTGAATTATACGGTACAGTGACGACATTGACAATCTTCTGTCTCATTTCCTCCGTTTTCTTTTTGTATATATTTTGTCTGCTTTTTTCTTTTTGATACAAAGATCAAATGCGCAACGCACCGTTCATCTGGCGGAGTCCTCATTGTGTGACTGAATCTGCAACTGTAATATATACTGCTGTTTCACCTACCTCTGTATCATACATTCTTCTGTTTTCTTTTCTTAACTTTCCTTTTGCTTTCTTGAGGAATCCACGTCACTACAAGCATTGCCTTTTTGTGGATTTCTCTTTTCCAGTATCATTTCTTTTCTTTTAATGCACTATGTCAAGCAGGCATTTAATTTGTTTTGATGTTAATAAGAGGAAAAAATGTTGTATGTTAATTTACGATATTTCTGTTTAAAAGAAGAAAAAAAAAATGTCTTGTGCTATACTGGAAATAAAACCTGAACTTGAACTTGAACTTGAGTTCAAGCACCAAAGAAGGTTTTTACAATGTACATCAATAAATGTGTTTTTTCTTTATATAGAACATGGTCTTATGAGAACAGAAAGTGTCTGAAAACCGCTACAAATATGCTGAAAAATAAACTTAACCGCAGCAGTGGGCTACAGTAGACCACGAGTCTAGATTTTCTCACGGGCCGTATATGTATAAGTAAAAAAAGTAATTAGAATCGGGGAAACTGGAAAACTCATTACCTGATTACTGATGAGAGGCGAACATGGTAAAATGTTCAACAGATCGTGGTTCTAAGTATCAACATTTTCATGGGATGCCATTTCCTTCTCTTCTTCTTCTTCTTCTTCTTCTTCTTCTTCTTCTTCTTCTTCTTCTTCATCATGTTCATGCTGCTGTACTACAACTTTACACAGGATGATGCCAACACAACGCCCAAGTAACTCACCCACCTGAAAAGTGTCCCTTCAACCCCCTTCCCTGGTTCGAATGGAGCACAGGCCAACCCTCCTGCCAAGTGGCGGGGGCGGAGGGGGGGGGGGGGTGGCCCCAGGAGGTTTTCCTGAAAGACTGATCATGTCGTTCCTCTCCAATAAATTCCGATGGACACGATAACCCAGGTGCATGCACTAATCACCTCATCATGCACATGGTCTGCCTTGATGTACCTGGATGAACCTGGATGTAGCCTATAAAATGTGTCGAAAGATCATTTTTTATGATTTCCTGCAAAATAATCAATCAATCGGTAAAGAGACGGACGGAGGTTTAATCTGTTTATTAGTGGGTACAAAATCAAATTTAAAAAAAATAAATGATATAATAAACACTGTCTAAAAATAATCAGCAATATTAAACTGATGATCCAACAGGGAATTAAAAACAAAAACCTTAGAAGTTGATAAACGTTTGTGTCCCACCCGCTGATCGGGGGGGGGGGGGGGACAAAAACAAAAACAAAAAACCTAATTAAGGATACATGTTTACACACTGTTATGAAATAACTTTTCCCTTCGTTCCTTAGGGGCAACGCATAACATTTGAATTGAAATTTGAGGTTTAAATTTGTGTAATTTTAATGGATTTTATAAACTGGATATTGTTTTGTTTTGGGTTTTGTTTTGAAAATATCAAGCATCATCACTTCGGGTCATCAAACGACTGCTAAAGCATAGCTGTGAGATCCGACCTGGATCAGAGGTTGAAGGGAATATCTCTGACGTTCAGATGGCCAGTTCTTCCTGTCTCGTCTGGATGTCATGTTGCCTTGTAAGCCAGAAGGAGGGGAGCTGCTCTACTTCAAGGGTTTGGGAAACCGAAGGGTCACCACTCTCGTCCTCTGATAAATACTAACATGCATTAAACAAAACCTCTTAAACATTTTGGCGCTTCGTTGAACACGAGACAAAAAACAAAGTTTACGGAGACATGGTTATTAAATGACTTTTCTCCGTGGACGAGTAGTCCAAATATCCAGAGGAAACACATTTAAGAAAGGATGTCCACCGGCTTGGGCACTACAGTAAACGCTGAGGAAAACGAATCCAAGGCAAATATGGCATCAGCATTTTGAAGATGCGGTTGGCAAAAATGTCAGAATACACGTAGGCGCACATTTTGTGGTCCCTTGTTTTTCCTTTCTCCAATCATTCTGTGTATTTTTTTTAATCCGCTGTAATATCCTGTCTCCTGTTTGGTCTACCAGATGAAGGAGGGTAAGCCTTTGAGGGTGGAAGAAGAATTCGATGACATAAGTAAATATGTTCGAGCATAAGGGGTTTCACAACGGGCCTTGTGTAGAGTTGCGTAGTGTTGCGTAGCGACTACACCGAGCTTACGCGACCGTACGCCGTGCCCAGGCCAGCCTACGTAACAATACGCCGAGGGACGCCGAAGGACGCAAAAGGAGTACGCGAGATGGACGCATGTTTAATTTTTTCGCGTACTCTCGGCGTAGAACACTGGAACACAGTTTTTACGCGACACTACGCAACTGTACGCCATTCCTAAGCAAGTCTACACAACACAATGGTACTGTACGCCATGCCTACGCAAGAGTACGCAACCCTAAGCCAATCCGACGAAAAATTCACACTTCTTCTTATTCGTGCAAAAGCTTTTTCGACAAAGCGCGCAGCAACATTATCTTTTTCCATGAGTAACGCAGCCTATTTCGGCGTACTCGGTACGCAACACTACGTAACTCTATCATGTCTATGCAGGCCCGGTGTGAAACCCCTTAGGTGACGGTTCTTTATGTTCCTTCTAGTGTTTTTGGGACATGCTCTCTCTAACAGTCCCTGTTCCTCCTAGCCTATGCATTCCGTTCTTGACTTCGCGTCTTGAGTTTTTGCTAAGTTATAGGCGAAATATAGGGAATTCTGCCAAATCTGTTGTCAGCATCACAAACATGACAAAAGTGTGCATGTGTTTTTGCTTTTTTGAATGCTTGTGGGTGTTTTTTCGTTTCGTTTGGCAGAGACTGCACCCGTCCAATTTGCATTCAAATACAAGGAGTGAATCCCCCTCCTAAATCCTGAAGTTAGATCAATGTCCCTTCCTCGGCGAAACCCTGAAAACAAGATATCTTCCACTTTCCTTTATCATCTAATATTTATTTTTTTTAGAACTCACTTAAGTTACATTCATTTTGTTTATCACCTTTCCAATTAAGTGTTACTTAGGCGTGACCAGTACTTTGATGGTAAAATGAGAAACCTAAGTGACGTTGGAAAAAAATAATTCTGTTGATCAAGGGAGCTGTTTCCGTTTTGAGATTTGAGTTTAAGCTCGAATCTCAAGATAAATGAAATCCACATTTCCTTGTACAGCTTTATATACTATGACTATATACCAATACCTATTTGTGTGCAGTGCTATCTTTTTGTTTTGATACACCCAGTACAGCCAGCCACGTTTGTGCATTCGCCGGATATCCGGAGGTAGAAGGTGTTACCGGTGTAGGTCGATTATGGTTTTGGATAGGTATCCGGGAATCAGATGATATCATGTCATTATTGTTATACCTACCGACCAGAAAGCAACGATTGTTTGAAGAGCTGCAGTCCAGTTGGCATTTTCTTTCGAAAACAAGAAGTTGTCACTTCGTAAACCTGCATTGACTTTTCACTGGTTTAATAAACCTGTTGTTACAGAGAAACTGGAACGCGAAGCTAGAGAAACTCGGCCGCAGTCTCATTTGTTGAAGATTACTTACATTCTTTTTTTTTTTTTTTGGTGTTGTTTGATATTGCATTTCGTCAATTTGTGACTTATTATACCTCTATCGCTGCCCATGACTAGTAGTTTTAAACGACGAAGTGGAGTGTGGAAAAATTCTTTATAAGACATTCTTGTGCTGTCGTTGAGTTCCTTCTGCGTGTCCGCCAATACCGTTTTCAACACCCGCCCAGAAACCAACGCTAAAGATGAATTTGATTTTGAGAGACTTTGGATTGTCAGATATATTTCTGGCACTCCTTATAATCTACAACGCAGGATTATCGACTTGCTTGCCTACGATTACAGAGGGCCCTGAAAGTCAAACTGTTAATCCTCTAGACAGTGTGACATTGAGATGCGTGGTTCAAGACAAGTCTGAAGAATACATAGTGGCTTGGATTCGAGATGGAGTAAGAATCACGCGGAACAATAACGAAAGTCTGGATTCCCAGCATGTTGACACTTCCCGTTATGCCTTGGATGGTAGCTGGGCTGAGGGAGATTTTTCTCTCACTATTCAAAGAGTTACAACGAGAGATGCAGGAAGATATAAATGCGTCGTTTCACGTGCTGCTGGTGGTGAACTAGGAGCTTCCACAGAAGCGACACTCACTGTGGAATACCAGCCCGACCTTGGATCCTTTACTTGCTCGGCCTCGGCTGATGTGTTGAATCTTCGGATTGGCTACATAGTTACGTTCCGTTGCCAATCTGATAAGGGGAACCCGCCCGCATCTCTCGCTGCGACATATGATGGAGCGCCAATAAATGCAACCAGTGGAGACACCGACTTTCAGAAGAAGTTGAGTTATGTCCAAACGATTGGTATGGAGGATAACGGTAAGGTATTCGCTTGCAGGTTATCCCAAGAACTTCTTGATCAGCCCAATCTTGCTCACTTGGCCCTCTGGTTGTTAAATATCCACCGATGGACATTGATATTACGACAAATCCCGACAAAGTGTTACCGACAAACACTTCGGGGGTTATCATGGTCAAAGTTAATACTGCTTCACTTATTTTCAGCTGCTCAGTCACAGCAAACCCTGAAGCTATCTTTTCATGGACTGTTACAGAAGCACAGGGCTGCTCAAAAGGAGAACATCACACTCCCACAAATGACGACTTGGTGATAACGAAGACTACAATGGCATACGATGGTGCAGTCATTACATGCACTGCAAATAATTCTATCGGGGTACTGACGAAGTCCATTACGATTGAAGTGATAAACGATGATCCGAACGCGTTTTGTTATTCCACGCCCAAGACCCAAGACACTGCACCGACGCCTACGGAAGGCGCCTGTGACTAAAACGACGGCGTTGACGACCATGCATATCATCATAATCATCATCGCCGCGGCTTTCCTTATCGTCATCATCATTCTTGCCTACATCGCGTTCAGTCGTCGCCGGGAGCCCCCGATCCAGCTTACGATGGTGGGTGGCGCCGAGGACACGCGTTCGATCGCCGAAAGCATCATCTTCCATTCAAGACACGCCACGCCTGTTCCCGAACATCGCAGCAATTCCCTGGGACGGATGCAGAGCAACTTCAGCACGATGTCCTACGACACCCAGAGCATTGATTCCGCCACTGCTCTCATGCACCTTCGTTCTATGGAATCCCCCGAGTACAAGGCCAACCCCAAACTGACAGGATCACCGACCCATAAACCAGGCGGCAAGTACGGCAAGGAGATCCAAGTGGACGACATGGACAGATCCCCGTTCCACCGAGTCCAAGCGACGGAAAATACCTACGAAGGGTCGCCGAAGAGAGGCAGTCCTCCACCACCCAGCGAGAAATCCGCGCTAAGTCGACAACCAAGCGAGCACAAGTACGAGGAATGTCCTCCTCTCAAGAAGTATACTACCCATGCGAGCCAGACTGATCTTGCATTTACTGATGAAATGCTCGCAGAAGAAAGGGAAGAGATATCCGACTCTAGTGACACTGATGACGATTTTGATTACAGCCCTAAGAAGCAAAATTTTAGTGTTAACAATTGCAATATAAGATTTGCTAAACATACTGAAGTTTAGCATTAGTTGAGTCAAAATATAATAGTAGACAGGTAGAATATACTGCAAGGACAAACTAACCAGGTCATTTCTAGTCACCCATAAAAGAAATACATAGGTTTTGACGTTCTAGCAAACTCACTCGTTTCATACATTACACGTAGTTGCTATATTTGTAGATTTTTTCGTAGATACTTTTTCAAATTCATTGAAATGTTTGCAGTTCTCTTTTGCATTTTTGAAAGTTTTAGGCAATCTCTCTCTCTCTCTCTCTCTGTTTTATTTAACAACTAGTTTAGATGACCGTATACATGGGTAAGAATATAGATTACTTTTCTCTTCGTACTTTGTGCAATTCGGTGGTTATCCATAATTTAAGGACATGCGCAAATGATTCCACTTTAGTCATTATCATAAATTTTTTGCAAATCTAATTACTTGTCCCTAGCAGGCTAATTATTATCAGACGATTGCATACAATGGAACGGGATGATCATTCACTAATCATTTCGAATGAAATATTAAGGGGTCACATATTTATCCCACACAAAATTTGCTTTCTGTTAATACTGGTATTTTTATCTCTCAAATTTTACTTTTTTTTCTTAAGGCAGAATTGCTTTTCACTTTTGTACTAAATGATTACTATCCTCATGTGACACCATCGTTTAAGGATATTCCAGTTTTTCTCATTTCAGTTTCCATGGTTACTACTTTGCTTTACGCAGTTTACTCTTGTTAAGCTTCATTCCATATTGCTACTACAGTATATAATTCTCATACTATTGCTACGGCTACTGATATTTTTTCCCATGAATACAAGGTTTATTTTTCATTACAAAAATAATAAAACGTATTTCATTACTTTGGTGTCATAGTTGGTGTCAAAAATTAGAAAAAAGTATTTTGTTCTCGAAGACGTCTGCTACAAAACAAAAGCAGAAGGAGGGACAAAGATATACTTAATGAAGGTAACTTTGTTTTACCCAGTTTTACCCAGTTTCCTCTTGTTAAGCTTCATTCCATATTGCTACTGTATTAATCGGCCTGGAATTATCATAATATTGTTACGGCTACTGATATTTTTGCTTTTCATAAACACAGGGTTTTTTTCATTTTATTTGAATACGTATTTCATAGCGTTGATGTCATAGTTGGTGTCAAAAATAAGGAAGAATTATTTGTTCTTGAAGTAGTTTGTTACATAACAAAAGCCAAGAGTAGACACGGTAGGTGCTAAGATACCTGAATGAAGTAAATACAGTTGATTATTTGTAGCAATATTCATCTAGAGCTCTATGGAAAGAAGTTTGACGTGTAAACTAAAAGCTGCCTTACATTTTGTAAATTTTTCATTATCAGTATCACTTTATTTATTATCGATGTAAAGTAGGATCGTATATGACGATGGTATGTCTGGGATTGAGAAAAAACAGGAATCTCAGTAAAGTGCGAAATGATAGGTTCTAGGTATCGTTATGTTAGGCTGGCTGCCAGGTTGAATAACTAACAGTATTAGGATCAAATGTTTGCAGAGGGTCGGGTGGGTTTTAGAAGTGGTGTTCAATATGAAATGTGAACAGATCATATGTTTCAAATGGCATTTTTTGTCATTTACGTATAAGAAGCTGCACAAAATCAATTAGGCTGATATTTTAGACTCGGCACCACAGTGGATTGTACAGAGAAGGGTTTGTAAGTATTTCTATTTCCAAAGAATTGTGTTGTATATTGATGTAATATTATGAAAGGAGTATGTAGGTATATTGATAACTTTGTACATGTAATTGAGAAAGTTTACATTTGTAAAGGTTAGCTGTATAAAGTTTGTAAACTTGACATGTAAATAAAATTAAGATAGTAAACTACAAAGCGGCATTTTACTCTTTCCTGAGTCATGCTATAACTTACGTTAAAGGTATCATACATTCACACTGATCTGAATAATCTTACCAATATTTGGTATCTGACTTCATGTTTAAACGTGAAGCCCGCCTCACACTGCACGATCTGACTGCGGTCCGATTTTGGAGAAAAAATTGTTATGGCACTTGATACGAACATTCAAACATGTAAAATCTTAATGATCAAAGTTCCGAATAGTCGTGTGAACACTAAAATCGAAATTCCTGGCAATTGAGAGCCTCCCTGTAGGAATAAAAGGGAATTCAATTCCAAATCGTAGTGACGTCAAGGCAATCATGCGATCGGCTAAGATTTGAAGCCGATTTGGCCTTTACTCCGACCACAAGGCTTGCAGTTAACCAAAATTCGATTTAGTATTCGTATCATTATTTCGAAGTTCAAATAAGATAATTTTACTTTTTTAAACTAACGTATTTAATGCAAAATGCCATTTGTTCGAAAATCGTATCGCAGCGGATCGTGCAGTGTGAGGCGGGCTTAAGACTTAATCTACTACAGAAAAACTCTTGATAACTCTTCATAGATAGGTCGATACGTAAATAAGGAAAAGGAAGCGGTTATTGATACACGAAAGTTTGGCGAATCATCGATATCATGATTATTACTCCCTTATTAATACCGTACATATTTCTTATCATTCATAATGTTCATTATAATAATGATTCATTCATGCTAAGCTTACTCATGGGTTGTAGCATTCATCGTAAAGGAAAATATCTATGGCACTTTTTTTTTTTCAAAATTGACTTAATTTTAAGTGACTACTCAGTGAACCCATTTCCACTCAATATGATCGATTGCAAATAATCATAAATAGAAACAAACAAACAAACAACAAGTCAGGAGCAAAAGGAAAACAACATTGAACGTTTTCATAAGCAAAATCATAGATATATCATGCAGAAGGGTGCCAGTAAACGAGGCGGGTGTGTAAAGATGTGTGGGAAAGAGAGAAAGAGAGAGAGAGAGAGAGAGAGAGAGAGAGAGAGAGAGAGGAGGGGGAGGGGGGGGGGAAGAGATCAATTAGGGCCAATGAACAGTCCGGGAGATATGAAGGGGAAAAAAGGAAAAGGATAAAAGATGGAGAGATTGCTCGATCAAGAGATAGTCAGAGAAGGGGCTAAGTAAGAAAGAGAGAGAGAGAGAGGGGGGGGGGGGAGAGAGAGAGAGAGAGAGAGAGAAACAATGAGATAGAGAGAGGGAAAGACAGGGAAAGAAATAACGTGGGATTCGCTGATGACACCGGAAGGAAATGTCCTTGTGCCCCGGATGTTAGCAAGCGGAAGATATACACATATCAGTAGTACAGCACTGAGTTCTATCACGTTGTATGCTACCAAAAACCACGACCAAAGGTAATTTTGGTTCAACAGTTTGCCAGATACTTTCGTTCTACATGTTCTAATATGTAAGTCTAGGAGAGGCATTGCTTAGAAGCATATAAATCTCACTTATTTAATGCCATATCCATATCCAAGTCTTGTTCAATTTCAGATGTATTTTTTCCGACAATTTTAAATTCAAATTATACAAATCAAGCACACATGTAAACAATCAAACATATAAGTACACATCATACAGTGAATAATATCATTAGATAACTGACAACACTGATGGGTTTTATATGTTCTCTTTAAAAGCCTAGCCACTTTAACATAAACAATCATAAGGAATATGACCCTAAGACATTAAATTTCTGATACAAACGGCTGGACTTACTTAAGAGCTGAGCTTGTATTTTTCATCTGGAATCGTGGCACACCGTTTTAGATCTTACTTCAAGCATTTAAGAAAAATGTATTCGTTATCGGATATCAGGTTTGGAACCTTGTTTGATGTAGGAAATCGTTCTTATATCGGATAGAATGGGATGAAATAGAGTAATGATTAAATGCAAAGCTCTTAGAAACGTATTACTTTAACGCTATACGAATGCAACTGTTATTTCTGTTATAATCATTTTTATCATATATTATCATCTTCATCCTCCTCCTCCTCCTCCTCCTCATGATTATCGTCATCATCGTCATCATCAAAGAACACAAGAAATGGCCGTAAGGAGAAGACAGGGAGAGACAGAGGTAGACAATTACAGACAGGCTGACAGCTGGTAACAAACATACAGAAATAGAAAGAACTGGAAAACTGAATTGAATTGAATATGTTTATTGTCCATAAAGGAAATTTTACATCGGAAATTTGAAATACAAATAAAATATAATTTCAAGTGATTAAGTCGTACAGAGCAAAATTACAAGCTTATTCATAGATAATTAATCGCGACTATAGATACAAAAACAAAACCAAACCCAAAAAAAGTACAAATCTATTCATAAATTAATTAACGGATTCATTACAATTATGTATTATTAACAATGGCTAGTTGTGATTATCCTTTGTTCTAAGTACTGTATCAAACTGGTAAGATACCCTGAAAGAAAAGAAGTAGAAATAGAGGAAGAAAAGACGGAGAAGGTGATGAAGAAGAAAAGAGGAATAAGATGTAATGAGAACGCGTAAGACGAAAGAGGAAGGAAGGAGAAGACAAAGGAAAAAAAGAAACTTAGGAAGCGCATGTTGTAACCGAAAAGTACAAGAAAGCTACAACAGCTCTATAGAAAATCGTGAAATTATCTAGTAGCCATGTAATTGAACATATGAAGAGAATGACAGAAACAGGAGAAACCATGCAGCATGAATTCCACTCCAGAACAGCCAATCCTAACTGATAAATAGTTTTCACCTTCCTATTTTTGCAGCATATTGCAAATACATACACATGCGAGACAGCGGGGAACGTTTAGATACACATCTTTATTAAACGTTAAAAAAAATCACAGTTGATTTGATTTTCTTATCCGAACAGAATTCTATCCTTGCGTGAATTTGCAGAAGCCTTCATGTATCATTTCAATTGCTTTATTTTGTCGAGCATTAGGCTTAAAGATTTGACTTTAATTTCTTTTTATTTCTTATATATATATATATATATATATATATATATTTTTTTTTTTTTTTTTTTTTTTTGGGGGGGGGGGGGGGGGTATTAATACACCTACGATTCCTTGATGACGAGGCATCCTCCAACAAAAGGGAGGCAAGCCATGCAATGACGCTGCATGTGATTAATAGCCGGGGAGCGTTTCATGAAGAGTCTTGTCGGTGATTTTCACTTACTAATTTGCTTTCAGCCAATCACATGCGAGGATTTTCAGTAGCTTATAACAGTTGTCAGTGATTTTCACTGACAAAACTCTTCTTCTATTAAATGATATTGATTATTATGAGATACATCCTTGCCTACCTTTTCATGTATACATTGTCTTTTTGCTAGTACTTCTTATTACTTCATTTCATAATCCTTTCTTAATCATTACTATACTCTTATGTTATCTGTTTTCATATGTTCGTACCTGTCCTTTTCTTCCTCATTGTCTTCCGTTTTCTTCTTTTAATTTTTCTTTTCTTCTTCTTCTTCTTCTTCTTCTTCTTCTTCTTCTCCTTCTTCTCCTTCTTCTCCTTCTTCTTCTTCTTCTTCTTCTTCTTCTTCTTCTTCTTCTCTTTCTTCTTCTCTTTCTTCTTCTTCTTCTTCTTCTTCTTCTTCATTCTTCTTCTTCTTCTTCTTCTTCTTCTTCTTCTTCTTCTTCTTCTTCTTCTTCTTTTTAATGTCTCCTTTCAATCAGAATTGAACTTATTTTACTCCATAAAAATGTAGGGGTGGGTAGGAGGGGCATTACACCAGGGGTGTGCTCCTGCATGCTCAATCCTGAACTCGGTGTGACCTGTACGGTGGCCCAGAAGTACGCTCAACGACAGGTCATGACTGTGCGCCGTGAATTTCGCGACCACTGGACGCGAACTTTGCGACTTGGCCTCAAAGTTGACGACTTTGGACGCGAACTTTGCGATTTGAAGTCGACAACTCTGGACTCGAACTTTGCGACTTGGCCTCAAAGTTGACGACTTTGGTCGCGGACTTTGTGACTTGTGCTCGCGAATTGGACGATTTTGGTCACGAAATTTGCGACTTTTGATCGCGAATTTCATAGCAACATGACCTGTCGTCGAGCGTACTTCGGGACCACCATAAGTTATATTTTGGGAGGGGTGGGTAGGAGGGGCATTACACCAGGGGTGTGCTCCTGTATGCCCAAGACTGAACTAGGTATGACCTGCGATGGCATGTGAACATGGAAGAATGAGTGGTGAAGAAAATCAAGTCCCCGTTTCATAAAACTTGTTATCAATAACAAGTTGCAATAACCGTTATAAGCTACTGAAATCCTTTCATCTGATTGACTAAAAGCAGATTTGTCATAGAAATGTGGCCGTTGTTACTGATAACAAGTTTATAAAACAGTGCCCAGGTTGGAAATCAAGTGGACTGGAAATTAGATTATAGCAGAGAATCAGGATCAGATTAGTGCTCCGTTAACACCTCTACACGTATTCTTACAATAATTTAGAGCGCAGTGGAGCTGCACCTGCATAGGAACATTAGTTCGGGTCACAATGGTATGATTTCAACATTAACTCCCTCACTACCACACCTTAATCAGGCAACCTGTCCTTGATTGCTTTGATAGGGATCGGGTTAAATATGCCGTCTTCGGTTTACAAACTAATAATGATAGCAGGAAGGAAACCACTCCAAGACTCAGCCATGACGAGTCGGAAACCAGAAGAAAAGCTAGTCTGGTGTCAAAGCCATTCTTGACCTGCAAATGACATTGATTATCTCTTGGTTAAAAACTTTTAAAAGTATATCAGGTATACTGTTACACTGGTGATTCTTTCTAGACATTTCTTTGTTGTGGTTTCAAAAATATTTTAGCGATTATCCTCGTCGTAGTTGCTGTCATCCACTATCTTAAATTCATCACCATCATAATTATCATCACCACCATCACCACCACCACCATCATCATCATCATCATCATCATCATCATCATCACCATCTGGCATCTTATTCTTCTTCTTCATCTTTTCCATCACCATAATCGAACAATGATGCATCATGGTAATAATCATCAGCATTTTTTGTAAACTCATTTTTTTTTTTTTTTTTTTTACTTTCGTTCCTTCTTTTTTTCAAGCGTATTAATAAAAAGTTGTTTTTCTCAATGCAGTATCATGAGTCTTTAAGGTGAATCTTTCCAACTTCCAAGTTTATTTTTTTTTCAAATATTATGTCTTTTCTTCTCTAATACTGTTTTCACACTGCCGAAACGGAATATCCATGCCGTTATATTTCATGACGCTTCACTTTCAAAACGCTTCCAAAACGCTTCTGGTTTCTGTTCACACTGAACCAATGAAGTCCGTTTTGAGCGAAAGCGTAATATTACGGTGTGAGAGAGTGCGGAAATACGTCATTACCCACCATGCATTTTGCTATCTCTAGCTGTATATTTTTTTTGTTTTATTTGATATATGTAACAAAACAAATCAGTTATTCAGAATAAAATGTATAATTATTACTTAACTTATTGCAATTTGTTTAAATTTACTGAATAATTATTTTTTTTATTTGTATGTATAGTTTAATTTTTAAACTCATGTACGAATGCTAACGCGTTTGTTTCTTCATACATGATTCGCGTCCATGCAGCTATTAGCGTCGAACGTACGCTGCACTGCCATGCCGATCCATGCAGCTCGCTAGCGCTGCGATCGATAATACCCGCGCTTTCACTCGTTTCCCGCATTTTCCAGGTTTTTGGTGGGAACCTGGTTGACCTTTGACATTTCATTCCGCTTTATTTCATTTTTTCTGTACATATCAAAAAATAAAGCGTCATATTTGGAATATTCCGTTTTCAAAACACCTCAAAACCTAGTGATAGACCTCACACGTAGATTGCGGAATATTTGATTCCGTTTTCAAATATGACGCTTTGCCGAGTGTTCATACCAAAGCGTTTTTTTCAAAAAACGCTTTTATTCCGTTATATTTGTTTGGTGTGAAAGTGGTATAAATCTTCATCTGCCATGTCTATGCATGGTTCTATTTTCAAGTAAGCAATGTTTACCACACTCCGGCCTGTTTTCGCTCTTGTTCTTTCAAGCGTTGGCAAGATCAAAAGAATGATTCATTTGTTCCAAAACCACACCTCAGTCATTTACTAACAGAATCATATGGGAAGACAAAAACTTACTAAACAGGTACATTCACCTTTTTCAAACTTTTTCAAACTAATTATCTTTTAGTAAAAATGATAGAATTACTCAGAAATCCGCGATCATTAAAATGCAATTAATTCCTTAATCTGTCAAGCTATTCTATTCCAAAGTCCCATGCTGAATGGACTTCCCCGTGGCAATTACAAATGTTGGAAGCAGAGCTAGAGGTATAGGATATGACATCTCCCTCCCCCACCTTATCAACGTATTTGGACGAAAGATCTTACATTGTATAACCTTGTTTAGCCCTCCACAGGCTATTTTATTACTCATACATCATGAGGTTTACATATCAAAACATGATCACAATCAATCTCCTTGACAACATAATGTGGAAACATATCCCCTTTTCTCACATTTCCATAAAGAATAAAATGATTGAAGTATAATGCATAATCATGATAATATTGTTGGAAGTAATTTGGTATACTCTTTCGGAAGATTAAAGACTTCAGGACTGTTTTGTTTTTGTATGTTTTTCTACTTTTTAAAATTTGCTTTTATCTTTTGTTTCTTTTCTCCTTCTCCCCTTCTTCTTTCTCCTTGTTAAAATGCTTTTTTTTTGGGGGGGGGGGTGTCGGGAGACTTACCCCCTTCTCTTCAAACAGTGAACTGCAGTGAAAAAACGAATAGTATAGGAACAATTGAAGGAAAATGAAACCTTGGGGAAATATCCATTTTAAAAGAGAGGATTGAGAGAAGCAATTTTTTAAAAAATCCATCAAAATCGGTTACGAAATGCGAAAGTTATGAAGATTTGAAAAGTCTCAATTTCCTTTTTATGGCGATCCTCAAATTAACGGTGTTGCTTAAAAATGGCAAGTTTAGAAGAACAACTTTCAATATGATGTTTTGTACACAAAATTGAATATTTTCTCCATTATCTCTGAAGATGTTGTTTGTCTCTTTGTGAACTAAATACATTTTTCACCGATTCATCTTGAACTAAGAAGGAGACGGGCTGCACCTTGAGAAATAATAGGAAAAATATGAAATTTTGTGTACAAAACATAATTCTAGAGAGTTGTCCTTTCTAAACCTGCCATTTTGAAGCAACATTGTCAACTTTGGGATTCCGCAGACAGTAAATTGAGACTTTTCAAACTTTCATAACTTTCTCATTTCGTAACCGATTTTGATGCATTTTTTTTTCATAAAGATTGCTTCTCTCTAGTTCTCTTTTCATTAGAATTGATTTTTCCCCCTTTTAAGGAGAATGGTGCTTTTGCTGAAAAATTCTCACACTTATTTCTTATTTCAGATGGTCTTCCTCTTTCTAGTTTTCTTTTCAAAGGAACAGTTTCCTTTCGAACCTATATACACTCACCGAATGTCCATTGCCTGAACCGAGGACAAAATGTCGTCGAAAGGGCAAACGGATACGTAAAGTTCATTTAACTGATTGGTGTAGGCAATCAAAGTATTTGGGGGACACTGGACATGTGAACGATAATACAGACGATGATAGTAAACTACTCACGTTCACAACATACACAAAAGCTTGATCTTTTGTTGATTAAGACCGACATAACAAGGTCGAATAAAACTTCACTGATAGAAATATGTATGAAATGAAGGAATTAGGTCACCGTTTGCCTATTGTGTTTGCTGAGTTTTTTTCTTTGATTTTGCGGTTTTGTTGTTGTTAGGCCTTTTCTTTGTTTTATCATTCTATTGTTTTTGTTGGTGTTTTTCTGTTTTGTTTTGTTTATATTAGTCATTTAATCAAGCTGATTATGAAAATATGACTTATAAACACATATACCAATGTTTCTACACCAATGTTTCTACACCAAACAGGTGAAATACTTTGCTTTTCATTTTCTTATTCTCAATGAACCCGTCGACTAATGATTTCTCATTCAGAGACTGCCCGGTTCTGGTAGGCAAAGGGTCCAATGGCTCGAAAATAATCATTGGCGTATCCAGAAATTGAAAAACAGGAGGGGGGGGGGCGAAATTTACTTTTGTTGTCTTAATGTGGGGAGTATAGAACTTCAAATGCCCTTTTGGTTGGTAAAAGTACACTCTCAGGCTCAGTATAAAGTGCACTCACGCCTGTTGCAGCTATTCATGTACAGCTAATCTGACACTCTAAAAGCAAACTAAATCAAATTTGCATCTCAAACGGAGAAATTTTCAATATATTCTATACATATTTTAGAATAGATTCTATTCATTTTTCATTAGATTTCATTCACTTCTGGGGAGCGTTTCATGAAGGATCTTGTCAGTGATTTTCACTGACAACTGTTATAAGCTACTAAAAATCCTCGCATCTGATTGGCTGAGAGCAAATTCGTCAGTGAAAGTCACCGACAAGACTCTTCATGAAACGCTCCCCTGAACTGAATCTAATAAAAATGAATAGAATCTATTCAAAATTTGAAAAGAAACTAAGCCCCCGGTTGATTTGGATCCTATTCAAATTTGATTAGTTTGTTTTAAGAGTGATTTATAGCTTGGAGATAAACCCTTGAGTTCTGACCTTGCAATTACAATGTGAAAGAAACTGTTGCAAAGCAATAACGAAAAGTTAGGAAGTAGTACATAAAAAAAAGGGTGTATGCATACCTTTAGGTTTTGAAATCATCAAAATGATGAGAAATCAAGCGAATCTTGCTGATATAGACCAATTTCACGACACAAGAGGGCAGCAGACTTTTCGACACAGTTCGACATAATGCGGTGGGCGCTCCAACTTTTATAGTACACAAGTCAATAGCGCGTTATGTACATTCGTTCGATTTTTGGTCTATTTTGACCAGTATATGCAAATTTATTGTAATATTTGCAATGAGAAATTATCAGGGAAGTTCAGGTCGCAGCTGTGCGGTGCTCAAATGCCACAAGAATTAGAGAAAGTTTAAGAATTGAAAGCTAACTGAGTGCGAAATTCACTGGCTTTTGACTCATGAAGCCTGTTTGTGTGAGAAGCCGTACTCCCTACACAGGTTTCCGTAAGCAATGTGAAGGAATTCGTCGCCATTGGGTAAAATCATCAACAGAAAGGACTATGAAGTCAAGAAACATTGTCATATATAAGATGGGTTACTTAAAACAAGGTTTATGATTGGTCAGATGCCA
Organism: Echinometra lucunter; assembly: GCA_029962745.1. Lineage (NCBI taxonomy): Eukaryota > Metazoa > Echinodermata > Echinoidea > Camarodonta > Echinometridae > Echinometra > Echinometra lucunter. Next base: position 10,115,338 of record CM057160.1, read on the forward strand.
TTGCGTAATTCGTTATATGCCACGACCGTGCTATATAACGCGTTATATTGCACGCTAATTTGTGTACAAAATCCCATAGGAAAATGTATCGATAACTTACAAATTATCGATAATACGGAATTCGTTGCACCTTATCGACGGATGTTGCAATGTTCATAGTTTGATGAGCTCCGATTCCCGTCTTAAATAACGCATAGTGCATGCTCATTGTCGTCAAATGTACCATAAAATGTGCATCCACTGATAAAGAATGTCTCTATTCTTAAACTATGGATGCACATATTACGGTATATTCAACTCCAGAGCATGCACTATATGTATAATATTTAATATACTATTTACTTTGTATTGCCTTTATAAAGGACTTTTATTTTCACTGACCTGTAATTATGGGTTTTACACCTTATTGAGTTGGGGGAAGATGTGCTATTTGGTATTGCTGAACTTTCCAAGATTAACTGAAGCTGAACTTCAGATACATTCTATTTCCTGCATTTCTACCTAGTTTTTTGGTTCTGTCCTGCATAATGTTCTTGTATTCAAACCTTGATATTACACTGTACCACGTACTTTACCTTGTTTGAATGTACTGCATGCAGTGCAATGCAACATGATGTCATGTATACATGTACATAATTATTCAAAGCTTCTCCGTATACATAATTATCATATTAATTTGAAGTAAAGATGATGATTGGGAATTTCTCATATGTACAGCCCGATTATGTTGAAATAAATCTGTTTTAAATCAAGAAGAGATTTTGTTGCTTCATTTCTTTTGTTTTTACATAAAATGTGGCCTTAGTCATGTGACTAATGTGATTAGTCATGATTTTGAATGACTAATTAGAAAAGTCAGATGACTAACGTGAGTCATTTCAGACGTTTTTGGATTTAGTCAGATGACTAACTAAAATAAGTCGCATTTGACTAATATTTGGCTTTGCCTGACTAATTAAGTTTAGTCATCTGGGTTTTCTGACTAATTACAATTAGTCATTTCAGACATAGGGCAGGACTAATTGTTATTAGTCAAAATGACTAACTTATGTTTACAGTGTATGTACTTTGGCGTAAAATCTAATGAGTGAACTTTGTAAACTGGGTAAGATTTAGGGCTCCCGTTTACTACGGCTTCTATGCTTCAATGCTTCAATCGAACTTTTACTGACAAAACTAAGCTGAAAAACCATCGAAAGTTCAAAAATTCCACATACCTTCATCTGTCAGATATGACCATTTTCTTACCTCATCTACCCATGTATCCATGCCTTATTTTATTGATCTAGAATAAAGTAAATGGAACAATATCGGGGGTATATCTCGTATCTCACATTCATTTTGTACACAGAGCCAATCGCGGTCAGCGCGCTTGCCCACCGCAGCAATGGCGTCGCCGATAGAGGGCCAAATACATAAACCGGAGGTGAAATTGGTCTATAGGCACATACATGCTCAGCACACAGACATGAATATATGGGACTACACACAAACATGACAAATGTGCAGGCTTAACACTCGGACTGTTTCTATGCCATCTATTGAACATGTTGAATATGTTTACATTTGAACAGCAGTTGTTTCCAATTTCTATTATGATATTCTTCCAAACTAACATTAAAAAAGGAATAAGACAATCCACAAGTTATATGTCACCTGTCCCAGAACTCAAGCTTCGCTTTAACATTGAACTTAGTAATGCCAGCTTTAAAAAAAATGATTGATAATTACCCGATAGTTTCAATCTGATGAAAAAAATAGCTGACTTGATGATTTTGTTTTCTTTATTCAGCCCATGACACGATGGAATATATCCATGTTATTTTGTGGTAAATGTTATGCGTTTTAATGGTATTTAGCAGAAAAACCAAATGAAAAACAAAGTTCCGGAACATTATTACAACCACAATTAGATGACGAAGCATATGTGTCCACTCATTGCTCTTCTGTCATGGATAAATCAGTTGCATGCTTATATTCCAGGATTATAAATATAAAATATGCATCCCACAGAGTTATGGTAAGGGTTACAATAACCATGGTAACAAAATATGAACAGATAGATTCTTCTGTCTAACGGTATGTTGATCTGTAACAAAAAGGTGGTTTCCTCAAATCTACGACGAGAAGATTTTTTTCTTTCTTTTTAAACACACATGCACACGTTGGTAACAATATGCCTATAGCATGTTAAGTCATTTGATGTACGATATAAGAGCAATGTAGGTAAAATGCCCTGCCCAAGTGCCGTGACGGGGATCAAACCCCGATTCTCGCCTCTCCGGTCAAGCGCCTTAATCCACTGGACCACGGCACCTCATGGTTATCTCATGGACTCCGAGAAGAAATCATCGTTATAATTACTAAAAAAGAAAAAGAAAAAGAAAAAAAAAGGGGGGGGGATATGGGTCTATTATACAATGGATTTTAATCAAATATTATGACCAAAAAGCTATCCATGAAATCCATGACCTCTATGAAATCCTATTTCACGTAGGCCTTAATAATTATGTACTGCATGTATTGATTTCAAAGAATTATCAACTTTTCTGGGTTTATGACGTAAACTCCAAAAAAAATATACTGGTAAAACGAAATACAAGAACACGGAAAAAATCATGTAGGCTTATGTGATTTTTTGTAGCATATAATCACGCAAATTGAGGAAACTTTTCCCTTTGTTTATTTTGTTAAATAATTGTTTTAAAAGTTGGGACAATCCCTCTTGCACTTGGAACTTGATGGTTCGTCCTGATCGAAGAGAGAGAAACATTACTGCTAAATTTGGAACCAGTTACGGAAATAACTCATGGAGGACAATGATATCGATGTCATTTGTTAATGACAAGGGCGGATCCAGGATTTTGTTAAAGAGGGAGCACAAATCTCAGAAAATTTTTCTGACAAGTACAAGAAAAGGTATATCACATATTTTGGGGTCTCTTTCAAGTTTTGAATTTCAAGTTTCAACACATTTATTTCCAATTATTCAAAATCGAATTACAAACAAGATAACAAAACAGCAAGATAACAGACATGTACTTTTAACAAAAATATAGAGTCATCGTGATTACATATATATGGGTCTCCAATGTCATATGACTAGCAAAAAAAAAAAAAAAAAAAAAAAAAGAAAGAAAGAAAAAGAAGAAGAAGAAGAAAAAAAGAAAATGTCTTCAAGTTGAATGGTGATGGGGGCACAATGAACTCTTTCTTTTTTCTAAAGAAGAGGGGAGGCACGGGACCGAAGCATGCCTCTCGAGCCACTCGACGTGACTTTCATGCCTCAAATTTAAATTCTTTTGAATAAATGATTTTTTTTTCTTTTATGTGAAAAATGTCCACGGCTTTCTTTCTGTTTTTTCTTTCCTAAACTACCTTTACAGAGGATTACTGTCGCATGAGAAGGAAAGAAGGAAGGGAACGTTATAGAAAGAAAGATAGACCGAAAAGGAAAGAGATAATCAGAGAGAGAGAGAGAGAGAGAGAGAGAGAGGGGGGGGGGGTATGAAACCATTTTGCACATGGACGCGTTTGAACCACAGTTAATGTGTCTGACTTTGTGGCGCCGTCTTGGTCTTTTACCTTCAAAACAACGAAACTTGTTTTGTTTACAGCGCGACAGAAAGTTCAAGATCCACATATTTGCATGAAGAAACATTTCTTGTTAGGCCTATCTTAATTCAAGGCATTTTTGCTTTGAAAAATCCTAAAGTTCCTACACTCAACTGCAACTACAACTTACCTTATTTTGTTGAAAACCCATACACTCAAATATATGAAAATTTTAGATATTCTTAGCTTTTTATTGCATAATCAAATGGGGATAATGAATGCATTCTTTAAATGAGACTAAACAATCGGAAATTTCATAATTATGGAATATCTGAAAGTTAATCAGTATGAAATCTTCCTAAATGAGTGTCTTTTTGGTGCAGCTGTTGTTGTAGTTGTTGTGCGAAATGAGACGACCCCTATTTTGGATGTCCAAAAATTCATGTTTATTTCATTATTCAAACTTCCAGTTTGTGGGAGATGCTCTCATGATTTCTGTCCACCATAGGCAGTAATAAGACCTCTACGAGTAGAATCCATCTCGTATACATTGCTGTTTCGTCGGTGTAAGAATTTGGCAAACCTTCTGGTCTCCAATTACAACTTCTCTTGAGAATTATCCTAATAATTTAATTACTTTCGAATGATAATAGCTTACAGGTGTTTATATTATTATAATTGGGTTTTATTTACCCATTACTTCTGCTCTTCCTGCGGGCCCTGCAATTATCTATTACCCCAGTAATGCCAGGTACCCATTTAGTATACACATGGGTCGAGACGAGGGACACACGTGAGCAAAACACCTTGGTCCAAGGATGTAAGCACCGGGCGAGGATCGAACCCAGGATCTCTCGTTTGAGAAGCAGATGCTTTCACCACCTGTATTATGCCACAATGCTCCCACTCAGGAGGGTATAGGCCTACGAGCTTTCGCGAACGATATGGCACCGAACAGCAGACGGAACATCCCAAACTACCATAACCGCAGATAAAAGGGCAAGTTTCAGCACCTTTATTTTCCTCATAAAGAGCCCCTAAAATGTGAAAAATGCCGAATTGATTTCCCGCCATTTCCCATGAGGAAACAGAAAGAAAGCAAATTTGTTTCCGAGGCAGACAGTAAAATAATTAATGGAGGATTGTTCCATGCCACAATGGATGTATTTCTTCCCAAAAATTGGCATATTGACCGAAGTTCAAGCTTTTTACGGTTCAGAAGGATGGATTCTGATGAGTGCTGCCAAAAACAGCCATCCCTCTCAAAATGTCCGAGTTTCTCCATCGCAAACTGAAGTTAACAGGCTAACACAGTCATACATTTGAAGGTCTATTCTCTTAACTGCCGGAAGTCACATCGTACATGTTTTTGTTTTTGTTTTTGTTTTCTTGTCAAGTCTATGTAACTGACAAGGAAGTTGTAAAACTTTCCTAAGCCATTTATTCGTATTATTAACTACTCGTATCATGAACTAGCCCATCTCCCCGGCTGCTATCGATTCAAGCATTTTTGCTTTAAGATAGATGGCCCCTGTATTTATCTTCATTTCTTAACTTAACCCCATTATTTTGATATTATCTAAGTATATTTTTATCTTTTTTTTTAAATTTCAGTTGTCACACTTTATTTATATCAGTTCCGATTTATGCTATTATTGTATCTAATGTTTGTATTTGATTTCTTAAATACATGCAGAAACTTCTGAAAAAAACACACCCAACCCCCACCTTTTCTTCCTTTCACCTGCTCACATGACCATCGCACTTTTCGTCCAACATAATGATCAATTCTGCAGATCATCATTCGACCCAGAGACCTGAATCTCTCCGAAGTCCGTGCCTCCTCTTGCGTTTCTCCTCTGGATGCTACGCTTCCTGCTGGTTGTCGTCCCTGTACCTGGGAGATCATATCAGCTCACTCTAAGAAAACAATGTTCTACTCTTAACCAGGGACGGGGCTACAGGGGGGGGGGCAGGGGGCTAATGCCCCTCTATGATTTTTAAGAGATTAAAAAAAGATGAAAAGAGGAGAAAAAGAAGAAAAAAAAGAGGAGGAAGAAGAAAGAAAGGGTGGGGGAGAGAGGCCTGGGGCTTGAGACTATATTGCCCCTATTTATTCATTTCAAACGTCAATGAATTCACCTATTGGTCATCTTGCCCCCTATCAAAATACCATAGCGCCACCCCTGCTCTTAACAAAACTATTCGCTTAGGAATTACCGTTTCACCGTAATATTTTATGTTTATCGTGTGTTTGTAATGTGATTTTAAATGCCCTGCTGATTAGTCTAGATAGCGGTAAAGTTGGCCTAGCGGTTGCTCTAGCGGTAACGTCCACCGTTAGCTCTTGTCTTTGCCTACAAAGTAACTGACTCTGATCGGACCCAGGTTCGAGTCTGAGTCACGTCTTTCGGATGGTGACGTTAAAAGTTGGTCCAAGACGTAAATAATCATATCTGATTCATATTTAGAATAAATATGTCTGTAAAAACCAAAGTCAACAACCTGCACCATGTTGTAAAAAAAGACAACTTGCATCGTGGGAATAACTGTCCACCTTTTATTAGAATTGTTGAAATAAAAGGATTTAAAAGGTACGAATAATCGCATGATATACACCAACAGATTATGACACATCTCTGATTTTGTATCTGCATGTGTATCCCACACACGAACGGGAAATAAAAGAAAGCTATCAAAACAGGGCCATTGACTGAACTTTTCCTGCTTATGTCACCAGACCTCCTGAAAGTGTTTTGACAGATAAGTTTTCATTTTACCCTCCCCTCCACACGGAGGCGTAGCTATAAGGGATGTTTGGGGGTGCATGCTGACCCCTCCTAAAAACGTTGTCGCGTAATCCATGTAGGCCCCCTACTGATCCGCATTAACTGGTAACATTCATGACGAATTGGATTTTGCGGTATGATTATTTGACACATTTCTTTAATGGTAATGAATTGTTTTCCCTTTCATTCAAGTGGATTTTTTTTTGTTATGAGTGTTTTGTTTTGCACTGAACTAACTTTAATTCAGTTACAAATATACGCTGCGAGTATAGGCCTACACTCTCAAACCCAGAGGGAGTGAGAGAGAGAGAGAGAGAGAGAGAGAGAGAGAGAGAGAGAGAGAGAGAGAGAGAGGGGGGGAGAAGGGGGGGGCGTGAAATTGCGCACATGGTGGTTTTTTCTTTTAACCGATTCAAGTTATTCGACGTATTGATTCAATTACGCATATACTTTGCTCCTTGAAGAAAATAATAGTAATGGTAATAATAACACTGATATGTTACAGTTTTACAGCTTATCATAATAATAATATAATAATATAATGGTTGCAAATTTGATATCTGGGGACTTTGTTTTCATTTGTTAAAGATTTTATCACTCTTCTTATCTCCCCCTTCCCCATCAGCAGCACCCTCCTTACCCCGCCCTACCTTCGCAGTCATGATGTCCGCCATTGCGTCACGGCCAAAACAGAAACCATTTTGTAGACAATGAGAATTGTCTTGTTTGTGTTGGCTCTGCATTGTTTCGTCATCCATTAATATTTCATATTTTATATAAAATGTCGCCCGTTTCTGTTATAACGATTTAGGAGTACGATTGTTTGTGTAGACAATTGGGGGAAGTATTTTTGAAAGGCCGCATGTGAATTACCACAAAACCACTTTCATCTGAATATTGAGAAAAATGAACAACAACCACTTGATCAAAATGTTATCACAGCACCGAACTCACGCTTCCCACGCTTTATGAAAAGATGACCTTTCATCACTTTGAGGAGTGGGGGGGGGGGGGGGGGGGGGATGATCGACTGTTTTGCCGATTTTTTTTTCTGTCGAACTCACACTTAAGTATAAACACACGCCCTCACCCTCCTTCACAGACCCCCCTTACACACATTTTAATTTTTATCTTACAAGTGAGGAGCCAAAATTACCACTTTTCTGGTTTTTAATCGCATTTTCAAATGAAAATTTGAAAATATGACGAGCGAGCAAAGCGAGCAAGCCAAAAATAACCGCTTTTCTGGTTTTCAGTCGCATTTTCGAATAGAAATTCTGAAATATGATGGTTGTTTACGACAGATTAATAAAAAATTATTTTTAAAGATTAATTCAAATATATCTTCCTTAAAAAGTGGGGGGATTTATGTACACGCTATTCCCCCTCTCAAAAAAGTGTGGGGGGATGTATCCCCCGATCCCACGGGATTTACGCCAATGCCTTTCATTTTGAGGAACTGAACAACTGGAAATATGGTTTATAGTACATCCATGTATTTCCATGTAATCAATTACAGGTGAGTTGTGAAATAGCAGCATTCATCGATAGGCCTACATAATCGATAATATTTATAAGAAAAAAAAGCTCTCCTTGGGATTAGTAAAGAGAGTTTTAATTCATAAATGCGTCAGCAAATTACTAGTTCGTTTATTTCATTTTCCCGAAATGTCTAGTTTGAGTAAGGGGTAGGCCCTACACATTACGAGAAGTAGACGAGACAGAACCCTCTATTACAGAGTTTAAACTCGGCTCCGGTAGGGCACAACATGGCGCATTTTGCTTTGTTAGGCAATCACAATACAAAGAAATTCCGCCATGTTGCAAACCACTGAAACAGAGTGGCCAAGCTCTGTTATAAAGAGCTCTGAGACGAAGTAGAGTCCCTTAATCATGTTAACCCTAATATACCCGGGGGGACATAATGCCCCCCCCCCCCCAGTTGAATTTTGACGGTACTCCGCAACGATTAAATGTATCGATCTGAGATTCGATGAATTTTTTCTCTGATCCTTCCCGCACGTTTTGATACCAAATTTATGTCGATCAGACCTACGGTGCCGGTGTCAGATTACGGTTACGAACGCAAGTCGTTAAAATTTCACTATTTTTGTATATGACTGTGTACAAACCTATGGGCAAAATTAGAAACTTCAAAATTAAATACTGTTAGGAAAGAATAATTACTCTCTCTAAAATAGTGAGAAACATCAAACACACACTCTCACAAATACACACACACACACACTCACACCCACACGCACCCACACCTACACAAAGACGTTTAAAAAAACAAAGAAATACATAAGGAACTTGTAAAAACAATAGAAAACATAGGGAAAAAAATGCTAAACCATATTTTTTATTAAAGGAGTCGATGTGAATGTTATGAAAAACATTTCTACCAAAAATCATTGTTCCTAAAGCTTTATTCAGTGAGATACATATGCATAGCCAAAACTATGAATTCTCGGATAAATTAGCATAAATTAATTCACATAAAATAAAACAAAATAATTTGATAAAATCTAACCATATAGCCTTGTAGATTACATCATTCTCTAACCTCATGCCAATTTTCGAGCCAATCTGCCAATCCACGGCCGAGATCATGGGGGGGGGGGGGGCATAATGGCTCCCCCCCCCCCCCCCGGGATAACTAGACCAGAAATAGCCCGGGCCTTTTAGGGTTAATAGAGAGAGTTACGACAACCCCGGCCATTATTTGACGAAGAGTACTGCAGCTCCCTCTCGAGAACCTTGAAGTTCTGGATCTTGATCTTGATATGGTACTCTGAACAGCTCCACCATGTTCACTGGAGCATCACTCAGGGTTGCTCATACCAACTGTCCATGTTTCTGCAGAGCGCTTGAAAACTTATTTACATTCTGAATTGAGGTTAGTTATATTCTGTTAAAGAGTTAGCTATATAATTCAACACGAGTGGCATTTATCATTCAAAGCAGTTTTCCAAACAAGTCTTTAGTAGATCGGTTCGGAAAAGGATTCGGAAAGTTCAGTGCTATTCGGGTAAGAGACGATACCCACGCCCTTCCTCCGGCATTATGCACACTAGCAATGCCCCTTGGTGTTAAGAAGATGGAATCATTCAACTAAATCCCCTGTACATGTGAAAGATGATTGAAATAAAGCAATATTGATATTTCTCTGGAAAAATAATTTGTACTATGTTTCTTTAGTCGAAATCGAAGAATGCGATGACAAAGTCTAATATAAAAGGTATTTCACGGCTGAAATAAAACTGAATGAGTACATTATGAATGAAATTAGATATAGGACTGAATGATATGAAGTGAAATTAAATCAGTGCGGAACATAATGGATGTGACCACCAATGAAGACATATTTGTGAATCATTACGCAATTTGTGATATCTTTTTTTGTTGTTTGTTCACAAAAAATAAAAGGACATGAGGGACTTTTTTTTTCTTCGGAAATGTAAGCTAACAATGCCAGTGGTTTCTTTCTGGGATCAAATGAATTGTAATTTAAGATCCCGCTCTTATCATAACTCACAATAGAAAGTGATCCTGCTCTTTTTTTTTAGTCCTAATGATTGCGTCATATTTTTAGTCAGTGTCTCATTTTCTTCTCGACCGTTCTCTTGAATTATGATAATATTCCACTGTAATTCCAGACGTGAACGTAAGAGAACAATGCCACTTTTTTTCTTCTTTTAAGGCTTGATTTTTAATTCAAGATTTTACTCTAGTCATATTTCATATCGGAAAGTGATCTTGCTCATTCGGTCCTAATTATTGCGTCACATTATTAGTTAGTATTTCCTTCTTCTTCTCGGTTTCACAAGGGAATGTAATCATGGTAATGGAACAATGCCACTGTTTTTTTTTTTCTAACTCTTTATACAGCTTAAATTGTAAACTAAAATCTTATTCTTATCATAACTCACATGAAAGTGATCTTGCTCATTCAAGTCTAATTATTGCGTCATTATTATTAGTCAGCATTTCCTTTTTCTTCTTCTCGGTTCCCTTTAAATTACATCACAATATTCCAAAGCAATTTCACACGTATATCAAATTGACATGAAAACCCCGCAACCAAATCAGTCCATGTTCTACTCTGGCACTTCCGGATGTTGTCTCGTTTTGGATAAAGCACTTCCGGGTGGTTTCTGTAGTAACAGGTAAACGCGTTTCCGTTCTTGCCTTATGTGTTCAAGATATGTCAGAAAACCGCTTCCGGCAGATTGACACTTTCCTTGAATAAGAAAGTTATCACGGGGCCTGTCACATTTTATATACCATTTATTTCGTCATGTTGCTTAATATAGCGTGCATGAAATAGTGTGCCGTTCATATGTTGTTCATCAAATATGGTTGACACAACAGTGCAATTTTAGGCTATTGCTACTAGTTTGTTGCTGGTGGTGTGGAAGGTTGATCTTTGTTTCTTAAGAGGATTTTTTTTTACCATGTTCATATTACCTTTTCCGATTACAGAAACAATATAATCGATACAGCGTGACCCGAATTATTAATTATTTCTGCTTACTTGTCTCTTTTTTTCCTGAACTTGATGGTGGTCATTTTTGTATTCAGTTTTCTCTTATTCAGGCCAAACCTCATGGACATTAGACCTTCATTTTTAAGTTACATCAGCGCACTGAGTCGGTTATGGTAGTATAGGGCCAAGGAAGATGCCTCCCCGTTTCAATTTACCATTATTTTTTTATAAACATTCGAGTCATTGCAGATTAATGATTTGCATATACATATATCCCATATGACATGTATGATGTCCACTTTTGGTGCACTGAGATGATGGGGCAAAAAACAACAACAAACAAACAAACAAACAAACAAACAAAAACCAAAAACAAATGTTGAATTACAAAGCACGAAATATATGCATGTATATAAATTATTTAAGTTACATTGCCTTCTTTCACTTCTCTTCTCTTCAAGGTGTATAGGATGCTTCTATGGAAGCTATGGGGCATCTGACCCTTTTAAAATACATTTTCGGGGAGCGTGAATCAGTGTATGGACGTCGCGCCATCTACGCTGGTAGAGGTGTATGATGTACGTGCACCCACAGATATACGTTAAAGGAGAATGGAACCCAGACATCAGTGTGCTTTTAGTGAATAGAAATGAACAAGAAAGATAAGCATTGAAAATTTGAGCAAAATCGGACAATCTGTTCAAGAGTTATGAATTTTTAAAGTTTAAGTAAATCCCTATTATAGGGATCCTCGAGTTGGCAACTTTGCCAACATCTGTGATGTCATCGTGGACAACTCTCCATTCATTTTGTGTATGATTTTTCAAAAAAATTGATTTATATGAAATTTCAAGTCGGGAATCAACATAATTCTTTCCAAAATGCTTGCGGAATTGATGTAACCATGTCATACTCAAACAGTAAATCAAAATAATTTCTGTTTTTTTTTTCTTGAAAATGAAAAAATTTTAAATCCTGTGCATAAAATGAATGGAGAGTTGTCCACGATGACATCAAGGATGCTGGCAAAGTTTCCAACTCAAGGATCCCTATAATAGGGATTTGCGTAAACTTTCAAAATTCATAACTCTTGAACAGATTGTCTGATTTTGCTCAAACTTTCACTGTTTATCTGTCTTGTTCATCTCTATTCACTAAAAGTACACTGATAGCTGGGTTGCATTCTCCTTTAAGGATACAATCACTAATTATTACGTCCAGAATTGGACTAGCCGTAGATCAGATCAGGGCCCTATTTCATAACACTTGTTATCAATACTGATTACCACAAATCTACAAAGTGCTATGTCAGAGCAATAAAAATGCAAGGTCTTCCATCTCTTTTCTTTTTTGCTGCGTCTTCTTTCTGATAACAACCACGAATATTGATTGATTCGTCTTCATCTTCTTATACAATCACGAAACAGGGCCGAGGACCATTTACGATATCCCTCACACGACGATGGTAGTCCTTTCTGCCGAGTCTGTACCGAAATCATATAACGAGTAACAAAAAAAAAAACATAACAAAACAAAAACAAAAACAAATACAAATTAGAAAAAAAAACGAAAATAAAAGGAAATATAAACATCAAAAATATGCGTTCGAACGAATTGAACTAATAGGCCACGAAACCAACATCAGTCGTGAAGGGTATTTATAATAATGTGGGTATGGCGAGTATTCTAAAAATTCTGAGAGACATAGAAAGACGACCCACCAAATGATGGGTTTTTTTGATAGGTTTTCTAATAGTTCAAATGTTAGATATAGCCAGCCTCATATAAACAGTCAGTCTTAGTGGACTTTCAGTCTACTGGGATATTCTGGTTTCAGTTTCAGTTTCAGTTCATTTATTTGAATACGGTAGAGATGAAAAAAAAAACACATGCTGTCAGCTATCAAGCTGTTTTTCAGCATGTCCGCATATAACATTAAATATACATATAAATAAAAAAACAAGTATAATACAAGTCTATATATCATGATACAAATAAGAATTCAAAAAACCAAACAAACAACAACAAAAACGACAAGTTATTACAACAAAAATCACAGGAATATATATCTAAGGGGGTATAACAAAGATCATTTTTATGAATATATTAAAAATTTGTCTCTAATCGGTTGGACTCTGGGAGCTCGTTAAACAATTTACAGCCAACACTCTTTCGTAGAAAGTTAGTTAGTTAGGCAAGTGAAGAATACATTTATGGTTACGTAATGAGTAGGTACTTTTTTAAACAGTGACTTCCGAACAAAGAGAGCTCGGTGCTAGATCATGCAAGAGTTTAAAAATCAGAATTAATAAGCCCTTCCTAACCTTATTAATAAGGCACGGTCTAATTCGCCATTTTGATATCTCCATTCGCCATGTATGTACTGATATTTTAGGCCTATATTATGGCAAACATCTGAGGAGAATAATAATACCTTTCTGAATCTTAATCCGCTTTTGTAATCAATTGAATTTTTTTGTAAAAAGAAATGTATTGTTCCAGCTTTCCACCATTGAAGCTACATTGTAGCTGCAGGTTTCCAACAAGAACAAAGTGTTAAATAATATTATCTAGTATCTATGAAAATGTGGCCACGCCACATCTTGAAGCACAAAGTTCAGCCCGTTGTGGATAATAGTTATTTTAAAATTGCGTGCTTATGAGAAATGATAACAAACAGAGGTTATCATGAAACCGATTGTTCCTTGGTTTGATTCTTGCACACTGCACACAGCTGCAGTACCTGTAATTAGTCTGGAATTGTACTCCATGAGCATGATCAAGATTATTGTTAATCTAAACTTCTTTGAGCAAATATTTAACTACATTTATGCGTATGAGTCTTAATAAAACAAATATCTTGAGGCAAGAACAAACGGTTACTAGTTATCTGGTATCTATGAAAATGTGGTGACGCCACATCTTGAAGAACAAAGTTCAGCCCCTTGTGTTTAATATTTTAAAATCAAGTGCTTATGAGAAATGACAACAAACAGAGGTTATCATGAAACTGATTGTTCCTTTCATCATGTTCATGGGTTTGATTCTTACATAATGTACATACGGTGGTTGCAGTACTTGTAATTGGTCTAGAATTGTACTTAATGAGCATGATCAAGATGATTGTTAATCTAAAACTCTTTGAGCAAATATTTAACTATATTTCTTTTACGTAGTGTGTGTATCAGTCTTAAATCAAAACAAATATCTTGAAGCAGATAAACAGTAATAGATAAATGATTGTAATAGGAAAAGTAAAAAACAAACAGGAACTGCAAGAAATTGCAAGACTGTTCACAATGCAACTGACTGAAGGCAACGCAACTGTTCCTGCAGAATCAGATGACTTATTCGATACGGTACATATCTGCTGTTCATACATTTTTCACAAGATCCACCACTTCGGATTTGGAAGCGTAAAGCTCGCATGCAGTAATTTGGTGCGTTCATTGGTAAGCAGATGTTTATACAATTTGTATCTTTTTCCATTCGTATGAACCTACTACTCTGAATGTCTGCAGTCAAAGTAGTATAGGCCCATGGTATGAAACAGAGGTTATTTTCCTTCCGTCAGTAGTAACCTATAATTCTGGCACAATACAAACCAAAGACCAAAGTTGTAAAATCCAAATATCACTGTCTTATTCAGATCAGATGCAATTCATTGA
>CM057160.1:10130338-10146650 GCA_029962745.1 Echinometra lucunter
TTTCTTCTTCTTCTTCTTCTTCTTCTTCTTTTTAATGTCTCCTTTCAATCAGAATTGAACTTATTTTACTCCATAAAAATTATGAACCGCTACAGTGATCATGTCATCTTAAGAGGGGGGGGGGGGGGGGTATGTTAAATTTGAGAGGGTTGTCGAAGTCCTCCGCGTGGCTTGGACGGTTGGACCATCCAGGGTCTTGTTATGTTTAGGTAGGGGTGGGTAGGAGGGGCATTACACCAGGGGTGTGCTCCTGCATGCTCAATCCTGAACTCGGTGTGACCTGTACGGTGGCCCAGAAGTACGCTCAACGACAGGTCATGACTGTGCGCCGTGAATTTCGCGACCACTGGACGCGAACTTTGCGACTTGGCCTCAAAGTTGACGACTTTGGACGCGAACTTTGCGATTTGAAGTCGACAACTCTGGACTCGAACTTTGCGACTTGGCCTCAAAGTTGACGACTTTGGTCGCGAACTTTGTGACTTGTGCTCGCGAATTGGACGATTTTGGTCACGAAATTTGCGACTTTTGATCGCGAATTTCATAGCAACATGACCTGTCGTCGAGCGTACTTCGGGACCACCATAAGTTATATTTTGGGAGGGGTGGGTAGGAGGGGCATTACACCAGGGGTGTGCTCCTGTATGCCCAAGACTGAACTAGGTATGACCTGCGATGGCATGTGAACATGGAAGAATGAGTGGTGAAGAAAATCAAGTCCCCGTTTCATAAAACTTGTTATCAATAACAAGTTGCAATAACCGTTATAAGCTACTGAAATCCTTTCATCTGATTGACTGAAAGCAGATTTGTCATAGAAATGTGGCGGTTGTTACTGATAACAAGTTTATAAAACAGTGCCTAGGTTGGAAATCAAGTGGACTGGGAATTAGATTGTAGCAGAGAATCAGGATCAGATTAGTGCTCCGTTAAGACCTCTACATGTATTCTTACAATAATTTAGAGCGCAGTGGAGCTGCACCTGCATAGGAACATTAGTTCGGGTCACAATGGTATGATTTCAACATTAACTCCCTCACTACCACACCTTAATCAGGCAACCTGTCCTTGATTGCTTTGATAGGGATCGGGTTAAATATGCCGTCTTCGGTTTACAAACTAATAATGATAGCAGGAAGGAAACCACTCCAAGACTCAGCCATGACGAGTCGGAAACCAGAAGAAAAGCTAGTCTGGTGTCAAAGCCATTCTTGACCGGCAAATGACATTGATTATCTCTTGGTTAAAAACTTTTAAAAGTATATCAGGTATACTGTTACACTGGTGATTCTTTCTAGACATTTCTTTGTTGTGGTTTCAAAAATATTTTAGCGATTATCCTCGTCGTAGTCGCTGTCATCCACTATCTTAAATTCATCGCCATCATAATTATCATCACCACCATCACCACCACCACCACCACCATCATCATCATCATCATCATCATCATCATCATCATCATCATCATCACCATCTGGCATCTTATTCTTCTTCTTCATCTTTACCATCACCATAATTGAACAATGATGCATCATGGTAATAATCATCAGCATTTTTTGTAAACTCATTTTTTTTTTTTTACTTTCGTTCCTTCTTTTTTTCAAGCGTATTAATAAAAGTTGTTTTTCTCAATGCAGTATCATGAGTCTTTAAGGTGAATCTTTCCAACTGCCAAGTTTATTTTTTTTTTCAAATATTATGTCTTTTCTTCTCTAAATCTTCATCTGCCATGTCTATGGTTCTATTTTCAAGTAAGCAATGTGTACCACACTCCTGTTTTCGCTCTTGTTCTTTCAAGCGTTGGCAAGATCAAAAGAATGATTCATTTGTTCCAAAACCACACCTCAGTCATTTACTAACAGAGTCATATGGGAAGACAAAAACTTACTAAACAGGTACATTCACCTTTTTCAAACTTTTTAAAACTAATTATCTTTTAGTAAAAATGATAGAATTACTCAGAAATCCGCGATCATTAAAATGCAATTAATTCCTTAATCTGTCAAGCTATTCTATTCCAAAGTCCCATGCTGAATGGACTTCCCCGTGGCAATTACAAATGTTGGAAGCAGAGCTAGAGGTATAGGATATGACATCTCCCTCCCCCACCTTATCAACGTATTTGGACGAAAGATCTTACATTGCATAACCCTGTTTAGCCCTCCACATGCTATTTTATTACTCATACATCATGAGGTTTACATATCAAAACATGATCACAATCAATCTCTTTGACAACATAATATGAAAACATTTCCCCTTTTCTCCCATTTCCTTAAAGAATAAAATGATTGAAGTAAACTATATTGCATAATCATGATAATATTGTTGGAAGTGATTTGGTATACTCTTTCGGAAGATTAAAGACTTCAGGACTGTTTTGTTTTTGTTTGTTTTTCAACTTTTTAAAATTTGTTTTTATCTGTTCTTTCTTTTCTCTTTCTCCCCTTCTTCTTTCTCCTTGTTAAAATGCTTTTTTTGGGGGGGGGGGGGGGGTGTCGGGAGACTTACCCCCTTCTCTTCAAGCAGTGAACTGCAGTGAAAAAATGAATAGTATAGGAACAATTGAAGGAGAATGAAACCTTGGGGAAATATCCATTTCAAAAGAGAGGATTGAGAGAAGCAATTTTTTAAAAATCCATCAAAATCGGTTACGAAATGCGAAAGTTATGAAGATTTGAAGAGTCTCAATTTTCTTTTTATGGCGATCCTCAAATTAACGGTGTTGCTTAAAAATGGCAAGTTTAGAAAAACAACTTTCAATACGATGTTTTGTACACAAAATTGAATATTTTCTCCATTATCTCTGAAGATGTTGTTTGTCTCTTTGTGAACTCAAAATAATACATTTTTCACCGATTCATCTTGAACTAAGAAGGAGACGGGCTGCACCTTGAGAAATAATAGGAAAAATGTGAAATTTTGTGTACAAAACATAATTATAGAGATTTGTCCTTTCTAAACCTGCCATTTTGAAGCAACATTGTCAACTTTGGGATTCCATAGACAGTAAATTGAGACTTTTCAAACTTTCATAACTTTCTCATTTCGTAACCGATTTTGATGCATTTTTTTTTTCATAAAGATTGCTTCTCTCTAGTTCTCTTTTCATTAGAATTGATTTTTCCCCCTTTTAAGGAGAATGGTGCTTTTGCTGAAAAATTCTCACATTGATTTCTTATTTCAGATGGTCTTCCTCTTTCTAGTTTTCTTTTCAAAGGAACAGTTTCCTTTCGAACTTATATATACTCACCGAATGTCCATTGCCTGAACCGAGGACAAAATGTCGTCGAAAGGGTAAACGGATACGTAAAGTTCATTTAACTGATTGGTGTAGGCAATCAAAGTATTTGGGGGACGCTGGACATGTGAACGATAATACATATGATGATAGTAAACTACTCACGTTCACAACATACACAAAAGCTTGATCTTTTGTTGATTAAGACCTACATAACAAGGTCGATTAAAACCTCACTGATAGAAATATGTATGAAGTGAAGGAATTAGGTCACCGTTTGCTTCTTGTGTTTGCTGAGTTTTTTCTTTGTTTTATCATTTTATTGTTTTTGTTGGTGTTTTTTCTGTTTTGTTTTGTTTATATTAGTCATTTAATCAAGCTGATTATGACAATATGACTTATAAACACATATACCAATGTTTCTATACCAATGTTTCTACCCCAAACAGGTGAAATGCTTTGCTTTTCATTTTCTTATTCTTAATCAACCCGTCGACTAATGATTTCTCATCCAGAGACTGCCCGGTTCTGGTAGGCAAAGGGTCCAATGGCTTGAAAATAATCATTGGCGTATCCAGAAATTGAAAAACAGGAGGGGTGGGGGCGAAATTTACTTTTGTTGTCTTGATGTGGGGAGTTTAGAACTTGAAATGCCCTTTTGGTTGGTAAAAGTACACTCTCAGGCTCAGTATGAAGTGCACCCTCGCCTGTTGCCATGGTTGCAGCTATTCATGTACAAACTGGCTAAGCTTACACTCTGTAAGAAAACTAAATCAAATTTGCATATCAACCGGAGACTTGTCAGTTTCTATTCAAATTTTTTTATTAATTCTATTCAAAATATATTCTATTCATTTTTTGATTAGATTTCATTCAATTCTGAACAGAATCTAATAAAGATAAATAGAATCTATTCAAAATTTGAATAGAAACTAAGTCCCCGGTTGATTGGGATCCTCTTCAAATTTGATGAGTTTGTTTTGAGAGTGATTATAGCTTAGAGAATAAACTTGAGTTCTGACCAAGCAATTACAATGTGAAAGACAGTGTTTCAAAGCAATTACGAAAAGTTAAGAAGTAGTACATACAAAAAATTTGTGTTTTATGGTGACCCTGAAGTACGCTCGACAACAGGTCATGTGCGACGTGAATTTCGCGGCCAACATTGCGTCCCAGTCGCGAAATTTGCGACCCGAGACGCGAAATTCATGACCCGGGATGCGAAATGCATGACCCGGGATGCGAAATTCATGACCGGAACGCGAAATTCGCGAATGGGACGCAAAGTTGGCTGCGAAATTCACATTCACGTCGCACATGACCTTGTCGAGCGTACTTTAGGGCCACCATATAACACGCATACCTCGAGGTTTTGAAATCATCAAAGTGATGAGAAATCGAGCGAATCTTGCTGATATGAGCACATACATGCTCAGCACACAGACATGAATATATGGGACTACACACAAACATGACAAATGTGTAGGCTTAACACTCGGACTGTTTCTATGCCATCTATTGAACATGTTGAATATGTTTACATTTGAACAGCAGTCGTTTTCAATTTCTTTTATGATATTCTTCCAAACTAACATTAAAAAAGGAATAAGACAATCCACAAATTCTATGTCACCTGTTACAGAACTCAAGCTTCGCTTTAACATTGAACTTAGTAATGTCAGCTTAAAAAAAAACATAAAGAAAGACGACCTAATGCTTGATAATAACCCGATAGTTTCAGTTTGATAAAAAAAAATAGCTGACTTGATGATTTTTTTTCTTTATTCAGCCCATGACACGATGGAATGTATCCATGTTATTTCGTGGTAAATTAAGCGTTTTAATGATATAGCAAGCAGAAAAACCCAACGAAAAACAAAGTTCCGGAACATTATTACAACCACAATTAGATGACGAGGCATATGTGTCCACTCATTGCTCTTCTGTCATGGATAAAGCAGTTGCATGATTATATTCCATGATTATAGATATAAAATATGCATCCCACAGAGTTATGGTAAGGGTTACAATAACCATGGTAACAAAATATGAAAAGATAGATTCTTCTGTCTAACGGTATATTGATCTGTAACAAAAAGGTGGTTTCTTCAAATCTACGACGAGAAGATTTTTTTTTTCTTTTTAAACACACATGCACACGTTGGTAACAATATGCCTATAGCGTGTTAATTCATTAATGTACGATATAAGAGCAATGTAGATAAAATGCCTTGCCCAAGGGCATAAGTGCCGTGACGGGGATCGAACCCCGATTCTCGCGTCTCCAGTCAAGCGCTTTAATCCACTGGACCACGGCACCTCATGGTTATCTCATGGACTCCGAGAAGAAATTATCGTTATAATTAATATTTAAAAAAAAGAAAAAAAAAAGGGGGGGGGGATATGGGTCTATTATACAATTGATTTTAATCAAATACTATGACCAAAAGCTATCCATGAAATCCATGACCTTTATGAAATCTTATTTCACGTAGGCCTTAATATGTACTGCATGTATTGATTTCAAAGCATTATCAACTTTTCTGGGTTTATGACGTAAACTCCAAAAAAAATATACTGGTAAAACGAAATACAAGAACACGGAAAAAATCATGTAGGCTTATGTGATTTTTTGTAGGATATAATCACGCAAATTGAGGAAACTTTTCCCTTTGTTTATTTTGTTAAATAATTGTTTTAAAAGTTGGGACAATCCCTCTTGCACTTGGAACTTGATGGTTCGTCCTGATAGAAAAGAGAGAAACATTACTGCTAAATTTGGAACCAGTTACGGAAACAACTCATGGAGGACAATGATATCGATGTCGTTCGTTAATGACAAGGGTGGATCCAGGATTTTGTTAAAGAGGGGGCACAAATCTAAGAAAATTTTCTGACAAGTACAAAAAAAGGTATATCACATATTTTGGGGTCTATTTCAAGTTTCAAATTTCAAGTTTCAACACATTTATTTCCAATTATTCAAAATCGAATTACAAACAAGATATCAAAACGGCAAGATAACAAACATGTACTTTTAACAAAAATATGCAGTCATCGTGATTACATAAAATATTTCTCTCCAGTGTTATATGACTAGCAAAAAAAAAAGAAAGAAAGAAAGAAAAGAAAAGAAAGAAAAAGAAGAAGAAGAAGAAAACAAAATGTCTTCAAGTTGAATGGTGGTGGGGGCACAATGAACTCTTTTTTTCTAAAGAAGAGGGGAGGCACGGGCCCTAAGTACCCCCCCCCCCCCCCCCAAAAAAAAACAATGTTCGCCGTGCATGCCTCTCGAGCCACTCGACTTGACTTTCATGCCTCAAATTTAGATTCTTTTGAATAAATGATTTTTTTACGAGAAAAATGTCCACCGCTTGCGAAAATTTTCATTCTTTTTGGTTTTTTTTTTCTTTCCTATACTACCTTTATAGAGGATTACTGTCACATGAGAAGGAAAGAAGGAAGGGAACGTTATAGAAAGAAAGATAGACAAAAAAAGGAAAGAGACAGTCAGAGAGAGAGAGAGGGAGAGAGAGGGGGGGTATGAAACCATTTTGCTCATGGACGCGTTTGAACCACAGTTAATGGGTCTGACTTTGTGGCGCCGTTTTGGTCTTTTACCTTCAAAACAACGAAACTTGTTTTGTTTACAGCGCGACAGAAAGTTCAAGATCCACATATTTGCATGAAGAAACATTTCTTGTTAGGCCTATCTTAATTCAAGGCATTTTTGCCAGGCTTTGAAAATCCTAAAGTTCCTACACTCAACTGCAACTACAACTTAACCTTATTTTGAGGAAAACCCATACACTCAAATATATGAAAATTTTAGATATTCTTAGCTTTTTTATTGCATAATCAAATGGGGATAATGAATGCATTCTTTAAATGAGATTAACAATCGGAAATTTCATAATTATGGAATATCTGAAAGTTAATCAGTATGAAATCTTCCTAAATGAGTGTCTTTTTGTTGCAGCTGTTGTTGTAGTTGTTGTTTAAAATGAGACGACCCCTATTTTGGATGTCCAAAAATTCATGTTTGTTTCAATATTCAAACTTCCAGTTTGTGGGAGATGCTCTCATGATTTCTGTCCACCATAGGCAGTAATAAGACCTCTACGAGTAGAATCCATCTCGTATACATTGCTGTTTCGTCGGTGTAAGAATTTGGCAAACCTTCGGGTCTCCAATTACAACTTTTTTTGAGAATTATCCATATAATGTCATTTCTTTCGAATGATAATAGCTTACAGGTGTTTATATTATTATAATTGGGTTTTGTTTACCCGTTACTACTGCTCTTCCTGAGGGCCCTGCAATTATCTATTACTTCGGTAATGCCAGGTACCCATTTAGTATACACCTGGGTCGAGACAAGGGACACACGTGAGCAAAACACCTTGGTCCAGGGATGTAAGCACCGGGTGAGGATCGAACCCAGGATCTCTCGTTTGAGAAGCAGGAGCTTTCACCACTATACCTGTATATGCCACAATGCTCCCACTCCGGTGAGTATAGGCCTACGATCGAGCTTTCGCGAGCGATATGGCACCAAACAGCGGACGGAACATCCCAAACTACCATAACCGCAGATAAAAGGGCAAGTTTCAGCACCTTTATTTTCCTCATAAAGAGCCCCTAAAATGTGAAAAACGCCGAATTAATTTCCCGCCATTTCCCATACGGAAACAGAAAGAAAGCAAATTTGTTTCCGAGGCAGACAGTAAAATAATTAATGGAGAATTGTTCCAAGCCACAATTGATGTATTTCCTCCCAAAAATTGGCATAATGACCGAAGTACAAGCTTGTTACGGTTCAGAAGGATGGATTTGGATGAGTGCTGCCAAAAACAGTCATCCCTCTCAAAATGTCAGAGGTTCTCCATCGCAAACTGAAGTTAACAGGGTAACATAGTCATACATTTGAAGGTCTATTCTCTTAACTGCTGGAAGTCACATCGTATAAGTTTTTGTTTTTGTTTTTGTTTTCTTGTCAAGTCAAAGTAACTGACAAGGAAGTTGTAAATCTTTCCTAAGCCATTTATTCGTATCATTAACTACTCGTATCATGAACTAGCCCATCTCCCCAGCTGCTATCGATTCAAGCATTTTCGCTTAAGATAGATGGCCCCTACATTTATCTTCATTTCTTAATTTAACCCCATTATTTTTATATTATCTAAGTATATTTTTATTTTTGTGTGTGTGTGTTTCAGCTGCCACACTTTATTTATATCAGTTCCGATTTATGCTATCATTGTATCTAATGTTTGTATTTGATTTCTTAAATACATGCAGAAACTTCTGGAAAAAAAAAACTACACCCAACCCCCGCCTTTTCTTCCTTTCACCTGCTCACATGACCATCGCACATTTCGTCCAACATAATTATCAATTCTACAGATCATCATTCGACACAGAGACCTGAATCTCTCCGATGTCCGTGCCTCCTCTCGCGTTTCTCCTCTGGATGCTACGCTCTCTGCTGGTTGTTGTCCCTGTACCTGGGAGATCATATCAGCTCACTCTAAGAAAAAAATTGCTCTACTCTTAACCAGGGGCGGCGCTACAGGGGGGCAGGGGGCGAATGCCCCTCTATGATTTTTTAAGAGATTAAAAAAAAAAATGAGGAGAAAAAGAAGAAAAAAGAGGAGGAAGAGGAAAGAAAGGGTGGGGGAGAGAGGCATGGGGCTTGAGACTATATTGCCCCTATTTGTTCATTTAAAACGTCAATAAATTCACCTATTGGTCATCTTGCCCCCCCCCCCCCATCAAAATACCCTAGCGCCACCCCTGCTCTTAACAAAACTATTCGGTTAGGAATTACCGTTTCACCGTAATATTTTATGTTTATCGTGTGTTTGTAATGTGATTTTAAATGCCCTGCTGATTAGTCTAGATAGCGGTAAAGTTGGCCTAGCGGTTGCTCTAGCGGTAACGTTAGCGGTAACCGTTAGCTCTTGTCTTTGCCTACAAAGTAACTGAGTCTGATCGGACCCAGGTTCGAGTCTGAGTCACGTCTTTCGGATGGTGACGTTAAAAGTTGGTCCAAGACGTCAATAATCATATCTGATTCATATGTAGAATAAATATGTCTGTAAAAACCTGTACCATTTTGTAAAAAAAAAACTTGTATCCTGGGAATAACTGTCCACCTTTTATTAGAATTGTTGAAATAAAAGGATTTAAAAAGTACGAATAATCGCATGATATACGCCAACAGATTATGACACATCTCTGATTTTGTATCTGCATGTGTATCCAACACACGAACGGGAAATAAAAGAAAGCTATCAAAACAGGGCCATTGACTGAACTTTTCCTGCTTATGTCACCAGACCTCCTGAAAGTGTTTTGACAGATAAGTTTTCATTTTACCCTCCCCTCCACACGGAGGCGTAGCTATAAGGGATGTTTGGGGGTGCATGCTGACCCCTCCTAAAAACGTTGTCGCGTAATCCATGTAGGCCCCCTACTGATCCACATTAACTGGTAACAATAATGACGAATTAGATTTTGCGGTATGATTATTTGACACATTTCTTTAATGGTAATGAACTGTTTTCCCTTTCATTCAAGTAGATTTTGAGTGTTTAGTTTTGCACTGAACTAACTTTAATTCAGTTACAAATGTACGCTGCGAGTATAGGCCTATATCTCTCTCTCTCTCTCTCTCTATATATATATGTATATATATATATATGTATATATATATATGTATCTATATATGT
Source organism: Echinometra lucunter (assembly GCA_029962745.1). Taxonomy (NCBI): domain Eukaryota; kingdom Metazoa; phylum Echinodermata; class Echinoidea; order Camarodonta; family Echinometridae; genus Echinometra; species Echinometra lucunter. Next base: position 10,140,314 of record CM057160.1, read on the forward strand.
GTATATATATATATATATATATATATATAGAGAGAGAGAGAGAGAGAGAGAGAGAGAGGGGGGGGGGGAGGGGAAGAAAAGGGGGTGAAATTGCGCACATGCTGGTTTTTTTTTTCTTTTAACCGATTCAAGTTATTCAACTTATTGATTCAATTACGCATATACTTGCTCCTTGAAGAAAATAATAGTAATGGTAATAATAACACTGATAAGTTATAGTTTTACAGCGCATTATAATAATGAAATAATAATATAATGGTCGCAAATTTGATATCTGGGGACTTTTTTTTCATTTGCTAAAGATTTTAGCACTCTTCTTATCTCCCCTACCCCCTCGGCCGCACCCTCCTTACCGTGCCCTACCTTCGCAGTCATGGTGTCCGCCATTGCCTGACGGCCAAAACAGAAACCATTTTGTAGACAATGAGAATTGCCTTGTTTGTGTTGGCTCTGCATTGTTTCGTCATCCATTAATATTTCATATTTTATATAAAAATGTCGTCCGTTTCTGTTACAACGATTTAGGAGTACGATTGTTTGTGTAGACAATTGGGGGAAGTATTTTTGAAAGGCCGCATGTGAATTACCACAAAACCACTTTTATCTGAATATTGAGAAAAATGAACAACAACCACTTCATCAAAATGTTATCACAGCACCGAACTCACGCTTCCCACGCTTTATGAAAAGATGACCTTTCATCACCGGCGTAAATCCACTTTGAGGAGTGGGGGAGGGGGGGGGGGGAAATGATCGACTTTTTTGCCGATTTTTTTTTTTCTGTCGAACTCACACTTAAGTATAAACACACACCCTCACCCACCTTCACAGACCCCCCTTACACACATTTTAATTTTTATCTTGCGAGCGAGCAAGCCAAAATTACCACTTTTCTGGTTTTCAATCGCATTTTCAAATGAAAATTTGAAAATATGACGAGCGAGCGAAGCGAGCGAGCCAAAAATAACCGCTTTTCTGGTTTTCAATCGCATTTTCGAATAGAAATTCTAAAATATGATGGTTGTTTACGACAGATTAATCAAAATTATATTTAAAGATTAATTCAAATATATCTTCCTTATAAAGTTGGGGGATATATGTACACGCCATTCCCCCCCCCCTCTCAAAAAAGTGGGGGGGGGGATGTATCCCCCCATCCCCCGGGATTTACGCCAATGCCTTTCATTTTGAGGAACTCAACAACTGGAAATATGGTTTATAGTACATCTATGCATTTCCATGTAATCAATTACAGGTGAGTTGTGAAATAGCAGCATTCATCGATAGGCCTACATAATCGATAATATTTATAAGAAAAAATGTTCTCCTTGGGATTAGTAAAGAGAGTTTTAATTCTTAAATGCGTCAGCAAATTACTAGTTCATTTATTTCATTTTCCCGACATGTCTAGTTTGAGTAAGGGGTAGGCCCTACACATTACGAGAAGTAGACGAGACAGAACCGTTTATTACAGAGTTTAAACTCGGCTCCAGTAGGGCACAACATGGCGCATATTGCTTTGTTAGGCAAGCACAATACAAAAGAAATTCCGCCATGTTGCAAACCAATGAAACAGAGTTGGCCAAGTTCTGTTATAAAGAGCTATGAGACGAAGTAGAGTCCCTGAATCATGTTAACAGAGAGAGTTACGACAACCCATTATTTGACGAAGAGTACTGCAGCTCCCTCTAGCGAACCTTGAAGTTCTGGATCTTGATCTGGATATGTTACTCTGAAGGTCGCACGCCTGTAAATAGCTCCGGTCATTTTCAGAGATTCCTCCGACCCGTACCAAAGATGACATCATAGTTGAAAAAATATTCATATAAAATCAGAGATACATAGTTGAACACTGTGTTTCATATGTGCATAGAGAGGGATAATTACTGGTTTAGATCAGTCCCATGAGAGAGCAGCAGTTGGTCCCAGTTGGATTCTAAGGGGACTTTATTAGTGTGGCAAAAAGCCTTACAACTACTGGAGCTTTGACTAAGTTTTTGTTAGTCTGATATTCAGCCCCTCTACCGCAAAAAATACTGAAAAACACCCCTTCATATTTTCAGCAATTAAAGAATAATGTATGAACTCTTAAAGACAAAAGTTTCAATGGTGTCATTATAAACACTTTTTTTCATGAATTTATCAAATACCATTTTCAACACAGGGGCTTATGGGGAAATATTTACAGGCGTGCGACCTGAACAGCTCCACCATGTCCACTGGAGCATCACTCAGGGTTGCTCATACCAACTGTCCATGTTTCTGCAGAGCGCTTGAAAACTTGTTTACATTCTGAATTGAGGTTAATTCTATTCTGTTAAAGAGTTAGCTATATAATTCAACACGAGTGGCATTTATCATTCAAAGCAGTTTTCCAAACAAGTCTTTAGTAGATCGGTTCGGAAAAGGATTCGGAAAGTTCAGTGCTATTCGGGTAAAAGACGATACCCACGCCCTTCCTCCGGCATTATGCACACTAGCAATGCCCCTTGGTGTTAAGAAGATGAAATCATTCAACTAAATCCCCTGTACATGTGAAAAGATGAATGAAATAAAGCAATATTGACATTTCTCTGGAAAAATCATTTGTACTATGTTTCTTCAGTCGAAATCGAAGAATGCGATGACAAAGTCTAATATAAAAGGTATTTCACGGCTGAAATAAAACTGAATGATTAGATGAAGTGAAATTAGATATAGGACTGAATGATATGAAGTTAAATTAAATGAATGCAGAACATAATGGATGTGACCACCAATGAAGACATATTTGTGAATCATTAGCAATTTGTGATATCTTTTTGTTGTTTGTTCAAAAAAAATAATAAATGGACATCATTCTTCTGAAATGTAAGCTAAGAATGCCAGTGGTTTCTTTCTGGGATCAAATGAATTGTAATTTAAGATTCATAGCTCACAATACAAAGTGATTCTGCTCTTTTTTTAGTCCCAATGATTGCGTCATATTATTAGTCAGCATTTCCATTTTCTTCTCGGCCGTTCTCTTGAATTATGATAATATTCCAGTGTAATTCCAGACGTGAACGTAAGAGAACAATGCTACTTTTTTCTTCTTTTAAGGCTTGATTTTTAATTCAAGATTTTACTCTTGTCATATTTCATATCGGAAAGTGATCTTGCTCATTCGGTCCTAATTATTGCGTCACATTATCAGTCAGTATTTCCTTCTTCTTCTCAGTTTCACAAGGGAATGTAATCGTGGTAATGGAACAATGCCACCAGTTTCTTTTTTCTGGCTTTAGAGCTTAATTTGTAATCTAAGATCTTATTCTTATCATAACTCACATGAAAGTGATGTTGCTCATTCAAGTCTAATTATTGCGTCATATTATTAGTCAGCATTTCCTTTTTCTTCTTCTCGGTTCCCTTTAAATTACATTACAATATTCCAAATCAATTTCACACGTATATCAAATTGACATGAAAACCCCGCAACCAAATCAGCCCATGTTCTACTCTGGCACTTCCGGATGTTGTCTCGTTTTGGATAAAGCACTTCCGGGTGGTTTCTGTAGTAACAGGTAAACGCGTTTCCGTTCTTGCCTTATGTGTTCAAGATATGTCAGAAAACCGCTTCCGGCAGATTGACACTTTCCTTGAATAAGAAAGTTATCACGGGGCCTGTCACATTTTATATACCATTTATTTCGTCATGTTGCTTAATATAGCGTGCATGAAATAGTGTGCCGTTCATATGTTGTTCATCAAATATGGTTGACACAACAGTGCAATTTTAGGCTATTGCTACTAGTTTGTTGCTGGTGGTGTGGAAGGTTGATCTTTGTTTCTTAAGAGGATTTTTTTTTACCGTGTTCATATTACCTTTTCCGATTACAGAAACAATATAATCGATACAGCGTGACCCGAATTATTCATTATTTCTGCTTACTTGTCTCTTTTTTTTCTCCTGAACTTGATGGTGGTCATTTTTGTATTCAGTTTTCTCTTTTTCAGGCCAAACCTCATGGACATTAGACCTTCATTTTTAAGTTACATCAGCGCACTGAGTCGGTTATGGTAGTATAGGGCCAAGGAAGATGCCTCCCCGTTTCAGTTTACCATTATTTTAAATAAATATTCGAGTCATTGCAGATTAATGATTTGCATATACATATATCCCATATGACATGTATGATATCCACTTTTGGTGCACTGAGATGATGATGGGGCAAAAAAACAACAACAAACAAACAAACAAAAACCAAAAACAATGTTGAATTACAAAGCACCAAATATATGCATGTATATAAATTATTTAAGTTACATTGCCTTCTTTCACTTCTCTTCTCTTCAAGGTGTATAGGATGCTTATATGGAAGCTACGGGGCACTTGACCCTTTTAAAATACATTTTCGGGGAGCGTGAATCAGTGCATGGACGTCGCGCCATCTACGCTTGTAGAGGTGTATGATGTACGTGCACCCACAGATATACGTTAAGGATACAATCACTAATTATTACGTCCAGAATTAGACACGCCACAGATCTGATCAGGGCCCTATTTCACGACACTTGTTATCACTACTACCACAAATCTACAAAGTGCTCATATAATGTCATAGCAATAAAAATGCAAGGACTTCCATCTCTTTTCTTTTTTGCTGCGTCTTCTTATTGATAACAACCACGAATATTGATTCGTCTTCATCTTACAATCACGAAACAGGGCGGAAGACCATTTACGATATCCCTCACACGACGATGGTAGTCCTTTCTGCCGAGTCTGTACCGAAATGTACCAAAATCATATAACGAGTAAACAAAAAACAAAAACAAAACAAAACAAAACAAAAACAAATACAAATTAGCAAAAAACGAAAATAAAAGGAAATATAAACATCAAAAATATGCGTTCGAACGAATTGAACTGTTGACCGGAAATGCTATAATAGGCCACGAAACCCAATATCAGTCGTGAAGGGTATTTATAACAATGTGGGTATGGCGAGTATTCTAATAAAATTCTGAGAGACATAGAAAGACGACCCACCAAATGATGGTCTCACGGGATTTTTGATAGGTTTTCTAATAGTTCAAATGTTAGATATAGCCAGCCTCATATGGACAGTCAGTCTCATGGACTTTCAGTCTACTGGGATATTTTGGTTTCAGTTTCAGTTTCAATTCATTTATTTGAATACGGTAGAGATGAAAAAAAAAACATGCTATCAGCTATCAAGCTGTTTTTCAGCATGTCCGTATGTAACATTAAATATACATATAAACAAACAAACAAGTCAATACATCATGATACAAATAAGAATTAAAAAAAAACAAACAGCAACAAAAACGACAACAAGTTATTACAACAAAAATCACAGGAATATATATCTAAAACGGTAGGGGTATAACAGAGATCATTTTGATGAATATATTGAAATTTGTCTCTAATCGGATGGACTCTGGAAGCTCGTTAAACAATTTACAGCCAATATTAAGGGAACTCTTTTGTAGAAAGTTAGTTCTACGTGTGGGCAAGTGAAGAATACATTTGTGGTTGCGTAATGAGTAGGTACTTTTTTAAACAGTGAGTTTCGAACAAAGAGAGCTCGGTGCTAGATCAGGCAAGAGTTTAAAAATCAGAATTAGTAAGCCCTTCTTAACCTTATTGATAAGGCACGGTCTGATTCGCCATTTTGATATCTTCATTCGTCATGTATGCATTGATATTTTAGGCCTATAGGGCATGCAACTGAGGAAAATAATAATACCTTTCTGAATCTTTTTAATCTGCTTTTTGAAAAAAAATGCATTAAAAAAAAAGAAATGTATTGTTCCTGCTTTCTATCATTGAAGCTACATTGTAGCTGGAAGTTTCCAACAAGAACAAAGTGTTAAATAATATTATCTAGTATCTATGAAAATGTGGCCACGCCACATTTTTAAGCACAAAGTTCAGCCCCTTGTAGATGATATTTTAAAATTGCGTGCTTATGAGAAACAGCAACAAACAGAGGTTATCATGAAACTGATTGTTCCTTTCATGGTTTGATTCTTACACAATGTACATACGGTGGTTGCAGTACTTGTAATTGGTCTAGGATTGTACTCCATGAGCATGATCAAGATAATTGTTAATCTAAACCTCTTTGAGCAAATATTTAACTATATTTCTTTTACATAGTATGTGTATCAGTCTTAAGTTAAAACAAATATCTTGAAGCAAGAACAAACGGTTACTAGTTATCTGGTATCTATGAAAATGTGGCGACGCCACATCTTGAAGCACAAAGTTCAGCCCCTTGTGGTTAATATTTTGAAATTAAGTGTTCATGAGATATGATAACAAACAGAGGTTATCATGAAACTGACTGTT
>CM057160.1:10147150-10176772 GCA_029962745.1 Echinometra lucunter
ATCAACATTACTGTTGCCTGACAATTTGTCAGACCTGACATCTTTCCTTAATTTTGATTGGCTGAGAAGCATCGTTACTATGGCAACTGTCGGATAAAACAGACTTTGTCGGATAAAACATCCGACAAGTCCTTTAATGAAACGCTCCCCTGATAGGTGTAGGAACAAGAATGTAAGCACGCAATTAACTATCTTCAAAGATGAAAACAATATACATGATATAAATGGATAGTTTGTGGCAGCAAGGGTGTCAGCCAATGCGCTTGTTGTTGTTGTTTTTGGCCCAACGTTATTCATTTTCTTGTAATTTTTCGAGTGCGAACCTCCGTCTCTGCACATTAAGAATAAAATGTTCAATTTTGCACGCTTCAAATGCAACACTAGGAGCTCCTTTGGATACAACTTGCACCCAAAGAAGCTACATTTCGCACCCTTATGGGTACAGGGTCATACCATTTATAAAGGGGAAGGTGCAAATTTGCACCCTTTTGGATGCAAAAATTTCTGCACCCATTAAAGTGCATAACTAAAGGGTGTAGATGCATATTTCTGGGTGCAAACAAGTACAAAGGGTGCATCTTTGCACCTTTTCCATGTCATTGCATGTAGGGTACAAAATTGCATCCCCTCAAAGGTACCGCTATTGTTGCATTTGCGGTGAAAAATTGAACATTTTATTCTTAATGTCCAGAGACGGAAGTTCGCACGCGAAAAATTACAAGAAAGTAAATAACGCTCTGCCAAAAACAACAGCAACAAGCTCATTGGCTGACACCCTTGCTGATACAAGTATCTATTTATATTGTTTTCATCTCTGAAGATAGTTAATTGCGCGCTTACATTTACATTTTGTGAAATAATAAGTATGTTTTGCACTGTATTTCATTAAAATTTGTTGTGTTTTATCAATTAAGAGATACATAAGTGATAGAATATCATGCAGCTTTTCTTTTGCTAGTTTTTCTGTTGCATATATACATAAAAAATTCTAGACCTATCATTGTTTGTTAGGCTTTAGTGAACACAAACTTACTATAGCAACTAAGCAGAAAAATAAGGAAATAGCAATGTTATCTTGGTTATAGGCTCCATATTAAAGCACAGTCTGCTGATTGTTTGCACTTTCCTACAATGGCTAAAATGACCGCCTTGCCCGTTTTGATATATCAAAACACACAAAACACATATATGTATCTATCAAAGAAAATTAGCTTTTTGGTCATAAGGGCACATCACTTTAAAAAAAAAATAGCCTTACCTCAATGAGGGCATTTATCTTAGCTCAAGAGGGCAGTAGCATATCTAGGGATTGTTGAATTTGGGGCAAACAGCCCCACCCCCACCCCCCTCATCTCAGTCCAAACTACAGAGTGACAGAGTGGTAGATTTGTTGTTGTGGTTGCTGTTGCATTTTTAATCCTAAAAAAACACAATTTCTAATGCATTTAACCAGGAAAAATATGCTAGAGTACTTAATTCAAGCATTATAGAGTTATGGATTTCAAACAATGGTATAAGCGAAGTTCCATTTATTTCTTCCTCCAATGATGTGCAAAATTATGGCAAATTGATAAGGAATAAAGGTGAGAAATTTAGCCAGGCGACCGAAGGTTAAGATTTCTTCCAAATGTGCGACCTTTGCAAGTGCTATTTTATTTTGCCCCCTCCCCTGGAACTGCAAGAAGGTGCACTTTTCTAGGGTTTGAGAAAGGTGGGGCCATCACCCATCAGCAATGTCACGCAAGCCCAAATAAACAAATTGATGAAGAATTAATTAAATATTCTAGCGCTGAACCATTACCAAAATTTTGATCAAGAATTGTACATGTAGTTATTTCTCTATTCCCAAGGGTTTGTTGATTCCTGGTCGGTTAAAGCATGGTATATAAGAAAAATTACTGAACATTTCAAAAACCTTGATACCTGTGACATAGATAACACTGTGATACCATGAAAAGATAGAACTTGTTTTATAACTTTATATGATACCACAAAGCACTCAAATTAATAAAATTTACTGGAAAGAATAAAAATTTACTCATGCCTTGAAAATACCTTGATGTGGGGGACAATAGGGGATGTTTTAAATCCTCAAGGCCAAGGCGCAAAATGTTGAAATGCTTAAAATGGCCTGAAACGTGTGCAAAATGAATTTGACTCGATTCTGAGCATTTTTAATTTTTGCGCGGGTCACGTTATCTGAAATTTATTGGATTTAAATTAACGTTAATCATGCCAAATATGAATGAGAAATGGCCATCCATTATGAAGATATGACCCTATGGTTTTCACAAAATGGCGCCTGGATGACGTCACGATGACCCGATGAACATGAAAATGATCGGAACCGCGAGATGTTATTATGACTAATAACTGACCGAAATTTGAACCAGCCAATTCTGAGATTTCGAGTGCACAAAAAAGTGCGTGGAAGAAATAAAAATAAAGAAATAAAGAAAGAAATTTTGACGAAATCAAAAGGTGATCTGTCAAAGATGACAGACCACCTAAGAAAGAGAAAATGAATATTATTGGCAGTCCTTGAGCAATATACACTATTATACTCTCATGGATTATATTCCTCAAGATGTCTGTACCAGCAATTGATTTTCTGTTATGCATGGGCATTTTAATTTCGACATAACTAAAAAAAATATATTTGACACTGAATACATAGTTACAAAAGTATTATGAGAAAGTAAGATCATGAGAATTGTAACTTGCTATCACCACACATATTGTATTCTCGACATGCTCGAAGAGACATATGGCAATTTGTTAAATATTTCTTAGAACCGTGACTTTTTTCAACATACAAACTAAGAAAAAAAAAGGTGCAAGTTTGCATCAGGGTCATCCTGTCAAGCTTATCAGGAACCTCTGCTACATGGATGCCACTTTTCCACTAGGTACATCTGAACTTGACAAAGAAATCACTTCAATTCACTTCGATTCAAAAAGTTTTTAGTTCGGTGGGATTTTATAAATAGTTCTTGCCAATGTTTCAAGCATCCTGAAAACAAGACGGTGAAGACGGTTTCGCAGATTTGGCGAACTTATGGCAAATGAATATTTGGAGCTTAAAATACGAATGCTGGACTTTGCCCCTTCTTCATCATTTGCATCCTTCGGAAATTGTACTTGTGTCAGGTCAAAACCAACCTTTGGCTACACTGTATATGCACTGTTCCTCATCATGCTCATGATACTCGATAATTATGATGTTTTTCTTTCTTTCTTCTTATAAAAATTTGACTCTTTTATGTCTGTGTTAGTGTTGTACTGCCTTGATACTCGGCCTTGGCCTAAAGGCGCCTTAAGAACATTTTTTTTTCAATGCCTTGGCCTTGGACTTAATAATAATGAAAAAAATCATGATATGATGATGAAGATGATGATGATGATGATGATGATGATGATGAATGATGATGACGATAGAGGCAACATTGATAACACAACACCTCTATGTTTTGTTTTGCATAATACTTCCGTACAGGTATTTAATATTCCTTTCATTTTTTGAATCATGAAAATGGAAATTTACTACAAGTACATTATTTCAGTATTTTGCAGCTGGGGGTCCTGGGGTAAGTGTGCTTTACAGAAACCACTGAATATGTTACACTGCCATTGTATTGGGGTAAATGTCCTTTACAGAAACCACTGAATATGTTACACTGCCACTGTATTTCTTCTTGTCACTAATAATCTTTTTTTTATTTGCTTGGAGAGAGAGAGAGAGAGAGGGGGGGGGGGGTTGTTAGGCCCTGTGAGGGTATAGTGAACATTGCAAAGACCAGTGAATGTGCTCGTACATGCTTTCCAAATATCATTATACTGTTAAAAAGTTCAACGGATGTCAGATATTTTGTTTCAAATGATTTTTGAAACATTGCGTACAATATAGTTTGTATCTTTTACTCTGGTTTCCAGAAAGAAGAAAGTTTTAACGAAGTCTGTTCCGATAAAGACCTGAGCATTTAAAGTTTATGCTTAATCATATCAAACGTTTTCATCTATAATTATCTGTAGCCATAATTGCATACATGCATATAGCGATTGCCACAGTGTGCAACTGCTTATTGCTCTGAAGTGAAGTAAAACAGGAAAATGTTTTACAAAATTACTTTACGTGTACTTTAGACTGAAGTAGAAACAAAAAATCATCATACATGTGTACATTTGGTATCAGTGGAAGCGACACTTCAGGCATAATAATGTACAAATGGTGAAAAAAAATCTCATGGGAAAATAATCTCATCGGAAGGTCATTTCAATGCATATGTGCTGTATCCCAAGAACGATTTGAGTACTTGGACGTATAATAACAGAATGCCTCTTTTACATGTAATAGATACTATTCTTGATCGACTTCAGAATAAACATCACGTTGAATGTCGAAGTCACTTATTTAAAATTCTTTTGCGCAAGGGTGATCCTCCTTTGATATGATACCTTTTTCTTATATTTCCTGATTTATGCATTGGCCTTCACCTTGGCCTTGGCCTTTCAGGTTGCAGCCATTGCCTTGGCCTTGAGGGTCTGGGCCTTGGCTACAACAACACTGCTGTGTTATACTGTTTTAATTGTTTCCCTTTATACTCATCTTGTAAAAAGTGTATATTAAATTTGTTACCCATATACTTTTGCAGTTTATTGCTATGCCTCCATGTTTGTTTCAACAACAGAAAGGAAATAAGGAATATATTACTTTCAGTTAAGTTGAAACTTTGTAGACTTCCTCATTATTATTAAAGGGGTCCACATTTCACAAGCCCTGTTTTTGTTATACATGTTTTAGTGGATCCTTCCATTTCTATAAGCTTTTCTTTAAAGATAAACCAAACATACCAGTATAAAATGTATTATATTATTTTAAAGTGTTTTATATGTTTCTTTTCTTCTCAAATTGTTATGAACTGTTCTGTTGGAAATGGAAAAAAAAACTGAAACTGAAACTATATCATATCGATAGGAGAGGTTTGAATCTCCGTTATATCTGAGCATCTTTATTTTGACATGACATCACATTCTTGTTATCTAACATTAAGTATAAGAGTATTAAAATATGATATTATAAGAAATGTATTAAACTTGCAATCATCAAATGTACTGTACTCCTGAGGAGGCCTAAGACATTTTTAAATATATGTTATAATTTTGACCGTTTTCGTGGTATGATTCTGTTATGCTTTGTGAATTGAAAACTGAAAATGATAGCACATGCTTTGATTTCAATAAATGACTTAATTTTGGGAATTCATTATGCTTCACACCGACTCACAATTTTTTTTTCAAAAAAGTTCTTTGCAAGCAATGTCTATATAGGGCTCCGGCCTTGTGTGTTTTCTCTATCTATTTCTATTGGGGGTGGAGGCGTTTTAAATCATTCTAAATTGGGTTTATGCATCTGGTTGTTTTTTTTCTTCACTTTTTTTCTTCAAGATTATCGTGTTTACAGGGGTAATGAATGTTAGGAGCGTGAATGGAGAACGGTGGTAAATTTTGGAGGAGAATGATCGGGAAAAAGTAAAACCACGACCATCCTTTTTGAACTTTCACTTACTCTGTATCTGTCCATTTTCGAAGGAATATCTCAACTCATCAAAATCCAAAGAATATCTTATAATAATAATCTAGCAGGTGAACTTCTTCCTAGTGGCTTTGCTCACCCTCGGAAATTTCCACCGCACCGCATCTTTTGTTCTCTTATGTAATCACCCCTTTGTCGTGGGGGTAGTGGAGCGGGGAACCTTGGGGAGCAAGAAAGAACAGGGTTGGAGACGCCCTGTAACATGCATTGTTTGAAAGGAATTCGAAGAGTACCCGAATATATACCAAAATACGCAAGTATATACCACCATCTCTATATGGGCCAATATAAGACCAGTGCGCACCCATGCTGTAGGTGCAGAGACGGGACTAGTGGAAGAAGAAGGGTATCGGTATCTGAAACAGGATGAAGTTATGCTTAAGACGTCGTGAATGACCGAACAATATATATGTTTCAGTTTTTAGCATATAGAAAGACATAATATAGTTATTCTGCAGCGAATCTATTCCATATAATTCCGTCGTTGACACCTTGGATAAGGGGAATTTTCGAGGAAGCAGTCACTGAGCTTGTCAAACTGTATTACGCCATGGGGATTCTTTTCCTGTCACGACTGGAGCTGGTGGTAGTCGTCCTGCTTGCGACTTTGTTGTCGACGTCATCAGCGGCCGAATCTTTCGAGTTCATCATCGAGCCCAGCGATACTACTGCTGTTCAGGTAAGATAGATATTTGAAGAACAGTTGGCGTTATGGATGTTAACACACAAGTGAAAGTTTAACGTGAAGTGTGTTACGTGTCAAGGTGTGGTTCTCTCATATCGTATTGTACAAAAGATACACTGCAATTCTTTAGTGAAGGGGGGGGGGCACTGTTCCTTTACCCCAGTAAATACACTCAAATACCAATAATTAAATAATGAACCATCTTTTAGATCAAGGAGGGACCGATGGGGTGACTGTTTCCGTATGATTTGTACAAATTGATTCCTTTCACATATTCATGAAACAAAACCATCGGGAAAGCATAAAAACAACAGTACGGTAATACTAAGTTATGAAAATCCACAAAAAAAGAAGCAAAATACTTCTATATTTGACATGAATTACACACAAAACATGGATTCTGACTACATGAAATTATCCAGTACTACCATACAATCATATTGTAAAGACTTAAGAATATTAGGATTACAAAATATATAGCGAGATTTGATCCCCCCCCCCCCCCTCGTGTTTTTTTTTGTCCTCCCATGGACATATAAGATCCAACCTTCGTGTTGCCCATGTCCACGATCTCATGTGCACTTTGTATACTTCTTGGTTTCGAGAAAAACAAAAGTTTATTCTTGGTATAATCTGGATGAACATCTATTCATAAAAACTGCTTACTTGATGCGGTAATCCCTTAGGCAGCTCACTTGGGAAGCTATACGCTTAAAAGGTCGTAAAAGCTATAGAGCATACCCGTATGTTACATCATCATAGTTTCTGACAATCTTCAGTCACCTTTGTTGTTATCAAGAATAAAGCTTGTGGAACCCGTGGGAATCCAAGTGCTTATTCGAATAAAGAGAATGGCAAAGCATTCTCCGCTTTACATAAATCAGGGAAAACACTGATTAAGGAAGAGTTTTCCGAAAATTTGTGGATCTGTAAATAAACTGCTGTTGGAACAAAGCGTGATATTTGTCTGTATTTTGTTCCTTGTTCACTTATTCCAACACGTGGACCTATATCACAATATCAGGGACAACCCCTATATAAGATGAGATGAAATACTCTTTGTCCATATCCTAAATTTTGAAGGAGTTGGGTCTTTAGACTACTTTTCTGTTTTTTTTTCCTACAATATTTTTTTTTATTAGTGTCTTCCCTAATCCTGCCCTCCCCCATCCCCGTCGGCAGGGGCGTAACAGGTACCTGTTATCAGGGGGGGGGGGGGGGCAGAGCCCAAAATTTCCCGGTAACTAGTCTATGTCTAGAATCTGTAGCGTAGCTAGGACTGCATTTTAGGAGGACAGAAGTGCTCCACCGGCGTAAATCCAATTTGAGGAGTGGGGGATGAAAAACTTTTTAAACGATTTTTTTTCCTTGTCACACACATTTTCATATCTATTTTGTGAGCGAGCCAAAAATAACCACTTTTCTCGATTTCAATCGCATTTTCGGATGGAAATCCTGAGATTTTGACGAGCGAGCGGAGCGAGCGAGCCAAAAATAACCACTTTTTTTCAATATCATTTTCAAAAAGAAATTCTATTATAATGGTTGTTTATGATATTATTCAGAATCTTTACTTACTGATTAATTGAAATATATTTACTTCCTTAAAAAGTGTCTGCATGGGGGGGGGGGGGGGGAATTTGTACACACCCTCCGCCCTCTCCCCCAAGTGGAGGTGATAGATCCCCCTCCCCCTGGAATTTACGCCAATGTAGTGCTCCCTAGAGGGGAGGGTGCAGGGAGGAGCTCCGACGTTTCTTTGAATTATTAGTTGTTGGGGTTGGGGGGGGCATATGCATAGCCAAAAATTTCCGGGTAATTAAGTCTAGAATCAGTGGTGTAATTCTCTGCCTGTTTTCGGGGGGGGGGGGGCAGAGCCGAAAATTTCCCGGTAACTAAGTCTTGAAAATAATATGCGGAGGTGAGCCCGCACCGCGAGTTGCTTGTTTTGAAGCCGTTAGCGGGTGGGTCCTAGGGTTCTGGCTTAGGGCCCCTGATGGGGGTCTACAGGGAAAGCCACTGCGGGGGGTTTTGGCACTAAATTTTTCCTCATTTCTTTTGTTTCACTTTGCTTTCTTTTTTTTCTTTCCCTCTTTTCCCTCTCTCTTCTTCTTTCTCCCTTTCTCCTTTTTTCTTTCCCTTTCTCCTTTTTTCTTTCCCTTTCTCCTTCTTCCTTTCCCTTTCTCCTTCTTTCTTTCCCTTTCTCCTTCTTTCTTTTCCTTTCTTCTTCTTTCTTTCCCTTTCTTCTTCTTCCTTTCCCTTTCTCCCTTCCTTTTTCTTCCTTTCCCTTCCTTTCATTTTTTCCCGGTGGTTTGGTGGATTTTCCCGCTGAAATCCTTCAGGGGGGCACTCTGCCCCCCCCCCCCTGCCCCCCGGCTGTTACGCCACTGCCCGTCGGAAATGGTAACCCATAGTTGGTGGTCTGGGAGACAATCGTATACTGTGTATCAAACAGTTACATTGTGATTATCATCGTCGTTATCAGGCTCTACACTTTACCCACATCATGACAATTATCACATCATTGTTATCAACCTCACCACCATGAATCGTTATCATCACTTACACCATTGTGATCATCATGATGAATTGATCATTCTCCCCAATTATACACCATCACTCCTCCAATCTTATCATCTGTATTGTCATAACTGTTTTATCACCTTCATCATCAGCAATGTGATCACACCCATCATCATCATCGTTACCTTTACCATAATTGTTCAAAGTGTACCGTCACCTGATAAAATAATTTGTGCACAGACAGTACAAAAAAAAACAACCCCAAAACGAAAACCAAAATAAAAACAAAAAATATACACACGCTGGTAAAAAATAAGCCCAGAGCGCGTTTATTTATTTCATGTACGATAAAAGAGCAATGTGGATAAAATGCCTTGCTCAAAGGCATCAGTGCCGTGCCGGGGATCGAACCTCCGATTCTCCGATTCGATCGCGTCTCCGTGCAGTCAAACGCCTTAAACCACTGGACCACGGTAACCTCATGCACGTGAGAAATCTACCCCCCCCCCCCACACACACACACATACTCACACACACACAACAAAAAACCCACGTTACCCTGCGTTCTAGAGGTGAACGATTAAGGAGTTTAAAGAAAAACGATAAACATTATACACCACATAATTAGGGAGTTTGCGGAATCACATGGATGTTTCATTTCGTCTACGTCCTAATTCATAACTCTCGCGCAGGTCGACTAGTCTTCCTCACTAGTCGCTTCTATGATAACTGAGAGTATATTTAAACTCGCAATATCTCTTTATAGAAGTAATAGTTAAAGCGCATAACTATTTTCAATTAGGATTAGGGTCAATGAATCCTAACACACAGGGGGATTGGGAGTGTGGGATTGGGATCCGTTTAACATACTTGGATTGGAATCCGTTTAACTTATCAATATCTTTATCATAATCATTCTCCTTCTACCCCTGAACCCCCCCCCCCCCCCCTCCTCATAACGATTCAAATTCAATTCAATTCAAATCAGTTTATTGGTAAAAGCAAATCTTTTGCGGCCGAGCGGCCGAATTGCAGATTCATTTACAATCATACAATATAAAATGCATGTACATGTACATAGATCATTAGAAATGCACAAAATTAAATCAAAATTGCAACTAAAAAATGGCACATCCGGGCTCTCAATATAATGAGCAACATAGACATAACAAACTGGAAAAAAAACACCAGGGGAGCGTTTCATGAAGAGTTTTGTCGGTGAAAATCACCGACAAATATTACAAGCTACTGAAAATCCTCGCATCTGATTGGCCGACAGCAAATTAGTCGGTGAAAATCACCGACAAAACTCTTCATGAAATGCTCCCCAGGTACTGGCTTTGTGACGGTCAGAAGAGAGGGGGAGAGAAGAATGGGAGAGAGAGAGAGCGGGGAAGAGAGAGAGAAAGAAAGAAAGAAAGAAAGAAAGAAAGAAGGGAGGAGGAAGTGGGGATCGAGAAGAGAAAAGACAGTTCATAGGGAGAAGGTTGTAGATGGCACAATATTGATTATAAAGGGAGAAATTCTTCACCAATGAGGTAAAGCTCTATAAACAAAACAGCTACTATACTGCATGATGGGACTGGAATTTCAAGAAGTATAATCATGACAATAACCATGATAAAATCTCCTTATCGTTTGCAGAGTGCAACGTCCACCCATTATTCTGTTAATCAAGCAGCTATCATGATCATCTTCACGTGCACATGTTTAAGATGTTTATACTGCTCTTGTGAAATTAAGCAAATATTATGATGTATGCTTAATAATGATAATGATGATGACAATAATAATAATGATGATTCATATGATTTATGATGCACCAAATCTACTCTGTAGAGTGCTCTAGGCACAGTGTAAGATAAAGAAGTGAAAGTAGAGAATAGAAATACAAGGAAAAATATAAAAATCAGTGGGAAGCATTAAACAAGTAAGTTTTAGACAGTTTTTGAACGAGTCGGGAGAACTGCAGTTCATAATAACTAAAGGTAGATTAATCATATCTAAATCATTTAAATCTGATTGTTTCCTCGTCTTTTGACAGGGAGCGACCACAACTCTCTACTGTTCTGTCAATCAAGCTGCTACCACTTTCATGTGGGTGAGGGACACAGTGGTGATCAGTCAGACCCTACAGATCGTGGGCGATGCCGACCCATCCAGGTAATGATGAGAGAACTTTACTAAGGACAAGATGAATAGAGGTCAGGGATAGCGCTACAGGGGAGAAGGGGGCGACCGTCCCCTTATGATTTTTCAAGTGATAAAAAAAAAGAAATGGAGGAAGAAGAACGAAGAGTGTGGGCTAAGAAAGAGCTGCATGGGACATGCAACTAATACCCCTATGTTTTCATTTAAAACGTAAATAAACTCACATATCAGCCTTATGGGTCATTTTGCCTCCCTGTCAAAATACCCTGACGCCTCCCCTGATAGAAGGGATGAATGTAAAGACTGAGAGGGGGAGGGCAGGGGGTTATGGCCTGAATTCAAAGTTTGTTATTGGTATATATACCTAAACCAAAATTTTATAATGAATATCGACTGCTTTGTGAACTAATAGAGCAGTAAAATAAGTCCATGAAATGAAACAGTATGTAGAAAATGATACACTGTAAAAACGGTGGAGTTAAATTGGTGTTTATATAGGACAACACCAGCATCAGAGTTGTCCTATATAAACACCAGTGGTGTTAATTTAACACCAATTTAACACCACCGTTTCTGCAGTGTACTGAATTTATTTATGTATTCCTCTCATTTTTTTTAAAATTTTGCACGAAGAGAATGAAATAGCATTCTAATAGAAATCATTAATTTTATGTGTAGGACTTCTCCCATTCCATTATACTGTCTTCTCTCTACTGTCTCCAAATATCGAACATAATGTTTCCATTTCTGTAGATTTTGTTAGGGCTTGGAGTTTCGTAAGTCACATCGAAGAGTAGAAAAGAAAAGAATGCGTTGCTGATAAATTTGGCATCAAACAGTCCATCATCTAGAGTCTTTATCACTTAAGATTAATTATTGGTAAAAATTTCTGTCCTGTTCTAGCTTTAAAAGGGAATAACATTCTTAGCTAATTCACAAAGAGGTAATCTTCTGTTCTCCCTTTGCAGGTATTCAGTATCCTACAGCAGTCAGTCCTACAACCTCATCATAGAAGACATCAGGCCGGAGGATGCCGGTACTTTCAAGTGTGTAGCCTTCTCTGGTGGAGCCGGCATCTTGTCTCGTAACGCCAAACTCGAAGTCACTGCCCCTCCCGTTCAGGAGTACCCTTCCATCACAAGCACGGTCTCAGGACTGATCGTCACTGGAGAGACTATCGAGGTTGTCTGTGAAATAGAAGGCGGGAATCCCATTCCCGAGATCGAGCTGATCAAGGGCAACGAAGTCCTTGTCGTCGCATCGGGTCGCTTGGTCTACGTCTGGGTGACTGCCGAAACGGACGACGGTGCGGTGTTCGAGTGTCCGGGCTCAGCATCCTCTGTGGACGGAGACGCGCTCGTCTTCTATTGGTCCTTCAGCATTGTTACTGAATCTCCGAATGTTCGTGCTCGCACCTTCGACGGCGGAGATCACCCTCGGTACGACGACATCGTTTGTCTGTACCGCAGCGCCGGCACCGAGGGCCGTCTACCGCTGGCTCCTCAACGACGAGGAACTGGAGAATATGGCTGATGGTTCTGTGGTCATCGACAGCACGCTCTCTGCTAGTGTACTGCACTTGGTGGGTACAAGGGAAACCAATGGTGTTGTACGTTGCCAGGTTGAAGCCGCCAATGGTCCAGTCTTCTGCAGAATCCACCCTTGACTTTGATAATCACCGAGGTCTCTACTCAGGCACCAACTACACCATGTTGTTTCAACAAGAGGGGTCACTGATTCCCCAAGCACTCCCTCTCCCACTGAGGCTCCACAGGAGACTGATGCACCAAGCACCATGGCACCAACCGAGGCTCCCAGAGAAACAGATACACCAAGCACCAAAGCACGGACTGTGGTTCCAAGAGAGACCAACACCCCAGCGTCCATCTTCCTCCAGCAGACAGAGACCATCCCAACAACCATCAACATCCACTGGCATCACTGACTCCTTGGCAACCGAAGAGATGACATCAGATGGTGGTGAACCTCCCATCCGAGGGGCATCCTCCTTCGACACTATCTTCGTGGCCTCTGTTAGTGCTATTGCCTCTCTCATTGGCATCATATTCATTGCCGTCATCAGTGCTTTCTGCTATTACACCATGAAACGTCGACGTAATAGCCGCGCCGACATGTACTCCGGCGCCAACAACGACGGTGACGTCTTTTTCCGTAGTCGTTACATCAGTATCGTGCGTTCCTGGTTTTCCCCTGTCCATCAAGACACGCAGAAGACCCTTACCTCGTTTGAGGGACCTACTCCCGACCAATCCCCATATAATACTATTACTTCAAGGCGATAGGTTTAGTCATAATCAAAACTTGCTCACAGTCATATGCAGACCTTTTGTGTAAACAAGGTGAAGGTGCTCTCTAAGCGCTCTCACCTATACATTGTACCTGTGTATTATAAGATGTGGCGCTCATTATGCTTTGGAAATGCACCCGGGTTATTTTGAGCAGTTTGCCCCTGGTCTGAAAGAACTTTTAGACTTATAATTGATAATTACGCTCAAAGGTAATTTTAGCCTACACCATGTACACGAATGAGTCAGACTTGTTTAGGTCCACTTCTTATAAAGCGTACAAACATGAAGATATTACACTTTCAGAAAATACAAGAGTATTTTTCCTATTTAATACTGACTTGCTCCTGTGTCATGGCTAACGCCAGTTTATCGGTTCTAACATTGAAAGGGAAACTTGAATCGGTGTTCGAACCAAAGTATGTAAAAATAAGTATTGTCTTACGTTTTATAAAAGTAATTGGTTATGGGTTAAGCTATTTAATCTAAGTAATCTTTTTAATTATGCTTACAGCTTAAATCAGGCTCTTTCAGATGATTAAATAAATAATCATGCTTTTGGAAATATCGTGTCCAACATGTCGAGGAGGGCAGTATTTAACATCATTGCCTAATGTGGACGATTTTCTTTCCAATAAAGCAATACTTGAGTCTGTATATGGTATATGGACAGTGACTTTCAGCATTATATTATAGTGACGGCTCACTTAATCCGTGCCGTTAATGGTTGCAGACATCTTAAGGTATGTAAAATCCAATAGTACATTTCTTTTTTTAAAATTTGTTTTAATATATTATACATCATTTATTAACTTATCAACTCTTCTTATGAATACACGCTTTTAGAATGACTCTTTATTAGTTAGAAATAAACTTAACGCGATAGGAACAAAATGGAACAAGCCGGGCCCTCTTTTTTTTCTTCATTCCTGTCTTTCTTTTTCTTTTCCTTCTTCTTCTTTTGTCTTTGAGTTGGAAGAAGAGCAAATTGTCAATAATTCATTCTATCTCTCCAAAGGGAGATAGGTAAACCATTTTTAAGTATTAACATCTTTCTTATTATTCATGTCATTGTTTTAATGTCCCATGAAATTTTTTAAATAGTACCTGCAAAAGTATAATTTTCAACAGCTAAGACGCATCATAATGCGTGATACATATTTTTATGGAATACTTTTGTCTAATAAAGTGTTTGTTTTAAGAAGTTAGCGAGCTCAAAAGTTTATTTTATCATGTAGTCATGTTTATTTTGAAAGTTTGTCGAACCGGAAAGTGGTGTATGTTGCGGTCCATGTCTCGGACTAACTTTAAAGGGAAGCTTGAGTTCTACACTGTAAAAATATTGGGTAAAATTTTAACCAGCACGAGGGTAATTATATGTCCAACCAACTTTCGGCAATATTTTTACCCGATGCGATAAGCATATTGTCCATTTAGGGTAAAATAGGCAGTAATTACTCTAGAATTGGCAAAATTTCCGTCAAAATGGATAAAAAGAAATGCCCAAACAAATGCCCATAGTTGGTTGGACACATAATTGCCCTCCTGACGCATTTTTACCCAATATTTTTAGAGTGTCGTAGGAAATTTTTTTTTTTCCTGTAAGCTTTCTAATCTTTTTATTTTTATGTCGGTTTGGAAAATACAAATGTCCCTTGTAAAGAATTGCTTTCGAATACACTCATATTCGAAATATGCCAAGAAAAGCCTAGAGTGTTTGGAATGGGTCCTGAACATTCTTATGAAGTCCCAAATATTCATTTAAAGCAAGATCAAATTGATTTCTTATCATTTTGAAGGCATGCACCAATACTATTAAGCATTACTTTAATAATAAAACTTTTCCTAACTACTTTGAAACAGTTTCACATTGTAATCGCATGACCAAATTAATTCTATCTTTAAACAGATTGATAAATTTCATAAAAAGTTCGTGCAAAGATGAATGTTCTAGCCTGTAAAGTTTCCTGAGCACTTAGAAACGTTTTCACACTGTAAACAGATAAACGCATGACCTTTATCTTTTGAATAGATTGATTTTTAAAAAAATTCATAAATGTCATGCAAAGATGGATGTTTAGTCTGCATAATAAGGCGATCATGTTGTATTTTTCAGTAATAATTTATCCACTTTCCATTCTTCAAAACACCCTCACACTTCATGTAACTTCACGGAGGTTTATCATTCTGCAATTGGTTCCACTCTTCGTTCTTCAGAATTCACTGTCACCTATCATTTAGGCTACTTTTGATAATAATTTACTTCTCTTCATTTCTCTCTCCCTTTTCTTTATATTTCTTTCTTCATCTCTTCCTTTACCCCTCTTTCTCTCTCTCTCTCTCTCTCTCTCTCTCTCTCTCTCTCCCTCTCTTCATTCCTCTTTATCTCTCTTCAGCTCTTCTTCTTTATCTCTCTTTATCTCCATCTCTTCATCTCTCTCTCTCTCTCTCGCCATCTCTATCTCTCTTGCTCTGGTCTAGTAGACATGTCTCCGGCTGTGAACCACAGGGCCCCGGGTTCGAATCCCTGCGACAGCACTAATGTCCTTTGGCACGACAATGATCTACATTTGCCACACCGGACCCAGATGCAGTGAGTGGGTACCTGACGGTTGGATTTATTCATTGATTGGACCGAGCTAAAGCTGGGGTAAAAAAAAAAAAATGATTGCAGGGCCTTCTGCTTCTTACTTAATTTTCTGTGATTTTGTTGCTGTTGTTTTTTTGTTTTGTTTTACACGGCCCCAGATTTTTATTTCATTATGTCATGTTTTCCATGTCTCTTATCACACCACTACCGTTAAAGGATCAGGATGCACTTTTTGTGCAGATTGCAAACCAAAATCTTTAAAGAAAAACTCTCCATAGATACCCTTCCAGGGCATTAACTTCTAATTCAGCGAACGTTTACTTTCCTTCGCGACAGCCCATTTCGGAAGGAGTAAGTTTAAAATGTTTCGAAAGATCGGCTGACATTATAAATAGGTTTTCATATTACAGTCTAATCAATGCACGGTACGAGTTCACGAGGCATTAGAGACTTTTGGACTCGATTTAAAAGTTGATGTAAAGTCGCCAAGCGAGGAACAATATAGGATGTCTCGTCTTTTACCATAGATGGCGCTCGTATAATTTGTTGTTCAGAGCCATGCATAGTTTGACCAACTCGGCTCAAGTAGGGAACAACACGGTGCATATTGCTTTGTTAGACAAGTACAGTACAAAAGAAATTGCGCCATGTTGTTACCCTCTAAAACCGAGTTGGCCAAACTCTATAATAAAGGGCTCTGTTGTTGATCTGTGATATTGCGTGATAACTGAAACTTGTCCAGAAAAGAAAATAAATAAATCAATCAGTTGATTTATTGTTTAATCAATTAACATGAATAAAGATGAAAATAAATAAAAGAATATTAAATATATGAATAATTTTATATATCAGTATTTAGAAAAAATCAACCAATAAATCTCAATTAATCAATCACCCAATCAATCGATCAATCAATCAATCAATCAATCAATCAATGGCGAGACGTCCACTGACTAGTGAAGAGAGAAGAGAGAGTGAAGGTCAATCAATCTGGGTGCCATATCGGATCCTGACGTTGGCGGCAATCATGTCTTCCTCTCTATTCTTGCAGTGCTTGATGAGATCAAGAGAGGCTATACCGGTGGTTCCCTGTGGCCATTGCCAGAAGCCATTGCCGTCCACTGCCGTCCTCTATCTTTCCTGTAGAGGATAGGTCCTCAAGCTGCTCTTTTCTCAAGACATGTCCAAGAAAACGATCTTTCTTGTTATAACGGTCTTTATAAGCTAACTGCAAGTGCCCGCTCGCCATAGCTCTACTTGTTCATTTGTTATTCTATCTGCCCAAGATATCCTGAGCATTCTCCTTAGGAACCACATCTCAGCAGCTTGGAGACGGTCCTGCATGGTCCTGCTGATTGTATGAACTTTGTCAGGTGGCTGGCTCATTCATTAAACTGATAGTACGATGCATCTCACATTTTGGTAGTGTCTGGCTTCTATGACAGAGTTATGAAAAGAGATTTACACATCTCCGAGTTGGAGTTGTGTGATCTTTGATATGCCAGAAGGTCACAGACCGTTATTATTTCCCCATGTAGCTATGTGTTAAAACGGGACGGAAGAATATTCGTGAAAAATCTATGCTTGGAATGAGACATTGCAAACTTCTGCTACTAGTAGCTGAAACATTCCTCTCGACCTCCTGGAAATATGAAAGCACATGCTACCACTCGATTTCTTTCAAATGAGTCTGCAATGACTAGACCATGATGGAATTTCACATAGAGCAGGGAGTTCCAACTCCCTGCTATCTGTAATCCACTGCCTGGACTGTTCTCTATAATCCGTGAGCTCACACATCAGCAACACCATATGTATGCACACAAATTAAAGGGAATAGAAACTGAGAAACCATGGGGAAAGGCAGGGTGATCTCGGATGAGAGAGGGGGAATGCAGTCCGGCCGCTCGAGT
The DNA here is from genome assembly GCA_029962745.1 of Echinometra lucunter. Taxonomy (NCBI): domain Eukaryota; kingdom Metazoa; phylum Echinodermata; class Echinoidea; order Camarodonta; family Echinometridae; genus Echinometra; species Echinometra lucunter. The sequence goes on from CM057160.1 coordinate 10,164,912, forward strand.
TTCAAGAAAAGGGATAATCCATTCTAAACAACTGTGATTTATTGCCGTACGTGTTTCAAATTTCGCGCAGTGAAAAAGCTAATAAACAGCTAGTCATATGGAAAAACAATTACATGGCCAGCTCCCTGGGAGAGCCTAAAGGGTGTTACGTAATCCGCGGCGACGTGTCGGGGAAAGACAATGGAGTTTAATGGCTAGACTAACAAACCAGAAGTAAACTATATTTTCTTCGACTTTTCTTCGAGTGAACACGATGAGACCTGTTAAGAGTCTAAACACTTAGAGTTGTTGAGAAATGTGAGAACCCGAAGTGTATGACTAGGTTGAGTTCGGTAAACTTCGTGCTGTCCTAACTTTTATCGCATTAGTCCGACGGGCTCGCATAACGGACGGATTATAGTGTACAAGTAAACAAGCCTTTTGCAAATTCGTTTTCCCCGTGAGCAGGTGTATGTTATTCTGTAGAGGTGGTTGTTGTGGTCTATGCATGGTCATAGTTAGACTAGAGCTGGACTACTTATTATGATCTAGCAGCAATGTTCGGGAGATTGGTGCTTCGGTTCTTACCCCGTGTATCACGGCGACATTCGGTGGAAAGAATCGTTACGCCCTGTCGAGTTGGTCAATTCCCCGGTCAGTTCAGCCATATTAGCTTGAAACCAAGGACACAGTGTATGTGTTCAGCTCGCTCCAAAATAACAACAATATCCTCCTCATCGGGACTGGTCAAGTTAATGACTTATGAAAATGGGGAAAGGGTAAGTCGGCTAATTTTGGTTATCCAGAAAAACCGATACTGAAACAGTTATACCCAGTTGTTGGGTGTCCGGACAGGTTGTGTATCCGGACAGTTGATTTTAAACGGCCATTAGAAAGAGTTTAAAAGCAATATTTCTTATTATTTTTTAATACAAGTGTTAAACAATATTGAAGAGAACAAATATTGATGATGATTAGCACTTATCAATGCTTAGTTTTTGTTTAATCCAAAGACAAAAAAGAAGACTTCATTTTTTTGTTACCTGTCCGGACACCCGACCCCCATTCTATTACTAGTCCTACAATTTTTGCACAGACCTTTTCAAGAAGCTGTATCATAAGAAGTATAAATTCTATTAATTCTAATACTGTTGCTTCCTTTCAACTGAATAATTTGTTTACTTGCATGCAGTTATTATTTTTTTTTTGGGGGGGGGGGGTAGGAATTCAGCACGACAGCTAGACTTCTCCTCCCTCCCTCGATCGTCACTCAATTACAATAATAATCTGGGTCCCGTTTCATTAAACTTGTTATCAGTAATCAACAACTGCCACATTTCTATGACAGATTTGCTCTCAGCCAATCAGATGCAAGCATAGGCGGCGATCCGGGGGGAGGGGGACGGGGGACATATCCCCCCTCGATTTTTTTTCTGGGGGGATCGTCCCCCCTCTATTTTTAAAACTTAATATATTACTTTTTTCTATGTATAGGCCTAGAGTGTATTTTGATGGCAAAATGAGGCTTCGCTCGCTCGCATGATAACGATCACCCCCTTCCACTTCTCGAAACAGATTTTCGGCAGTGACTTTCGGTGTTTCCGCCCCCCCCCCCCCCCACTTGTTACATGAAATCGCCACGACTGGATGCAAGGATTTCAGTAGCTTATAACAGTTATTGCAAATTGTAGAAATGCAATCCTGCGGTTTTAAAAAGGTTTTAGGCAGATGATCCTCAAATACTCATTCCACAAAGAAATTCTTTAAACTTTTTTGGGGGTGTAAGTGAAAAATCATTAAGTAAAGCAAAACACTGGAAATACCTTCCTTCCAGAATATTCTCCAGTTATAACACATCTGCTGAAGATCTTGACATACACAGTATGAAGTGACATAATCAAAACATCACCTACGGTACATGTATTTTCTAGCAATATCTTATTTGAGCTAAATCTGGGCATCTATTCATGGTTGCTATTTCACAACATAATGGGTTGGTGACATAGGTTGTCAGAATGTCTCCATTACACTTCTAATTTGGCGATTTACTGATTACTTTGGATGTCTGTTTCGCATCCCAGGTCCTGAACTTTGCATCCCAAGTCGTGAAATTCACGACCCGCGATGCGAAATTCATGACCCGTGGTACAAACTTTGCATCCCAAGTCGTGAAATTCACGACCCGCGGTGCGAAATTCAGGACCCGTGGCGCGAACTTTGCACCCCAGTCCTGAATTTCACACCGCGCGGGTCGTGAATTTCACGACTTGGGATGCAAAGTTTGCGCCACGGGTCATGAATTTCATGACCTCGGATGCAAAGTTCAAGACCTGGGATGCAAAATTCACGTCGCACATGACCTGTTGTCGAGCGTACTTCAGAGCCACCATACATCTTCACTTTAAGCCAGTTCGTAGACACAATCTGAGCATGAGCCCGAGCATGAGCAGATAAAGGTCATTTGACCAAAAATCTAAAACCCACTGACATGAATTCTTGATAATTTGCCTATTATTGTGCACTCGTGTGCAGTCCATGATACCCAGGAGGAAGCATTTAGACACCTCAGTCACTTTGGGAGTGATTATCCAAGTGCGTAAAAAGGACCTATCCATGTTTACAATATCTGTGGATTTGGGGGTCATTTTGAGACATGAGCTAACTCCGAACTGGTCTATAGCTGTGGGTTGCACTCCTATACTAGACCTTGACCCTGCTTGGGCACTAGCATGCGTGGTTTCACCGAATACGTCTGGCAGACCATTGTAACGTCCAAACATATGGATGACCGATGTCAGGCTGGCATTTGTGTTCACTCGTCTAAAGGCATTCACCGTTGCATTTGGCAGATGTAACTGGGTCTTGCTTCAGTTTTTCCTTCCAGGCATTCAGACATGCCATGGACATCTTTGAGAAGACTCTTTCAGATTCTGAAGCTGTAATATGAGGTTGAAAATGTTTTAATCACAGGAAGACGTAATCATTTATATCATAATGCAATGAATAATTACAGGACATTTTTCTAATACATGTAGGCCTATTATGTACATGTATAAGGTTAAATAGTGTTTTGAGGCCTTGGAGAAGGTGGGTACATGTATGGGAAATAAAAAATATCTGACATGAAAAATTGGTACAAAATCCAGAGTGTACTGAAAATTATGACCAACACTGTACATTCCTTCATATATATTATTTTAACATAATGTTATTCAGCTAATTGCCAAATATGATTGATATTCACCAAATCTTCAATTATTGGAGTAAAAACAACATTAGGAGAGATGTACAAATGAAGGTACAAACAGGCCCTATTCAACTGGGTGTGCATAGAAATTTACTGAAAACTGTTCAAGATGAGAGCATAATAAATTCTACTTTTAATTGCCTTTGGAGATATCCTAGGCAATCTCTCGGAAATGGTGGCCTAGTTACAGTAGTTAAATGACAATTAGGATAACAAAGAACATAGATCATGCATATGAAACACTGTTATCAATGAACATGAATGTTCTTAAATGCTTGTAAGAAAGTATAACGATTATTAATGAACAAATTTTGTTGGAAACTCGTAAAGGTATCACAACAACAATATACACAAACAAAGGGGGGGGGGGGGATAAAAATATGAAACAAAATGAATGCAACTCAGTCTCCTATGCCTCCGCCTAAGTTCAATCAATTTTATGGCTCGAACTCTTCTTGAAATATTGTGTTCACAGTATCAAATAATAATGTACATGTATAATCATGTTTACTGACATTTTTGACGTTCGAGCTAATAACAAGTAACACTTATTTACTTGCATGCTATAAAATGCACTTAAAAACCCGTATGACAAACCCATGGTGTTTTTCTTTCACCTTATGTTTAAAAGGGCCTAATGCTAGGTTTACATTATGTTCCGGCGGCCATGACATTTATGTTTTAGGCCACCGTGGAGGAAACGGGATGCACGTCAGACAATGCGCGGGGGGGGGGGGGGGGGGGGGGGGGACGGGATGGGCAAACATGACAGGCTGTGATTGCTGTGGATGCCAGGCCAGATTTTTAAACTCTCAAAAAATTGCCATGGCAGTCACGATGTGGATGTAAAACCAAGTAGGCCATAGTAAAACGAAAACAAAGTTAAAGGCATTGGTTAACATTGTTATGATTTTAAAAAAATCTTGTTTTGTTACTTGAAAATGGGATAAACATAAGGGTTATAGTGTAAAAATACCAGTCTGAAAGTTTCAGAGTATAATATCCACAGGAAGTATTTTTAAATATCAAAAATGTGAACCAATGTTTGAAAAATATACGAGGGTCGGTTGCACAGAATAGGCATAAGGAGTGCGCGTGCGCGTATGACTCGCCTTACCGTACTGTGTGTATTGGCGTATCACGCGGCGGGAGGCACATAACGGCATTTTCAAATTCAAGCAAAGTAGTCCTCTTAGTGATTGTCTCGTGAGACGAAGGATAATAAAATTGCCGTTTGCGTCTAGCTTACACTTTTTCATTCCAAATTATGGTTGGTTTCAGGGTTTTTGAGTACAAATAAAAGTACTCATACACATGTTTCATCTTAGTTTGAGAATTTTTTAAATCAGCTACTCACAAAGTTAGCCAATGCCTTTAAACAAAACGTGACAAAACGTGACAGTACGTAACAGGCCGTAACAAAATTTGGAGGCAGAAATCCCACTGCGCACTACGTTTCGGGCAAGTGGGGCTCCCTTGGCCGCCGGGACCATAATGTAAACTTAGCATTAGCAAGTCTAAAACATGAAATTTCTTTATTAACCTCTATGACCTTTCACCTGAAATCAGTACTATACTATTTGTGATACTTTATAGCCCTTGTGAAGAAGTTTCAACAAAATTGCGCACATGCTTTTGATTAAGATAGCATTTCCAAAATTGCAGACGTTGCCTTCGTTTGAAAAGTGCCACCTGTTTAAGAGACAGACATTCATTGGTCTTAACATGCATGTATTGATGATGTTGACATATCATGCAAAATATATTAACATGAATAAGAACATGCAAAAATAGAATTCTGAAACTGCTAAATAATCCATGCTTTTTGTGCCACATGCCTTGAATGGAAATAAATTTGAGGCTTTTACGATTGCACTATTTAGTTATTACAATTTTTGTGTGTTCAAGGAATATGGTGAAAAATGAGTACTGGTCAATGGAGTATGGATAGGCTTCACATTGTTTTCTTCTTCTTACCACACATTGTGGTGTGAATACTTTTCCTTGACTCAATATCAAATAAGTGACAAAAGCGATATTTCCTGTAAAAGAGCAAAATGTATCTTCAGCAGATGTGTTATAACTGGAGAATATTCTGGAAGGAAGGTATTTCCAGTGTTTTGCTTTACTTAATGATTTTTCACTTGCACCCCATATTTACACTGATGTCAACGGAAGACTGTGACTGTGTATCTTTTTTAACATATCTCTTAGCATGATGAGTGTTCATGCATAAAATTTGGCCCAGATGAAGAGAACACTAGGTACAATATGAAAATTTAAAAAAAAAATCAAATTTGGTTGATATGTCTCTTGCTTCCTTTTGTCAAAGTAGGGCAGAAATGCTCAAGACTTTTAAAGACATTGGTTAACATTGTTATGATTTTAAAAAATCTCGTTTTGTTACTTGAAAATGGGATAAACATAAGGGTTATAGTGTAAAAATACCAGTCTGAAAGTTTAAAAGTATAATATCCACAGGAAGTATGTTTAAATATCAAAAATGTGAACCAATGTTTGAAAAACATACGAGAGTCGGTTGCACAGAATAGACATAAGGAGTGCGCATGCGCGTATGACTCACCTTACCGTACTGTGTGTATTGGCGTATCACGCGGCGGGAGGCACATAACGGCATTTTCAAATTCAAGCAAAGCGGTCCTCTTAGTGAGTGTCTCGTGAGACGAAGGATAATAAAATTGCTGTTTGCGTCTAACTTACACTTTTTCACTCCAAATTATGGTTGATTTCAGGGTTTTTGAGTACACATACAAGTACTCATACACATGTTTCATCTTAGTTTGAGAATTTTTTAAATCAGCTGCTCACAAAGTTAGCCAATGCCTTTAACTAAAAAATATGTGCATGGAAGAGGTCACAGTGTAAGGCTATAGAATATTACACTTGGGGTTAATTTGATCTCATCAGCAGCAATATATATCGCAGGATACTTTCATAACCCAGATTATGCACACATGCATGCCTCAGTCTGCCCCTTTTTTATGACTGTATTTGCAACTTCTTTTTCTCCACTATTTCTCACTAAAAAAAAAAGTTTAGGGTTAGAGCATCCAACACAATATATTATCAAGAAATATTGATTTTTGTTGATATTGACCACTATGCAATTTACACTGATATAATATACCAGTGTAAATTGAATAGTGGTCAGTTGAATAATGGTCAATATCAACAAAAATCGGTGGGCTGCTAATAAAACCTTGTATCTCAATTTATTTTTTTTTAAGGACAGCTCAGAAAGAGCTGTATTTTCGAATTATGGCAATGGTGGCAACCTCATATTGTCTGAAAACAGTCTCCTAATTCCTGTAGAGAACTCTTTCCAGGCAAAATGAAGGTCGCCATTTATGTCATATCTCTAAAATAGAGCTTTTTCTGAGCTGTCCTCAAAAGTTTTCAATTTTGAGATACGAGGTTTTAAGTAACAGCTCCCCGACGATATGTATTTTCAAATTATCTGTAACTCTTACATGAAGTACTCAATGGATTACTTCATTAAATCGTAAGAGCACATTGCAGACAAAAAATGAATAAAACAAAAATGTAAAAGACAGGTTCAAACCATAAAATCTACACTCACTTTGGGAGATGCTGCCATGAAGACGTCTGTCAAACGCATTGTGGAGGTCCCTCTGTGCATGAAGACTGTCCAACCTAGCAAGTTGAGGGTCCAGGATTTGTTGATTTGTTGCTGATGTTGTAGCCGTTGTTTCCGATAGATCTGGACAATTAGAATAAGGTTATCAATAATAACATTTTTATTATGGTCATTTAAATGGATTTAACACACTAAACATGGACATTACTTTAGCTAAATGGAAATGCTTCCCTTTTAAGTGGATTAGATGTGTGTATTTCTGACATTCAATGGGAAATGTTCACATAATTCATGAATAATCTTTATTTTCACTGAAGCTACCCTGAAGTAATTACCATTTTCAAATGAATGATGCAGAACTTATTTCACTATGTCAGTTCCATGTCCGTTCAAAAACATTTGTAATAAAACACAAAATGAACATCTCAAAATGTAAACTGGTTTTCCTTTACTGACCGTATCTTGAACTTTTGGACATATCAATACGGTTCTAGGACAACTCCCCCGGGAGGACAACTTCCCCAATACGATTCCCACCTGACAACCCCTGGAGCACAGCTCCCCTGGAGGACAACTCCCCCGAGGGCAACTCTCCCCGGAGGACACTTTTCCCGGATGACAACTCCCCAAGGACAGCTCCCCCAGTCCCCGGGGGAGTTGTCCTCCCGGGGGAGTTGTCCTGATACGATCAATACAAATAATTATGTTTTTAAACCCATTACCATTTGCTTAACACTGGCTAACAAAGAAATGTCCATTGATAAATATTTCTTTTAGTCACTGAGCAGACTAATAGAACTAATAGAAAACTCCAGCCCTTCATGGCTAATCTCGAAAGGGTGCGGCGTTGTGCAGAGCGTTCAACGCCACCTTTCGAGAAAAGCCGTTCTTCAGTGTCACAAAGTAATGAACTCTGCATTATTCCCCGATGTGCATGTTCATGTTTATATACCTTCACTATGAACGTGACGGACAAAGAAAGCGGACAAAATAAACAACCCCTCATTCTACCCTTCACAATGGTTCTGGTAGTCAAAAGAACATCCCTTCACTGCTATTGTCTAAAATATGTGGAACAGGTGTCACACGCCTATTCACCTGGAACTACATGATTAAACATAATAGCTGTGAAGGGGTGTTCTTTTGACTACCAGAACCATTGTGAAGGGTAGAATGGGAGGTTGTTTATTTTGTCCGCTTTCTTTGTCCGCCATGTCATAGTGTCAGGACACTGTAGAGGGTCCGCATCCATCCTGATGGAACATTGCCATCACCTAAAATTTAATCAACAAGTAGGCATGGGTTGAGAGTTATACCTGGTTTTTAATCCTGAAATATTAGACAAATACTGAAAGCGGTTAAGAATTAGCAGACCTATTGATGAATGAACAACTGGGCTTTGCCAGCTCTCCTTGAAAAGAAAAATTGATCTTTTCATGTATTTTGCTCTAAGAAGACAAAACAAAAAAGTAAGAATGATGTATCTTTTCAGTCAACCAGTAGATTTCATAGTGTAGACAGTGGCGTATCTAGGGGGGCGGGGGGGGGGCACGTGCCCCAGGCGGCACTTTGAGGGGGGGTTGCAACAAACGCAAAAGAGAAAAAGAAAAAAACATGAAAATGAAGAATTTAATCTGCGCCCCCCCCCCCCCATTCGCAGTGCATCAGAAATAGAGTCTTTGGGGGTTGAAAGTGCAAAATTTTCTTAAGCTCGGTCGCTTTGCTCCCTCGCATGATCATTTCCTCTCAGAATCTTATAATTTTGCGCCCCTATCACCTGCTAATCTTAAACAAGCTTTTTGAACATGTTGAAAGAGAGAAAATAAAGGAAAATCATAATCTTTAAGGGATATACGACCCCTCCCCATCTGCAGAGTAAATCCATCAGAAATAGAGTTTTTGAGGGTTTGAAATGCCACCATTTTCTAGAGCTCGGTCGCTTTGCCCTCTCCCATGAATACATTATTTTCAGGATCCCATACGTTTTTAAATAGCCTTTTTTACATGGGTTCAAAATTTGAAAAATTATGGATCAGCTGTCGTTGCTTTCCTCTTAAGTTTCGTCTGCTCTTGCCAAATTCTGCAAGATTTAGAAAAAGTTTAGATTTGTCGCTTTGCTATCAAAATCAGGGAACGACTATTTCTTGAGGGTTTTCGTTAATCTTACTCCTAATTTCAAACTGAGAAATAGAAAACTATTTATAATACCCAATCTAATTTCGATCTTCTCTACCGTTCAATTTTAGTGGTCAATTGCCAAATTTCCTTGGTAAAATGCGCAAGAAATTGCGTTTTTACGGATTAAAATTTTTAAAAAATTCGCCGCTTGGTGGCTTGTACCATAATGTAGATACGCCCCCCCCCCCACACACACACTCGGTGGGAGGGGGGGCGCAACTTTATCGTTTGCCCTGGGCGCTATAAAGCCTAGATACGTCACTGAGTGTAGATAGAAACTTTTGCTAAATGTTGATTTCAATTCTTAAGTCCATTTATCATCATTGTCATTACGATCATAATGATTACTATTTATTTTACTTTTGTTTCCTTAGTAGTATTATTATCATTATTATTATTATCATGCCCCAGCTGCATATGGCCATCGTTGAGTGTAAAACATTAACCTCGTAACCGGGAGGCCCTAGCTCGTTCCAAACCATGCTGATGCAATATAAATAGGTCTAGAGTCTAGTGCCCTTTTGTAAGGCATTAATGATTGATTCTCATTACCGTCGAAGAAGACTTAAAGCAATACTAACCGTTAGGTCCCAGGCCATGGTTGCTTCATTGTCACGATCATTTCATAAATGGAATGGAGGTTAGCAATTTCATTCCAGCTTTATGGGCAACAGTGTACTTGGGGTTTTTACAGACGTGTATCGACCAGGTATGATATTTACGTCTGGGACCGAACTTTAACGTCAACATACGAAAGACATGACTCAGGTTCGATCCTGCGTCCGATAAGAGTCAGTTTATAGGCGAAGACAGAGAGCTGACCGCGGGAGTTACCGCTAGACCAACTCCTTCTTCCTACATGGGCGTCAGTTAGGGGGAGGGGGACATGGGGTCACTCTCCCCCCCCCAATTTTTTTTAGGGGCACAATATGGTATGTCCGCCTAATTTGTTTTGGGGGGGAGGGGAGACACCTGAAAAGGCACATAGTATACGCCTCCCCCTTCCCCCATTTTAGAAAATGAGACATCTGAGAAAAATTTGGTAAGCAAATAGTTGGGTATGTCTCCCCCCCAAAACCCCTTTAATAAGGCCCATTTTTTGTTTCTTTTTAATTTTTTTGCTTGTCAGCAGTATTTTCTGTGTACGCCCCCCCCCAAAAAAAGTGATGTATCCCCAAAATTTTAAGCTTAGAACCTTGTTTTCTTCTTATTCCATTTTTTTTGCTTATCAGCAAATTTTTGGACATTGCCCCCCCCCCCCATTATAAAACGGATTGACGCCCATGGCTATTACCGCCAATTCTCCTTTTATGACCTTGACAGACCTGCTGAGCATTTCATCGTGAGCTGGTATACATGGACATACAGGAAGCTTTATACTTTGTTCAGCCAGGGAGTTCAACCTTATGATTGCGAGGCTATATTCTTGTTTCCCCATAAAAATTCCTAATTACGAGCCTGCCAAGAACTTTTGTGGTATTTTAGTATTATACCACTTTTCATTAAGCTGAAATTTTGTAACAAGGGCAGATCCGTAATTTTGTTCTGTTGTTAAGGACGCGCAATGCCCCCAATTTTTAAGGTGCCTTAAATGTTATCACTTTTTCGTTGCCTTCGACATGTTCGACGTAGGCTGGGTTACTAGAACACAGAAAGAGGAGCAGCTTTTCCTTTGTTCGATTATATCTCTTATCGTAGTAACTTACACTATGAACATGGCGGACAAAGAAAGCGGACAAAATAAACAACCTCTCATTCTACCCTTCACAATGGTTCTGGTAGTCAAAAGAACATCCCTTCACAGCTATTATGTTTAATCCTGTAGTTCCAGGTGAGTATGCATGTGACACCTGTTCCAATTTTAGACAATAGCAGTGAAGGGATGTTCTTTTGACTACCAGAACCATTGTGAAGGGTAGAATGAGGGGTTGTTTATTTTGTCCGCTTTCTTTGTCCGTCATGTTCATAGTGTTATGACTATTGTTTTTGTTTGTCTTTCTTTTTCTTTTTACGTAGCAGCTATGTCTCTAAAAGATGTATTGAATACACAATGCAAACATCTTCACTCCATTTGAAAATGATATATTTTCTCTAAACTCTGTAATTATTTGAAAAATTATTGCACGACGGAAATATATTTTCTCCATTTGAAAAATATGACTGTATACCTGATTATATTTCCTCTCGTCTTCATAGGCCGAGCCCACCTTCTCACGCGCCGAAATGGAACGGCGCATCGACGCTCTCCGGAGCCACATGCTCGCCCACGAGATCGAAGGCGTCCTCCTGACATCGATGCACAATATCAAATACTTCTCCGACTATCTCTACTGCAGTGTGGGTCGTCCATACGGGCTCGTCATCACCATGGACAAGGTGGCCAATATCGCGTCACTGGTCGACAGCGGTCAGGCGTGGCGGAGGTCGCCCGTCAGCGATGAGGTGGTCATTTATACCGACTGGCATCGGGACAACTTCTGGAGCGCCGTTCAACACCTACTCGGCAGTGCTTCGGGCAAAATCGGAGCTGAGTTTGATCATCTGCCTCATGGGGGAAAACTAAAGGTATTCTTTTGACAGTTGTTGTAGTCATTTTAAAGTAATTTTCGAATGTTCGAATTATAAGGAAATGTGGCTCGTTATAATCATCCCCACACAATGTTGTTTTCGCTTTCTAGTCATGCAATATAGTACAGAAAGGCAAAGAGGCTCAAGACATTCCTGCTGTGGAAGGGTAAGGGATGGAAGTACTTTGAAAGAATTAGCCGAAAGTCGTAGTGTCCCACGATAGTAAGATATCATGGATATTCGTACATACCGAGCAACAACATTCATTTT
>CM057160.1:10177272-10242272 GCA_029962745.1 Echinometra lucunter
GACCTACAAATTATGAGCGATATTCCCTATAGCAACGTCACTCTGTTTATGCAGAGTACAGCATCCGATCTTAATGTATCATCCTTCAAGGGATGGATTCGTGGTGGCAGACTGTATCTTATTGATAACAAAAGTGACTTTACGCTGAACCGATGCGACGTCGATTTTGATATTGCTATCCACGATATCAGGGGATCAGCGAATTTGCTCTGCTTTAATGACGTATAATGAGCTTTGCGAGTGATGAATAATAAGTAATGACCTTTGCACTGTGTTAAACATGACATTTTGTGATAAAATTTTCTTCTGAGGCATACTGCGTTTAAATGATTTCATGCATCGCCCAGCTTTAAAAATCATTCAACACTGATCAATGCAAATAGTTAAAATATTAGGTCTCTACATAACATTTTTGGTGGAATCTTTAGAAAATTTTCAATGAATGTAGTAAGAAAAAAAATGGAAAGGGGGGGGGGGGGGAGTTCTGAGGACAACTGCCCCCCCCCCCCCCCCCATGTGCGTACGGCTATAGTATGAACATACAGACCGAGCAGTTTGACTTTATGTGAACATGTGCGAGTGTGAATGATGTAGTATAACCACTGGTGTAGCTAAGGGGGGGGGGCACAAGGGGGCCATGACCCCCCCCCCGTTGATCGGCGAGCAAAAAAAAAAAAAATTTAATGAAATAAAACTTTCATCGACTCCACTTCATATAACTTACCCTACCCCTAACCTGCGAAATGAAAGTAAAATGTTATCATGCCATTTCTCATATAAGTTACCCCCAAATACCGAATTTTAGTGTGCAGAAACTGGCATTTTCATGCACGATTTTTCAAAAATCTTCCAAACCGTGAGAGGGGGATACCCCCCTCCCACACCCTTCCCCTCGCTCAGTCGCTTCACTCCCTCGCCTTGGCCCCGCCCCCCCCCCCCCCATATGCCACTTCTCATACAAGTTACCCCTAACACTGAATTCTAGTGTGCAGAAATGCCATTTTCATGAACGAATTTTCAAAAATCTTCCTACCGTGGGAGGGGGATACCCCCCTCCCACATCCTCCCTCGCCTTGCCCCCCCCCCCCCCCCGTTGAAAATTCCTGGTTAGGCCAGTGAGTATAAGTACATGAGGGAACGCAGGAAGACACAGTGTGAACATGATGTGGAAAGGTGTGAATGTGTAACTACAGAGTGAACGTAGTCTGATACAGTGTGAACGTGATGTGTCATGGTGTGAACCACCGGCGTAAATCCACTTTGAAGAGGGGGGGGGGGGTGGTCGACTTTTTTGCCGATTTTTGTTTCTGTCGAACTCACACTTAAGTATAAACACACGCCCTCACCCACCTGCACAGACCCCCTTACAAACATTTTAATCTTTATCTTGCGAGCGAGCCAAAAATTACCACTTTTCTGGTTTTCAATCAAATTTTCAAATAGAAATTCTATAATGTGATGAGCGAGCGAAGCAAGTGAGCCAAAAATAGCCACTTTCCTGGTTTTTCATCGCATTTCAAACAAAAATTCTAAAATATGATGAGCAAGCGAGCCAAAAATAAGCGCTTTTCTGGTTTTAAATCGCATTTTGAAATAGAAATTCTAAAATGTGATGGTTGTTTATGACAGATTATAAAAAAATTTATTAACTGATAAATTCAAATATCATTTCTTCCTTAAAAAGTGTGGGGGGATATTTGTACACGCCATCCCCTTCTAAAAGAAAGTGGGGGATATATCCCCCATCCCCCCCCCCTCCACAGGATATACACCAATGGTGGCCACAGTGTGACACAGTGTGTACACAGTGGAAACTAGTCTTCTTTAGACTAAATCAGCTATTTCATAATTTTCATACAAACAATTATCCCCTTCCCATGCAGGACTTTCAACCCTCCCCCCCCCCCAACCGTCTTCGTTTTGGCCCACAGCCGAAAAGCATAATAAAAGACCAAAAGACAAAAGAAGACTGGCAAATGAAAAACTTCCTTAAAACATGAAGGGACACTCCAATTTGGATTGTTACTGTAATCCTGACATAATTAACACGGAAAGAAGGTCGCAAAAATGGAGTGCATATGACTTTTTGATGTATTAATGACCAAAAAGAGAAGCTGGTATTACGAATCAAGTAGAAAGTGAAAGTAGAAGGGGGGATAACACAATTAAAAGAAAGGGGTCAGTCATTCAACTGGACTTAACGCAGGAATGCGGGTGAAGTGCAAGGCTGTGGACTTGTGACCTGCAACATACGTAACAAAAAACCCGATCGGTCAAGTGCTAGTACCGGGAAAAAGAAAAAATATGTATACTCTCTTGGATCATCGCCAAGATGTGTAGCATGATAGTCTGCTAATACAGACTTGATAGATTGTTTCCCCATGAAGAAATACTCGCCTTTGCCCGTATTCCTTTTTAGATATTCGTATTTTGCGATATTCATAAGATATTTACCAGCCCCCCCCCCCCCCTCCGCGCCATAATATGCAGACCCTTCGAGAGTGAGGGTGTCCATTTATTTTTTTCTTTTAATTCATTTTCTTTGCAAGCACCTTAGTCCTATCACCGTATCACCTCCATGTGGAGGTGTTGTGGATCAGTGGATAAGTCTCCGGATTTTGGACCACAAGGTCCGTGGTTCGAATCCCTGCCGCGGCACTAATGTCCTTTGGCAAGATATGAATCTACATTTGCCACGTCTTTCGGATGGTGACGTTAAAGGTCGGTCCCAGACGTAAATAATCATATTTGATGATTGATACACGTCTGTAAAAACCTAATTCAACAACAACAACAACATAAGTTTCATATAGAAAATAAAGAGCTGAGAGTTCTGACCGAGATCGTTTCTTTAGACTTTGTTTTCCTTTCTCTATCGATCCAATAAACAAAAAAACAAATGTTAGAGGTTTCTTAGTCGAGTGGTTTGAGGCGCTTGACTGGAGACGCGAAGGTCCGGGGTTCGATCCCCGGCACGGCACTTATGCCCTTGAGCAAGGCATTTCATCTATTTTGCTGTTTTATTGTATATCATATAAAAATGATGTGCTATATGCATATTGATGCCATCGTGTGCATGTGTTGTTTAAAAAAATAAAAAATAAAAAACTATTTGGCATGTGGAAATGAAACATTTTCCCTACATAGCAATGACGGAAATTACAAAACAAAATATAGTCTGACAGCTGAGACTAGCGGCATTGGCAATGGTCAGTTGAATAATTTACGATGACCAGTCACCTACTTTTTTCCCCGTGACGTCGTCATAGTGTCGCTTGACCGGTGGGTTTTATTTTTCTCTTCTTTTATCTCATCATTCGCCTCGCCCGAGGGATGGATGAATGGATGATGAGTCGGAAAACTGGGCCAAGTATGGGGACGCGAACTTGAGGTGACCCCTCGCTTATTTGCACCAAGCTACACGAATGGTCAAGAATATCTTTCTTGTGTGCGTATGTGTGAGGGTGCGTGTGTTTTATGTTATCTGTGCGATGGGTGGAAAAACGAGGTCGGTGTATATGGATAGCCCGTAGACTTGTGTAGAGTGCATACGAACTGGGTCATGTGTACAAGTGTGTTGATTTCACGTACGGCGGAGGGATATTATCGTCTTGGACTTGGAAATGGGTTCACGTGGAGGACACACGAGGATACATGAGGACATAATGGCTTCTCTTTTTTTTTTTTCCAACGAGAGCCTCAATTCTCACTCTTGAGATTTCATGAAACTGTAAATGTCGACTAGATGGCAAAGCATTGACGAGTTAACGTATAGTTAACGTTGGTATGGCTGCTACTTAAGGTGATTCAATGATGTCAAGATGATTATGATAATATTTTAGGTTTGACACGGATATTAAATAATTAACAATAATGACTAGGCCCTACAGAGAAATTAAGGTGGAAATGACTAATGAGAAGTTGGGAAGTCTTGTTAGTTTGATTTGTGATGTGTTTTGTAGAAGCAGAGAAAGAGTAGGCCTACGCGGGAGAGAGTTCGAAAAAGAGAAAGAAATATCTGGAGAGAGAGAGAGAGAGAGAGGGAGTGAAAGAGAAAGGGATGGAGAAGAGGAGAGAGGAGCAATGTGGCGCGATTTGGAGATGAAAGGGAGCGAAGTATTTGCTTTTGTCAGTCCATGGGTCCTACTAGTACTAGAACAGTAGTATCCATGGTCAGTCCTCTTCAACAACATCACAAAGCAAATTATGCACGGATAAATTTCTTGCAGATTAATTTCATTAAGAAGCTCTCTCTCGTTAGGCCTGGTGAGAGACAGGATGCCTTCCCTGTAAGCCCTTCCAGACAGGCAGCATCGCTTGCATAATATTTTCTTTCTGCAATATGGTATAATGATACATGAGTCAGAATGTTTAGTTAATCATTCGTCAAAGTTTAATTCGTCTCTCTTTTTATTTTATAAAGATAAAAAAATCAACCCTTTCACCTCTTACTGTTCTGTTGATATCTAGCTTCCTTTTATTCAACCTTTTGAAATCCAATTTTCTATCATGAATGCATCACTTGACCTCGTTTTTCCTGCTTTTTTCTGCATCCTAACCCATTTCATCAGCCGATTCCCCTTCATTCCGTAACTATTAAAAGCATCGTTATCAATGCCACTGACCGTTTCAGTTTTAGCCTCAAGCCAAGGCTTGACCATTTGAGTGACCAATACCAAAAGAAGCTTGACCGACAAACCGGGCTGAGTTCGAGGCCGTGGACCTACGAACTTTCGGAGTGACCTCCACTCCGATTCTGGGTCAAGTTTGATGATATGAAATTCCTGAGTAAATCCGTATATTGTCCGGAGAGCCCGGTAGGGACAGTGGGCAGTTGAACTTTTGACGCCCACGCACTGTTGTAAACACTGACCACTGACGCGGGTCTGACTGACCAGTGATCACTTCCTCCATCTCTCTCTCTCTCTCTCTCTCTCTCTTTCTCTCTCTTCCTCTCTCTTTCTTGCTCAATTCTGACTCATTCTCAATTCTGAAAAAAAAAAGGGGGGGGGGGGGATCGTTAGTTAGCACAAGCCTCATCTTTCATATAAATATTTTCCCCTTTATGTTCCCGCTCGTTTATTTTCTTATTGTTGCTACTTTTTGTTTATGTGGTTTTTTTTCGATTACTGGTATATAGTTTGATTTATCATACTGTTGCTCTTCTGTTAAACGTACAAGTACATTTGCAAGTAAAAAAAAAAATCCCATTAAGACGAGAAGTGATGTTGAATTGAATAGAATACAATGCCCTTTGCACCATATTCGCAAAACTGCCTTCTTGACAATTACCCCTCCCCCCCCCCCCCCTCGGGCAATTAACCCCGGAAAAATGACCCCTTGATAATTAACCCTCCCCCCTGTTCTTTCTTTTTTTTCTGAATTTTACTCCTGATTTCTGTTCAATGCAGCAGTATTTTATGTGAAAAAATACATCGAATTTACTTTCTCTCATTACTTCTTATAAAATCCTTAAAGGGATCCGGGGGCGTTCCATAAAGCTGTTTTAAATGAATTTACGAACGGCTGGAATATGGCAAGCCAAACTTGGATTCTCAGTCATTATAAATCGCATCAGCTAAAGGTGAAATATGCAGACATGTTTACAAACATTTTTATTGCGAAGGTTATTTTTCGCCACAATTTAAATGAGATGGGAAATGCAGTCGCTACCCTTTGTTAAAACGTCAGGGAAAACACCGGGCACCCCATCTGGCACTTCATATAACAGTTGTTCATAAAGTCATGGGTAACTTTACGAATAGCTTTATGAAACAATCCCCAGGTAACTTTGTGGAGGCTTGATTTAATAATTTGTTGAATTTTGATGGCTGTGTTCCATAAAGATGTTCAGAAGGATACATAAACAGTCAGGAAAATAAAGATTTTGAAATAGAAGATATGTTATTATCAAGATTCTATCACTGAATTCCGTCATTTGCAAAACCAACCTGGGTAAGTATGCTTTTCTCTAACACGGCAGTCAATGGGATTAAAAAATAAAGGTCTAGCATTTCTGGTCACTTTTATATTTCCACTGTTTGTGAAGCACATGATGCTTATGCATTTTTCATATATACCGTATAATATTACATACACTGATAACATGTAGGGTCATGCTGTTCAGACTTTCAAAAGTTACTCAATGGCTTGAACTAAATTTTCCAAACCCCATTCTATTTTCCATAAATCAAGCTACTTATTCAATACAGGAATAAGTACAGAAGTAGAAAAACTAAAAATCTAGTTCATTATGCTTATTACAAGTATTTTTATGTGAAGTAGTTTGTGAGTGGGCAGTTAATATTTCTATAAATTCTTGAAGTCGACATTGGAATTTTACGTAGTAGAGGATGACTGCACAAAGAGAAATATTTATTTAAAAGCAACCAATGAAACATTTACATTAGACTTATAGGGCTGTACTCTTTTTACCTTTCCCTTTTACAATTACACGTGAAGTTTAACTATATATGATATTTCTAACACGAACACAACGTTTTTTATATCAGTGCAACTAGATATTAAACAATGCAAACAAGAACGACGACACAGGACTATAAGAACACACCTTTAGTATGATATCACAAAGTGGAATAAAAAATAAAAAAAACTCATCCGTTTCGACGATACAAACAACACTTTACTGACTTGAAAATCATTTCTGTCGTGGTTATTATGACATTCGATGTTAAACATAATCGATCTTTAAACAGTGCTTTGTTGTGGTCTATCGGTGAAGGCTCTTCACTCATATACGAAAGGTCCTGGGTTCGATCCTCGCTGGGTGCTTACATCCTTGGGCAAGATGTTTTACCTACAATTGTCCCACTCGACCCAGGTGTAAATGGGGACCTAGCAATTTGCTGGGGTAGTAATAATTTGCAGAGCCCACAGGAGGAACAGCACTGAAGCTGATGAGGCTTCCCTGGGTAAACAAAATTTAATTAAATTATTGATTAGACATCATTATATATATATATATATATATATATATATATATATAATGTATATAATATATATATATATATATATATATATATATATATATATATATATATATATACGGAAAGAGAACATTTTTCCCACATGCAAGGAGTAAATGACACATTTTCTTCACCAATATGTTCCATTCGTAAAATACTTTAAAAATTTCACACAGAATTTATGAAGAAAGGACCCCATTAACCATTATATCGCTTTCACTTTCATTTTCACCAGGGAAAGTGCAGGACAAAGAGAAAACGGAGTGGGGTGCATGGGTGGATGTCTGTATCAAAATTTTGGTTTGTTCGTCCAGTCGGCCTGTCGAGTGACAGCGGTATTTCAACAGTTCATCATGGTCCGACTGCTCTGCTTGGTTAGTGGTCACTGGCCCCCTTTGTCCAGCTAGTAACAACATAATTGAGATCAGCCTGATTTACATAGGTGCTGGTCAAATTCATGGGCTAACTCCTTTGTGAGCACGTTCCTATTTCGAAATCAATTTTTCATGCCTTTGTTCCAATTTCAGCTTAGAGAGCGCGAGGGGGGTATCACCCTTTTCACCGGCTTTGATTGATTGTGATGTTCTCTTTCTGCCGTTTTCTTCACTACCCCCCTCTCTCTTTCTCTCTCTCTCTCTCTCTCTCTCTCTCTCTCTTCTATGATTTCTATCCCTGTTTTTCTCTCTCTCCTCGTGCTCATTCTATCTGTATAATTTTCAGTTTCGTATGATATTTGAAGCATATACACGAATATACTACCAATGAGACAATTTGGGAGCAGAAATGCATACATGTTAGTTTCTGAAGTCATTTCACCTGTAATCTACTAGAAGCAAAAAGTAATCAACAGATTGATATTTTGACATCGCATCATCACAGTCGTCATTGTCGTCATCGTGTCATGATAATCTTAAATTCTCGGAAAAACATAAATTAGGCAAGTATTAATCAATCCCACTTCATTATCATCTTGGAAAATTAACAATAGTATTTTTTGTTCTGATGATATAATGATCTTTTTTTTCTTATGCATGTAAAATGTTCTGTATATCGCCCCATCTCTTTACCCCCCCTTCTCTCTCCCCTCTCTCCTCTCTCTCTCTCTCTCTCTCTCTCTCTCTCTCTCTCCATCTCTCCCCTGTGCACGGACAATGCCCATTTCGCGCGAAAGTGACCTGAATTGACCTTGGCCTCACGTGAACTATGCTGCTGTGCTGCACGGCCATCATTTTTTTTTTTAATACATGGGCGCTATTTGTAGCCGAGGGCCCATCATGAATATGATTTCCACCAAATGGTCAAGACAAAACCTGCATGACAAAAGCTTGGATTGGACATGGCTTGACCCATGCTAAGTACGTATTAATCGCAGATGGTCAGTTGTGACAGCGGTCAATTTATATTGTGATTTACTCACACTTCAGGGCTTTGCGTGTATTAAAGTGAGACAGAGAGAGGGGGTGGGGGTGGGAGAAGAAACGGACAGGAGGAAGATGGTCAAATCATCATCATTTTCACTATCCTTTCAAGTTTGGATTTCAGTTATTTTTTTTTATCCATTCTGCTTATTTGATATATTCATCTATTTAATATTTATTTGGGGTTGCCATATTTTCAAGCATATTGCTTATAATGGCAATCTTTCTTCCGCAAATGATTTTATGTTTAAATGAATTATATTTAATGAATTACAATAATTTTTGACAATTTTTCATCTATTTTTTTTTTACAAAAATGATTGTATATGAATACTTGTATATTTGGGATTTTTCAAAAGTAGCTTTTTTGTATATTATGTTACCAAAATGTTAATATGTATGCAGAAGAAAATAAATCAAATCAAATCAAATCGAATCGAATAGAGGAGAGAAAGGGAGAAAGAGAGAGAGAGGGAGATGGAGAGGGGAAAGACTAATAAGCCATATCCATAAATTCAGAGGAGATAATGAGAGACAACAGAAAAAATAGAAAGTAAATCCTCAAGAAGAGACAGAAGGGACTAAACAATGAAGAGTAGGTGAGGGGCTTTTTTGATACCTGGAGCGAAGGAGGAAAATAGAGTTGTGTGATCTATAGATCATAGAATAAATTAAGACTTTGCTGTAAGAGTGACAGAGAAAAGAGGGAAGAGAGCAGGATAGAGGGAGGGAGAGAGAGAGAGAGAGATGGACGGGAGAGGTTGGACACCCAAAGGGTGCACGAATGTGGCTGTACAATGAATACAACGCACTGAGCGTGAAATTACACGTTGTAGGCTATTTCTAGGACCATGAAATGCCTCATTCATAATTAAGCTGAGAAAACAAGAGGCTTTATGGCCACGTCTAAGCACCTGAAGATACTTTACAATTTATTTGATGTCACTGACGGCAATAACAATTCACCCAAACTCGAACGCTGATGAGAATGTACCGCAACGATGTGTCTGCGAAATTATTTTATCAAACTGGGACCTTCAGGTCTGCGCGTGTAGACTAGCACACTGACCTCGAACCCGTGCGGCCATTTCGGCCACGGTCACTCAACAGGGAAGCGAGAGAGAGAGGAAGAGAGAGAGAGAGAGAGAGAGAGAAAGAGGGGGGGGGGGGGGAAGCGTTGTGTGTGTACTCAGTCGCACGCACGCATGTAGATGAATGGTCAATAACAATACTTCCGGGCAGTTTGTTCATGTTCGGAGTGCGCGATTTCTGAAAAGAATTATTACCTCGCTGACCGGTCAGCTCTGACCAGCGAATGGTTATAAATATGAACATTCGTGCGAGCGGCCTTTCAGACAATCTACCTCACACACTGGGCAGAGAAACGTTCTTGACCGTGCGCTTGACCATTCACCCACCAGCCGGGCGCTTGACCACTCGTTACCAGTAGTCAGCTGCCCGGCTTGGTGGCTGGATTGGAGCACGGAGAAGGAGTCAATGTTTGCCCAGTGCCTGGACTTCGTCGCAGAAAGTTTCTTGTCTCCGATAGACTCTCGGACCATTCCATCAACGCTTCCGAACCATTATCTTCCAGAAGTTAACATCTTTTTTTTGTCTTCCCGCCAAATAATCTGCCAAAAATAAAATCGCACCATCTGATTTCAAGCCGCAGATATCGCTTTTGGTGTAAACATGGCTCGTGTTCAGCCACTGTGGTTGGCATGGTTGGTGTGGTTCAACTTGCTACTACTGCCAAATTCAAGTTCTTCCATGTAAAGGGCGATGACATCATCCTGGTCTCCACCGCATCCATTGTGTTGTGGACATGATGACATAGCATCATTTGGTAAGTTCATTCAACTTTCACATTTTCAAGGGCCTACGTGTAGTTCTTCCTCAAGACAATATCTTAGTGCAAGTGCTTGGGCCGGTATCAATTATTCTTGTCACACTTCTTACTTGTGACAATATCGCTATCATAACCTGGTTCTGCCTTAGTTTGCTTCTCATCATCAACAATAGTTACGAACACGTGATCTATCATTTTGTAGCTTTGTTTACACAATCATGACCATATTGTTGTGACAGCGGTACAGGAGCAACGATCGTGAAAACATTGTTGATGTATATGTTTGGAGTTCAGTCAAACTGGCGATCAGTCAGTATTGAATATTTATGACCGTCTGGTATTAAACCTCGTTTGAGTAACATCGACAAAACACCCATCATCATTTCTTGGGAAATGAGATATTCGAGCGTGTACTTCGTGCACCAGGGAAACGTTTCCATGGTTAGCCTACACACACCGTGATTGTTGCGGTTTATTTTGTTATATCAATTCAATTCAGTACAATCAGATAACTCCTTCATATACGGTTGCGTAAAAAAATGTTGATGGATAAATAGCACCATGGTCCTTCCGTCTTCTCTTCATAATACTCGGGGACCTTGTTAACTTCCTTCATCTCTACCCCCCCCCCCCCCCCATCGAAAAAACAAAACAAAACAAAACAAAAAAAGAATCAACCACGAAACATTTTGATACCTCGCCAAGTATCTCGCAATTTCCTTCTAAAATTCCCTGCATTTGGTTTATCTTTGGGATACAATGTGCATTTCGGTCACTAATATTGGCTCATTGCTAGGGTATCCACTGTATCAGTGTATTCCGGACGATCTTATGATAACGCCTCACATTAATTTTCGCAAAGCAAATCTTTTTAAACAAAACAAAAACTGAAGTTCTTCAAAATTCCCTCTCCACGCCACCAACATCGGCGCACCCCCTGCCCCGGTTGGCTCCTGCACTGGGGTGTTGGGCAGTAACCTAAATTAGAAGAAGAAGAAGAAGAAGAAGAAGAAGAAGAAGAAGAAGAAGAAGAAGAAGAAAGAAACACGAGGCAATATATAGGGAGATAGGCATGAAGTATAGAGTAGTCTGCAACATTTCACGAAAGAACACAGCCGCTCACCTTGCGGAAACATCATATACAGGATGTCAACATATTTTGGAAAGCGAACCGAAGGTCCTTGGTCTTGATCAACCTTCATACTAATATCATAGAGCTCTCGCTTTATTATTGGGCTCCTAGCCAAAAACGCCATTCGAATCGTTCGTTCGTATAACATTGACGATGTCTTTTGTGTATATATACCAGTCCTTACGCTCTGTATCACACGAGAACGACACTACCTCATATCTTTTATCTGGCGGTCTTTTGTTTTTTTTCTCAAGGATTTGAAAGCCGTGATTTATACAATTTACAAACTTTTTCGAACTGCTCTTCAAGAATGGTTGGTTTGTGTTCCTCCATGTTAACGATGCCTTGGGAAAAGTGGGAGGGGCCTGCGAAGCACTTTGCCCGCCCCGTGTTCGATAGGCGCTCGCCCGCCCAGCCGCAATGTGCCCCGCATGTACTTTGTGCTTTATCTGAACGGTCTCATTCTGTCTGCTGTTGTCGCTCCGTGCTTGCTCGGGGAGTCGCACACAGCAAAAACGTGTTTTACCATTCTGGTTTGGTGACTCGCTGTGGTCGACGGGAGTTTGTCATTTCTAAGAAATCGTTCGAAGGTTGGGGGAACTGAGAAACACATTGTGGTAGTGGCAGAGAAGTTGAGTCAGACCAGACTCCAGACCGGTTGTGCAAAGGTGGGGCTTGACTTGAAATTCGAGCAAGAAATTGCGACTGGATATTGTGTTAGATTGTCTGATTGTTAATCATTTCTCTGCCAAGTCAGGATTCTCGAGAATCTCTCATTGTTATCATGTGGCAATCAGAATATTCAAGAGTTATCCAAGTTTTATTTGGTTATTTCTAACTGCTGTTCACAGTAAAGTAATGTTTTCCATATTCTCTTTGACAGACAGAAGCCAGCCTTAGCGCCTTGCCCTTCACTGCTCCACACTGGCCGAAAGATCTTTGGTTAGACCGCCATCCTGATCCACATCCTCAGACAACGATCTGCCTTGACCGCCGGGGTGGCTTAGCTGCAGTGTTCCTACGAGCACGAGGAAACGTCATGGCGAGATGATAGGTGAAGGGCGTGGAAGAGGACACCGAGTCATTTACAAAGGGTTTCTTTGTGCAAAGGACGCGCAAAAATGGTAAGTTTATTGTCGGTTTTGTTAACTTTTCACTTCGTTGTTTACACCAATGAATAGTTTCCCTCTTTTTAATTTGTTGACATTTATTTTATCAACAGTTTCCCCAACGCAAAACGTTTGAAATCTGTGTTTCATGAAGGCCCCATGTGTTTCTTGTATACTTTGGAAATGACGTATACAGAGAAGAAAGGAGGGAGGGAGCGAGCTAGAGAGAAAAGATCGGAGAAAGGGGCAGTGGGATCGTAACTATATAGCCAGTATCACTATCATGCTGTGATGGTGTGTGTATATATATATATATATATATATATATATATATATATAAACCAAGGAGTTCTTAACTCCTTGTATATACATACATTCAACGTTGAAATAAAGAGAAGAAGCGCATTTGATTTGGATATTGTGTGAGCGAGCTAGTCAGTATCTCTTACGCCGATCGCATTGTCATGATTGTTGATTTGTGTAGAGTTTTGAGAGTGAATTATGTATTAGAGGGAGCCATAGATATATAGACCTTGTGATGTATATTCCAAATAGGTAATATCTTTAGACAAAACATCATGCAAGAAGTAGAAGAGGGAAATAACGTAACCTTTGGTCCCTGTAGACCTAGTATCGGAAAGCCTACATTGCCTCGCTCTAGAACTAGTATACGTCAAACCGTGCCTCCCAAGCCAACAATGCATTCAACAGACTCTATAAACTACAAGCAAGAAGAGGAGATGAACGGCTTTTGCACGCAAATTCTCTCTGCCTAGCTGGGATGAAATGAATACAAAATAGGACGGTTCATACAGAGTTCAGCCAGCCATTGGCAATGCAGCGCCAGCCAGCGAGATAGGGGTCATACAGTCACTCTACCCCATAACTCACGGGAACGAAGAGCCCTGGTACAGCCCTTATTTATTTACCCCTTACCCGAACCCGCAGATAATATTCCAGGTTCGTCGCATATGTGTATTTGCGAGCCATAAGGATGTTTATATATACACTTTGAGCTGCTGTGAGCGCACTCCGAGTTTTTATTTTGCAAATTTACGATATATTTTTATATCAGCAGAATAAATACAACAGCTATGCATACAGGACGCCGTAACGAATTTTTATGTTTCGGCGATAGTAGCTGGAAAATTTCCCTTCATTTCAGCTCCTCTTCAGCAATGGACGAGGCCACGATGCTTTGTCTTTGTTTCCTCAGCGGGAGAGAATGACGTCACAAGTTCAAATGCAGTTCATCTGTCTGACTGGTCATGAAGGTTTCGGAATAGTTTCTCTCCTGTCTCGCCTGCGTATGTATTTCAGTCTGGCGAATCTGGCAAAGTCATGTACTATGTCATGCAACATAGTGTGCAAGTCGAGACTTGTTTTGTGCGGCGGGCTCATATTTGAGGTTTTCTGGAAATCAGGAGCGCTGGGCGAACAAGCCACAGTGATCTAGAATCATGAAACATTATTTCCCTTTGTTTGCAGGGCATTATATTGCGATGTCGAAAATAGAAATATTTATATTCTTCCTTTCTTTCGATCAAGTCAGAATTACGATGGCCATGCTGCCATATTCAAAACCATACACCAACTGTTTGCTAATAGTATTATTGGTTTCCCCGACGTCAGGCCATAAACAGAGCCTGATTTTGTACCTATGTTTTTAAAATTAAGGAGTGATTAAAAAATTTCGGTATAGGCTTTATCATCTACAACGCCTAGATTGGCTAGAATAACACAAGGCCAAGGTTATATTACACAATGACAATCCTCTTCCTGAGTTGTCCATGGCCGGAAAGGGTGATGATAAAAGTATGTCGAATCCGCAAGGTCAGTGCTTCTCAGAAGTAATCTGACCCGTCCGAGTTAGCAATTTATCTTCATTAAACAGTGGCGTGTAATGATTGACGGTGCAGATGCAGTTTTGATGCTATGGCAACGGTCACTATTTTTTTTTCCAACTCTCCACGGAGATGCATCGTTTTTTGCTATAATTATACAGTCGTTTTGCTGTAGTTCTTTTGCTGTATTCATCCGACAATTGTGGTTTTATTGAAAATGTTAAAAGCTCGAGTAAAATAGGCGTATTTTTCACAATTGCTTGACCAATCAAGAACAACTGCAACAACTGAAGATTGACACCCCTCTGTAGTGACCTGCATTTGGAACTCCACCTCCTCTGTCCTGTGACCCTTCATTAAGTGATCCACTTCAACGTCCATCTCGGGCTCTACCGACATCCGCCAGTTATTGGTCAACGTATCACTATTATTTGCATATCGTGGCGGTGAACTGACCTGCATCTTCATCTCGTATGTCCACTCTGCGTTGACCATGCACTTTAGCTCATGGCAGGACTTATGAATATCCATGACGGTGACCTGACCCATATTGCCATCTCAGACAAAGAGAAGCCGTCCTTCAGTGATATCTCTGCCCGTTCCGTTTCCACCAATAGTATTTCTGAATAGTTATTTTTGGAAGGAGAAATGAAGGCGTGTACGTAATTTACCAAATGCTCACAGCCCACCCTTTATTTACTGTAAATTGGGAAATTACCATGGCTTTGCAACATCTAATTTGCAACCTGCGACTTAGCAGATAACTAACAACTTGTACTAAATTTCACATCTGTTGCCTTGTACTCTTAAGCATATACCGTTGAACTTGAAGGAGAGTAGGCAGTCGACTTGATTATGCCTGAACAAGAATAGAACGTGATGCATTTCCACCTTGTCTTCTGGTTGCAGAGTTGATTAGCTGGATGCAAATCGTTGATGACCTCCTAATTTGATGGAGGATGCAGTGAACAATGTCAAAGCTGACCTGCTTCTGAGCTCCTAGATGACATCGTTCAAACGCCCTACTTTCCAAGTGCCTGACCCTCCTAGGCTCTGTCCTAGATGCTGATGATAGCCATTGCCAGTGGCCTGTTTGTTTTGGCAAACGTTTCAGTGTTGTTGAAAACATCGCTTTATAAGCCTATTTTGTTAACACCTTGATCGGTGTTCCAAAGCTTTATTTTCCAGCAAAAAGTAGTCTCTTTAGCAAAGAAAAAAAAAAAGAAAAAGAAGCGAGCTTATGAAAAATATTCCTATCATTCAATTTTGTAACTGGAGAAAAACTGTAGTAAACATGTGTATGTCGTAAACATGTGTATGCCGTTTTATTCTATGAAGCTAAGAGGGGTAGGTGGGTAAAATACACGTAGAACGCGATACGACTCTACACCTATTCATGCAGTTGCTATGATGTTGACTTAGAGATTGCAGAAATTAGATTTTCGACGTTGGGTGTCACTGCAATGCCACCACCTCTACATGAACTTGGAAATCGATTTCTATCGCTGCTAGGTATAAGCACATGAGAGTGATGAATCATCGCTTAGTCATGAACGAGACAAAAGGAGAACCTATTTTCCCTACTTTCAAAATGACAAGTTCGACAGAAAGAAATGTTTGATCAAATCAAGAAAACCGCAAGTAAACAGGGTCGCTAAACTCATCAAATTTGGCTTTTCGCCCAGTCGCCTATATATGCATATTGCTATCGATAACTGCCTATGGAAGCGCGATAGTTAGTCAAATGTTGCCTTGTCGTCTATATCTGCATGATTTGGCGGGAAAGCCAGGTTCAACTAGAGTTCACTATTCCGAGCTGCCCCTTTTTAATGCGTCATTTCTCTATCCATGCCCGTTGTAGGTGTACGTAACACGCAGTACATCGAAGCAAAACCCTGGCATGTGCGAAAAAGTAATAAGCTTCCAAAAATTAACCTATCTGTATCTTCAGAATGGCAGACTTTGCACTTATCTATTTGTTAATTTATTTGTACAAAATAATCAAGTCTACAAATGTAGCGTTTCAAGTAGTATTTCATATTCTGATTCATGATTATTTCACATGGCATAGCCTGCAATCTAATGACTTGCCACGTCTTTTTCGATTTATCTTATAAAATGCTTTCGGCTTAAACCACTAGATGATCCACTCGCCGTATCGGAAGGCTCTTTGTCTGTATTCCGTGCTATTATTCTCGTTACGTCACCTTATTTATTAAAGCTGTTATTGATTACTTCTTAACCTAGAAGCTCGAAGGTTGTATAATGTTTGTTGTGGTCATGGACTGGCTCGTTGGGCAATTCAATGCACTTCGCTTCGGATTTGGACGACCATTTGCTTATCAGACAATACGCGTGGACAATCGATTCTTTGAAATGATGGGCGTGGGCGTAAAAGATATTTTGATGCTTTGCCTTTCTGTTTTCGAAGGGTTAAAAGGAGCAGGGGTCTAAAAAAAAACAAAACAAAAAAAAACCGGCTATTATATGGAGGGAGAGTTTTAATCAAGTTTTTGAGTTGAAATACCGGGCTAGCTGCGAGCCTTGACTTGTGAAGTATCTAGTTCATAGACGTTGCATTCCCAACAAAGAGAAAATCATGGTTTTGCACTTTAGAGATGTTTCTCTCTTGTTTTTTGCCCCAAAAATGAACATGATTAAGCGCATAATAGCAGACAAGGCTATTTTTTCCAGGGGAAATCATTCCACATTAACTCAAGTCAGTAATGCATTATTATAATTATTCTCATCTGTCTGCCCTTGTCTCTTTCGTCCCTCGTTTTGTCTGCCTCCTTCGATTTTGAAATATTCCAACTGGGAAATACGAGGAACCTACACGTTTTGCATCAAATCAAATCCAGATTTCATTTATTCATTTTGTTCGACTTGCCACCTCAAGCATTCATAATGCCTTACGAACGCCACAATCCACTGGGTGTCGTGTGTCCGCCACATTTTTCGCATCTATTACACAAATTACCTTCCACGGGAGGCATGAGTCATGAATGAGTCGTTCCTCCTCCTTCTACCCATACACAGACCCTGAAGTACACGTATAGAGTTCATGAATGAACTCATCGTTTGAACTCGTCATGAACTAATTGAAAATGTGGCATCGGCAAGGGAAATACGAGAGGAGGGGTGGATACACGTGCATATTGTACATTTGCTCCTCGTACCCGTATACTAACATCTGTGAACCATTCCTTTCCAGTACTGGTCTCGTGCTTTTCATCTGCGGATGATTATAATGGTCCTAACATAATAATACTCATTCACAACGTTGAACCAGGGACTTATTACATTGTTGAACATTGGAGAGTGTGTACTCAAATCCAAACCAAAACATCTATTGATTTTCACGACAGAACGCCTCGGATTAATATTGTGGAGTTGTTTTCCAAGAATAGCAGAGGCTGGAGGATCACAATAAAACTGTCTTCGGGGCCAATGTTTCCGACTTACTTTTTGTCGAGGGTTGCCCAAAGAACTTCAGAAGTCGTGTTATGTTGTTGCGGAGTGCTTAGCTTTAAGTTTGTAGGCTTGTTCTTGTATTATTCTGAGGCATCTACAAGAGAGATGTGGTGTTACCGTAAGATGAGATTGATTTTGCGTGAGGAGACAAGCATCGCTCTTGAAATACTACTGATTAGATTTCAATGAAAAACACCGCCCAGTATTCAGGATTACTGCTGTTTTCTTCGAATTATCATGACATTGTGTGTAAACCATTCTTCTCAAGTGTTTGCTTCAAGTTTCTTAAACGCCAAAATAACGTTTAAAAAAAAAAACTTTCCCAGGGGCGTCGAATAACCGATTCATTCGCTGGAGGGGCGGAAGTGGGGTGGGGTGGTGGGGGGGGGGGGGGGGGGTGGGGGGGGGGCGAAAACAGATTGTAGTTGATCATTGAAAGAATAACTATACCCCGTCCCCATTGTTCCTTTCGTATTATATACGCGTATATATGGCAAGAAGATCGAGTAACAAACATTCAGTTGTTAAACAATGTCTGTGCCTCATTCTCTCTCTTTGTTTGTGCATTAGGTGTACATTCACATAAACATGATGACCAATCACCGACAGGAGGCCAGTGGTCAATCCTGGCGACGTTCACCGTCTCACCACCAAGATATCGCTATGCCACGAAGTCATCCTCCATAGCGTCGTCGCAGTGATGGTGGGCGTTGCAACATGCGTTGCGACGTTCGCCGCCGTGAATTCTTCGTCAGCTGGGTATGCGCTCTGCCAAAGATGCTTGTCCACACGATGATGCAGATACACCGCGACAAGCATCCCAGAACTTCAGTCAGCTTATCACCATCCCCAAGTCCCTTCCCTGAGGAGTACACCCCGCTCTGGGAAAAGAGACTGATGTGTTTGGCGATTTTATTCGGTAAGGAGGTATCTTCAGTCATGCAGTTTTTAAACACACCAGATGTCTTTTCTAAGTTTTTTGCGGTTCATTGATTTGGCGGGAAAAGGACGCGGAGATGTTACACACTTCGGAGATCAGCTGCGGGAACGACGTGGGTTCTACAGTGCTTTTCTTTTGAACTGGTCTGTAGTCGACCCCTTACTTGCGGATTGGATCACCATCGGAAAGGTGTTCGACCTGTTGAACTCTATAGGTGATGTCGGAGTACAATGTCGGATGACGATGTCGGATCAGATTCTGCTTGAAAAGGGGGCGTCGGGGGCTGTCAAGTGGAAGCCTGTTGTCTGCGTTGGAGTCCATCTTTGTAGTTTAGTTGTTTTCTCTCTTTATTAATCAATTTCTGTTGTTCCTTCCTGTCCGTAGTATATTAGACTATTTCTGTCAATCAGCCTATGATTATAAATAAATTATAATATTTAAGTTAGTAACTATAACGATAAATGTATCTTAGAGTATCTGTGATTGTGCATGATTTGTCTCCTCTCACAGAGGCTTGTACTTGCTAATGTACGTTAGAATTATAATCCTTAAAATTTCCTTTCGTTACTTTTGTATCTTCTCCTTTTTTACTGTCCCTGAAATCCCCATGAAGTCCATAACTTCATGTTCTCCCAGCTATGGTCACAGTTATGTGAACAAAATTGCCAAAATTTTGTAGAAAAACATGTATCGTTCGCTATAGAAGAATAAAGTAGAATTAATTTAGGTTTTCCACATTTTAGAAATGTACACGTTCGAAGGTAAAATTACGATTGTAACGTGCTGCTTTTAACAGAGGCTGTGTTATCCAACCGTGTTGAAAGTTCATATCCATACACCAACAGTTTCTCGGTATGAACAGTCGAGTCCATGTTGGTATGGAATCCGTAGTCACTATGGAACTCTAATTCTAAAACCAAAGCAATTTCAGAGGTTAATGTCATCCGAATTTTTCGAAATAACCCTTTGGGGATGTGTTTTTGCTAATAATCATTACAAAATATAAAGTAACCATCTTTGACTTGTAGATAACCTTATTCTAAGTTTCCATTTCTAACCTCGGGTTTCCGAAGTGCTCGCATCATTCTTGCTCTCTTTCTTTTCCTTTCCTTCTGTTCCAAGGGTTTTCGTATGATATATCTATGGATACCTCGCTGCCAATTGAAATGCAAAAAAGGACATCTCAGGTATACTTTCGTGATGTAGGAAACGGCTCTGACAGGCCAAAAAGGCGCGGCACTTATACGATGTCGCGTATCTTTGGCGAGACTCTCCTTGTGCGCAATCAATGCTCCTTTCTTTCCGTTATATACAAACGCGCTTTTTTACGTTAATAGCTTATACGCATCTATGTATTGGTATTCAGCTACATGTATGCACTCCATTTCACTTTTTCTGAAAGCAGTGTCGGTCGTAAGGACTTCTATTTTTATAACAGTAATAAATAGCCTTTTGGTATAGCGCATGCGCAAGCTGACGTCAGTAGCTGGTTAGAAGTAGTATGTACTTGTAGTATACTAGTATAGGTCCACAAGTTTTGCTTTCATTCAGTGTCATTGTTTGTATTGGGATACTATACAACTTGCTCATTGGGTGAATCCAAAATTTCTGCAGACTGGTATTTTTCGCAAATTGATGTGAATAATACTTTAGAGTAGAGTAAGGTTGTAGAGTAGCACCGAAATACTGCATCTGAAATAATGACTGTAAAGTTACGTAATAGTTTTTATGATGTAAATTTGCACTGAATCTATATATTTTTTATATTCGTGTAAATCAGTGTTTTAGGAGGAGTAGGATGGGAGTTATTTACGCCTTATGACGGTTAGAAGAGCCGGTATGTAAAAGCCACACGAAATTGCTGCAAAAAACTGTCGTAGATGTAGAATTGAGGTTGGTATGTGACTATCTGTGTTGGTGATTGTGCAATGGGACGCTTGAAATGCGCGTTCATAGTATACAAAATACGTGCGCGTCCGTGAGTGAATGAGTGTGCGTGAAGTATTTGTGCGTGTGTTTGTGTTTGTTTCATTGTGTGTCTGATATTTCTGTTAGGTGTAGCGTGTTCAGAAAACGAAGGACAATTTCAGATTTTGATAGCCCTTATTGTACATACATGTAGGATGAAGCATCGCCTGTTTATTGTGTCCTATGAATTAATACTAGTATCAACGCTGAAATAGTCATAGTTTATTTGGATATGTTACGCAAACTGAAATATAGATCTGCTTCGTATACAGAAGCGTTATTAATCATCTAAAACTCGTTTTTATTTTCCCTAGAAACGAGCTTTATTTTGCAAAACTGTTGACAATGGTGCTGATATGTTGATATTTTGGAGTAGATATTCATCCTTTTTCGTTTCTATAACTGCTTTCTGTGTGCGTATTAGGCTGGAGTTGAGGTAACTTCTTATACGGCGCATTACCAGTGATGTCATTGCCATGGTAATCGTGTCAAACTTTTGACCAAGCATGCACGGTGGCCGATTGCTGGTGTTATAGAAACATGTGTAGTCCTTTGTGTGTGTAGTTTCCTTTGTGTCTTTATCCATTTTAGAACATTTCAATTCACAACTTGTATGCTATTCATTAGGTTTTGTGTTTGCATCCCTTTAATCTGAAACAGTTACTAAGTTGTGTTTAGTTTTATGTTTTGGTTTTGTTTTATTTCATTTTTCAGAAGGAAAATTAGGGTGAACTTTATTCTCTCCAGATTGTTGTATCATGGTATAAAATTAATGTCACCATTTCCATTGGTAAGGGAAAATGACCGCAAGAACATGAAAGTTAACTAATGTACGACCGGGTCCTTCAGAAGAGAGAGAAGGGATTCGTGATGATGATTATGAAAGCTGCTTTTTACGCCTGAATGCTGTAATTATTTTGTCGTTTTAACACCTTTGAAATGACCTTTTTTTTTTTTTTTTTTTTTTTTTTTTTGCTGCACGTTGTTAACAATGATGACTTTACAGGCATTTATGGAACTAGAAATAGTTGAAATCTTGCGAAATATGCTGCATTTATAGTTCATAAGATAACTCGTACACTCTAAATTTATGAGATTAGAAATTAATCTGAGTCGATTGTTATTAGGGACAACTCCAAAATTAGAGTAAGAAATTATGATCAATAAGATTGCTTTCTGAATCTATTAGATTGAGATTTTTAGTCCAGTTTTGGAGTTGTTCCTGATTTTAGTCTAAGAACTATAGAGTGTACACGTTGCCAGAAAAATAATCTTGGACTCAACGAGATACACCACTCACATCATTTGCTGCTCGAGTACTGTAGGTAGAGTGAAGAAATTGATTGAAGAAAGTGCCGCCTCAAGGCCCGTTTACACTAGGGTCAGGTTATGGTAGAAGTTCTAAGGAAGGTACATCGTAACATCACGGTGTTTGTCATTATCGCTTTAATAATTGAAATGCAGTGTGAGAGGACCTGTATGGCGGAGGATTGGAAGATATCTGCTGTTAAAGGAGATTTCATACTCTTTAAAAATGCTGCAAGATGCCGTCTTTGATCCATCTCGGATGAAAGCCGTCTTTACAGACTTTACACCACAAAGTTGCTGCATCGATCAGTAGAAATTTATTTTATTTATCAAGAAAGAACCGAAGAATGTAGCTTTAAGATTCCTTTGACCGCCTGTTTAAAAATCCAAAGCTTACTAACTCCCTTTGATTAAGGTATGCCTTTAACATAGCTATTGTTATAAAATGCTGCATAGACTTTATCTCCAAAAGAGAGATTTGAAAATAAGTTAATGCATATACGTTCTGGCAGTCTGTATAAAGCAGAACTAGTTAAAATGTCTTTATTTGCATTATTTTTCGCGTAATATCATGATGCTGATTTAGGTCTATGCTGCGTTATATTTGGCAGGATGGTTATGAGAGTAAAATTGATAGTACTGCATTAGTAAGTGGAGTATCTTATATAATCGCTGCTAACTTTGACTTATAAATGCTTTTATTTTAAAGCCATTATAGGTAGTAGGTAAATTATGAAGGGCATAAGATGTAGAACTACAAAGTTGCTGCTAACTGTGTCTGTGCGCGAAACACGCCGTGAGGACCAGTTGTACACCACAACGTTGCTGCAGTGTTGTTCAGAGTAGTCAGATAGATGGAACCCGAAGTCGATGTCGACTTGTCAACTTTTAAAAGCAACTATACCATCAATCTCTACCGCATCAGCTGCTCGCGTAGACCGTGCGTATGATGCTATATCCACGTGGTAGAGATCGATGAACTATATATGCTTTGGTGTGGTCATTATTCTTATGTGTATGGTAGCTTTAAACCTACAAAATTGCTGCAAAAATGTCTGCACTGTGCGTGACACATGCAAGACATATAATTAAACACCACTTCATGGCTGCATCATACTACGATTAAAAAAAATAGTACACGTGTACCAAAATAATGTAAGCGGACAACTATTAGTAGCTTTGAATATCATTTCCCGATTGCTTAGTCTTATAATTTTGCGGTTGTCCGTTACATCGCAGATTTTTCCTGAGTTTTAAAATGCGGACAAGAATGATTTCACCTGATTGGCGTATACTAGTCTACAAATTTCTTTTTCTTTTGATTGTTTTCGTCAATGCCACTATACATTATACTTATGAAACTATTCATCGAATTGCACATTATCTCTTGCTATTATCATGTTTGTGTGTTTCATAGTCTGTTGGTATGTCCTCTTATTGTATATAGTTTGTATAATGATGATACCTGTATACACAGTAGTTTAATGTGTGTTTGGTGAACAGCATGTGAATGGTAAACAATTCAACTCTTTATCCTTGTGTGATATCGAAAAAGTATATTAGCAGCAGTACAATATAATCTTTAATGCTGTTCTTTGAGAAAAATCTAAATCACTTCACTCATGTTTTAGCTTTGAAATGTGGCTTGTAACATTGCAAAAGTCTTTGTATTGGCCTGCATAATTGAAAATGTTCACAGGCTTAGAATGCTTCCATGTCAAATTAAGGTAAGAATTCGCGCCAAAATTTGCCTAGTAAATCAGTATTTCAATACCTCAGTTTTTGGATTTTTGTTTGTAGAATTTAAAATAGTATGCAGAAATGACCATCATGCACAGGCAAAGTTAGGAAGGAGGGATGGGGGCTCAGTTTGATGGAGTTCTAGTGTGTGCCGTATACATTGCAACATTTCTCTCCTTTTCTTTAATGGCATTCAGGGTACTTTTAGTATAATCTCCCTCAGCAGGAAAATCCGTCTCGACATTTCATCCGCAAATGTCTCAAAAATCTACCATCGATTCGAAATGGTTTCCTTCAGATAGAAAGGATGTTTTTAACAGATGAATAAACCATCGAGCATTTGTAATGTAAATGTATATAGAAACTAGGTGTGTGATTATGGATATAATGTATCCAGGTGTACATGAATGTTATGCAAACTTTTTTTTTGTTTTAGTCAGGGTATATTTCTAGTCCCTAAATGAACAATGTCAAAATCGTGACATTCTCCAACATTACAAGTTTTTGAGGAAAATTCGGTTCCCCAATGATGTTTCAGACAAAATTGTATTGTCGACTGAATAATGTGAAATGTGCCATTAAAGTGTGAATGTAGATTTAGTATTTCAGTGAAACATTTTATTTGCTGTAGAATGAATATCGTATTATTATGGATTGCAATTTTCTATATGATGTTGCGAAACAACGACAACAACATAAATCAGTTTTGTATTTATTATTGTCATGTTTAAACTCTGAAACAATATGGAAATTTTCTGGCTCATTATTTCGTTACATTTCTTGCGTCCACGAACATTTGGTATCTCAGGATTTTTGGATAATTAGATTTTCACCATTTTCTTTTTTTGTTTAGCTTTTTAGAGTAGCTTTTAGATAAATATGTGATAGAACAGTAAAGTAGCTTAGTATAGTTTTTAAAAAGCGCCTGCTGGGTGTTTTCTTAG
Organism: Echinometra lucunter; assembly: GCA_029962745.1. Classification (NCBI taxonomy): domain Eukaryota; kingdom Metazoa; phylum Echinodermata; class Echinoidea; order Camarodonta; family Echinometridae; genus Echinometra; species Echinometra lucunter. The sequence goes on from CM057160.1 coordinate 10,201,985, forward strand.
CTTTTAATGAAATCGACTGAAGTAGTATATAGAATTTTGTACGGACTTTGTATTCTCTTCATGATAGTGTTATTGAATGTATTGTGTAATGCCTTTGCATTATTTTCTTTTCCTTTCAATTGAAAGAAGTTGTACTTCAATTTGTAGTCGGGTGAGGCATGGGAACGTATAGGGCATTATTTACCTAGTTCGTTTATGTTGTTTATTTTCTGGGGATTATTGTAGTGGGTCAGACGACTCTTTAGTAAGAATATGATGGCAGTGTTTTATGGAATTATTGGATATTGGTCTGTATATTTCCAAATTGAGGAAATGACTAAAATCACAATCGACCAAGCCTTGATCATTGCTTGACGTGACAGGTTATTATAGATTTCTTCATTCACAAAATCGGAAAAGGGTTAAGCTCTGACAAAATGTTTGATGTTTTGATTATTCATTTCGATTCTCCCGAACTGTTTTTTTTTTCATTAGTCCTTTATGCGATCCTGACTACTGAAGTCCAATTACAAGTATATGAAATGCCAAACAAAAAAAAAAACAACCAAAAAACAAAAAACAAAACAAAAAAAAAATGTATCAAATCATTGTAATTAGCATGTAAATCACTTGTTAATTCTTTATTTTGATGTAAATAAAATGATTTCAATGCTAATTTGTTTATTTAGATACCAGTGTGTATTATTTAGCGATGTGCCCTGAGCGAGGAAGATGACGAAAAATGGGAAGGGAGAGAACAAAGAGAGACAGAAATAAATAGAGAGAGAGAGAGAGGGGGGGGGGGGAGATATAAGAATAGGGGAAAAGATAGAGATTTTGAGAGAGAGATGGGAGAGGAAGAAAGAGAGCTTCAAGGAGCGAGAGAGATTGAGGGAGATTCTTCTTTATTCTGCTTTTCTTCTTTTTTTTTTTTTCTCGACAAATCTTTTCAAGATTTCTCTGCTCCCACTATCTACAAACCCTGGACTCGCCCCTGCCTGAAATTCATTGATATTCTCGGATGGACTTAGATACCATTATGTCATGCCTGTGACAACAAAATGTATAATTTCCAGACGACACACTTTTTCCCGCAATTCTCTTCCCGCCCAACCATTGCTCTGTATATGGGAAAGCGATGCCCAATGCCATGACCTAGAAAAGTGTCGTTAAATAACCCCGAATGTGAATCTTCCCGTCTAGCCTCTATCAAGTAGTCTATGCATGATCTAGATCCCTGATGACCCAGATATGTCGGGAGTAAAACCAGGTGAGCCGTAAATATTTCCGGGTCAAAACACGATCATCAAGTAACTAGTTTGCAAGCACAACCAGGTGAGCGAATATTGTCCACATAAAAACAGGGCAATGATGTAAAGGGGTTTGTAATATCGCCAACCGAAAAGCGCAACAGGGGTCTGAAACATGAGTCTATGGAGACCGCTGCCCTCATGAAGGTGCCCTGACATTGCTGGGGAGTGACAATGCTAGGCTTCTGTATTGAGGCTTTTATTGAATTGTCATTAAGTGGCATGCATGGATTCATTGAAAAACTGCGGGGTGATAACCGTTTTTCATCCTATTTCCTTTAATGCTATAGGCCAGAACTTCCCCTTCTTTATACATTAGCTTCCCGCCCTTCCAGTCGCTCGCCTTCTCGCCCCTTCCTGGCCCTCCTTTTCCCCCGAACTCTCCGCCCCTCTCTTTACACTGAATTTGTTTCCTCTCTTGCACCCCCCTTTCCTCTTCCCTCTTTCTCTTTTTCGCCTGGACCCCCTCCCACCCCCCCCCCTCTCTCTCCCGTCTAGCTCTTTCGTTGAAAATTATGCTAAAACTTTATGTATGTATCCATTTAGCAGATGTGAAAATTGGGCAGAAATCATAGATGCGAGTGATGGCAAAGAAAATATTTGATAGATCAAAATAAAGAAGGAGAATTAAGAAGCAAAATATAACTATAATATTGGGCTGTGACCAAGTTCGTAAATAATACAGAATTCCAAGCTTCACATTATTGCACAAAGGTTTTAAATCCACTCGTATATACGATTGACATTATAGGATCAGTGTGGCGTATGAGCAAAAACTTTTTCGGGGGGGGGGGGAGGGGTGGGTGCAGAAAAAAAATCCACATGTTACATGTAGGCTACTAAAATCATATTTTTGCCTGACTATAAATTGGGGAATCTTTCATTTTGCATAGAAAGTATAAGTTACAAAAGAGTGAGAAAAAAACCTATGAATATCATGTCATTTCAGCAACATAATTTTGTAAATCACCAGTATCGAATTAGAAATAAACCACATTTGAATTTTATTTGGGGCAACTGCCTCCCCCCCCCCCCCCCATCAGCATAATCAGTACGTCAGTGCACAGGATTGAAGTTTTGAAATGAACTTTAAAAATTGCATCTCTTTCTAGAAGCACTTCACTGAAAATTATAGTTTATCATTACATATAAAGGATGGTAGTGATCTTTCTTTTTTGTATAGCAAATAACTGTTCACTGTTAAAAATCACATATAGCTCAAATAAAAAAATAATAAAATGGAAAAAATGTCTTTCGAAATTCATACCAGATTCCGACGTCCCGGATGAGTTTTCTTAAGACTTTTCACCATGATGATTAAATATTTCCGAAAGGTAGCCTTTTTTCATGACGGCAATATATATATTTTTTTCAAAGGAACACAGAGTTCTTAAAGTAGTCTCAGAAGCGTGTTTTCTTTTGGAAAAAGGGGGAAAAGAATAGGAGAGAGTTCTCAGATTATCACTTTTTTGCCCAATCTCCCCTCCTAAAAAGCAGCTTTTATACAACTTCACCCCCCCCCCAAAAAAAAAAAAAATGAAAAAAGAAGGGGGAAATGGGGAAATGGATATTCTTCATTGTTCGAAAATTTTATTTACATCGCCAATAAGATATCATAAGATACAATATTAACTAAAATGAAAATCAATACTCAACTCAAATCAATTAAAATCAATTTATGAAATTTAGCGTTTCGATGGGCACATTTAACCGTTAAAAGTTCTGATGAAGAAAATTGCAAAAATAGAGCAAGTAGTTTATATAAAAATAATAATGAACCTGAGCATCCAAGACGGACTTTTGAGTGCATCTAAAATGCAACTTTTCCCCCTTTATTTCAGACAAACATGTAATTTTTGTTTTTAAAACCTTTGTTAAGTACTTTAACCGATAATCTACATTGATTCCATTAATCGTGATATCATTTTTTTTTTTTTTTTTTTTTTTTTTTATACTTTACAATGGAAATGCTCGTCAAAATTTTGAATGGGCAGATGCCCCGTTTTGGCAATTTTATTTCAGAGACTCATTCTTGAATGGCTCTGATTCCAATTATTGCTTCTTGATATGATATAGTATATAGCCACCTTTTTTTTTTATTATCATGATCATTTCATTATTAATTTCTATTTATTTCTATTACATATTCATTTTTACGTACATGTATTTCTTTTTTTGGCGGAGTGTATGTAACAGAGTGTCTGTGAAGCGTGGTGGGGGTGAAATTCTGACACTCCTTCAACTCCAGCTCTAAATCATGCCTCTAGATGATTAATGCCTCGGACCCTTCACAAGCGTTTATATCAACATTACCATCATATTTTTGTATAATGAGAACTCTCCTCCCAAAACTTTAGGTTTTGTATCTCCGCTTGTACTTTATGCTTATAATAGCATGAATGGAATAATTGGTAGGGTCAATGTCATTGGCCAAGGTATGTGTCAGAACCTGAATGAGGAGGGGGGTAAGATTTAATTGGATAATTGCATAAAATGAGGTAACCGTCTGGTGTAAATGGGAAGTACGTGACCGCGTTAAAGTGATTAGTTAGCTGGGTTGACGACGGACTAACTGATGGGGAAGGGGGGGGGGGTGCACTGTAGACCGCTACCATGGACAGAAGCTGGACTCTATAGCTGCGTGCAGAGGGGGGGGGGGGGGGGGGAGAAGCTGGCTCAGTTTTCAACTTTTCATCCCAAACACACCCTGCCCAAGGTCCTCAAAGTTTCAGTACGCAGTAGATTAATGCAAACATTTTCCTTTTTGTAGATACAGTCCGAAAAAAAAAGTGTGGGGCAGAGGGCAGAAGGGGAGGGGAGGGGGGGGGGGTGCTAAAGATTGGCCTTATGTTCATTGGGTTTATCATGTGTATGTGTTAACCTCAAATTATTTGATAAAAATAATAAGTATCCAAGCGCGTGGCCTTGTTGTACGCCCTACATGTTATAGTACTATATTGCAAGATGTTGCTATTGGTGACTGTGCATTTGTTCTTGATGAACGTTCTCGTGACTTCGCAATGGGTGTACCATTCAAAATGTGTGGTTATATTTTATTAGCTGTGTTATCTGAGAACGTTGATTCACGGCCTGTATCTATGTATTATGTAAATATGATAAGCAAGCTTGAGTGCGTTATGAAGATGAACAAAAACACAAAAAGATGGTGACAGGGATTGTTACAGTCTTGCGGTCAATAAAGATCATGAGACCTTAAATCGAAAAGTTGTAGAATATTCATTTTAGCACCGTTCCCTCCCCCCCCCCCCCCAACAACAAAAAAGGGGGAAGCAAAAGCAGGCACCTCAGTCAAATCGCGAAAATAGTCATACATCGTTTTCGAAATTTGAAAAAAAGTGTGTGTGTGTGAGAGAGAGAGAGAGAGAGAGCGCGCGCGCAAAAATTAATGTGTGCAATAATCATTGTTGAGAGCAATCTCCATTTCTTTCTGAGTGGCACGCACATGAAGCAAGCACTGAATCACTGATATCATCCATTTACAGTCTATTCTGTCAAATCATCATCTCGCTACTAGACTCGTTTACTTGTTTTCATGACCTTGCTTGATTGATACATCCGAGAAATATGAAAGTGCATTCACATCCATGATGAGGGATAGGTAGGTCATTTGCTATGTCATAAACTCTCTGCTGCATTCATTCATATAAGAAAAAATAGTAAGATAATTAGAAAATGGAATATAGAAAGGACATTTCTGTAACCAGAAGCTTTGGGAATGGAAAAGTGACAATGACTTTCGATCGTAAAGACCGTCGAGCAATAAACTCATGCGCAATTCTATCTAACATTAATTCTATCATATCGCCTCTTCAGAAATAATGTTCGGATTACGTAGTATGCTGTTGTCATGTACGCTTATTTTAACCTTGTGACAAACAAGAAAACAGAATATTGGATGAGTTTGGTGAAAATTGCTAAAGAGCTTCATTTGAGCCACCCCCCCCCCCCCTTTTTTTTTTCCAAACACAGTGTTTGGTTGGATGACAATCATACTGTCGCGTTTGTTAACAACAGAGGGCGACCTATCATTTCGACAGTTTCGTCACATGGAGAGTGATGTGTCATAAAAAGCAGTTTAAATTATTGATAGCACAAGTAACCGACAGCAAGAAAGCGATCGCGTGAAGGCCGTAAATGTATGTTATGAGAGATGGAAGGGGACAGTGACTGCGCTACAAGGGGTGTGGGAGGGGGTGGGGGAGGGGAGAGTGCCCAATATCATTTTCAAGTGATAAAAAAAAATAAGAATGAAAGGAAGAAGAGGAAGAAGAAATAAGTAAAAGTAAGAAGAAAAATAGTGATGTGGGGAATTGAGAAGGCAGGGTCATGCAACTACATGCATTTTATATATAGCCCATTTGTTCATTTAAAACGTATATAAATTCACCTATGGGTCACCGCGTTCACCTGTCAAAATACCTTGGCGCCGCCCCTGGAAGGGGATATACGTGATGCAAAGTCAAAAAGGAAAGAGAAAAGAATTAATTGGACTGCAAAATAGACAGGGAAAGAGAAATAAAGCGAAAGACAGAAAGAGAGAAAGAGAAAGAGAGAGAGAGGGTGGGGTTGTATCATTTTGTAAAGACATACAACAGATGAAATGCTGTCAATGCCAAAGGACAATGAATGTAAGGAAAATAAAAAAAGAAAATACATGAAATATCCTATAGAAATGCATGTGAGAAAAGTAGAATGCAGATATCTGTGGGAAAATGTAAGAAGGAATGAAAATTGGAAAATGGTAAACATAATCAAACAAGTACAAGAACCGTAAATGAACTGTTTTTGCTCCTTTCCTTGATCGACTTGTCCTGCTTTTCTTTTTTTTTCAAAATGTTCATGCCTTTCTTTCTTTCAGCTCTCTCTCTCTCTATCCCCCTCTCTTTCATTCTCTCTCTCTCTCTCTCTCTCTCTCCTTCGCTCCCTCCCTCCTCAGCAACACCATTAATCCAAAGGCAGACCTACTTTTGTCAGGACGGAACAAGTACTTTCTCTTTCCTAGAGCAAAGCATGCGATTTCCCCAAGGTTCTCTGGATGAAGGGGGGGGGGGGGGGATCTACCCTAAAGGTGGATCTATGCACCTGATATCACACTTACATAGAACTTCGTGATCAGCTAGTTATCACTTTTATAAATGTGAAGATTTTAATATTACCATGGTTTCAATAACAATTCAAATCATGTCTGGAAAGAGACTAGGAACTTGTCTAAGCTAACAGTATAGAGGACTGCTATCACAGACTACATGAACATGCAGAAACCAAAACACCCCCCCGAAAAAGAATTCAAAAAAGAAACAACTAGAACATCATTATTAATTCATCAGAAAATACATGTAGTGGCAAGAGACTAGAATTTGAACATCATGCATCTAGTATAAATACATACAGGTTTAACTAGTACATATCCAACCAGGATAGCTCCTCAATTTATCAACTACTGAGTGTACACAATGTCACATATTATCATGTACAAACAGAGAAAAAGACTATTTGCTGGTCTAGCTTACTACATGTAAGAATATATCATATGAATGCACAGTCTACGGCTAAAATGTACAAAGACAAATCCAGGCAATTTTGTCTCATATGCTACCGAGCACATCTCAAATCCGAGTTATATCTGATCGTTGTATTCAGACGATAGCCCTGCTAGTGCTGGTCAAATGAAATACAACATGAGAAGACATATTTGATTTCATTGTATGTTCAAGACTGGGCAATACTTGGTGACATATATGAGACAACAAACTTGCTAGTTACTTAGGACCGACTTGCCAAGAAGTATTATTGATAAATAGTTGGATTACTATAGAGTAGCATTTCTGAATGAAACATCTTATACAAAAAGTGCAAAAACACAAAAATGAAACATGAAACCATAAATTTGCACATCACCATGGCAGATATTCATGAGCTTAGTAAAAGTAGCAGTCTTTCAGTAGTGTACAAATTTTCTTTTTAATCATCAGTGGCATATCTGGGAATTGATATAAGGGGGTGGGGTGGAATCGGAGGAGACTAGAGGACGGAGTGATGAGGTGTAGGGTGAGTATTGTTTATACTTGGTGCTTCGGGGGAGCCCAAAAGATGCAAAATTGTTAACAAGTTTTCTTGATTTTCTGCTCAAGGAAAAAAAGAGGGAAGGGGTGGGAACGTCAACTTAAGCCTAAGCTGGATAAACCACTGACCATAATCAGGGGCCCGGCATAGATACATGTAGCCGGGGGGGGGGGGATGGGGGTATGCATCCCACCACTTTTTGAAGTGGGTGTGTATATATATATGTGTGTGCGTATACATCCAAAGGAGAATCATCCCCCGTCATGAGGACCTGTCTACGCCAATGACCATAATCAATCGTATATTCATTATCATAAAAGTGACAAACATTCATTATACTACAGCTGCATACAGTATCCAACGTAAAATGAGCACACCCTTTACAAAACAAAAGTTGAAAATTCCCAATATAACTTCTTGCATAACTGTATACAAAAAACAAGCCTAAAAACTGATAGACATTCTGAGATATAAATTTTCTATTTCACAACTATGCAATATCTTAGGGATATTGTTTTAAATGTTGGCAACAAAAGTTAGGCCACCCTAGCTATTCAGCAACGGTGTACTCACTTCTGCTAGATACCGTATATCCACCACTTAGTTTTGTCAAAGCAAGAAAAATACATATACTCTGATAAGACTGCGAGATACATACTTACCCCAAGACGCAGTACAGTTTGAGGATTTTCAGCCTCCTACAAAAACTTTTGGATGGGTAGCCAGACCAATAGGGCAAAACAACCATGCTTAGTGGTGTCAGTGCTGTGGGCCCTTGCTTCAGTAGATCATGGGTTCAAGAATATGTCAGGGCACTGTTGCACATAGAGCACCAGCAGAGCATGATTCAAGTTCTTGCGATCATCACATGAGTGCACAACTAAAATGCATGTACTACAAGTGATAATTGTGCACCAGAGTAAAATTGCTACATTCTATAGCAAGACCTTATGCAGAAATTTTCTCCCGGAGGGGCAAGAATATGAGAAATGTTTGAGGGAACATGCAAGCGAGGGAGTGAAGCAACCAAGTGGGTCACAAGGGAGCTCTTGCTTTTTTAGAATTGAAATTGAAAGATCTGGTGAACTATTTTTGGACAATTTTCAATCAAACAGGGAATGAAAATTTCTGGGGGCAATTGCACCCCCCCCCCCCCACTGCGTACGGCCATGATACAGAGCACAAAAAAAAGAATGATGTATAGTATCATAATGATGTACGAATTGTCTCACAGATAGTTTTATATACATTCCCAGTGTTTCATTTTAAAAAAAAGAACATATTAATACTTTTCTTTCAATGGACTTTAACATAAATCAAGCTTAAGATTGCAGCTTCTCATTTAAACACATGAGGGCAAGAACAATATAGTTTGGCAAAAGTAAGAGCGAGTTGTAACTGGCACAACTTTGATACATGTATCGAAATTCCCTCTATGTACTTTTCCATGGCAACAAAGAATTGTGGTAATTTACAGAATACCTTACAAAGAAAAAAAAAACCTCTCTACTTGAAATTTCAAGTGACAGAAATCTTTCATTACAGGCATGCAGGCATGTACAGTTTGATTAATTAATTCCAAGAACAATGATGGCAATATGAAACTATCAAGACCTTGACAATCTCCTATTGGAGGAATCTGTCTGAAATGTGAACTGAGGTAATAATCATTTTCCCATCCCTGAAGCACCTGCTATGTACATATATTTTCAAATCCATTGGAACTCTGGTATACTTATAAAGATCACTGTCATCACAAACTTTCAGTTTCAATGGTCCGACTTCTTTTAGTTTCATTCTTATTTTTGCCCTGATATAACCAGTTTTCTATATTTAAAAAAAATTCAGTGAACCAAAGAATTTGTCGTGATGAGGCTCCGCTGTACATCAAAATCATTCTCCTACATCCCATATGTATACATGCAAAAAAAGGAAATCATAGCGCTTTATCAACTCTTCATAACAACACATGGAATCAAGCAAAAGTCATTATGTTGGCCCAAAACACGAAAAAAAGAGAAAAGAAAAAAAATGGCAACATGGTGTTGTTCATTCTGCTTCCATTGTGCACGTTCATAGAAATCTGGTTCCTGTTTGATTGGCATTATTAAACTTTTCTCTATAAAAAACTGCAATAAAGAAATTCCTAGAGATGTGATTTCTACCATCAGAGCTCTACCGTGTACATCCATCATATTTTCCAACTGGTCCCAAATATCCTGAATGAATGATCTGCCCTGCTCCATTTTTTAATCCTGGATAAAATGAAGTCAGCACCGTCACATATTTGGCAGCGAATCACTGTTTATGACATATTGGATGTAGGAATAAGGAGAAGATGGGAGAGGACGTCTCTGAGACTGCTATCTGGATTCTCTGGATGTGCAGGAGCTGTGGCATCTGGCACAGGGGCAAGAGGAGCAGGATCAGGCAATGGCATAGCCTCAGGTGGCTCAAAGGATGGAATCTCCACATCCTGAAGAAGTCTTTCTTTCTGCTTCCTGAGCGAGACAATGGCAAACTTCTGGCTGATTCCTAGCGTATTCATGAAGAAAAGTTTGCACACGTTCTGCTGCCAGTCACCCAACTTGAGCGTGTACTTCATGTGCACCTTGCGATTCAGCTTCAACTGGGAAGCAGGGAGTGTACGCTTTTTGACGGCGATTTCTTCGATGCAATCCTCCATGTACTGACGTTTCTTTTCCCATGTCATCTCCTTGCTCCAGAACATGTTGAAGATCTTTTCCCGCATCTCCTGAGGCACACGTTCCAAACATTGCTTGCGGCAGTTCGTGCAAGGCTCTTTGATCCTGCGAGCTGGTATTACGTTGCCTTTGTCGTTGATGTAGGTCTGACCAGCACATCGCATGTCTGCTGTGTCCCATGTACTGCGTCTGGGCTTGGGATGACTAGCCTGCCCAGAAGTTGATGGAACATCTTCCTCTTCCTCCTCCTGCATATCACCCTCATTGCCATCTTCCTCTTCCGCACCCTCATCGTCATATTCAGAACCTGGCATTTGTCCTGGAGGAGCTGCAGATACAGAGCCTTGAGGTGTTGAGCAATGAGGTTTAGAGGTGACTTGAGCCTTCTTCCTGGGAGGTGTGTAATCATCATCAGTATCCTCTTCTTCATCATCATCATCTTCTTCACTGGATGGTCTGTACTCTTCATCTTTACCTGCAACCATAGATTCATTTGTCATTTCACCATCTTCACTCTCCTCAATCTCATTTCTTGAACTTTCTGCAGAGGTAGTGCCAGAGGATTCCTGAACTGACTGCTTTGCTGAACCTGCTGTACTGGAGCTTGCCTTCCCAGTCTTACTTTCTGCATGTTTCTTTCCAGCCAGCCTGGTTGATGAACTTGGAGTGCTAGCTGTTGACACCTTACATTCCTCAAAGATTTTCATCTCCTCGCAGAACACCCTCCTGTACATATATGTGCTTGCTGGCTTCGTGCCACGCAGCCAACAGCACTGACGATATGCAGAATACATCTTGGAGACATTCCACGACCATCCTCTAGTTGAAGAATGTGTCTGATACTCTCTGCCCTTATTTGGATCTGCCCAACAATTGTAGATGATGTGCTGTCTGATCTCTTTGGCTGCAGCTGGTGGTAACTTGGCCAGGGTCCCGCACTTCTTTCTCTTACCTGGATCAAAATCCCCATTTTCGTCTTGCTTTGAAATGCAAGAGGCTATGAAGTTGTGGCTGAGGCCCAATGTGTTTACAAAATACTTGCGGCAAACAGACTCTTTCTTACCATCCACCTCAAAGAAATATGAGAATCTCTGAGGTCTGTTGAACCTGGAAGCTGTCCTTGACCTCCTCATTCTCATTCTGGAGTTGATCACTGGCCGTGACTCTGTGCAGCTAAGAACATATTTCTTCTTCTCTGTCCAATCTTTGTTAGGATCCCAGAAGTTTTCAAAGAGCTTTTTTCTTTGCTCTTCTGTGATGCGCTCTGTGCAAGCCTTCTGGCAGTTTTCACATGGTTCCTTCATTTTTCTTGAGGGTCTGACTTGTCCCTTGAAGTTTACATACTCCTTTCCCCCAAACCTCAAGGCATGGTATTCCTTCAATTTATCCTTCAGACTGCATTTTGGTTTGGTATTGCGGATTCGTTCCTGCTCCTTTTGCCACAGCTCTTTGATGAGACACTCCAGAGCGCTGACCTGAGGTGTGGGAGTGTAGTCAAGAGGGCGCTCTTCATTCCGCACATCACCTGGTCCCTCCAACCTCTGCTGTGATATCCTCAGTTCTTCATTCAATAGCTTCCGATAGAAGTGCTTCTTCACAAACTCTTTCTGCTGCATATCGCACTCTTGAACATAGGCATCATACATCTTTGGGAGACTGACCTGCTCCTGTGGTCTGTTCAAGAGATGTGCTTGGATATGCCTCCTGGCCTCTTGTTTCATGTGGAAGGGAATCTGGTTAGCAGCTGGATGACGGCCTCGTCTATCAGGTATCACTTTTCCCTCAACCGTCTTCTTATGCAGTGATATGATGACAAACTTCTCTCCAACTGCGAGTGTATTCAGGAAGAATCTCTTGCAGACCTTCTCCATGATACCATCACAAGTCAGATGATAATGAAAGCTGATTCTGCGAGCTTTCTGATCCAAGTCTTTCTTGGACCTCCTTCTCTGAATCGGTTGAGGTAAGGCATGTTCGATGATGTACATCCTCCTGTATGTCCAGTCCTTGTTGGCATCCCAGTAACTGTCAAAAATCTCTTGCCTCTGTTCCTCGCTGATTCTCTCAGGGCACCGCTGTCGGCAGTTCTTACAAGACTCCTTCATCTTCCTAGCTGGCATCATGCACCCGTTAGAATTGATGTAGGCCTGCCCTGAATTACGCAACCTCTTGTTGGTGTTTCTCTTCCAGGTAGCAGGATTTCGAGCCCTCTTCTTAGGTGGCCCACCTTTGCTCTTCTTTGGCCTCCCTTTTGGCTTGGGCTCGGCAGGGAGAGGAGCAGAGGTCTTTGGGAGGAACTGCCCCTGGTTAAATGTCACCAGACCACCTCTGTTATCATCAAAGCTATGGAGGCTCATGTCATCCCCTCCCCCACCACTGCTGCCGCCTCCTCCTCCTCCTCCTCCCCCTCCTCCTGAAGACGGTCCCATGTACATCCCTTGCATCCGATCATGATGGTGGTGGTGGTGGTGGTGATATCCATCTGCCTGGACCTGAATTAATACAAAACAAAACACAAATGGACCAATCCTATCTCACTAAAAGGAGTGCAAGAAGCAAGAGCACAATTCATTTTGATAATTGTATTTACCCAAGTTTTAGAGATTTCTCTTTTTGTAGCTAAATTTGACAGAGTATTCCAAATTCTCTGTGGAATGATTCTGCATTAGGAATAAGCTATCAATATGCCTTCAATCCCAAGGCCTTCCAAACTGAAGGCTTATAAAAACTGTATCTACACAATATAACAGCAACTTAACTACTTCCTTTTTGAAATGAAAAATAAAAATAAAAATTGTATCCGGGAATTGTATGAACTATGCTCCAGGCCTCCAGCAGCAATCATTTTCTGGTCAATTTAGTTGGACCCTGAAATGACAAACCCCAAACCCAACCTAACTCAACCTTTGACTCAATTGGAAGTTTGGAACCACCCCATGGTTTACTCTCTTCTGTGGATTCGGGCCAATGAGTCTTACAATAACTGATCTACCAACCTGGTAATGAGGCATGTAATGCTGCTGGCTGGACGTCTGAGGCTGGTGGTAATCGTCAGGGGGAAGGTGGACGCTGCCCTGGTAGCTGTTGACCACCTTCAACCCTTCCTCAGCTAACAGGGGCAAGTAGCCCATGTTCTGATGAATATGCTGAGGATTCATCCTTTTGTCTGCACATGCAAAGAAAGAGGAAGATCTTTTTTATTCCCAGTGTTTTACAAGTAGAGAAGGGTAAGAATTTTCATTTGAACATTTATCCCCCCTTACCCTCCACAAAAACTAAACAGCATTTAAATAATACAGGAATACCTTTTTCAAACAAACAAAAACAAGACATAAGAGCAAAGTTGTGTACAATAAAACCAAAAATTAAAATGAAATGAAACAAAATAAGGAATTCAATTAATCAATCAAGCAATCAATATAGAAAAATATAGATCTAGATCTAGACCAATCTCAGCATTCACTGAATCAGATTTATAATCCTAAAAATATGCAGCGGGGTCATGCATGCAGAGAATTAGAATATTCCTTTTCACTTTCTCCTCTTCTTCCTTCTTTCCCCCTCCATTCCCTTTTTCTCTCCTCCTCCTCCCTTATTCAGCTCTCTTTCTTCTAGACTTACATGTATGCTCTTTCTTGTTCATATTATCACCGATTCTTCTTCGTCTCATTCTCCTCCTCATCCTCCTCCTTCTTCTTCTTCTTCTTCTTCTTCTTCTTCTTCTTCTTCTTCTTCTTCTTCTTCTTCTTCTTCTTCTTCTTCTTCTTCTTCCTCTTCTTCTTCTTTTTCTTCTTCTCCTTCTTCTTCTCCTTTTGCTTTTCAAAAGATTGCACCTCCCATCCCAAGAGAATTCATAACAGATCCAAAGTCTTCATCACGACACGTTACAATTACAAAATGGACCACATTCCTTCTGTATACATACACAACAGTCAATACGTCGGACTGAACAACAAACCCCTATCTCACACTTTCTGTAAATTCAGTGCACCGTCTTTCCAGGTTACTGCCTCAAATTTATTAGCATATTCACACATGTATCGACGCAAGCACACTTCTAAGAAACGATTATTTCATTTTCAAAACATATACTTACAGTAAAGACGCTTTCCACAGCTCAAAACGATTAATTTGACCTTTCGACAAAAGCAAGCATATACGCCCTTTGTGTAGTTTACAACAAACCATACGTTTTGTACGTGTAGATTGTGTGTGGGGTTTCCGTTCAAAATGCATTACATGCTACAAAGCTTTATCTCCTCGCAATATGTTTTGAGCGTGCGGGTGTGGCAAGATGTGGCCTTTTACTCACACTGTGCTAGTCTTGGCAAAGAGACGTTTGCATGGTCTTGTTAATAATCCCAACAAATAGTTGATAAAATGAATGTTCACTAAAAACTCTTCCGTAATTCATTCAATTCCTGCCCATCTAAAGGATGACAAATTATGAAGGTTGAGACTCTTCTCTTCTCCTTAATAATTATTCTAAGTCTACTTAATTAATGGATCATATCGGTTTGCATGGGATTATGTTCTAGATCTGTCTCTGAGCTGGTCGATAATATATGCAGAGATGGCATGCTGGACCTCCTATGTGATTCCATATTACAGTTTGAAAATCTGATAATATTTTCATTATAAGAATTTAATGTGAGTAGTGCATACGAGAATTTATTCTCTCTCTCCTTTTCTCTAGCTATCACAAGATTCCCCCCCCCCCCCCTTTTTCCCCATCTCTTCTAGATTACACTCCTCTCTCTATCTCTCCTACTATTAAATTCCCCCTCTCTTTCTCTATCTCTAGCACTTTTCTTTCAAGTTTTTTTTTTCTCTCCTGCCCTCTCTCTCTCTTGTTCCTCTTTAATAGTGCATCTCAAATTCGTCGTCCGGCTGACAGAAAGGTTTTAACTTGAGCACGATGCAAAGTGTATGTTATACATTGCCCTTCCGCCAGCCAGGCAACATATTCTTCAAATCTCTCTCTCTCTCTCTCTCTCTCTCTCTCTCTCTATCTCTCTCTCTTTCTCTCTCTCTCTTTCTCTCTCTCTTTCTCTCTCTCTTTCTCTCTCTCTCTTTCTCTCTCTCTCTCTCTCTCTCTCTCTCTCTCTCTCTCTAAACTGAACATCCCCTTTCTAACTTCTTTAATCTCTTTTTCTATTGCCACAAACCCATTCAAAGCATATTGTTAAAGCAACCACCACATTACAACATATTCATAGTGACACAATCCATAGGCATTTAATAATGACATTAATTTACATATTATTCATATACATATATCATAAACAGAACTATATTTACACAGAAATGTACATATCTGCGCTGTTAATATTTTCCCTATCATGCATGTTAGCCTGGTAGCTTTTAAGTGAATTCATCATTTGAGGAAAGAGCTTGCAAATTTTTTTTACAATTTTTCCATTTTGAAGTACAAATATTTGTTCAAATTTTTCCATTTTGAAGTAAAAATATTTGTTCATTTCAATTTTGCTATGCCCCATTTTTTTTTCTTAAACCCTTATCAGAATGTCTTGTGGGAAAAACACAATAAGAAATGAAATTTGAATGCAAGCAAACTAGAACAGCATCTTGAATGTTCCACACACACACATATATCTTGTGAGTTGTTGATAAGAAAGTGCAAAAATAGAAAATTCATCTAAATTCAAGTAAAACCACGCTAATTTTCTCTACTTCACCTACAATACCTTATCTAATGCTTTCATCAAAATGGATGGAAAAAATATCTCTTCAAAATGCAACCATATCTATCATTCTTCAGTAATGCTAGATTCATCTGCTACATAAAAAAAAAATATCAAAATACAATAAGCTAATACATAATTATGCTGAATAAGTGTAAAATGAGAACGCTAGGCTTGGTTACCTCTTCATGTATATTTTACATGTTTTATGAACACATCATAATAAAACTTGTGTACTGGTATATTACGAGACATGCATGTGGATTAAATTCCATAAAGTGCATGCTAGAAGGGCATAAACACTATATATTAATCTTGTATCTAAAGTCCTTTTGCTTCTCATGGCGCGTTTTGTATCCCCTCGACTGACAATATGATACATCATAAAGCCTTGGCATATTTCCAAATTGAAGATTGCATAAGGGTTTATCTACGAGATTATCAATAATTCACAATGCTAACATTCATATTTTAATGTTTTTAATGTTTTCGTCTGAGGGGGAAGCAGAGATAGGCACTGTGATATCAATGCTACTCTTGAGTGAGAAACTGAGAAAGTGAGAAAGACCAAATAACCATTCACAGCCCACACCCAAATATTCCCTATTGACAGCCAGAAGGGCACTTTTTAACAACAACAACAAAATAAATGAATAAATCAAATTACAGAGAGTTAACACTCTTCTAGCTCTCAACAGACAATATTTCTTTGGAAATGATACACCTGTACAGGAAGAGAGAGAGAGACCAAAGCTCTTGCTTTTACCCTCTCAGGTACAGGTGATGCCACATTATGAAATAACAGTAATGACAATAATGCTATACCATCAAACTAATAGTAATAATCTTTCCACAGAAAACCAACTCCCTTGTAAAAGTGTACGAATCGCCATTAGACATTTTGCTACAGCTTTGTGTTCATAGGGCTTCCACATCATTATGCTTAACCCATAGACGTACAGCGTCTCCTTTAGGAGACGTTTTTGCAGTATCTGTTGGTCCAGAATGTTGGGCAGTACATATCATACATTAGCAGAAAGAGAAAAATGCACTGACAAATTTGAGCCCATTCCCATCGCTGCATGGTGTGGCGTTCTCGAATTAGAGCAGTTTAAGTGTAACTAATCATTAAACTCTTTAAATTGGCAACGCAGTGAATAATATATAATCACTATTTCTGGGTTCAAATTGGCAATTTCTGATTCAATTTTACAATTATATGTCATTTTGGTTTATGTTATATCCATATTTATTTTTTTCAAGCTATGTAAACGTGGAAAAAAATAATTTGTATTGCCAATTTGAGAATTGAAGATGATTAATTTAGACCTCGAGAAAGCTCTGTACTGCTATGGGTTAAGTCAAAATATGAACTTCAAACGCTACTTATTTGAAAAGATATTGCAAATTAAAATGCACTTTAAAAAAAAATTTGCATGAATGCACGTGCAGTGACACAATTACTGGCATCACAAAGTCTTACATATAACCCTTGTCCAACCTGCAGACATGTAAGTTATATTGCAAATTGAGATCTTTTAAATGTGAAGCCATAAAAATGTCTTTACCACAAATGATTAAAAAGGTATGGTGAACATTTCAATAACAGGGCCACTAGAAAGTGGGTGCAATTATCAAAATTCTGCAAAAGAGACACGATTAGATAAAAAAAGGCCAATACTCCTATGATAAAAAGTTACCTAGCAAAAGACAATGGACCTTCAAAAACAAGTGACTGAATACAAATTACTTACTGTGATATGAGCTATATTAGGTAGCTTTAATAGTAAAACAGAGGGGCATGAAAAAAAAAATGCATTTTCCGCATGCATCTTTTGATGCCACTACATTTTACTATCAAAGCTACCTAAGCAAACTACCCATATGAGAGAGGTAGAGTGTATTATATATGCAACTGCAAGTACGTTTAATAGAAATGATCTAATACTTTTATGACCAGATGAAAAAGCCTCTTAAAATAAGCATGAATAAACATGAAAGGACTCTGTCCTTAAAAAACTACTGGTATTCCTTTCATCACACACTGATTGCATATCAATGAATATTTTGTGTACTGAACAACTACTATCAATCTACATGATTGAAGATAATAGTAATAATAAAAAACAGGCATTTGTTATGGCACTGTCTATCTAGAAATATGATACATAGAAACCAATTTCCTTAGCATACATATTACACACAGAGGATATTCCAGAAGAACCAGAATGATCATTCCATGTTAAGTAACTTCTGACAATCAGATACCTCACATCTAAATTGTATCCGCACATGATTTGGCGGTAACAAACTTGATTTGTTTGTTAATGGCTCTATTATTTTGTTCATTATTGAAATGGAAATCCACAGCTTTCCATTCCTTATCTGCATAGTTGACATTTCAGTTTTATTCAAGATATTTGGAAGTAGTTCTTTGCATAGAGATAACCTTTTTCAGTTTGATGTGTTGAACAGATATGAACTTATGAGCAAGCAATCTAACGCCCTTCTTATTAGCAATTGACATCCAAATGTCACAAGAAAGTTTTCAAAAACTTCAACAATGGAATCAATGCGAATGACATATACTTCTCATTCCCAAAACACAAGTGTTTTTCTGAAGTCATGCCATACTTCATATTTTCCTAATGATTAAGACTATGCACAAATTCTATCTAAATATCTCTTCATATTTTGCATATCTAAATATAAAAAGGCTGAGAGAGTAATCATACCAATTGTTCACAGCTTTATTCTCACAACATTTTACCAAAAATCAGTTTAAATCTGTAACATAAAATTTCTCACTTAGTCTATTGAGCACAAGTTCATAAACATTTATAGATATTCATTATGTACTTAAGTACCACAGCAAAAATATTCTCAAATTACTGTGCATGATTCTGAATGTGCTCCTTCCACCACTAATGCTTTTTTCCTCATCTGTGACCAAAATTTTACCTTATCACTCTGTTTGCAATTTTTTTTTCTTCACATTAATCCATGATTCCCCACATATCAAACTGCTAATAAACTTTGTTAAAACTTACGTGTATGTGTGTGCTTAAAAAAAAAACAAATCTCAAATCAATATGATGTGCTATGCTTTCATTTTGTACAAGTACCAGTTCACAGCAATGAAAGGTATATCTTCTAAATTTTTCACGATAATGAAATTGATAGCTATTACATAATGAGACGAGACCCTGGTATGTATCTTGATTCACTCCAAATGTTGGATTCTCCGCAGTTCTTGAGAATTCGCAGGCACTGCTTGCATTGGCGGTACTGATCGCACTGTTCATGTAGCAGGATGCCCGGGCTTTGGAATTTGAGTTTCTGTTCTTCCTCCCCGCTCTTCTTCAGGGCATCTGCCTCCTTCCATGTTTCTTCCAGTGATTTCCTGGTCTGGAAAGCCTGCTCAAAGCGAGCGGCACGGTCAGCAATCAATCTAAAGAAATGAGAAAAGTGGTAAGAGTTATCAAGCTTCATGTATTGCTTTAAAAGATATATAAAAAAAAAAAAAAATCGGCACAGATACCTGTAAAAGGAATTGAACAGAATACCAGAAAACATAATATTTCAGCTACTGGTAACAGAGGCACCAAACAGGAAGTGATTTGATGACTAAAATAATGTAGTTACAGACTGAATGGCTGCTGAAATACAAAGATTTTAACAGCAGCAGGAGGAGAAAAATAAATGCACAGCCTGCTTTGTTACCACGTACTGATGACAAAAGATCAAAAGAGTTTACCACAATCTTGCTGAATTTCAAGCCTGAAAAATTTAGGTACAGCTTCTTTTTTAGAGATGCCCTTTAGAAGAATATGACATAACTGCACAATATATTAACCCATTTAGCATGAGTTGATTATCGCATAACTCACATTTTCCATAGACCCCAGCCTGAGTAATCTTGGGCACAGTATTCAAGGAGTTAATGTGTGCTCATTCAACCTTCAAAGTCTATGGCTAATTTAGTTATCCACAAATTTACCATAAAGTTACACCTCAGAAGTATGAAAGAATACCCTATCTCAACTCAAATCAATGACAGAAGTTTGACTCACTCTCTACGTGTCTTATCCAGCATTTCCGTCTCTTCGTTCTGGTTCTTGATGTGGTTCGCAAGGTTGTTCTTTCGCCTGTTCTCCACGCTGGAGATCTGCTCCTGAAAGACTTCAATGGCTCGCCGCCTCCGCTCTGCCAGCTGCTCGTTGGTGGCGTCAAACTTGCCAAAGATGGGTTCCTTGGAGTCTGGTACGGCTCCTGGTAACGGCAGAGGCTTGAAACGCACCTGAAGAAAAGAAACATCATTGTATGAACTCTCACGATGATATAACATACATGAAATATGATTCCTGAGAAAGCCCTATGCAAATGAGTCGTTTTCGACAAAATTATTGTGGAAATAGAAGGGTGTGTTTATCTCATGCTTGACAGATCATAAATTGATTCTTAAAGTTGGGATCACTATATCACCTCCAAAATTTTTCAAAATCTGATGAATACAAAAGAAAAAAAAAGAGAATAACCTTTCTTTTGCAACTTGAAAAAAACAGCAGATGATTGAAAAAAAAAAAAATTTTAATGCAGCAGAAATCTAGTGTAGAATAGGCAATGAAAATACACAAGAAAATAATTCAGTCATACATATTAATTTGTATGGACTGACAGCAAAATGGCACACACAAGACCATGTAATAGGAGAAGTGTACTGCACACAAGACAACACAGAAGGAGTTAAGTATGCATCTATAATTCATACAAGCTATACATTCAGAAGAACATTGCAATAAAGTGTTTGTGTTTGTGAGTGTGTTATGTAATCAAGTCTACCATGCGGTGGTTGGGCATCTTCAGACGCAGAGTTTCTGTCTCGGAAAACGGCCGGATGGTCTTGGGCACCGGGAGTGTGAGTGGGCTCATCTTCCTCAGAGGCAGGCACGGATGGGCGCTGCAGCATGCCCTTGGAGGGATGCCCTCTTCCCCTTCCTTATAGTGACTCCCTTCCCCGGCTCCCCGACGCCCCTCCTCTCCCTCCTCCTCCTGACTGGGGCTGAGATATCCATCAGGGATCTCTTCTACAACAAAGGTGTAGTTTGCCTCCTCTAACATTTCTAAAGCACGCTTGATCTTGATCTGAAAGGGTTTTCATTCATTCCATTTTGTTTTGTTTGTTCGTTTGTTTGTTTTTGTTGTAGTATTTTCATGAGAAAAGATGTTGCATTTTGGAAGTGTGGTTATTTTTCCACCATAAATGTGTGTGGATCATAGACAAACACAGTTATCAGTATGTTGTTTCAAGAGAGGTATTATCAGACAAGAGGCAAGTTAATGTAAATGGGGGGGGGGGGGGGGGAGGGAGAAGGAGGCAAAAGATTCAACCACATCCAAAAAAATGGAGATTGAATTGAATGCAGTATCATTTGAATGATCATGTGATTTGTTACCGATGGATGGCGAGATGGAATGGATTAAAGCAGGATAATGAAGGGTGCAGATTAGTGAGGGGAAGGGTGCAAAGTAGAGAATAGGGAGAGAAGAAAAAAAACAGAATATACAAAATGTGATATTAATTGATGATTCAGTTTCATGACAACACAAGCATGGGCAAGAACAGGAAGAATTAGATAGTGTGACATGCAAAATGAATGATAAAACAGCAACAGCTAAACAAAAACACTGCAAGGACACAGGAAAGATTACAGAAAGAAAAAAAAAAATGAAAATAAAACATTCCTAGACTTCCGCAAAAATACATATAACCTGGGTAAAATAGTGTCTATCATCCAAAACAAGAAACCCCAAAGAAATTTAGAAAATATGACCCATGATTATTACTTTTCAGAGTCATAAGATGGAATATCATGGATACCACTGATTTGGAAATGGAAAGGCATGAGATAACGTATAAGGCCAAATTTTTGCTAATTTTGAGATGTCCTCACCAAAATTTCCACTCAATAAATGCTTGTATCATGTAAGTACAGAAAAATCATTCACAATGTGAAAATACTAACTCGCTAATAAGCTATGATTGTCCCAAATCGCTAAAATATCTGTACATTAACCCATTCGTGACAGGAATTATTTAAAGCCTAATTTGATCAGCTTTTATTCTTCAAATTGGTAACACCAACATTTTTATTTTATTGCTACATTTTACTTATAAAACGTCATGTATCTGCAATGAATATAAATTGACAGGAATTTGATGAGAAGTCAAAAAGTTGCCAATTTGCAAGGGAAAACGGTGATTTTAAACTTTCTATCACATTGCTAATTTAAGGATTTTAATGCTTATTTTCGGTTAAAAAATTTTCAGCATCAAACAACGAATACTGACGCAACCAAATTGGGCACAGTTTGTGTAGAATTTTTTGCTCTTTCTGCTCATGTATTTGGTATGATTTTTAAGGCTCTGCATCAAAAGTTATTGGGCCAAACCACAAAATGTGGACCCTCTGTCACGAATGGGTTAAAAATATTGGCTTACAGAATATGAATTGTAAATACCTGTGCTGATAGAGCCCTCCTGTACATATCGGTCTGCTGCATCTTATCTCTGAGATAGCGCTCTCTTTGAGCTGAAAGCCTGCAAACATAAGAATTCAAAGTTGTTTAAAACAGGGAAGCTTAGACTTCAAATCTAAATCATATAATTAACAGCACTATAAAATTTGAACAAAATACCATTCTATGGGATCTTTATAATGTACAAACTAATATCTCCATTGTAGATTAAGTGTAAAGGGTGGTTTCTGTAGGGGAGCTTTTGAATATTGTCTCAAAGGGGGGGGGGAGGGACCATGGTGATAGATGTTTAACCAAAGTTCTGAATATTTTCAAAAGCTGCTGGAGGAGAAAACTGAACTTACTCTTCTGCCAGCTGGACTTGTTCTAGCCTCTCGAGGAAGTCGGTGTCCTGCTTGCGCTTGACCCTGTCAGCAGCCTTAGCCTCCACCTGGGCCCCTAGGTAGCTGGCATACTCCTCTTGCTTCAGGAAGCGAGGCGGTGTTCGCGCTCGGTTCTGGAAGACATAGGATCTCTGTTTGGAAAAACAGAAAGAGAGATGATAATGGGTCCTTTGAATCTAAGAAGTATTAGAAATGTGCCCTATTTCTCATGTGTTGCACAGTCCCACATTGATAAGAATAAGGAGTGAAGCAAATGAAAAACCTACACAACATGTAATTTCTACCTCACTAGTGCCAGTTCGATATGCAATGCCTCTATGTATATCAAATACATTACACAAGGATAACAAGAGTTAATGAACTTCTATTTCATGTCATGTCATATGACATAGTCCGTACATGCCAAAAATGTTCACTCAAGTAGATAGCCTTACTAATACTACTACTACTACTAACTACTTTGATCAAATGAAATATGACAAGGACAAATTCAGTGTTGATTTACATTTTATAGAACTCAATAATACCTATATCGCAGGACGCATGTACACAAAATTACAACATCATCTGGACTTAACCAAATCAGTGGAAATATACAGAATAAGTGAAACTCTTACATGAAATTCTGTTGATCTTTCCTTCTGTTTGTTCTTTATAGCCTCACTGACGCCAAGGTTGAAGGCTGCTATCTTCTGCGAGTGATGTTTGTTGGCTAGGTTTTGAGCCTGAGAAACGAGAAGGTAATATCAAAGTTATGTAAATGGAATATCTAAAAAAGTATACATATTATGGAGTAGACATCAGTCTCCCATGGTACATTTCAATTAATAAACCATTTTGTGTTACTGGATATTAGCTGTGAAATAAATAAGTTTCAGAAAAAATCATTTCAAACTATGAACAAGACTAAATAATTGCATTTGTTGCATTTAAGACAATAACAAAATAATCATTTATACTGCAAATTAGTTTGGAATGCACATATTTCTTTCTCTTTCAAAAATCTGCTACAAGATTGTGCTAGGAGATACCGACAAATTTGGGAAAGGCAAAGTGGCCTACAAAGAGAGCTTATGACAGCAGCAGGTCCATTTATGAATCTTTTAAAAAATTTCATTTTACCAATGATTTGTTAATAAGCCTGAGAAACTTACCTGATCCCTAAGTATAGACTCAGTGTCTTTCAAGTGTTGGAATTGCTGCAGCAATCGATCCTGCTCCTGCTCCTTCCTCCTCCGCTCAGCTTCAAACGACACAGGCACATTGCGTACCGCCCTCTGGTGGCATAGATAGCACAGTTCCTGGCCTGCCTTCTCATGGGAGTGAGAACACGAGGCCGACTCGGCCCTCTCCATCGCCTCGGCCTCATTCGTGAGGGACTCTCGGATCTCAGCTGGGGAGCGAGGAGGGGGTAGCTCACCTTTGGGAGAGGGGGGCTTGGGTGGTGGGGGAGAGGGTGTGCCCTTTAATCCCCTGGACTGAGGTGGTGGGGATGGTGCTACATGTAGGTCATCTAGCAGGCTGATGCTGGTTGCCTTGGCCGTGGGGATGACCTGCCGAGAGGAGGGGCGCACTGGGGTGGCTGGTTTCTTTGGGGCTTCTAGAGAAAAGAGCAAGAATTATAGGGTACTGCTTGTAAATATGATAACTCCACTATTTACATAAATCAGTCTAACAGACATAAATCTGACCGACACCCCAAAGCTGGCCTAAAAAAACAACAAATAAACAAGCATATACTTGAAAATGTATGCCAAACAGTGACAATAGCCAGATGTTACATGAACCTAACAAAGAAATATGATTTCACACCGCAATTGTTTATTTCACACATTTGTGAAGTTTCATGTTCTTGGCTCAAGAATTCCCTATTCACATTAAGTGATTAAAACAATGTAGGAATTTCATGCAATGAAGGAGTTGTATGCTTTCACAAAGTACTCTGTCTGACAGAACAGACGTCTGCGGGCAGCTCTTCTCCTGCAAACTGACTCTGATCTGGACCTGGGTTTGAGTCTGAGTCATGTGTTTTGGATGCTGACGTTAAAGGTCGGTCCCAGATATATCAGTAAAAAGAAACACACACATATGAATGATGATGTGGAAGAACTTCTCACCTTCCTCAATGTCTTTTCCAAGCCCCTCATCCTCCTCCTGATATGGGATTCCCTCAGGCCTGGCTTCGTCCTGTTCTTCAAACTCCCTGGCTTCCTCAATGGCAGGCATCTGCCTCTCCTTGTCCTCGTTCTCAAAGCTGAACCCATCCTTGCCGGCACCTTGCGTGATTCTAATCAGGAAACAACAGAACTTGGGCATTCAAACCCTTCACAAAATACAAATACAGTCAAACCTGCTTTAGTGACCACCTGTCTAGACAGACCCAATTTTTTGTTTCCCTTGAATTGTTTTTCCCATTCAAATTAAAGGAACCTGTCCATAAAGAACACCTGCTCATAGAGATCACTTTTCTTGTCTCCCTTGGGCAGTCTTTATATACAGGTTTCACTGTACAACCATTGTAATATTTCACTAAGGGTAAGAATATAAAGTCAAATAGCAAAAACAAACAAACAAAAAAACCAAAACAAAACAAAATTTAAAAAAAAAAACAAAAAACCAAGGATAAAACAAAACTGATTGGACAGACAGGGGAAGTCCCTTCAAGGCAGTGTACCTGAGATACTGTGATGCTTAACTAATAATTTACAAATTCAAATGCAAAACAGACCACTGAAAACATTATGGCACTTTTCTCGCTAGTACCTTGTTTAGTTACATCCACATCATTTCTGAATGTGTACGCCAATATGTAATAATAAACATGCACTTTTTTTCATTTCTTTTCTTTCTTTTCTAATTCTTGTAAGTAATTGTGAGGTGAAAATCCTAGCTATTATGTCTTCACCACACATGTAGCACATTGTACATGTAACTTTTAATAAAATACAAAATGTCTTGCTTTATATATATTTTAGGAATGACAGAAACAGTAATATTTTCATAAACATTTCTAATTTGAAAGTGTACAGAAGAGTAACATTAAAAACATGGAGAAGCATTTTGCTGATATTTTACACACTAACAAACATTGAAAATTATTTTAGAATAGAGATTACTGTATTGCCTTAAAATGATGTTTAACACTGGGAAGCAAACTCACCTAGGGAGGACAAGGGTATTACTTGTATTTGGTCTGAAAACACTGGCTCTTGATAATACAGAGTCTGCTGTATCTGGACGCTGTTCCAAGAAAAACAGAGAGAACATAACTTAATATGAAAATAACTGACTAACTTTTCTAAATAAAATTTTCATAAAAAGAACAAACTTTTAAATTCTAAACATTTAACAGGAATTACAAGCTAAAATCAGAGAGAGAGAGAGAGAGAGAAAAAAAAGAAGCTCCAGCTGCACTGTGTGAAAAATTTATATTATGCAACTCAATGTAGGTACATGTAATCATTACCTTAAACACAACAGAATGTTTTCTTCTCATCTACATGTAAATCTACTTTTTGAGATTTATACCTTCTGCTTTTCCTATCACTACATAAAGCACTCCTTCTACCTAGCATACATGTAACATAAATACAGGTACGTAGACAACACAGACAAAATAATTTTTGCCAATATCATCTCACAACCTGATGAAAAATGAGCTCTCTGAACAGCAATTATACCAAACTAACCCAACGGCATCCTTTTATTCGGCTTCATTCTTCTAGTTGCCACGATACCCAAATCAATTTATCAGTTGCAATATTAAAAGTGATCACCACAATTGAACCATGACAACCATCAATAATGAAGGGAAGGAAGCGACCTTCAATATTCAATTTCACTTTGACAATGGATTTTCTAATGAGGACCGTGTATGTACTTGATGGAATGGAATACCTAATGAGAAGCTGTTCAGGGAGAGGCAACATACAATGGGTAATTCATAGTAACGACAGGCTAAATGCCGTCTGTTGTAGCAACGGGCATGCAGAAATTACATGCATATGTTTTCGTGGTAACTGGCTACTTGTGCACAGCCTATGCCACAATATCTACATGCAATTTCCTTCAAATCCACTGATGCAAATATTTTGAGTGATATTTGAAAAAAAGAGAAATGCCAAAAATAGATATTCAATGTGATTTAAAAGGGCATGTTGTCATGCATGTAGCTTGTCCCAAATTTCTTCAGATCTTTTGCTCGAACCCCAATTTTTTAATGTGTGTTTTATGAACGTTATCAATAAGCTAGACTTTGCTCAGATTATGGTACAAAACTAAAAAAAAAAAAAAAAATGAACAGTACGTATATATAAAAAAAAAAAAAAAACCTTTTGAATATTACTTGATACACATCCATGGAGCCATTCATATCATATCATTTTCCAAATTTTGCTAAAAAAATACATTAAAAAATTGACTTGACTGGTTCTTCCATTTACCCAGTCTTGCAGAGCTGGGCCTCTTTTTGCTACCAAATCACTCAAATGTAACCTTTATCTTGACATAAAATAGTATCTTATAAAATTACTTACATTTCTGAGAGCTTCAACTAAGCGTCCCGATCCATCCATCATGGTGAGAAAATCCTTGTAAAATTTCATCTTGACCTTGCCGTCGCGGATTGCTAGACGCCCAATCCCGCTGAAGGTGAATTCCACATTGCGTTTGGACTGGACAGCACGGGAGAGCGCCTGGAGGACCTCGCGAACACATCCTTCAACAGTGTCACGATCAAAGGGACTCTCGTTGGATAGTACGGCAAAGTTGAGTTGAACAATAGGAACTTGACCTAAAGCAAAAAAGAAGAATATTTCCATTAAAAAAACTTACCTATACTCTAAGTAATCAACTTACTATACTTTAGTAACATATTCAAATGTACAAAGCAGACTAGTAAATCAACATATCTCAACTCGGTAGACCATCACTGTGATATCTCTTCTTCCTCTTCCTTCCTCTCTTTTCCTTTTGGTCTCCCTCTCACCTTCTCTCATTTTTGCTATCACTGTTATTTTATGCATCTCCACATGTTGCCTAATGGTAATCTTTTGATACTGTCTTTACACTATTCGTGACAGGAATTATTTAAAGCCTAATTTGATCAGCTTTTATTCTTCAAATTGGCAACACCAACATTTTTATTTTATTGCTACATTATATTTATAAAACAGCATGTATCAGAAATGAATATAAATTGACAGAAATTATGATGTCAAAAAGTTGCCAATTTGCAGGGGAAAACGGTGATTTTAAACTTTCTATCACATTGCCAATTTAATGACTTTAATGCTTATTTTCCTTTAAAAAATGGGCAAAATGGGCACAGTTTGGGTAGAATTTTTTGCTCTTTCTGCTCATGTATTTGGTATGATTTTTAGGGCTTTGTATTAAAAGATATTAGGCCAGACCACAAAATGTGGACCTTTGTCACGAATGGGTTAATAATCATCTTAAGTTCTGATATTTAAGCAAGTCAAATATCATACCACACTTTATTTCAATGGGCACATAGTTTTCTTGAAATAAATCATCTATGGTAGAACTAGGACCATGCATGTCAAATTGCAATTAAACATAACACATTCGAAATTGCATCAAACATTTACAGGGATTAACTCTGAAAATGGAAGGGCTTCAGAATATTCTTACCTGAAGTGAAATGTTTAGTGTAACTGAGTCCATGGGTTTGGGCAAACTTCTCCGCGAGTACAAAGACGGGCCTCTGGATTAGAATAAATTTGTTGTTTCCAATGTCGATCTTCTTCTGAGTAAAAGTGAATGTTCCTAGGCCATGGATTTGCACACCCTGTGAGATTAAAAAAAGAAAGGAAGAAAGAAAGAAGATCAGATGCAGATCTGTGAAACTTTGAGGTGTTATAAATCATAAGTATATTGCACATACTTGATAAGTAAATTTAGCAGAAACCTTTCATTTACTCATATGCCTCTTTACTACTGAGTAATCTCTATCATCTGGAAAAAAAAGTTGAATGTAAAAAAAAAGAAACCCTACTGTCTTTCACCTTTAATAGTAACTATCTTTGAATCAAAAAAGGGGGGTCATTAAAGCATCTACTGTTTTCTTGGTAATCATGATAAATTCCACATTCAAATGAATAAACTCACCTTTTGCAGAGCCATGTGACGTTCCACAAAGTTTGCAACATTTTCCCAAACACTGACAATATCTACAAGAAAAAACAACAACAAATTAACCACCAATCATCAGATATGGCAAGTATTAACATATCTACTTATCTATTTATTTATCTAATCTTTTATTATTCATTTGTTAATTTATTTATTCATTTTTATCTATTCATTCATTTATCTATTTACTTATTCACATGTATTCATATAGATTCTATTGCAGGCTGGTCCCATCCTGGAAAAAAAAGGCAAATGGGTGGAACTAGCAAACACATAAATGAAGAACTGAAATTGCTCTAAATGTTTAATACTATAACTAGGGAAAGAGGTCCAAACACAATCTGTCATGATTTTGTCAAAATCAATCTTTTTCATTTGACAATTCAGGGGAAAAAAAAGATAATGTGCACACTAAAACAGGTAAAGAAGCAAGATGTACATGTACGACTAAGTGCATTCAAATTCAGGTATAACCGAGATAAAAGAAAGATCTTTGAGATACTATAGTTTAATGTTAGACGTAACATTAATCGATTAAGTTTAAAAGTTAGGATGAGACATTTAACATCAATCTGTCATCGCTCTAAATTCCATTGAACAGAAAATGATGTCTGATGGGCAAAATTTACATCGGATATTGTTTGATCTGAGATGAGACCAGTAAGTACATTAGAATTTCATTAAATTAATGTAACATGTGGTGTATGGGAAAATCGAACTAACTAAAAATTTGAATCTAACGTAGACCCTATTTATTTTCATGAAGTTGCTAAAGACTGAAATCACTAACAGTTACAACAGTTTAAATTTTAGTCAATTCAGAATCACCCTGATCACTACATAGACTCTAACTTCTAAGTCTA
The DNA here is from genome assembly GCA_029962745.1 of Echinometra lucunter. Taxonomy (NCBI): domain Eukaryota; kingdom Metazoa; phylum Echinodermata; class Echinoidea; order Camarodonta; family Echinometridae; genus Echinometra; species Echinometra lucunter. The sequence continues at coordinate 10,231,707 of CM057160.1, forward strand.
ATCTAAGTTAGTAAAATCTAGAACTCTAGCCCAGATTGCTCTTCTGATTTGAAATTAAAGAAGAAAAAAAACACACACATAAATAACTGAAAGCCAAAGCAATATCTATGAAATTTAGAACAACCATCATGGCATCAGTTTCAGCCCATAATCTCGTACACTCTTGCCACAACAAAACACCCACCCCACTCTCTCACTCTTGCTCCGCCAGAACTTCCCCGAGAAACATAGCGACTTACCATCATCAGAAAGTTTCGGAATCGTTGAAAACTTGTGCCTTTTGGCGTCTGAAACAAGTTCTGAGAGTACCTCCGTCATAGTGCTTGTGTTCCTTCTTTATTTTCCTGACTTATGTTGCGCCCATGAAGTGTGATATCCCTATTTTGATGTATTTTGTCCGGCTTGAAATTAATGTTAAAATGAGTCGCCCACTACTATTTCTCGGGTAGCATTTACTGTGTACATAATTGCATGCTTGGGCGCCTGTCGCATGCATGCAGTACATGTACACACGTACACACACCTGCTAACAATAGAGCGGTTACCATGGTCGCCCAAGCAGCCGACATACATAATGAATATTCATTAACAACAATCTCTCTGCGAGGCTGCAGTTGGCGCTACTACATGACAGTAGAGTACCTATCTTTATGTAGGTACTCTACATGACAGAGCCCTGTAATCAAGGGCTCTGCATGACTAAGAGCAGAGAATGACTGAACGGAACTGAAAGGAAAATAATTTGCCCCGGAAATTTTCTCTTTCTTTCTTTCTTTCTTTCTTTCTTTCTTTCTTTCTTTCTTTCTTTCTTTCTTCCTTTCTTCCTTTCTTTTTTTCTTTTTTTTTTCTTTCTTTTTCTATTTCTCTCTTCCTTTCATTCTTCCTTTTATGTCTTTCTGCATTTTCTTTTCTTTCTTCAAAAGGATAATTTTTCAAAATGCTATAAATATGGGTAAAGCACGATAACAGCACCCAATCGATGTCTCTATATAGGTTTTTTTCTCGAAACGAAGGAATTAGTATGATTTTGAAATAAATCCATCGCAGTCATTTTACAATCAAAGCATAAGGATGAATATGAACTTACAAACGCTATTTGATATATTACTCAAACTACAAGATGACTTTTCATTCTCTGTATTCCTTGTTGTCCTTACTCAAGTATTAGTTAAAGAGCTGAACATGTACATCAAGATAGCAGTTTTTACACATTTAAGATGTATCTGCAAAAAAATCAAAAAATATAAAAAAAATATAAAAACCTGTTATTCGCCTACATAAGCAAGAGACTAAGTTGGTACACTTTGCAACCTTCCCACTACTCTGTCAAATATTTAGATTTTCTTGTCAAACTATGTTGAAGTAACGGTCTTTGTATAAATTTGTATTCTACTTTCATATCAGCAAAATTCTTTCTTTCTTTCTTTTTCTTTCTCTCTTTTTTTCTTTCTTTTTTTCTTTCTTTCTTTCTTTCTCTCTTCCTTTCATGGGCTTCCTTTTATGTCTTTCTGCATTTTCTTTTTCTTTCTTCGAAAGGATAATTTTTCAAAATGCTGTAAATATGGGTAAAGTACGATAAAAGCACCCAATCGATGTCTCTATATTCCTTCGTTTCGAGGGAAAAAAAAAACCTATTAGGTTTTTTTTCCCTCGAAACGAAGGAATTAGAATGATTTTGAAATAAATCCATTGCAGTCATTATACAATCAAAGCATAACGATGAATATGAACTTACCATTGGCGTAAATCCCGGAGGGGGGGGGGCCCGGGGGGATATATCCCCCACTTTTTAGAGAGGGGGGGGGGGGATGGCGTGTTCAAATATCCCCCCACACTTTTTAAGGAAGAAATGATATTCGAATTAATCAATTAGTAAAAATTTTAATAATCTGTCATAAACAACCATCTTATTTTAGAATTTCTATTTGAAAATTCAATTGAAAACCAGAAAATTGGTTATTTTTTGGCTCGCTCGCTCGCTCGCAAAATAAAAATTAGAACGTGTGTAAGGGGTCCGTGCGGGTGGGTGAGGGTGTGTGCTTATACTTAAGTGTGAGTTCCACAGAAAAAATCGGCATAAAAGTCAATCGTTCCCCCCCCCCCCACTCCTCAAAGTGGATTTACGCCGGTGGAACTTACAAACGCTATTTGATATATTACTCAAAATACAGGATGACTTTTCATTCTCTATATTCCTTATTGCCCTTAGTGACGTATTAGTTAAGAGCCGAACATGCAAGAACATAGTTTTTACACATTTTATGTGAAAAAAAAATGTAAAACCTGCTATTCGCCCACATAAGCCATGGACTAAGTTGGTACATTTGCAACCTTCCTACTATACTCTGTCAATTGTTTTGGTATTCTTATTTTTGTCAAATTATACGGTCTATGTATTCTCTACATTCCTTATCGTCCTTAATCACGTATTAGTTAAAAGAGCCAAATATGTAAGAATACATTAAGATAGCTATTTTTACACATCTAATCTGTAAAAAAAAACATGCAAAACCTGCTATTCGCCTACATCAGCAATGGACTTGGTACATTTGCAACCTTCCTACTACTCTGTCAAATGTTTCGGTTTTCTTATTTTTGTCTAACTATTCTGGAGTTACTGTCTTTGTAAATTAATTTGTATTCTACTTTTCTTTAGTGAAGAAATGATATTCACAAATCTTCCCTTCTTTCTTTCTTTCTTTCTTACTTTCTTTCTTTCTTACTTTCTTTCTCTCTCTCTCTCTCTTTCTTTCTTTTATTCTTTTTTTTTTTTACTTTAATATGTAAAACACCCCATATCATAACTGCTGAGTATTCATATACGTGACTGTTTGTTATTCATTTTTTAAAAATTGTATGAGTTTGTTATTGATCATTCCTTGCTTGAAGTTTGAAGTGAAGAATACGGTGTATTGCAGTGAAGGCTGTAAGTTTGTTTGTGTGCGTGTGTGTGTGTGTGTGTGTGAGAGAGAGAGAGAGAGAGAGAGAGAGAGAGAGAGAGAGAGAGAGAGAGCTTGTGTGTGTTTTACTAGAACTATATCGAGAAGAACCATTCTTGTTCAATTGTTGAGTAAAGATTCGAAAACATGATATCTGCGTATACAATATAATATAAATCCTTTTCACACCATCTCTCTTCATCTATCCCCACACCTGTACGACCTTTCTTCCCTGTCCTTCTCTTGTTTTTTCTATCTCTCTTTCTCTCTCACTCTCTTTCTATTTCATGCATTCCTCCTGTTTACATTCTTCGTGATAGACTGATGGCCGAGATTGTCTTTGAAACTAGACTGCATGCAACGGTTACTAGTACACATTGTGATACGAGTCACTCGTTTCTTGGTTTTGACCTCTCTCTCTCTCTCTCTCTCTCTCTCTCTATCTGACACAAATCCATGAAGCCTCTCTCCGGTTTCTATGAAAATGAAAAAAAAAAACTTGATAATATTTAGATATTACTTGAGCCCATTAGCATAGCAATGACGATTGTATTTAACCTGTCACCGAACCTAACATACAGAGTATGAAATTAAAAGACATTCTGATATACACTGATTCATTCTGAAACATAATTTGGGGATATTTTAGACTGCATAATGATAAGTTCTAAGTTTCCACTATCAGAGTTTCGGTGATTAACTGTTATCAACACACTAATTTATAAGAATCCTCCAGTCAAGCAACATAATTGAGCATATTAACTATAACTTCCAACAACTGCTTTTTTTTACGGTGTATCATCTTAGCTTTATCATTTTCAAATGGGATGGACATATTGCATAAAATAATGATAATAGATTATAATTTTTTATTTACTTTAATGGTTAAAACGTCGATTTAATAGTACATCTAAACACCAGCTATTCAAAACACAATTACATGAATTATACTTATATTGCTCTCTAAATTCTTTAGATTGCAATGAGGGAGGAATCCAAATTAGATTGAAATCTCAATCTAATAGATTTAGAAGTCAATCTTTTTCTCAATCTAATTTTAGATTGGTCCCCAACCATAATCTTATGGATTGATTTCCAATCTAAGGAATATAGAGAGTGGGTAACTCAGAAAAATATAAACTATTGGTAAGCTTTAGGACATTATTGTGACAAATGCATTATCACGTATAGGCCTACGATTACTTGGAAAGTTTGATCTATTAGTATTATAACTTAAGAGTTTGAAAAATAAGCCATTTATTCGATGACTGTTTTTAACATAACAATTCTTCGTGGAAACAAAATTTATAACAGACAACTTCTATACACTGCAAAATTCTCTGAAGAAATTATAATTGTGATAATGATAGTAAAATAACATGAATATAAAAATATACGATGAGAGTGTACAATAGTGATGAAATATGGAGGAGGATGGTGATGATTATACCAACGATAGCATCTAACATTAATGTAAACGTTTGTAAAAAAAACTGCATGGTAAAAAATAGTGGGTAAAATTTTTAATAGTACGAGTGTAATGTCCAACCAACTTTGTGCAATATTTTTACCCAATGCGCGGGAAGCATATTGTCCAGTTAGGGTAAAAATAAGCAGTAATTACATTAGAATGGGCAAAATTTCCATAGAAAGAAATGCCCAAAGAAGTACCAAAGTTGGTTGGACACATATTTACCCTCATAGCACATTTTTACCCAATATTTTTAGATTGTATATTACTTTCTTCTCGAACGTAGATAACACAAGAAAATGAGCAACACACCGTTTCCATTTTCAAATTCTTCTATTAACTTTTAAAGAAGAAGAAATGAGATAATATTGACCGCCACATTCATTGGACTCCAACTCAATGAAAATAGGTTAAATGAAAGCGTACAAAAAGTATATGAATGACCAGGTTACTGTTTACTACGACAGCGTCCATAATAATATTATAATTTACCATTTTCTGCCACAGAGCAGAATCCCATGGTAGCCTTAATGATAAAAAAAGTTCTATGTAGATATAAATGTATTGTTTGAATTATGTCCACACATAGGGTACGAACAGTCTATTTCACACTACAAACAGTTCCACTGTATGCATGTATTACTTTTCTAGTTTTTGAAGGTCTTTCCCAATAAATAAAATAAAAGGCTTAAAATAAACAACCAACCATTTACACAAACTTTATACTACGACCAAATAAGTATACAATGATTACATTTGGTTTTTATCTAATTATCACAATATATATTTATATTCTTCACGAAGGGTTTTTAATGATTGGCTAGAGCTTTTCCGTGATGATCAGTGACCAGAACATTATACACCTGAATATGACACTTCTAATCAGGTAAGGTTTAATGTAGGCCCCCTACCTCGCCAGAGTTGAACAATATTTATAAAGATGATAAAAAGATTTACCCATTGTTAATAACTTTTGAAAGAAAAAAAACATATATTATATTCATATATCATACATTATACAAGTAATAAATAAATAAATTGATTTATTTATTTATACATTTTATTTATTTGCAGTTTTATTTACACAGGGTAATATTTCAATTGCTTTCCACTACGGCGCCTTCCACATAATTAACACTGATTAAATAATCAAATGAAAAAATACAGAAAATTGATAAATTGTAAATAATCAATAGCCCCAAAATTAATCTATTTACATAATAAAGAGAATAATCTAGCGAAATAAGGAGAAGTTGTGTGTGTGTGTGTGTGTGTGTGTGTGTGTATATATATATATATATATATATATATATATATATATATATATATATATATATATTATGTTTATTTGTTATGTTATGGTATGTAATAAAGTATATAAAAGTATATAATTGCTGCATGTCATTTTTGGTTTTTTATTTTCATTCTCTTGCTCAGATACTCTGCATCCGCCTCAGTCTATTCACAAGATGAAGGTGATATCGACAAATAGTTAAAACTTAATGCCTCACTTTTGATTCGGATTCAAAAGGAGAGTAGCCTTCATTTTCTATAAAGGCTCTACATGCTCTAGCAAACTGTGAGCGTTCAGAGGCATAAACACTAAATTTCCCTCCAGGCAAATTTCTTTCAAATTTACTATAACCTCGGCAAGTCTCGGGTATAGTTAGTAAATGGGATATAAATTTGCCCTCGGGAAAGTTAGTATTTATGCCTCTTCATTAGCTCATAATTTTTGCTAGACCCTCGAAAGGTATTGTATATTTGTATACTGTACTATTATAACGCACTAGATTAATTCCGTGCCTCGGTCATCTTCTTACAATTATCATGTTTTAGACAGGATTGTGCCTAACCACTGTTTCAGGGGAAATGTCAACGTTCTGTGGCTTTAGCATACTTGATTCGCTCGCAAACGAACCTGATTCCAAAGTTTGTTTTTTTTTCAAATTCTAAGCATTCTGGACGTTTGATTTACCATCACCATGATCACCCCCCTTCAAATAAGCTAGTATATGATCCCGAGGAATAGATCCCTTGTGCATACCTTCACTATCCTTAACCCAGCTATGCTGTAGCACAACTTTAGCTTTCGCCAAATAAACTGAACGAGCTAAGTAAATCACAAAGACGACAATGAAGAGCACAGTGGAAATTGTTCCAATAATGGTGACCAAATCAAACTTAATTGGGTTTTGTCGGGTTGTTGCTTTAGTTGTTGGTTCTAAAATTTTCTCACCTGCTAATGTTGTTGAGTTTGCCTGATCGGTAATTGGGCACTTGCACAATATTTCATCTTCAACTTGTGCAGGCGTTGTCATTGTTGTAAAGGGACAAGGGCCTCCTGTGTCGTTAACCTTGCCTCTGGAAAAGGGGTCCCACACAACATCATTGCAATCGCATCTTTCTTTAGGTTCTATGAAGGGGAGGAACAGCAGAATACGTGTTGGTGATTTAGTTGTACCAGGATAGTCTGTTTCAGTGTATTCAGGGTTTCAGAAGGTTTTGTCAAAGAGGGCATCCTCGTACCGCCTTGATAGCACTGAACCTGCCCTACCATACTCCCTACGGGGGCTTTGCAATGCAGCCTCACCCAATCCCCTTCTCCTTCATGGCTCCCACCCAGACTACAATTTGCTGCACCGGGGAGAAAATCTACATGTAGCCCAACCCTGGTGATGTAGTCATTGACGTATGCAAAGAGAATGTATGTACCTGCATCAGTTCTTTTCACGGAAGTTATGTTTAGATGGAGGAAACAATGACCTTGAGCGATGTTCATCTCTTTCATCAATGAGAATCTTTCTGATTGATCAGTATTCAATTTATGATATTCTGGATCAGCTGAACTATAAAATGGACGTCTGTTTCCATACTGTAATGTGATCTTTGTACTATTACATGGGTATGGAAAATGAAGCTGGGTCAATTCTCCCTCCAAGACACTGACATAGGAATCACATCTAGTTAATACTACAAACGAAATGCACAAGATGAAAACGTTAAGATAGAAAAGCTTAAACCCAGACATTTTGGAGCACTATACTAAGCAATGTCGATTAATATTGATAACCGGTAGTGCTTATGAAACAAATGTATTCGGTAAACTCAAGTTCACGACCAACGGAAAACAGCAAATGAGTTAAAGTGGTCAACAGACCAAATATATGGACTGTTAGCGTATGAAGACACCAGTTATTATCGACCCCTGAGGATGATGACACTGTTCTTAATGCGTTTAGTTTTAATAAGTACAGTTCTACAGTCTTTAAAAAAGCATAATGTTCAGGAATGGACAACCTTCTGCTAATGTTAGGAATACAGATTTCTATTTAACCAAGTTGTCAAATGAAATATAGTTTGCACACTGCCAATAATTATCTTTTTTTTGGTCTCGGATTAACAATTTCACAGTTAATCAGTTCTTCGGGATATGACTCTCTGCAAATGTTCGCAACTCTCTGCCAGCTCTTCAACCGAAGTCTATCATTACTCTGGCACTGTATTCGACTTTGATTCTTTGGCTACTATAATCGAAGAAGTTGATCTGGTCCAACAATCTTGAGTGAAAGAAGAACTCTTCCAATTAACACTGACTGCTTGCAGTAGTTTTACTTGAAATCTGGAAAAGAAATGGGATATGCAAAGTGAAATTAATCCTACGACAAGGATAAAGATAAAACAGAAGGGTCTATGGCTATGATATTTCATTCAAAAACAAAAGGGGACTAATGTCTTTAAAACTTCTCTGACAAGAATATAGACATAACAACAAGAAACACATAACATAAACAAAGTTACATCGATCGGAAGCATCAAGGTCATTAAAGACAATGAGGTAACATTTCCAAATCAGTCAGGTATATGACAAAAATTGAAAAGCAAAAGTTTTTTTATGGCCTCATGCTGCTGTGGTTAATATGGTGAACATTTTTGCACTTTGAATTGCCCCTAACGCGGATGAAGTTTGCTACTCTGACAACAATGAACACCCCGAAAGCCAATTCTGATTCAAAAAGGTGGAATACTATGCAAACATCTCCAGCTCCACACCATGGTATGCTATCCAGGTCCGTGTTTTTCTTCATTTTCTAAAAATAAGATTTGGGAAGTTGCCCCCCCCCCCAAAAAAAAAGGAAACAGCCCAAGTGTGAATTTAAAAGGAATAATTTATTCACATAATTTTATTGTGCCGTTACCATGGTTACTTTTCATCCACTGTATGAAGCATTACGAAATCATGAGTCATGCACGAAAGACCTGGCAATGCTGGGGTGATAATAAATGCAGGCCCTGCAGCAAGAGTAGTACTGATATGGCTACCTTCGGTAAATAGTTTTTCTGTAATATATCATCATCATCATCATCATCATCATCATCATCATTATTATTATTATTATTATTATTAATTATTATTATTATTATTATTATTATTATTATTATTATTATTATTATTATTATTATTATTATTATTATTAATTATTATTAATATAAACATTACCAACTTTTGCATGATTCATGTTGAATGCTGCATCTGTGGTGCATCGAAAAAAATGACATTTAAGAAAGTGGGAAAACCGTAACTGGCAGTTACCCCGTACAAAATTGTATGTGTGAAGAGCTCATTTCCAAAATGGGTTTGGTCCATTTTCCAACTAAACCGAGGGGTTTTTTTTTTTTTTTTTTCCTTTCTTTTTTACCTTAGCCTATAGATTTGTAATACCTCTATCCAGTAAATACAATAAAATGATTTTTTTTTAAATCTCACTGGAAAATGGTTTAAACTGACAAAGAAAAATGATTTTCGTTCCAAATGGGGTTAGGTCCACTGGCCAATCATGCAGAACTCGGTATGCATCTCGGCTTACTGACATTTGACCCACAATGCCCGCAAATCTCGTGGAAGAAAATAAATGTTCCTTTGAATATTGAATTGAACTGAATTGATTATTCCTAGGCCTGTTTTGGTTTTCTTGCTTCTACGTTGTACCACCGAGATTAACTCTTTCGGCAAATTAAGTTGTTGTTTTGATTGGAGAATAGATGAAACAAATGACAAAGAATGGACAAAATCAAGGGGAAAACAGCGCAGGAAAAGTGGTGATTGTATAAGTACTTCAACTTGGTTCAGTCCCACGTATAGGCCTATGTATTTTTCTTTTAGCACATATTGTTGCATACAGAAGTTGCAATCTATTCTCAACTGACTGCATGAGCATGAGGGAAAAGGGGGAAGGAGATCAAATAGGGTCATTTTCATTTTGTTCTCCTGATGTGTCGTAAAATGAATTTTTTTTATAGAATTTACACAATGGTTAGAATTTATACTTAAACATGTTTAAGTTGTTAACTTGCAAACTCTGCAGGTTGATCATTCACACAGATATTACTATTCCAGTAACATTAGCAGTAAATGAAATGCCTCCTGGTTGAAGGATATTTGCTTCAAAATCATTGCTTTCTCAATAAAATTTTACAAATTCAAAATCATTGTGAGATTATGTACATAATCAAAAACCATTATACAGGAAAAAAGTATTCTTGCAACTAAAAGTGAAATTAAAAAAATTCATGTAATTCATCCCAAAGCCGAAGTTCAACAAAATCTGCATAAAAAAGATTTGTTTTCACGGACGACCCTATGCAAGAAATGGCAAGATTTTTTTTTTCGAAAAAATAAAATGCAGTGCTTACAGAAAATACATGGGACTGAACAAAGTTGAAATACTGACCTTCGCCACTGTTCCTTCGCCCTCACCCCCATTACTCATTTGCCCCCTGAAAATTCAAATGAGTACGGTTTATTGTTTTTTTTTTTTTTTAGATAAAATACTATCAAAAATTGACGATAGTCATTTGTCTTCCCCTACAAAGCTTCCCCTCCCCCCCCCCCCCCCCCCACACCAACATCAAAAGACGTGCCTCCGGCTCCCCTGAACTCTATGTTCTGACATATTAAACGCCATTCCACTATCATTTCTCATAGTATGCATAAAATAAATCTATACATCGCATAAATTAGAACATTTTATTGAGCAATATATCTGGGTGCAAAATTTTCGTTCCTAAAGGGTTAGGTCCAGTTTTTGTTTTAAAAGGGACTAGGCCCAATAAAATCTAAAAGTAAAAAATTCATAAAAAATAACGAAGCCTTGA
>CM057160.1:10247272-10285150 GCA_029962745.1 Echinometra lucunter
TCCTGTACCCAATGATGTAGGAAAATTACATACTTTTCGAGGGTAAAGTACTGAAAATCCGCCGTTTCGCTTTTTCTGGGACACCCGGTATAGCTTTGAGGGTTCTCGGACAAGTAAAGAGAAACAAGAAGAAGAAGGAGGAGGAGAAGAACAAGAAGAACAACAAGAAGAAGAAGTAGGAGGAGGAGGAGAAGGGGGAGGAGGAGGACGAGGAGGAGGACTAGGAGGAGGAGGAGGGGGAGAAGAAGAAGAAGAAGAAGGAGAAGAAGAAGTTATTTTAGCTTTCTCTAGTAAAGACATGGGGAGTTGTAAGCACCCTAGAGAATCCTGACTTTCGATCAGGGCTATGCCTCTTACAGGGCAGCGAAATGGTTTGTTGCGGATTTAGGAGAAGAACCTTAAACCATTATAATGAGGACATAAAAAAGGAAATGTTCCTTCTTCAATAGTTAACATTTTTGGTCAGGATATAAAACTGACAGTAAAAAGAGCTAGGTTCAATTAAAGATTGATCCTGAAAATGTGGAAGTGTTCTGTCTCAAACCCGATTCCGGGCAAAGGCGTACACTTTTACACTGAATACAAGGAATCCTCGAAAGGAGAAAGCAGAGAATAAATTGGCTCCTTTTCATATATTTTCAATTTTGTGGTCGTCGCACGGCTAAATGATGTAAGGGGGATTTCCACATTCTTTTTTTACAGCATGCGAAATAGGTGCACCACTATCATGATTTGTTTCTTTTTCGATAGGTGAAAAATCAAGGCTAGCGATAATTCTATCATTGTGTTTTGGAACATTCATACTATATAGGTTATTTTCGGAAAGTTAATGCGTAGGTCTGGAGAGGCTGAGGGCGCAGCTTTGTTTTCTGTTTGAGCAGCCATCCGCATTATCCTGATTGTGAAATAAGCTCAAAGATCACCTGGGGCCCGTTTCATAAAACTTGTTTTCAGTAACAACTGCCACATTTCCATGCCAAATTTGCTCTCAGCCAATCAGATGCAAGCATTTCGGCAGCCTTTAACCAGTTACTGCTGCTCAGATGCAAGCATTTCGGCAGCCTACAACAGTTATTGCAGCTTATTATACTAATAAACTGCAATAACTGTTATAAGCTGCCGAAATGCTTGCATCTGATTGGCTGAGAGCAAATTTGGCATGGAAATTAATATTTTTTTTTAAAAACAACAACACATGCACACGTTCGTGTCAACATGCATATAGCACACCACTTTATTTGAAACACAATAAAACAGCAATGTAGATAAAATGCCTTGCTCAAGGGTATAGGAGCCGTGCCGGGGATCAAACCCCGGACCTTCGCGTCTCCAGTAAGACCTTTTCACAGCATCCCTTTTTCCACTTTCTTCTTCTTTATCCGGTGACCTAGATCTCTCGTCCCTGTCCCCCTCTGTTTCTCTGTCTCTGTCTCTGTCTCTGTCTCTCTCTCTCTCTACTTTCGTAGGCTGTATAGATAGACAACACCATTCAGATTATACCCACTGTGATGTCATTTGTAAGAAGGTCGTTGGTGGCGGGCTGCTGGTCCCGTGACCTTCACCCCGCTTTCTCCAGTTGTGAGGGGCCGAGTGGTAAGGACTTATGGGTGGGGGCAGACATCACCGGAGACACAGACAGAAGGACATTGACAGCTTGAAGCCCGAGTTCAGTGGTCTTTATTTTCTTCTCCAGGCTTGACTCACCGCTGAGGAAAGGAGAAAGAGGGGTCACCCTCCTCTACTAGGGGGAATTTAAAGGAATTCTCATCATCCCCGATCCTTACATAAAGACCCATTTCAGCAGTGGATACTTGTTGATGATTACAAGACCACTTTTTGCTTAGTTTTGCACCCTGGTTCCTCATCTCTCTCTCTCTCTCTCTCTCTCTCTCTCTTCCTCTACCAAAATCTATGGAACCACTCTCATTCTCTCTCTTTCTCTCTCTTTCTCTGTCTCTCTGTTCTCTCTTTCCGTCTCTCTTTTATCAGAATTTTCTAAATGAAGATTCCATTCATTATTCGGAAATTTCAAGCACATGGAGCATTGGCGATTGTTATAAATCTATGAACATACCAGGCACAATATAAACACTATATGCACCGGTTCATTGTTAAACAAAAAAATGCACTGAGTTTATTTCGACTCAATAAAGATAAGTTCTAATTTTTTATTATCAGATTTTAGGCGATTAATTGTTATCAGTTGACAAATGTACTTATCATATGCTTATAATTCTTGAACGGAATCCTTAAGCAATGAAGCATAACATAAGTATTGTTAAACATAATATCAGTATTATCAAACCATTATAATAGTATTATTAAACCATAATATAAGTAATTATTAAGTAACACTTTTTGTATAATTATGTGTTAACTTTAGAAGCTAGCAAACTGATATCTTTATAATCATCATCAGCATCATCGTTTATTTATTCATTTGTTTATTTACTGTATTTATTCATTCATGGTTTATTTCAATTGTGACGGTCAGAGAATGTCTGAACCTGCCTTCGGTTTACCAGGTGTTTATGTTTAAAGATTTTAAAAGATGCAATCAATCTAACCACTGAAACAAATTATCATTATGCACATTAAAATGGTCCAGTTAATAATCACAACTGAACAGAAATAATGAGAAAAAAAAATCTATAACCATGGTTTAATAATAATGGTTTAATAATACTATTATGCATAATATTTCATTTTCATTTTTCTCATAATTGTTACATTCTCATCGCATATATTAATTTCATTTTACTACCATTTATTTTTTGAGAGGATTTGGCCCTTTTCACAGAATTTGCCCTTTTCTTGTTTCCACGTGGAAGTGGTATGCCGGAAAACAGTCACCGAATTGGCCAAATCCTCTCAAAAAATAAATGATAGTAAAATGAAATTAATATATATATATATATATATATATATATATATATATATTGAATAACAATCTATAATAAATTTTCACATACTGTTTGTCCTTAAACTTGCCAAAGGCTTTTTTTTTTTTAAACAAACGGAGGTTACCCAACGTATAAGTTTTGACTTTTAACTGTTGAATAGTTATTGTTTAAACCTGAATTAAGCTTACTGAACTCGATGTTTAAACTATACAATCTATTATGTTTTTTATTTTTAAAGATATGTCCATCCTTCCTTGCCAATTGACAATGCAATAAGATAAGCAGATACGCTGTGAAATATGCAGTTGTTGGAAATTAATGTAGCCGGTTTAATAATACTTACTACTTAAATAAGATTATACAAGAAAAAAAGCAACTACCATTTCTACTTACAAAACTCTTCTATTGACCTTTACAGAAAAAGAAAAAGACACGTATTTAAAGCCACGTTCATTGCACTCAAACTTACTGGAAATAGGTTCAGAAAAAAAAAACACGAAAAGTAGCAGAAATGGCCCTGATACTGTTTATCATAATGCGTCCATGATAATAATATTACATGGATAATTTACTATTTTCTGCTACAGAACGCTTGAATCCAATGGTTAGCTGCCTTAATGATAACAGGATAAATGTACATTTTGCTAAATTGTATTGTTTGAATTATGTCTATATGTACGAGCAGTCTATTTACACTATATAAACATATTGTGGTGTATAAATTACTTTTCTAATTATTTAAAGGTCTCTTCCAAATGAATCAAATCAAACGGCCGAGCTTTCTGATTTGACTGGTTCGAGCACATTTACAAAGTGTCGCCAAGCATGATTTCAACAAATATGTACACATATTTCAGCAAAAGAAACTTAGAAAGGAGCATATTTTTTGTTTAGTCAGTACTAACATTACAACTTCAAATATATATCAACAATTAAAAATTCATTTCATATTTGTCATTTCATTTACAAAGAAGGCGTAACAATTTAAATCAAAGTAGATTCTTCGCAAAATAGAAAATGCATTGATAAAGGAAGAAAAGAGATATGCTCAGCATACTTTCTGAAGTTGCCAGTTAACACTGGAACTGGAGAAGGTCTCTCCAAATAAAAAAATGCAAAATAATTGCTAGAAATTTTCATACCTAGGGATAGCACAGCGTCACTTCTTATGTACTGAAAGATCTGGCCATATTTTACACTTGAGTGAGCAAAAGCCAGAGGAGGGGGGGGGGGGGGATAAAGCAATAAAGTAACGTGTTATTTTCTTGTGGAGGAACTATCGTCGAATTTGAATGTTTTTTTGTCATTACGGTGTATGTATGTATACGGTGATAGGTTGTGAAATCCCTAAATATCCCAATCTTGGACAATATACTCAAAGCATATATCCACGCAAACATCAGATAGATAATAAGTTGATCAGCGGCGGACTGGGAGGGGGACACTTTCAACCCGGACCTTTTTATAACCAAAATGTACTTTATGTCTCCCACCTCCCTCCCCAACTTTTGTACAGCATTCCCCCTTCCCTTTTTGGACACTGATGACTTTTTCCCCTGTCGGAGAATCTGGAAATTCGGTGTGGATAAAAATGTGTAATGACCTTGTCGTCGTGTTGTCCTTTCGGAAATATTTTTGTTTATTCATTTTTTTTTTATTCACAAGTGCCTTTTTCTTTTATTCTATTTTTTTTCATTCTTTATTACTTTATTACTTTTGTGTGTTTTTTTTTTGGGGGGGGGGGGGGCCGAGAGAACCTTTTCTGAGATTTGTCCCCCCCCCCCCCCCCCCGCCTTTACGAAATATTGGATCCGTCCCTGGATTTAATTGTGGAATGATGCTTCACATTTGTTTGAGATCCAAAAGGAGATCTAGATAATTCCACACAATTTTATTCTTGGAATGTACTATGGTATTAAAGGGAAAGAATACGACTGGGTGGAATTCTATTTGACAGACAGGAGGAAATTCGTTACAGTTAATGACTGCTTTAGTGAATGTTTGAAGATTAGATCAGGTGACCCGAAGGGATCTATATTGTGACCGTTGATATTTTGTCTTTTTATTAATGACATGTGCAATGTAAATTTGCATTTCCATTCTAAAATGTCTCTTTATGCTGACGATACAACCATTATTAATTTTAATCATGGTAAAACAATGAAGGGGGCGCAGAAGAACTTACAAGATGATATGCATTTACACAATGTACGCCCACAAAAGACGAAAGTCATGGCATTTGGTCATGGGAAAAAATTGGGAAATGATGTTTTGTTTATGAAATTCAGAAACTTACCTTTAGAAAATGTAGAGAAGATCAAGTACCTGGATCATGATTGTGGATGTAAGACTTGACTCCGGTATGAGGTGGTGTGAACATTTTTCTACTATTGTATACGGAGGATTAAACATTTGCTGTCTTTCAAAATATTGAAGAATCTGTATTTTGCTATGATTTTTACCTTATATTGATTATGTAGTACATCTTGGGGAAGCTGTGCAAAAAATCCATAGGGGGGGGGGATAAGTTACAAAAACTCCAAAACAAATGATTTTGATTGAAGATTATCAAACATTTCAGCGTTCCTTGTTACTCACGCTGAAATGCAGTTGAGCATCATACGAAATATCAGTATTGTGCTCTTGTTTTTTAAAATACCAAATAGTCTAAAACCGTCTTATCTGGAAACGAATTGTAAATTACAGGACACGTTATTCTTTAAAATGCCCCCTCCAACTTCCCCGCCCAAGGACAGAATATAAAAGAAATTCCTTTGCATAACATGTCGGAGCCAGTTTGTTTAAAGCACTCCCTGGTACATGTTGTAATGTTCAGGGGTGTACATCCAAACTATATATGCAAAGCCTTAAATCTTGATTCAACGGAATCATAGCAGTGCTATTCATGTATCTACATGTTACAATACCATGTTCACTTCCCATTTTTTTTGTATTTTACAATGTTACCTATTGTTCTGTATTTTGTATTTTCAGTAGAATGATAATTGCTAAACTGCAAGGTGCCTTTGGAGAGCAGTTTTGAATAACTGAAAGGGCCAACTCTGCTCTATGAAATAAATAAGACTAAATAAATAATAAATAACATTGAATTGATCATTTTAATGTAATCTGCATGTTTAGCGCACTATAAAAATTCTGTGCTTCCATCATCTTGATACCACAATTTTCATATTTTTTTTTAGCAGAGACTGCATTCTGCCTATCTAACCACTGTTTATTTGAAAGAAAACGTCAATCTTCTGTCCCTTTAAATTAATAATTGATTCGCTTGTAAACCAACATGATTCCAAAGGGTGGTAAATGGCTATTTTTTGTCAAGCTTTTGACTCGGTTGAAGAATTGTTAAGGCGTGAACGCCGAAACCTTTGCCTATAAACTGAACGAGCGCCACAAATCATGTGTACGGCAGCGAGCAACAGGCCCAAAATTATCCAAGCCGTTTTCCAAGGCGTTTTCATATCAAACTTTATTGGGCGTTGTTGCGGTGGTGTTAAAGGTTTAGCCGTTGGTTCTGAAGTTTTCTCACCTGTTATTGTTGATGGGTTAATTGCCTGATTAGTTACTTGTGCAGGAGTAGAAGGACAAGGGCTTCCTGTGTCATTTACCTCGCCTCGGGATAAAGGGTCCCATACAAAGTCATTGCAATCGCATCTTTCTTTAGGATCAGTCAAGGGGGAAGAACAGCAAAATACGTGTTGATGATTTTGTTGTATCAGGATGGTCTGATTCAGTGTATTCATAGTTTCAGAGGGCATTGTCAAAGATGGCATTCTCGTACCTCCCTGATAACACTGAATCTGCCCTACCATACTCCCTACGGTAGCTTTGCAATGCAGCCTCACCCAATCCCCTTCTCCATTATGGCTTCCACCCAGACTACAATGTGCTGCCCTAGGAAGAAAATCTACACGTAGCTCAACCTTGGTGAAGTACTGATCATGGGTGTACGCAAGGAGAATGTATCTACCTGCATCTGTTCTTTTCACGGAAGTTATGTTTAAATGGAGGAAACAATATCCTTGAGCGATGTTCATCTCTTTCAGCAATGAGAATCTTTCTGATTGATCAGTATTCAATGTAAGATATTCTGGATCAGCTGAACTATAAAATGGACGTCTGTTTCCATACTGTAATGTGATCTTTGTACTATTACATGGGTATGGAAAACGAAGTTGGGTCAATTCTCCCTCCAAGACACTGACATATGAAACGCATCTTGTCAATACTACAAACGAAATGAATAACATGAAAACGTTAAGATAGGCAATTTTAAACCAAGGCATTTTCGAGTATTTTGTCAAATCAAAGTAGAATAAGACATTGACAACAAATAGTGTTTATAAATACAATTAAGTCCAATGGAATTGGGCAAATCAATTCCACGGCCAACAGAAAACAGCAGTTCAGTTAAGTTAAAGTTGTCAAGAAAACAATGATACGAAATATTCCCTGGACTGCAAGAGGAAACTGCATTCACTATCCAGTCCTGAGCATGACTATGTTCAGAAAAAAAAAATAGATAAAAGGATAACCGTCTGTCTGTTAGTGTTAGGAATACGACTTCCTATTAAATTTCATCAACATGATCAAGTTGTCACATCAGATAGAGTTTGTTTACTGCCAATACCATTTTCTTCTTAGACTGCCAGTAATCTGACAGTTCGTCACTTTTTCAGGATGACTCCATGCAAATGAACGCAGCTTTCAGTAAACTCTTCACACAAAGTCTGTTATTCCAGCCTGTGGTACTGTTGTATTTGTCTTTGAATTTTTGGCTGACTATTGTCGCGGACAAGTTGTTCTGGTCCAACTCTTTTGAGTGAAAGAATAATCTTAATAACCTTGGTCACTTGGAGTCGTTTAACTGGAAATCTGTAAAAGAAAATGAGATAAAATGAAAATCAATCCTAAACGAGAAGGACAATAGTTAAGGGGAATGGTTATTTCATTCATACAGGCCTCTGGGTTTATAACCGTTTAATTTTGAATTTCAAGGTGGCGGTAGGGGCTAAACAACATACCACCAGAGATGTGCCTTGTTTCTGATACAATGTTATAGCTCTTCTTTTACCTATATAATACAGAACGAAATATAGGTAGTTCATATCATTTAAGCAACTCAAACTTGCCAACTATCTGCACGAGATTAAAATTCCTACATTAGTATTTATCTAGCATAAGGTCATCCATAACTTCTGATACCATTTATTTTCTCTGGTGGACGAAGGGTAGTATCCAGCAGGGAGGGCTGAAGATGATGTCATTTTTTGGACAAAGGGAAATGTAACCTTACATTTAATACTTTTCCAAGGGGACTTAGTTGGTTTTTTTTCACATTCTCTGTTAAGCAAACAAAAAGCAAATAAACACATAATCGTAAGACAAACATATAAAACCATATCTGCGTGATGATTATAATTACGACAAAATATCAGGTTGCTTTTCTAAAATTGTATTAAGCTGTAAAGAAGGCTCTCTGCGGCTCTAAATTGGACCATCCTGCTTTTTATAAATAAGATGTGAATATATGAAAGGAGTATGAAAATGTTTATTTGACACAGATTCTTTAGTTAAATTAGAAAACCGCCTTATAACATATTAAAAAGACGTGCTACTGATTCAAAATCAAACGGTGTGACGGTGTGCAAACATATATTCAGTTCCACAAATTTAATGATCCTCCATTTTTCTTTTCTTTCCCCCCCCCCCCTAAGATTTGGAAAATTGCCAACAAACATTTTTCATGCTAACTGCTCCCTTTGACAATAGACTAGATAAAAAAAGGACGTGTTATTCACATTCTGTTGTGTTGATTCATCTCTCCCATTGTGCAGGCTGTGGGAAGAAATCATGAACGGGTGAGCCATGCCATACAAAGTGATGTTGAGCTCTGTATGCAATGGAAGTAACATGACCTCCCAATTTCACACCGTTGTCATCTACACTGTAAAAAGTCTAAACACTTTTATAAACGCTTTTCTGTAACACTTTATAAACATTTAAACACGTTTAAATGGAAATCATAAACACTACTAATTAGAAGTAATCATTATCGCCTGTATGATATTAAAAGTCCCTGTTTAGTTTTGGAACACTTCGTAAACACTTAGACACGTTTATCCTATATGTTTAATTGGGAATCTTGAACACTTCATAAACACTTAAACACGTTGAGATGTGTGTTTAGATGTTTATAGACGATAAGTTTATGAACACATGATTCCATATTAAACGTGTCTAAACGTGTCAAAGTGTTCCAAAATATTCATATTAAACGTGTTTTAGTGTGTATGTAAACATGTTTGAGTGTTTATGAAGAGTTCCAAAAATAAACGGGGATACAGGCGATAATGATAACTTCTAATTAGTAGTGTTTATGATTTCCATTTAAACGTGTTTAAGTGTTTATAAAGTGTTACAGAAAAGCGTTTATAAAAGTGTTTAGACTTTTTACAGTGTATAACGTCACGCATCCCTTTTCCTCCCGCCAACACCCGTTTTTTGTAAACATAGTATAGTATAGATGGGTATTCAAAGTGCATGCCACTGTCCAGAGCAGTCAGTATGTGTTTTTACACTAAAAACAACGTCATTGTTTTATTCATATGCAACAACCTATCTGTAACTCCAATTCATGATGAACTTGATCAATTTGCATTTTGGAGGCCTGCTTTAACATTGTACCATTCCAGTTCATTTAGTTGCATTCAAACTAGTGTGAATGCTGGAATCCTACATCGGTTTTAAAGATAAACTGCGTTGTGGAGGCCTGCTTTAACATTTTACCATTCCATTTCATTTAGTTGCATGCAAACTAGTGTGAATGCTGGAATCCTATATCGGTTTTAAAGACAAACTGGAGTTCTGGTCATGCGATCATACTGTGAAAGAAACCCTTCTGAAAGTAAGTGGGAGAGTTAGATTAGTTGCATATAAATAAGTTGTCTAGTGTAAGATTTGGGGATTATCAAATTGATAAGAAATTCACTTAACTTTCCCCAAAAGGTACTTGCACTGCACAAAGAAATGAGTATATTGGACCACGCACAAATCTGGCATGAATGTTACCCCAGAACTTTTCAACTTGCCCTCATATTTCCAATATGAGGGCATTTGAAGAGTAATCCTTTCTGGGGGACATTTTTTTACTATGATATTTTTCTAACTGACATGTTTTTTTTTTGTTTCGTTTTGTTTAAAATTTCCCAGTGGTTTTGTACGCTCGCTATTTCTTACTCACAGGGGCGTCGCTAGACTATTTTGAATGGGGGGGGGGTGTAGAGGCCAGATTGCCGACAAATAATGCCACCGATTGCCGACGACCAACGTCGATAAATTCAACCGTATAAAGCCCTTTGAGGCATGTTCAATTGTGCACCTCTATCATATTTTCCTTTTGAACTATATTTTGTTCACCTCCCTTGCCGAATGTGTTTGTTTTCCGAAAACATCCTGTATCTAAATATAATACAAGCGAGCGCAGCGAGCGAGGAAAAATATACACTCTCTTACGTACTTAAGTGATAGTTCTTCATCAAACTACATGGTGGGCTTAAAGATATCTAAATTAATTATATTTGGTCACCTCTCTGGCCTGATTCATTCGGTTTCAAAGACCATCCTAAATCTTAATATTATACGAGCTAGCGCAGCGAGCGAGGAAAAAATCTATTTTTCATGGTAGAAGTGACAATTCTTTATCAAAATACACGATGGTATTAACTATGAGATATCTAACTTATACAGGTACATTTGGTCACCTCACTTGTCGAATTCGTTTGCTTTCCCAAATCCATCTTGTATCTGAATATTGTACGAGCGAGCGTAGCGAGCGAGGAAAAATACATATTTACTCCTTTGCATGATAGAAGTGAAAGTTCTTCATAAAAAAATGCATGATGGGCCTTTTGGATATCTTGATTTTGGTCACCTCTCTTATCTAATTCATTTGCTTTCAAAGACTATCCTGTATCTAAATATTACACGAGCGAGCGCAGCGAGCGAGGAGAAATATATATACTCTATTTTATGGTAGGTGATAATTCTTCATCAATATACACGATGGGCCTATAGCTTGCAAAATTTGTTTGCTTTCCCCAATCCATCTTGTATCTGAATATTATACGAGCGAGCGTAGCGAGCGAGGAAAAATTCATAATCCTTTTCATGGTAGAAGTGAAAGTTCTTCATCAAAATACATGATGGGCCTAAAGATAATTTATCTAAATTATATATTTGTGTTCATCTCATTTGCCGAATATGTTTGCTTTACGAAAACATCCTGTATCTGAATATAATACGAGCGAGCGCAGCGAGCTAGGAAAAATATACATACTCTTTTTATGGTAGAAGTAATACTTCTTCATCAAAATACATGATGGGCCTAAAGATTATATAGTGTTCATCTCACTAGCCGAATGTGTTTGCTTTCGGAAAACATCCTGTATCTAAATATAATACAAGCGAGCGCAGCGAGCAAGGAAAAATATACACTCTCTTTCGTGGTACTAGTATTATTTCGTCGTCAAAATGCACAAGTAAATAAGCCGAATATGACTCTATTTGGGCACCTTACTCCTCTTTTTTCCTTTTTTTCCCTCCTTCCTCTTCCCTCTCTTTTCTCTCTCTCTCTCTCTCTCTCTCTCTATCTCCTTTTTTTTTGCCGACAGCGATCGTGAATTTGCCGACAAGAATTTTGAGTGGGGAGGGGGGGGGGTGTCACACCCCCCCCCCACCCCCCCCCTTTAGCGACGCCCGTGCTTACTCATCACCTTCAATCTACATGCTGCCCACTCCCCCTCTTTCCATTTTCTTCTTTCCTTTCCCTTCTTTTCGTTCACTTCATTCAGTTGTTTTGTTCTTTCATTCTTTCCTTATTATATAATTTCGTACCTCTACGTTCTTCCTTCAAATATTCACTTTTTCTAGTTATGTTGTCTCTGTTGGCCACTTTCTCTCCTTTCTTGCTATGTATACTTCATCTCTTGTCTGCTATTTCTATTTTGAGAGGTCCACAAATTAAAGGCTTTGCTTTTAAGTGGACCCCTCCATTTCTCAGAATATGAATCTAGGTTCATATGTAACTATTCTGCTTTTCTTTTTATCATATGTCATGTTATATTGTTCCTTGTTTATTTCAAAGGTACTGCTTATATAAACTTTTTTTTAATACTCCTGGTTATTACAATGGTTGTATTTTTTATTTGTATTTTCTTGAAAATGAAAATAAACAAAAGGCAAAAGTTCAAAGAACGAGAAAGCTCACAAATTATTTTTCACCTTTCCAAGAAAGCAAGCTTCTCTTTAAAAAAAGACACTTCTGGCAATGAAACCAACGAATGGGAAGTCATTCAAATCAACAAGTACAATTTTTATCCAACATCTTTATAATTCCAATGCAGTAGAGCTGATTTCGAATTTGATTACTTTCTTGAATTGATGGTATGATAGTTGGGCCTATATTTCGAAAAAGCAAAATCAGATTAATTTGTTCACTATAAGCATGGACGACAATCTCCCCCAAGGAATGAGATGTGAACAGATATTTCTAGCCATCGAACTTGAGGGACTGATTTTTTTTTTTCATATCATTTGTTGTGTAAGGGTACAAAGTTTGGTTTCTTTATCTTCTTTTGCATTTTGGGTACCGAAAAAACTTTAGTTGAGTAGGATCGCCAAAACGATGAAATTTGTATATTCGCAATTACCAAAAGCAGATTTATCAGATTTCAAATAATAGTATGAATTATTTGTGATAATGATTATCAAATTTTTCAGATTTCAAATAATCACATCAAGTATTTGTGATATGATCATTAGATTTATCAGATTTCAAATTATCAAGTATTTGTGATATGATCATCAGATTTATCAGATTTCAAATAATTATATCAAGTATTTGTGATATGATCATCAGTTTTATCAGATTTCAAATTATCAAGTATTTGTGATATGATCATCAGATTTATCAGATTTCAAATAATTATATCAAGTATTTGTGATATGATCATCAGTTTTATCAGATTTCAAATTATCAAGTATTTGTGATATGATCATAAGATTTATCAGATTTCAAATAATCATATCAAGTATTTGCTGTGGCGGCGATTTCATGTAACGAGTGAGGGACGGAAACATCGCAGGCCACCGCCGAATATCTGTTTCGAGAAGCGGAAGGGGGATGATCGTTATTATGCTAGCGAGCTAAAAATAACCGCAAAAATAATGAAAAAAACCTTATTTTGCCATCAAAATGCATTCTAGGCCTATAACATATTTAATTGGTTGGCCTAAATTTGGACACCTGACTCAAAATAGAAAAATAAAATATCAAGCTTTAAAAATCGAGGGAGACGATCTCCCAGAAAAAAAAAAACCCGTCCCCCGGATCGCCGCCTTTGAGTATTTGTGATAAAGTAATGATATCAGGCACTTCATGGCATTTATGATATACAAATGATAAAGGAACTTACCTCGAATAATTGCAATTATATCCGTTGTAGAGAGAAAGGCCCAACAGAGATTATTTTGTCCTTTTTTCATTTCTTCGCGTCTCCACTCTTTTGTCTTCTCAAAGTTCCTGTCCAAGCTGCAGCTTGGAAATGTAATCGGCTCTCTTGCATATGATGTTGATATATATTGTCAGCATTTATGATGAAATTAATCTTGTAATCTCGGGTGTAGTCACCGGCTTGGTCTAGCTTGTCAAGAATACACTGCCAGGCTTAGACTCGAAATGTGGTATTCTAAGTTGACTAAGTACTACTTTGACTTATATCTTGAACTATTCGCTCATCCAGTAAGCAGTCATGACTTTCCAGACGCGACTGTTTCTCAGACTTCACAGTCCTTTGACTTTTAAAAGTAATATTGACGGAAACTTAAGAATGAGAGAATGTAATATCACCTTGGTGCATGTACTCCATTCAATTAACTCTACAAAATGGCGCATCGTTTCAGTTGGGTTTCGGGGACGAAATCAACTTAAACACCAGTCACCTAACTTGCCTGTCGACATTCTACAGTGCACAAAATGAAAATATTACCTACCGCAAATGTTCACCGGTGCACTATACCATTGTCAATGTTTTCCCGCCTGCTGCACCGTGACGGCCCCGATGCATAAAACTTACAATAATGGTATCTTTGCCATCATAACACTGCTCAACAGCCAATCAAATTCAAGGTTTCCATGGAAGTTACCACTGATGGCAAAGTTTTTTTTTCTCTTTAATCCTCATAAGAGGGACTTTATTTGTTCATATGATATTTACAATCGTTTTTACAAAAGTCACATACAAAAATATACATGGCAAAGTTAAATCAGTGGTAATTTTTATGCAACGGGGCCCGGGTACAGGCCTATTATACTCGGAGGTGGCAGGGGAAATCAATACATATCGACTTTGAACACGAATGATTATCAGAAATTCATTAAATAGAGATTTAAAGATTTTAAAAGGTTTTACCTGTGCAGGCGTATAGTCAAGCTTGAACCTGAAATTTGAGCATGACGACTTCTATACAAAATCTGTTTCATTCATCTTGTCTTCATTTTTCAAATCGAGAGCAGTCACGTCAGGGGCGTAGATAGTGGGGGGTATGCACCCCAACTTTTTGAAGTGGATGCATATATATATATATATATATATATATATTGAAAGAAATTCGACAAATGTAAA
The DNA here is from genome assembly GCA_029962745.1 of Echinometra lucunter. Classification (NCBI taxonomy): domain Eukaryota; kingdom Metazoa; phylum Echinodermata; class Echinoidea; order Camarodonta; family Echinometridae; genus Echinometra; species Echinometra lucunter. The sequence goes on from CM057160.1 coordinate 10,261,878, forward strand.
CAACTTTGGAAACTCCCTTGTAAATAATAAACACCGAAAGAAATGACTTATGCCTGTATCCAGGCTTCTAGCTGAGATCCAACTGTGGCACGCGGCTTCTCATTGTTTATTAACTCATCTGCACCAAAATAAAGGATCAAAGAGGGTTGGAAATCTATCTGTCGGTCAATTGGATTCGGTCACGCCTAACTGCTGGCCCGCCTCTTGGTCTAGTGGTAAGGCATTGGCGTTCTAAGCCAGTGACCCGGGCTCGATTCCCGGCGGAGGCATTTTTTTAACCCTTGATTCAAAATGGATGACAGCTCTGGGGAACATTGAGGGAGCTACGCAATTATTATTCTCCCATTTTCATTTTTTTCAGTATATATATATTGTGATCAGGTAACATATACAACAGCTTTGGCACCTCTCATAGAAATAAATACATGTGAGACAACTGAGAGAATAATAACGTAGCATGAATCAAAGTTCCCCAGAGCTGTCCTACCATTTTGGAAATTTTGCAAAGGTTGATAAAATGTCTCCGCCGGGGTGTGTGTGTGGGTATATATATATATATATATATATATATATATATGTATACACACACAAACCCACCCACACACACACACCCGCACATATATATGTATATATATATATATATATATATACATGTATACACACACACACACACACACACACACATATATATATATATATATATATATATATATATATACATATTATATATCAAGTAGAAATTTCATGCTTTGATCCAACTACTTTATTTCCTCTCACGAATTTTTCGACGGTATTCATAACGTCTTTATCAAGTGTATCACGATCACGTGACTATTAGGTCAGCAAAAATAACAACAAACCCATCACTCACATATACGCACTCGCATTCCACAAGCACGACCCACAACGGTACAGGCAAATGTTATAAGATTTATTATTGACACTTGTTTTCCTTTAAGAAATGAATTCCGAACACTTTGCAATGTGTTATGTTACATGTATTTCTTAACTCTCTATTTTTTTCCACATATATATTTTCTCTCTTTTTGTATAATATTGTACAGTACCTCACGAAAGCATACGGCCGAAAGCTTGTAACAATAAAGTAAAGAAACAGCTACGTCCTATATATATATAGGTGTTTAAATAAACATTTCCCACTTTTGATCTTTAATGATCGGAAAACTATACATCAGATGGTACTTTCATCGATATTGGGTATAGACCAATCGCACGACGCAAGAGGGCAGCAGACTGTTCGACACAGTTCGACATACTGCGACATATATATATATATATGGGGGAATCATTCCCCCCCCCCCCCCCCCCATTAATGAGGACCTGTCTACGCCAGTGAGTCACGTAACTGGCGGGAGACCTGCATTTGTCAACAAAATTGACTATGGGAAACCGTCGTCATGGTCGTACACAAAGTTCTCGATTCTTCAAGGATGACTACATGGTTGCAAAAAATGGCAAATTTTGAAAATGACATTGCCTCACATAATAGCCATAGAATCAAAACAACTTACACAGAATTGATAATCGATAATCTTGGTGTTATTTCAATTGGGCAAGAATTTTCGGCCCAATAAAATAAAAGCTATTATATTGCATCAATGATGTCACCGACATTGCAGATCTCACAGGGGTTATATGCTTTCTGGAGTACCCTGTAGAGTGCTGAAGCATTTCGGAGCATTCTGAAAATCTGAAAACAGATCCAGCCTAGTATTTGCTCAAAAGTGATCACGCGGCGCGGATTGAGAAAATTGAGCTATAAGTGGCATATTATGTGGATGGAATCTCCCTCTCTGGCCGAAGGTCCTGGAGGTGGGGGAGGGGGGGGGGGGGGGGGGGGAGAGTCCTGAAATTGAAGTTCTCATTACAAATATCGGCTGTATAAAGTGCCCCATACAGCTGCTAGAAATCCCCAGAAAAGTAACGAAGAAAACGAGAGGGTAAAGAAAATGAAGGTAAACAGAAGAAGAAAAAAGAAGGAGAAAAAAAAGAAGAAGTAGAAAAAGAAGAAGAAGAAAAAGAAGAAGAAGAAGAAGAAGAGGAAGAGGCGGAGGAGGAGGAAGAAGAAAAAGAAAGGGACATGCAGCCCCTAATAAAACTCCCAAGGACCCCATATTTTGAGACATGACTTATTCAGTCTGTTATGAAGTTTGATCAGTCTATCTAGAAGACCTTCAGAACAGTTCGACCAGACAACATTGCAGTAGTCAAATAGTGGCATTACGAGAGATGTACTTAGTAACTTAAACATTTCATTTGGAATACATGGCTTTGTAGACCTTCGAAGAAAACCAGTTCTTTTTGATATTTTCTTTGCCATGAAGTCGACATGGTACTTGTAAGATAAATTTTCATCAAGAAAGACACCTAGATATTTAAATTCTTTGACCCTTTCAATTTCTTGGTCATGTATAGTTATTTGCATATCTGTGTAGGCACTAAGACGTTGACTAGTACCAAATGCCATAAATTTGGTTTTCTTTACATTGAGTGTTAACTTAAAATCTTGTAGCCATTGGTCGATGTCATTAATACCACATTGCATATTTCTTAACAGATCTTTCTTAGATGTACCTTCAAATAAAATGATTGCGTCATCGGCGTACATGTTTATTTTTCGGGTGGGCTGGTTGATTGATAACGGTAGCGTATTAATATACATGATAAACATCAGGGGTCCAAGTATTGAGCCTTGTGGCACCCCATACTCAATGGTCATTAATGGTCTTGAGTTTTCACCGTTAACTTTGGTAACCTGCTTTCTTTCATAAAAATATGAGGTAAACCAATCATGCTCTAGATCGTGTACCCCGCGGCGTCTTGTAATATTCCTAACATTATGCTGTGGTGCACCGTGTCGAATGCTTTTTTCAGATCGAGATATATTGCACCAGTAACTTTCCCTTCGTTCATATTCATGAGAATATAATCTGTGACGTCAATAACAGTAGACTGCGTTGAGTGCACTGGTCTGAAACCAGATTGCTGAGGGTATAGGTATTCTGTGTCTTGTAAAAATTGATAAAGCTGGTCATGGACTGCACGCTCAAGAATTTTTGAAATAAGTGACAAAACCGAAATTGGTCTATAATTTTCAACCTTATTTAGAAGAGTATAGTTCAGAACATGATGCACATGTATAGTTCAGAACAATTCACCGTGACGACGCAATCCTGGAAGTTTGTTGACATACTGTCTGAAATAATGGGCTGTCTATGCGTGAAATTCTCCAAAGGAACAATAACCACAGACTGAAGCCAGAGAACAAATATGGCTCCTATTGAAATTTTTCAAAACGAGAAATGAATGCTTTGCTGAAATGACCTAAAAGGGGGTTTCCTAATTCTTTTGATTCTCATGACGATGTACTTCTCTTTGTTCGGTTTTCGTGACATGGGAACATCAGTAATAATAATTATTTGTACTATGTTTTCGAATTTATTATAACAACTTTTTTGGTAGGCATATGCGTGCCCGTATGCGTGGGAGTTCATGGTTCGGATGTACCTTTTGATTTCTGTTTGAGTCGAACCATCCACATTGTTACATGTACGAGTATACTCGTCTCCATATCCTATTTGAAGGCCATGGAGTATAGATGAGTAGAGAGAGAGAGAGAGAGAGGAGAGAGAGAGAGAGAGAGATAACGAGACAAAACAAACAGACTGGAAAAAAACTGGATCATTGTCATGATTACTTGACGAAATCATATAAGGCAAAATTTGAGGGCAACATAATAAACAAATTGTAACCAAAGCTTGGGGATCAAAGACGGATTAATTATTATTTTGGCTACATCATCTCGAATTTGTGTGTTATAGAAATTCTCAAACAATAGTGGGACTATACTAGTCTGGTCATTTTGTGCAGCATTTATAAAATGCTGTGCAGAAGAGAACGTCTTGTGAATTTTAAAGGAGAATGGAATCCAGGCATCAGTGTGCTTTTAGTGAATAGAAATGAGCAAGAAAGAATAAACAGTGAAAGTTTGAGCAAAATCGGACAATGTGTTCAAGAGTTATGAATTTTTAAAGTTTAAGTAAATCCCTATTATAGGGATTCTTGAGTTGGCAACTTTGTCAGCATCTGTGATGTCATCGTGGACAACTCTCCATTCATTTTGTGTATGATTTTTCAAAAAAATTGGTTTATATGAAATTTCGAGTCAGGAATCAACAAAATTATTCCCAAAATGCTTGCAGAATTGGTGTAGCCATGTCATACTCAAGCAGTAAATCAAAAGAATCTTTATTTTTCTGGAAAATGAAGAAAATGTTAAATTCTATGTTCAAAATGAATGGAGAGTTGTCCACAATGACATCACATATGCTGGCAAAGTTGCCAACTCAAGGATCCCTATGATAGGGATTTACTTAAACTTTCAAAATTCATAACTCTCAAAGAGATTGTTCGATTTTGCTCAAACTTTCACTGTTTATCTCTGTTCACTAAAAGCACACTGATGCCTGGGTTGCATTCTCCTTTAATCATGCCTTATTGAATAGAAGTAAGGTCTACACATGATGTTTAGTGATCAGAACATGATATAGAAGTACATGACTAGTTCAGAACAATTCACTGTGACGGCGCACTACTGAAAGCTTATTTACATACGGTACTATCTGAAATATGAGGTGAAATCCTCTACCACGTCCAAAGGAACAATAACCACAGAAGCAGCGCAGAGAACAGATTCGGCGAACTTTATATTATAATGCGCGAAAGGGGATTTCCAAATTCTTTCGGCTGGCATGAAGATGTACTTTTCTTTGTTTGGCTTTCGTGAACTGAGGGAACATCAGAGCTAGCAATAATTCTATCATGTTTTATTTAATATTTTTATAACAAGTATTTAGTAGGCTTATGATGCGTGAGAGTGGGTTGGAATGCTTTATTATTATCATCAGTCAACCTGCTTTAGCGACCACCTGTATAGAAAGACCACTTGTCTATAAAGACCACAAATTTTGTTTCCTTTGAATCGAAACGTGTATAAAAGGAACCTGTCCATAAAGACCACCTGCTCATAAAGACCGCTTTTCTTGTCTCCCTTGGGCGGTCTCTATATACAGGTTTCACTGTATCATCATTATTTCTCTTTGAGTATAACTATCCTGGTTATGAAATGTATTAATTGTTTGCATGCAAGGAACATTGACAATCGTAAGTAGGCCTAGAGCATGTAGGGTCCCAAGTTGCGGTGGAAGTGAGCATTCTTAACCCATGCAGAAAAATACCTATAGGTATATAGGCCTACCAGGGGCCCCTCCCCCACAATTTTGGATGACAAATTTAAAAAAGAAGAAAAAGAATGAGAAAAAAGATAAAACAAATGTAAATTTTAAAACTTGTCTCTTTAACGAACTGACTTTCAACCTCCAAGCCATTGTGAAGTTGGCGACCTGGCACGACCTTTTCTTATCCCCCCCTCCCTTCCCTGTGTATAAAACCTGCGAAAAAAGCGCTAAAAGGTTAGGTCATAGTGCACCTTTTTGAAGGTTGCGGGACGTGAAACGCACTCGTTGTGTAAAAGAGGCACGAAGGAGTTTGTTTGTTGAGTTCAACCAGTATTATTTAATTTATCATTACATGCAAGAAAAGGTTAAACTTTACATATACTAGATATTTGTAAGCACGTGCTTGGTAGCTAGGGGCGTCGCTAGATCATTTTTGAAGGCCGGTGCCTAAAGACCTAAATTTGCCGACAAATCAATTGCGGCGGTGACCCCAAATTTATGCAGTTATTCTGCATTCTACACACTAAGAAAAAAAACCCTTCAAATGCATCACTGGGAGCTCCTTTATGGGTACAACTTTGCACCCTAAGAAGCATTGTGCACCCTTTAAGGGTGCAGAGTTGTACCCTTTAGGGAACGTGATTTGCACCATTTTGCATGCAAAAATCCCTGCACCCTTAAAGGTGCAAAGTAGCACCTTTAGGGGTGCAGAAAAGTTGCACCTTTAAGGGTGCAGACGCGGGCATTTCCGGGTGCAAACAAGTACAAACGGGCGCATCTTTGCACCTTTTTCATGTAGGGTGCAAGATTGCACCCCAAAAGGTGCAGCCAGTGTTCAGGGCCGTACGCAGAATTTTTTTCGTGGGGGGGGGGGGGGGGCAAGACTACGTAAAATTTTCGAAGAAACAACAAAGCGACTGAGCTTGTCATGAGGGCGCTTTTTGCATTTTTAAAATTGAAATTGATGGATCTGGTACTTACTTTCTGTGGAATTTAGGAAAATTTTCAGTAACAAAAACTTCAAGTCTTGAAAATTTTGGGGGTGGGGGCATGCAGAAAAAATACCTATAGGTATAAATGCCTACCAAGGACCGCGGAAGCGGGGAGGGGGACTGCAGCCCCTCCCCCACAATTTTGGATGACAAATTTAAAAAAGAAGAAAAAGAATGAGAAAAAAGATAAAACAAATGTAAATTTTAAAACTTGTCTCTTTAACGAACTGACTTTCACCTCCAAGCCATTGTGAAGTTGGCGACCCCGGTGAATCTTTGCACCTTTTTCATGTAGGGTGCAAGATTGCACCCCAAAAGGTGCTGCCAGTGTTCAGGACCGTACGCAGATTTTTTTCGTGGGGGGGGGGGGGGGACAACACTACGTAAAATTTTCGAAGAAACAACAAAACGAGGGAGCGAAGCGACTGAGCTTGTCATGAGGGCACTTTTGCATTTTTTAAATTGAAATTGATGGATCTGGTACTTACTTTCGGTGGAATTTTGGAAAATTTTCAATAACAAAAACTTCAACTCTTGAAAATTTTGAGGGGTGGGGGCATGCAGAAATATACCTATAGGTAGTGGAATTTTGAAAAATTTTCAGTAACAAAAACTTCAAGTCTTGAAAATTTTGAGGGGTGGGGGCAACTGCCCCCTGCCCCCGTCCCCCCGCTGCGTGTGGCCATGCCAGTATTGCATTTAGGGTGCAAAATTAAACCTTTTTTTTCTTTGTATGTATTAAGCCTATATCATCTACCCTCCCCCATCTCACACACACCACAAAAAATCATTTTCAAACAATATCGCAGGTGTACAGTGTAGATCTATATTACTTCAACAGGGACCGCGAAGCGGTTTTCTTTTAAATGTGTGTTTGTTTATTTGTTTATGCACACTACAGATCTCACTCGGATGTCTTATTTTTACACAACTTATCTCTGTACATAATTTTCTTTATTAGACAAAAGGACTTTTTAAGGTGGGGCAAAACACATGTTTTTCTGGCTCTGCATAACTAGAAATTTTTAAAAATAAATTCAACAACAACAATAATAATAATAATAATAATAATAATAGTTTGAATTTGATAAAGCGCTTAATATTAAAACTAAAAATCTCTATAAGCGCTTTACAAACAAGGTAGAATTACACAAAAGAATAATAACTTATACTACTAAATAAATTATAATGAATACATGTAATACAAACTCAATATATTCGTAACCATTTAACCATTGTTCTAAATATTTGGCACCTCGATAGTCCAATTATTTACTTCTTGCTATTTTATTAACCGCCCTGTTTATCAATTTTTTGCGAGCGAATGAATCGAGCCAGCAAGATATAACAACTTCTTCCATTCTTCTTCCATTTAGCCCTAAATATTTTGGCACCTCGATAGTCCCAATTATATTTGCTGTCCGAAACCATCAAGTTTCTAATAACGGGCGAGCGAACTGTTGACGGTAGAAGTGTATTTCGTCATCAAATTACACTACTAGTATATAGGTCATTCAGAAATGTACCCTCCCGTGCTATAAGTATTTCAACATAGCTAAATTGCGTATGCATATGTGAGTTGTAAGCCTTTCCGTATATTTTACGTTTATAACCATTGAATTTCGTCGACCATTTGTGTATATCTTAAAAGGAAAACTTTTCCTTCTCTGTCCTGTGAGCAGTTAATTATATCCTGTCTCAGTCATATCTGAAACATTGGAGAAGACAATAGACCAAAGGAAACAAATCGCCATATTGGGAGGTGGGAATTATCAGTGAACGGAATCGTGATACTCCCCCTTCATATTTCTCGTCAACATGTTTACAAGTTTTGTATACACTTGTTGCAAGGAAATAATACCCATAACGTACCCAGAAAAGAGCGAAGGAAAATAACCACACCCAGAGAAGATGGACTTCTGCAAGCCCGTTGCCAAGGCGTTGCCAAGGAGGATGCTTTTTTGGTAGGCATATGCGTGCCCGTATGCGTGGGAGTTCATGGTTCGGATGTACCTTTTGATTTCTGTTTGAGTCGAACCATCCACATTGTTACATGTACGAGTATACTCGTCTCCATATCCTATTTGAAGGCCATGGAGTATAGATGAGTAGAGAGAGAGAGAGAGAGAGAGAGAGAGAGAGAGATAACGAGACAAAACAAACAGACTGGAAAAAACTGGATCATTGTCATGATTACTTGACGAAATCATATAAGGCAAAATTTGAGGGCAACATAATAAACAAATTGTAACCAAAGCTTGGGGATCAAAGACGGATTAATTATTATTTTGGCTACATCATCTCGAATTTGTGTGTTATAGAAATTCTCAAACAATAGTGGGACTATACTAGTCTGGTCATTTTGTGCAGCATTTATAAAATGCTGTGCAGAAGAGAACGTCTTGTGAATTTTAAAGGAGAATGGAATCCAGGCATCAGTGTGCTTTTAGTGAATAGAAATGAGCAAGAAAGAATAAACAGTGAAAGTTTGAGCAAAATCGGACAATGTGTTCAAGAGTTATGAATTTTTAAAGTTTAAGTAAATCCCTATTATAGGGATTCTTGAGTTGGCAACTTTGTCAGCATCTGTGATGTCATCGTGGACAACTCTCCATTCATTTTGTGTATGATTTTTCAAAAAAATTGGTTTATATGAAATTTCGAGTCAGGAATCAACAAAATTATTCCCAAAATGCTTGCAGAATTGGTGTAGCCATGTCATACTCAAGCAGTAAATCAAAAGAATCTTTATTTTTCTGGAAAATGAAGAAAATGTTAAATTCTATGTTCAAAATGAATGGAGAGTTGTCCACAATGACATCACATATGCTGGCAAAGTTGCCAACTCAAGGATCCCTATGATAGGGATTTACTTAAACTTTCAAAATTCATAACTCTCAAAGAGATTGTTCGATTTTGCTCAAACTTTCACTGTTTATCTCTGTTCACTAAAAGCACACTGATGCCTGGGTTGCATTCTCCTTTAATCATGCCTTATTGAATAGAAGTAAGGTCTACACATGATGTTTAGTGATCAGAACATGATATAGAAGTACATGACTAGTTCAGAACAATTCACTGTGACGGCGCACTACTGAAAGCTTATTTACATACGGTACTATCTGAAATATGAGGTGAAATCCTCTACCACGTCCAAAGGAACAATAACCACAGAAGCAGCGCAGAGAACAGATTCGGCGAACTTTATATTATAATGCGCGAAAGGGGATTTCCAAATTCTTTCGGCTGGCATGAAGATGTACTTTTCTTTGTTTGGCTTTCGTGAACTGAGGGAACATCAGAGCTAGCAATAATTCTATCATGTTTTATTTAATATTTTTATAACAAGTATTTAGTAGGCTTATGATGCGTGAGAGTGGGTTGGAATGCTTTATTATTATCATCAGTCAACCTGCTTTAGCGACCACCTGTATAGAAAGACCACTTGTCTATAAAGACCACAAATTTTGTTTCCTTTGAATCGAAACGTGTATAAAAGGAACCTGTCCATAAAGACCACCTGCTCATAAAGACCGCTTTTCTTGTCTCCCTTGGGCGGTCTCTATATACAGGTTTCACTGTATCATCATTATTTCTCTTTGAGTATAACTATCCTGGTTATGAAATGTATTAATTGTTTGCATGCAAGGAACATTGACAATCGTAAGTAGGCCTAGAGCATGTAGGGTCCCAAGTTGCGGTGGAAGTGAGCATTCTTAACCCATGCAGAAAAATACCTATAGGTATATAGGCCTACCAGGGGCCCCTCCCCCACAATTTTGGATGACAAATTTAAAAAAGAAGAAAAAGAATGAGAAAAAAGATAAAACAAATGTAAATTTTAAAACTTGTCTCTTTAACGAACTGACTTTCAACCTCCAAGCCATTGTGAAGTTGGCGACCTGGCACGACCTTTTCTTATCCCCCCCTCCCTTCCCTGTGTATAAAACCTGCGAAAAAAGCGCTAAAAGGTTAGGTCATAGTGCACCTTTTGAAGGTTGCGGGACGTGAAACGCACTCGTTGTGTAAAAGAGGCACGAAGGAGTTTGTTTGTTGAGTTCAACCAGTATTATTTAATTTATCATTACATGCAAGAAAAGGTTAAACTTTACATATACTAGATATTTGTAAGCACGTGCTTGGTAGCTAGGGGCGTCGCTAGATCATTTTTGAAGGCCGGTGCCTAAAGACCTAAATTTGCCGACAAATCAATTGCGGCGGTGACCCCAAATTTATGCAGTTATTCTGCATTCTACACACTAAGAAAAAAAAACCCTTCAAATGCATCACTGGGAGCTCCTTTATGGGTACAACTTTGCACCCTAAGAAGCATTGTGCACCCTTTAAGGGTGCAGAGTTGTACCCTTTAGGGAACGTGATTTGCACCATTTTGCATGCAAAAATCCCTGCACCCTTAAAGGTGCAAAGTAGCACCTTTAGGGGTGCAGAAAAGTTGCACCTTTAAGGGTGCAGACGCGGGCATTTCCGGGTGCAAACAAGTACAAACGGGCGCATCTTTGCACCTTTTTCATGTAGGGTGCAAGATTGCACCCCAAAAGGTGCAGCCAGTGTTCAGGGCCGTACGCAGAATTTTTTTCGTGGGGGGGGGGGGGGCAAGACTACGTAAAATTTTCGAAGAAACAACAAAGCGACTGAGCTTGTCATGAGGGCGCTTTTTGCATTTTTAAAATTGAAATTGATGGATCTGGTACTTACTTTCTGTGGAATTTAGGAAAATTTTCAGTAACAAAAACTTCAAGTCTTGAAAATTTTGGGGGTGGGGGCATGCAGAAAAAATACCTATAGGTATAAATGCCTACCAAGGACCGCGGAAGCGGGGGAGGGGGACTGCAGCCCCTCCCCCACAATTTTGGATGACAAATTTAAAAAAGAAGAAAAAGAATGAGAAAAAAGATAAAACAAATGTAAATTTTAAAACTTGTCTCTTTAACGAACTGACTTTCAACCTCCAAGCCATTGTGAAGTTGGCGACCCGGTGAATCTTTGCACCTTTTTCATGTAGGGTGCAAGATTGCACCCCAAAAGGTGCTGCCAGTGTTCAGGACCGTACGCAGATTTTTTTTCGTGGGGGGGGGGGGGACAACACTACGTAAAATTTTCGAAGAAACAACAAAACGAGGGAGCGAAGCGACTGAGCTTGTCATGAGGGCACTTTTGCATTTTTTAAATTGAAATTGATGGATCTGGTACTTACTTTCGGTGGAATTTTGGAAAATTTTCAATAACAAAAACTTCAACTCTTGAAAATTTTGAGGGGTGGGGGCATGCAGAAATATACCTATAGGTAGTGGAATTTTGAAAAATTTTCAGTAACAAAAACTTCAAGTCTTGAAAATTTTGAGGGGTGGGGGCAACTGCCCCCTGCCCCCGTCCCCCCGCTGCGTGTGGCCATGCCAGTATTGCATTTAGGGTGCAAAATTAAACCTTTTTTTTCTTTGTATGTATTAAGCCTATATCATCTACCCTCCCCCATCTCACACACACCACAAAAAATCATTTTCAAACAATATCGCAGGTGTACAGTGTAGATCTATATTACTTCAACAGGGACCGCGAAGCGGTTTTCTTTTAAATGTGTGTTTGTTTATTTGTTTATGCACACTACAGATCTCACTCGGATGTCTTATTTTTACACAACTTATCTCTGTACATAATTTTCTTTATTAGACAAAAGGACTTTTTAAGGTGGGGCAAAACACATGTTTTTCTGGCTCTGCATAACTAGAAATTTTTAAAAATAAATTCAACAACAACAATAATAATAATAATAATAATAATAATAGTTTGAATTTGATAAAGCGCTTAATATTAAAACTAAAAATCTCTATAAGCGCTTTACAAACAAGGTAGAATTACACAAAAGAATAATAACTTATACTACTAAATAAATTATAATGAATACATGTAATACAAACTCAATATATTCGTAACCATTTAACCATTGTTCTAAATATTTGGCACCTCGATAGTCCAATTATTTACTTCTTGCTATTTTATTAACCGCCCCTGTTTATCAATTTTTGCGAGCGAATGAATCGAGCCAGCAAGATATAACAACTTCTTCCATTCTTCTTCCATTTAGCCCTAAATATTTTGGCACCTCGATAGTCCCAATTATATTTGCTGTCCGAAACCATCAAGTTTCTAATAACGGGCGAGCGAACTGTTGACGGTAGAAGTGTATTTCGTCATCAAATTACACTACTAGTATATAGGTCATTCAGAAATGTACCCTCCCGTGCTATAAGTATTTCAACATAGCTAAATTGCGTATGCATATGTGAGTTGTAAGCCTTTCCGTATATTTTACGTTTATAACCATTGAATTTCGTCGACCATTTGTGTATATCTTAAAAGGAAAACTTTTCCTTCTCTGTCCTGTGAGCAGTTAATTATATCCTGTCTCAGTCATATCTGAAACATTGGAGAAGACAATAGACCAAAGGAAACAAATCGCCATATTGGGAGGTGGGAATTATCAGTGAACGGAATCGTGATACTCCCCCTTCATATTTCTCGTCAACATGTTTACAAGTTTTGTATACACTTGTTGCAAGGAAATAATACCCATAACGTACCCAGAAAAGAGCGAAGGAAAATAACCACACCCAGAGAAGATGGACTTCTGCAAGCCCGTTGCCAAGGCGTTGCCAAGGAGGATGCGCGCCACAGTCATAAAAATATAATAAGTAACTATGAAAAGAATTCGCTTATAGAATTCACCACCCTGCCATGAGCGAATTCTTCACGAAATTATTATATCTTGCTGGACAATGATTGTGGCACGCATCCTCCTTGGCAACGCCTTGGCAACGGCCCGCAGAAGTCCATCTTCTCTGGGTGTGCTTATTTTCCTCCGCTCTTTTCTGGAAATATTATGGGTATTATTTTCTTGCTAAAAGTGTAAACAAACCTCGTAAACAGGTTGGAAAGAAATACAAACAGGGAGTATCATTATTTCGTTCACCCATATCTCCCACCTCCCAAGATTGGCATTTGCTTCCTTTGGTCAATGTTGGTCTTTTGTCTTCTCCACTGTTTCAGACATGACCGGGTCAGGATATCTACTACTCTCGATCAGGACAGAAAAAGACAAGCTCTCCCTTTTAAGATATATACAGAAATGGTCGACAACACTCATTAGTTAAAAACGAAAAATCACAGAATACAGAAAGGTTTATAACCTGATAACTCACAAAAACATACACAATTTAGCTATGTTGCACTACTTATCTGCTTATGGTACGGGAGGATATTCGGTCACATCACTCGTCGCTGAATTGCTTTATGAAACTATCCTGCATATACGGGAGCGCCTATATTACGTTCTCCCATCATTCTCGATGAAGCTTTTTTTTTTTTTTTTTTTTTTTTTTAAGGGGAGACCTACCGCCTAGGGCCTTACGCAAAAAAATTTTCCGGGGGGGGGGGGGGAGGGGGCAAGGCGCGTAAAAATTATCAAAGAAGCTCGCGGGGGAACGAAGCGCGACTGAGCTGTTCACGAGGGCGCTTTTGCATTTTTAAAAGTGAAATTGGAGGATTTGGTGCACTCTTTTTGTGGATTTTGCGAAAATTTTCAGTAAAAAAGGTAAGTTTTCAAAATTTCTGGGGGAACTGCCCCCTGCTCCCCCCGCTGCGTACAGCCATGCTACCGCCCCCTGCCTTCCCCAGACCTACCAAGTCTCACGCCTCCAGGCGCGGCAAGGAAAAAAAAATGACCGCAAAATGGGTAAAATGCATCGATCGCTTAAGAGCCGGGGAATGGTATATTGATAAGACTAGCTTTTAAAAAACCATGTCCTATGAGAGTCCCACAGAATGGGGTCTAGTTTGGTCTCACTTTAAGGATTCTCCAAGTTTGTAAGAGTAACAGACACATCTTTGACAAAAAAAAAAGAAAAAAAGAAAGAATTATTTCAACAAAGAGTTGAGCATTTATTTGATTAACTTCAAAGGCAAAATGCAGAGATATGAATTTGGTGATCAGGGGAGCGTTTCATGAAAGGACTTGCCGGATGTTTTATCCGACAAAGTCTGTTTATCCGACAGTTGCCATAGGAACGATGCTTCTTAGCCAATCAAAATCAAGGAAAGATGTCAGATCTGACAACTTGTCAGACAACAGATGTTGATGAAACGCCCCCCTGGTTTCAGATATTTTGCTTTGCTTTCTGAGTGTGTATAGAGTACATGCAAATAATGCAAGTCATTTTGTGATGTAATATGCTCGTGGGGTTATAAATGTAAAAGGTATTTGTTTTGTCATGATGTCCAATAAGACATGCGGAGAATAAGAGAGAATTACTTTAAAGTTTCATCTTAAATACAATGGACAAACTTTTGAAGACACAGACGGTTTTATAAAATCAATATCCATTCAGTATTTGCAACATTTTTCTACTTTTCAGGTAATAGATACAAACTTGACATCATGAGTTTTAAGCAAATACTTTAAAACACATGTATGCAACATATTTACAAGTATGTACATGGATCCATAGACTGAATAAAAACGGTTACTCGTACCTCATACAACCTTAATTTGTTCTCTTCAATAATCCAATGAATGCAAAATTATGTTATTGTTATTATCAAGATATTGGGGCAGCCCCCCACCCTCTCACGGTTGGGAGATTTTTGAATTTGGTGTATGAAATCTGATGCATACCTTAATGCAATTTTATTACGAAAATCATGAGATCTGGTGCATACCTGTAATGTAATTTCATTAACAAAATTGCCTCACAGGTATGCACCAAATCTCATAATTTCATAAAAAAAATCTCCCAATCGTGGGAGGGGGGACTGCCCCCCTCCCACATCCTCCCCAGCTCGGTCGCTTCGCTCCCTCGAATTTACGGAAGAAGTAATTTACATAAAATTTAAAACTCTGGAAATATATAATTAAGGCTCCATGAGTCAAATAGACCCCGCCCCCATAAATTCCGGGAATATGCATATTTTTTTTGCTTTGAAAAATCTTGCCTGCCATATAGGTTAACACGTGAAAATAAGCAATTAAAAATTTTAAAAAAAAATAAAAAAATAAGCAATTTTTTGAATAATTATAGTTCCCCTATTACTACTTTGAATTTGTCTCGAATGTGATTTATATGTAATTTGAGACATAGGAAAAGATTACTAAAGGCTCAAAACAATTCAGAGACTCCCCATAAATTTCGGGTAGGCCTACTATGCATGCTTTTGACCATCTAGCTGCCATAGGTTAATACACAATTACAGGAAATTTGAAATTTAGTTAATTCCCCCTGGATTTATCTAAATATTTTGAAAAGTTGATTCACATAAAATTTCAAACTCTGAAAATATATAATTGAACCTCGATGAGTCCAATAGACCCCCTATAAATCCACGGGAATATGCATGCTTTTGACCAATTTTTTAATGTTGTTAATACTATACGTGAAACCTTTGCGTGAAACCGTTTGTCGTATCGATGACGCGCGATATGGGGCTGTACCACGTACTACAATACGTACGCGTGCTTTATTTCGGTACTGAAAGTTCTTCGTAAATACATATTCTTTGCTGATAGTAATTGCTGTTCCCTGATTTAAATTCCTGGTCACTTTGTGACATTGGGAACTCTTTAGCTTTTCTACATGCAACAACCTCTGGCTGAAGTAAGCCCTATGAATAGGTAAATGAGTTGATTGCTTTTAGTGAGTGACTTATTTTTATTGAGTGCACAAGTTGCACAAACTGCACGAAGTAGGCCTACACCAAATCTATTAAGTGCACATAGTTTTTCCCGTTATCGCATCCCTGAAAGAGAAAAGCCCTTGCCTCACACATTCGCGGTCTTGATACACACAATTTTCTATAGCGCATTGCCAAAAACCGGCCTGCATAACAATGCAATACATGGAAGCTTAAAGTGAACAAGTTTAAAAATTTAAGTTTTTTTTTCCTTTGCTAAAAATTATTGATATCTCGTGAGGAGGACCCCACAATACAACAAAAACCATAATGAAACAAAAACAAAAACAAAACACATAAAGATAAGAATAGAAAAAGAAAAAGTTTCAAATACAGCACGATAATTCTTACACCAATTCAAGACAAAGGAATACACAGTTCAGCCATTTTATTGGTGTTTCGAACAGTCATGCACCACCTTTATATCACCCGGCACCGCTTTTGACACCACTGGCACGATTGAAAATGATTGAATCTGTGAACAGAAAGGTTAATGGAGATACAAGAACGAACATATAATACCAGAACTCCGATTGAAATTGCTTTATAATAAATCCAGAAGCTGAAAAATAAACATTATATGCCTTAGGTCCTCATGAAAATAATAACTGGTTGACAGCGGACATGACTTGTGATCAAGTTTTATTTTTTTCTAACTTGTAAGTAGGGGCGGCCGCCCCTGTGGTTTTTGTCAAATGATAAACAAAAGGAAAAGGAAGAAGAAAGAAGAGTATCGGGGAAAGAGAGGAAAGGGTCATGCAACTATAATATCACATAGCCCTATTTTTCATGTAAAACGTAAATAAACTCACCTGTTGGTCATCTCCCCCTATCAAAATACCCTGGTGCTGCCCCTGCTTGTAAACGTTCATTAGAACTTTCTAATCACCAGTCATTGGCATTTTTTTTTATTTTGACGACTGTCCGGTTAATCGTCATATCCAACTCTGAAAGTCAAATCTAGACCAGTTGAATTTGAATTAGGGTAATTTATCAAATAACGAGGGCCATCGTCACAATTTTGTAATATAAATAGTAATGATATATTCAGGCTTTAGTATATCCAACCTCGGAATGTACGAAAGATTCCAGTCACCCTAGGGTGTCACCTTATGTGGATAATTCCATAGAGATACTTTATCGGATCTGTATGGATAATTTTTATTATAGTACATAATGTAACAGAAGAGGTGATTATATTCTTTCACGTAAGGAGCACTTCCGACTATCACAATATAGGCATACATTTCGTAAGCTTAGGTCTATGAGATACAGTTATTGAATATCTAATGTATTAGTTTTGGTATACATGGATAATTGATTCCTATACTTTCCTTCAAAAATAAATATTCCGAGGCGTGTTACTAGCCTAAATAGATGATACATAGCGACTCGAAAAATTTCGCACTTGGCATGGTTGGGAAAAGTATTCCCAAGTAAATATATTTTGTGTAAGAGGTACATGGCAATGACTATTTTTTGCGAGGGGCAAAGCCCCAAGGAGAAAATAGTCACTATAGCCAGTTTCTCAAAAGATATATGATTCTAACATATTTTCGAACTTAATGCTTGGTATATTTGTTTTATATCTCTTCCTTAAAACTTCTTCCGAACCGATAGTTAGCCAGCTGATCTGGATCAAGCACCGTGCTGCCTAGGAAAAAATAGTGAAAATTATATTTTGGATCAGAATATAATCCTCTTGTGATTGGCTGTATAAAATACCATTATGAGATCATATGATTTTTTTCAACTATAGAGGTCGTATTTCAGAATGTTGGCATGTATAACATGACTACATGGCATCCTACTTGGAAAATGGCTTCATTTTTCATGACGACATTTTCCAAAATTGTACACTATTTGTGAAATGGCGTCACAATACTCGGGATGAAACAATCACCTATCCGAAAATACTACCTAGCGGGCGTACGATCATGACGAAAGCTCGAATGCCCACGATGGGCAAGTCTCGCGGTGTCACGTCTTCTGCGTTTCTCAGTTTCTAATCACTATGTCCGTATACCGTGTGGCGCCATGCAGCTTTCGATAAGACATAAATTTGTATTGATTTGGATATCACATGAGAATGAAACCCTGGGGAAAATCAATTTTATTGAAAAGAGAGGATAGAGAGGATAGAGAGAAGCAAAAGTTCCATCAAAATCGATTACGAGATGAGAAATTTATAAAATTTTGAAAAGTCTCAATTTATTTTCCATGGCGATCCTCAAATTGGAGATATTGATTAAAAATGGTAGGTTTAGAAGGACAACTCTCCATATATTTTTTACAATTCTTATTTTCCCTCATTATCTCTCATAGTGCAGGGTCTCCTTCTTAGCTCAAGATATATCACAGGAAAATGTATTTGATACAACATATGTGGAGTTCACAAAGAGACAAGCAGCATCTTTAAAGATAATGGAGAAAATATGAATTTTGTGTACAAAACATATTGAGAGTTGTGCTTCTAAACCTGCCATTTTGAAGCATCGTTGCCAATTTGAGGATTGCCATAAAAAGTATATTGGGACTTTTCCAACTTTCATAACTTTCTCATTTCGTAACCGATTTTGATGGAACTTTTATTTGAAATTGCTTCTCTCTCTATCCTCTTTTCATTAAAATGGATATTTCCCCAGGGATTCATTCTCCTTCAAGAATACAAGACCACAAGAGAGAATAAAAGGTAAGCCATCGTGATATTTTCTTCTTTTGTTTAATTTTGATCCAAAAGTAAAACAAATATACTCTGGCATAATTTTGAGATTCTGGTTAAAACTATGGGCCTCGGTGCCTGCAATAGTACCAGTCCGGGTAGCGATTTCATGTAAGGGGGGGGCGGAAACATCGAAGGCGAAATAATTATACCCTCGCGCGAGAAAAAAGCGCATCGAAGATACATCTGTTTTGTAAATCACTAATTCGAAATAGACTGACCTACTTCGCACAAATTTCATACTGTAAATGGCTACTTGACGGATACGTGTCATAAATCTTTATTGTCATTGTTAAAAAGAGGGAAGTGAGAAATTGACCCCCCCCCCCCTTCCTGACATTAACAAAGTTTAGTCATTTATTTCCATCACATTTACCTTTTGAACAGGCTCGCAAATACAAAATCTATCAAAAAATAGAAAGAAAAAAATATCAAACTTAGGTTTAAAAATCGAGGGGGGGGGGGGGACGATACCCCAGAAAATATCGGGGGAGGGCCGTCCCTCCCTCCCCCCTTCGGATCGCCGCCTATGAATAATACCATTCATTTCGGAAATGCCATACATGCCAACATTCTGAAACAGTGGAAACTACAAATGATCACATGAAGCTCTTGATTTTGCTATATATTTTTCAATATATTTGTATAACACTTCTCTGCTATGGGACATAATTACATTTATAAGTATCCTTCCATGGAAATACACTTTGATATTTCCCAAATACTTTTATAATATTTGTATAATACTCCCCCACCATGTCCACCAGAGTTATAAGCTTACATATACATGGATATAATAGTGCTATAAGTGTATACTTCCATGAATTTAAGTGCTAAACAATTTGATACGTAAAATATTTTTTCATTAAATGTGCTTAGCACTATTCTATTAGAGGAACATAATTACATTTTATAAGCGTATATATATATTGCTGAATATTTCAAATACAATATTTTGTACACCACTGGCTCCACCGCTAGGGGAGCGTAATTATAACATTTCATAAGAGTATACTTTAACACGGATATAGTGCGAAATCAGATAGGTGATATGGAGACAATTATGATATGGACACTTCATATTGTTTAATTTTTTTTTTACATGTTTTGTTATTTTATCTTTTATATCAACAATCTGTGTGTATATAGCATTCAGGGCTCTATAAGCAGCAATCTACAGTATTGCCATGGGCGAAAATCCGTCTTGAAACGTGGACTGATTTTTTTTTTTTCGGGTACTTAATTTTCCCAAAACAATGAAAAACAAAAAATATAAATATATATAAATAAAGTAAATAAATGGCTGAAAATAAAGATGGAAATATATAAATAGACAATAATAAACTGAAATCTAAATTTTGAAAAGGGAGTCCTCAGCTTTTTTTCAGTTCATTTCTCATTTTGTATTTTCTTAATGGCATGATTTTGTCCAAAAAGTTACAAAGTCGGGGGGGGGGGGATTCCGCCCCTGCCTTTTGATTTGATTTGATACGATCCTCACTTCCTCATTCATGTCATGTCATCAGGATCATCATTGAATTTAAAAGACCTGGTAATGCTGGGGTGATAATAAATGCAGGCCCTGCAGGAAGAGTAGTATTAATATTGATGTGGTTACCTTCGGTTCGGTTAATCAACATGAATCATCAAACGTTGATGATATTTATATTAATAATGATAAAAATGATATATTACAGAATTACTATTCTGTAATATATCATTTTTATCATTATTAATATAAATATCATCAACGTTTGATGATTTGTGGTGCATCGAAAAACTGACATTCCAGAAAGTGGAAAAACAGTAATTGGCAGTTACCCCGTAAAAAGTTTTATGTGTGAAGAGCTCATTTCCAAAATGGGTTTGGTCCATTTTCCATCAAAACTAAGTGTTTTTTTTTCTTGTTTTTTTAAACCTTAACCTATAGATTTGTAGTACCTCTAATGTCTTTACAAATTCTCTGACGACAAACAAACACAACAACAACAAACATATAACATGAACAAAATTACATCTATCGGACACTGTCGGAAACATCAGGTCTATTAAAGACAAATCAACAAAGGTGACATTTTCAAATTAGTCGGGAAAATGACAACAAAAAAAAAATAAAAAGGAAAATTTTATTATCCCTTCATGTATTATTGTGCAGATGTCGTAGGTAATATAGTAAACATTTTTGCATTTTGAATTGCACTTAACACGAATGAGGTTTGCTACTGAAGTTATAACAACCAGACAACCATGACCACCCCGAAAGTCAATAGTGAATCAAGTATACTATTCAAACATCTCCAGGCCCGCATCATGACCTGCTATGTATACCAGGTCCGTGTTTTTATTCTTTTTCTATTGGGAAGTTGCCAAATTGTTTTGGTACAACAACCCCTAGAGCGGATTTAAAAGGAAGAATTTATTCACATTTTATTGTGACGTTTCATCTCATCCATTGTATGAAATATTGCGAAATCATGAGTCATGCATGTGACCTGGCAATGCTGATGTAATAATAGATGCAGGGCCCAAGGAAGAGCAGTTGTAATTCAGATGCGGCTAATAACTTGGTATGAATAAAACGCATTTATCATTATCATGATTATGATTGTTATTATTAATCATTAATATCAATACTAATACTAGTAGTATTACTATCCTATCATTATAATCATTATTTTTTATTATTATTATCATCATTATAATGATTATCAAAGTTTGTTAATGCATCATTTATGTTGATTGCTGCTTCAGGCATGTCAGGGGTGCATCGCAAAATGACATTCAAGACAGTGGGAAACCCGTTATTGGCAATTACTCCATGGCAAATTATATTATATTTGATTTGATGTATTGTTTCACATTCCACAAAACAATGGTTTTCATATAAAATTCAACAAGAGAAAGCACAATGACAAAAATAGTAAAAGAGATAAAGATGAAAACAAAAGTGTACACTCTTTAAAAGGTCCGCATTTGGTATATCGCTCGTAAAATTTACAAGTATAATATAATATTTCGCAACTAACAAGAGATAGGTAATGAACTTATCCGAAGGTAAACCGAAAAGTCTTTCAAGATGGGTAAGGTTAAAATTGTTAATAATGTTTATATTTATATTTATTATATATATATATATATATATATATATATATATATATATATATAATGTTGTTTTAATCATGTAGAACGCAGAAATAAAAGCAAGCAAACAAGCAAGCATATAAGTTCATGCCAACTATCCATTTTCATTACATAAAATGGGCTAAGTTCCTGTTCGCTCGCAAAATTCAGAAACTCGATAGTTGACATTATCATTATTATCTTGGAAGGAGGTGGAGGAGGAGGAGAAAAAGAAGAGGGATTGGAGGCGAGGAGGAGGAGGAGGAGGAGGAGGAGGAGGAAGAAGAAGAAGAAGAAGAAGAAGAAGAAGAAGAAGAAGAAGAAGAAGAAGAAATGGATTCTCACTAGACCTCTATAAAACGAGGAACCCCCACAGGATTCAAGACTCGCAGGGTCATGTCTAAATAGGCATGAAATAGGACAGGAAAATGGTCCATTTGCAGACGGTATTACTAAAGGGCGATCAAGATATGATCAGAATTACTTCACCAAATTCAATGATAACGGTATCATTCTTCTCGATAGAGGATTCTGTACCCAATGATGTAGAAAAATTACATACTTTTCGAAGGTAAAGTACTGAAAATCCGCCGTTCCGCTTTTTCTGGGACACCCGGTATAGCTTTTAGGGTTTTCGGTCAAGTAAAGAGAAACAAGAAGGAGGAGAAGAAGAAGAAGAAGAATTAATTATTTTAACTTTCCCTAGTAAAAACATGGGGAGTTGTAAGCGCCCCAGAGAATCCTGACTTTCGATCAGGGCTATGCCTCTACACTGCAGGGCAGCAAAATGGTTTGTTCCGCATCTAGGAGAGGAACCTTAAACCATTATAACGAGGCAGTGGCGTATCTAGGCTTAATAGCGCCCGGGGCAAACGATGAAGTTGCGCCCACCCCCCCCCCCCCACCGGCTTAAGTCCGTTTCGAGGAATGGGGGGATGATCACCTTTTTTGCCGATTTTTCTTTTCCGTGAGAACACACTTAAGTACAGACACACGCACACCCTCATTCACCCGCGCAACCCCCACATACATATAATATTATTTTGCGAGCGAGCGAAGTGAGCGAGCGAAAGATAACTACTTTTATGGTTCTTAAGAGCATTTCAAATAAAAATAAAATCCACGATATGATCATCACTTATGATATTTTTATTTTTAAAAATCACGAACTAATGAATTACAATATCATCGTTTCCTTAAATGAGGGGGGATGTTTGTACACACCATCCCCCCTCTCGAAAATGTCGGGGGATGTATCCCCCATCCCCTCGGGATTCACGCCAATGCCCCCCCCCCCCCCCAGTGCCACGTATACATTATGGTACAAGCCACCAAGCGGCGAATTTTTAGAATTTTAATTCGTAAAAACGCAATTTCTTGCGCATTTTAGCCAGGAAATTTGGCAATTCACCACTGAAATGGAACGGTCGGGGAGATCGA
>CM057160.1:10285650-10300153 GCA_029962745.1 Echinometra lucunter
TATTTCATGCATTCCTTCTGTTTACATTCTTCATGATGATAGACTGACGGCTGAGACTTCGAAACTAGAACATCACTGCATACACCAGTTACTCATTGTGATAACTTCAACTTCAACTTTAACCTATATTGATTTGTAATCCATACAAATTGGATTATTCTCATTTTTTTTCACAAACATGTGATACAAGTGATATGAGTTACTCGTTTCTTGGTTTTGACCCCCCCCCCCCCACTCTCTCTCTCTCTCTCTCTCTCTCTCTCTTTCTCTCTGACTTCCACCATGAAGCCTCTCTCCGGTCTCGACCTATCAAACTAAAAAGCTTGATTATAATTTATTATATTACTTGAGCTCATCATGCATAAAAATGACGATTGTATTTTTAATCTATGAACATATCAGAGAGAGTAATATAGAAATAAAGGACATCCTGCACACTGATTCATGCTTTGAAAGATAATTTGGGGTTTATTTCAGACTCCATGATGATAAGTTTTTATTTTCCATTATTAGAGTTTCGGTGATTAAATGTTATATAAACACACTAATTATTGTTAAGAATTCACTCCAGTCAAGGAATATGATTAAGCATAATTATGATCAATTAACTTCCAGCAACTGCAATATATATATATATATATATATTTCTTTTTTTCTTTTTACAGCGTATAGCTTTAGCATTTTCAAGTAGTAGGGAAGGATGGACATTATTATGTTACATGAAATTATGATAATAGATTTTAATGGTTAAAAGTTGGTTTCGGTACATTTAAACAACAACCATTAAAAACAAAAATAAATTAATTATAATTATATTGGGTAACTCAAAATAAAACAAAACCGCTGGCAAGCTTGAGGATATTACGTGAAAAAATGCATTATAGACTGTTATTCATGTTGGTCTACGATAACTTGGAAAGTTTGAACCATTATATAATTAACATTTTAAAGAATAAGCCATTTATTCCATGACTGTTTTCAACAGAACAAATTCGAGTGGAAACAAAGTTAACAGACAACTTTAAAAATCCTTGTTTACGGGGTTTTTAATTCTATTTTGAGTATTTTGATTTCACCAACTCCGAACAGAACACTATCCACTTTGTTTAATCAAAAGGCTTGAGCCTTCGGATTTGACTGGTTTGTTCAGTAGTTACAAAAGGTCACGTCACAAATATTTAAACATGTTTCAGCACTAGGGAATGGAACATTCAACTTGTAACGGAAAATACATACATCATGTACATGTAAACTGTATAAGAACCATAGGACGTGTTACAGTGATTCCACTGCATATCTTATTTCATATATCTACAAAATATGTGCCAATTAACTTAGATTTTATAATATTATATTCTCTACGGAGGCTTCTTTTAAATTCTGCCTTAAACAAATTGACAAATGAAAGATGATAATGTAACAATGATCAAAAGAATAAAAATGAAATATTATGTACGATGATGATGATGATTATGATGGTCAAGATACCAATGCAAGCATTTAAAATATGTTAACATACAAAATTATTACATTCTTCTCGAAAATGTTGTTTCATGGTCCCTTTTTTGGACTCAGGGCATGGTCAAAATACACACTAGACATACAGAAATATACATGTACTAAAACAAAAATGGCGATACATTAAAAAAAAATCATAATTATAACGCTTTGGGGTTTCGTCCCTCAAACTCCAATAATTCATTCAAATATCCATTTGGTGACTAATTATTATGTTACCTAATAAAACGATTATACATGCACTGTAAGAAAAGGGCTGTTGGTCTATTATTGTCAAAGATTTTTAAAAGAAAATATAAGAATATTGGGAGTAGACAATACGAGATAATAGGAGAAAACGAACAATTATCATCTCTGTAATTATATACACCTCTTTGAAATTCGACTGATTGAGAAAAAAAGGAGATAGTATTGACAGCCACATTCATTGGGCTCAACTTCTTTCAATGAAAACATACGAAAAGTAGCTACTATGATATGATATGATATGATACAAATGTACAATACATTGTGTTTAGATAAGGATATTTACATGTAAAAAACAGAAGAAAGCATTGGTTGGTGCAGGTTTCAGATAATAGCATATTACCCTAGTCAAGCCTGACCCCTAACGAAAAAAAAACGACAAAAACAATCAATTTTGATTATCAAAATTCAGAAACCGATGACTGAATTACCTATACATTTGCTACTAAAAATAATTGTAATAACTGCTAACAGTGCCTTACAGATAATACAAATCAATCATGCTATATATAGAATGGTGGAAATGAATGAAACGAAAAAAATTAAATGAAAACGAAATTAATCGTAATAACATATAGATTTAGATAAATTTGTATCGCGTATAAATTACGTCCATGTATTATTGGGTACGAGCAATCTATTTTATACCAAACAGTTGCAGAGTAGACATTACTTTTATAATTGTTTGAAGGTCTTTTCCAAATAAAGCAAATCAAAAGACTCGAGCCTTCTGATTTGACTGGTTTGATCATTTATTACAAATTGTCACGTAACATGACTTTAACAAAACATTGACACATATTTCAGCCCAAGAAACAAATACAAACTAGCATATTTCGGATAGTCCCATTACAAAGTTATATTCAAATACATTTACAATTTAACATTCATATCAATATTTGTCATCTGCAGTATTTACAAAGAAGGCGTTATCTTTGAATGAAAAATAGATTTCTTTGCAAAATAGAAAAATTCATGGAGAAAGGTTTTGTTTCGTTTACTAAAATTAGAAATGAAAATGATTGTTTTAGCAACACTCTAAATTCCTTAGATTAGAAATTAATCTAAAAAGGTTGTGATTAGAGACGAATCCAAAGTCAGATTTAAAATCTTAATCTAATAGAATAACTTTTTAAATCTCATTTTGAATTTGTCACTTAACATAATCTTGTAAGATTAATGTCTAATCTAACTTATCTAAGGAATTTAGAGTGAAAATGTAAACACGAGATCGCACGAGATTAATATTTAATCAAAAGATACATTTTCTTTAGAACGATTCTACTGAATATTTCATTCAATATTTGAAATAGTTTTATCAGTCGTTAGACATTACGGCCTATTCCTCAAAAAGGTTTTTTGTTTGTTTTTGTTTTGTTTGTTTTGTTTGTTTTTTGTTTTGTTTTCTTTTCTTTTCTTTTCTAGTGTATGCCTGAAGCTTTTCTGTGACAATGTCCAATTTCATTAGACGGAACATTCTATGACACGTGAATATGACACAGACTGCTCTGCTTTAGGAAGTCTCTGTTCTAATCAGGTTTAGGTTAAACCTGCCGAGAGTTGAACAGTTGATGCAAATAATCAATAAAAGTGATGAAGATTTTTATTTCAAATAAATATATACTTACAAAACAGGAATATATAATATTTATACATCATACATTATATATTTTACACAACGGTTGTAGATGATAAGTATATCGTTGCTGCATATTTTTCATTGTGAGTGTGCCGTAGGCTCACAATGACATGTGTAATAAGGCATTATATATCATATATTTGTATCTTCAGAAACCTGAAGAAGGCCGGGGTGACCAAGAGCTTGTAATCAAAGTTTTGAATGCGTGTGTATCATGTTAACAATAACAACAGTAACCTCGAAACAAAGGGCCTCTTGAGACGTAAAGCGTTTTTAAATTTTGGGGAAAATGACGCATCATACTAGATTATGAAGCTCCCTGTTTTTTTAAATCTTGCGAGTGAGCCAAAAATAACAAATTTCTTATTATGAGGGAAGAGTTATTTTGTCATCAAAATACACCATCGGCCTATATGATATCGAAAATACAATACATGTCTGGTCACTTCACTACCAAATATGACTCTGTTTTGGCACATAGCTGGTCCCTTCGTTTGCTGTCCGAAACCACCTTTTTCTAAATATTACAGGCGAGCAAAGCCAGCGAGGATACACACATTCTTTTTTATGGTAGAAGTAGTAAATCCTTTAGCAAAATACCCTGTGGGCCTATGAAACATCCAAATTATTTATTCGGTCACCTCACTTGCCGAATTGGTATACTTTCTAATACCATTAATATTAAACGAACGAGCGCAGCTAGCGAGGAAAAATATGGTATTTTTCATGGTATAAGTGTTATTTCGTCATCAAAATAGCCTATAAAATATCGTAATAATATATTCGATCACCTGTGTGCCGAATATGACTCTATTTAGCTTCTTCGCTTGCCATCTGAAACCATTCTGTTTCGACGAGCTAGCAAAGTCAGAGATCGACAAAAATCTATGGATTCATATCGTTCCCAAAATACTGCAAATTGTTGTTGTAAATTTGTTAACCACCTCGCTGCCCAAATATTATGATATTTCGGAATTTTGCTGCCGAAATAACCTGCTTGCTGCCCGAAATCATCTTGTTCCTACTTCCTAGTTTTTACAAACGAGGTTTAGAGAGCGAGCGAACGAAAAATGGGATTTTCTTTTAAACTATAGGCCGTTATTTGCTGAATGAATGTATTTACTTTCAGGTCAACTTGCCGCTTGATTTCTTGGAGTGATATTCAGGCTTGCTAATATCACTAACATTCTATGATCATGATGAGTAGAAGAATGGTATAACATTAGACAGAGACATAAGATACAAACCGATTCCCTTGCATAAGAATAGTAAGAGCCTTCCGGTTTCCCATTTTCTTTCCTTTTCTTTGTTTTCCACTTTCTTTTCGTTTCCCTTCCTTTCCTTTCTTCTCTTTTCTCTTTTTTTTCCCTTTTATTTTTTTTGTCAGTTCAGAAATTATTGGGGGGGGGGGCAAATGATATCTTTGTCCCCCCCCCCCCCAGCCTCCCCCGATCGACCCCTTTGTTCCATTATGGGTTTGCTTGCCAAACGAACTCGATTCCAAAGGGTTCGCTTGGAAAACAAATTTGATTCCAATCAATGGGTTCGCTTGCATAAGAACTTCATTCCACTGGGTCCGCTGCATACAAACTTGATTCTTGTGGGTTTCTCTTTTCCAATATCAATTTCCTTTTCTGAATACATTGTGTAAAAGCAGACATTTTTTTTTTTTTGTAATGATGTTTAAAAAGTGAAAAATTATGTATACAATTTACATTTTTTTGTCAACAAAAACAAAAAAGATATTCTTTGTTTCGTGTTATGTTAGAAATGAAACTTGAATTTGAAAAGTTGAACTTGATATTCCAATGGGTCCGCTTGCAAACGAACTCGATTCCAATGGGTTCACTTGCAAACGAACTCGATTCCAAAAGATGGAAAACTTCTTTTTTTCAAACTGTTGAAGAATTGTCTAGAGAGTGTGATTCTTGGTTCAAGTTGTTACCCTTCAAATAAGCTAGTATATAATCCCTCATGCATTCTCGTATCCATATAACATGTTTATGTTTTTGCATAATTTGGGCTCTTATCAAATAAAGTGAACGAGCAAAGAAAAGCATCATTGCCATTACGAAGCAAACAACAAGAATAATTATCAAAATACGTAGTTCAAATTTCGCTGAGTTTTGTTGATCCAGTGGTTGTACATGTGTTGTTAGTACTGTATCTGTTGTTGGTGAGCTTGCCTGACTTGTTTCGCCCTTCAACAATGTTTCATTTTCAACTTGTGAAGGCATGGTATCAGGTGCGGTAGGTGGACATGGGCCTCCTGTGTCTTTAACCTCGCCTCGGGAAAACGGGTCCCATGTAAAATCATTGCAATCGCATCTTTCCTTAGGTTCTATCAAGGGGGAGGAACAGCAAAATACTTTTTGGTGATTTTGTTGTACCAGGATTGTCTGTTCGAGTGTCTTCGGAGTTTCAGAAGCCTTTCTCAAATAAGGCATTCTCGTACCGCCTTGATAACACTGAATCTGCCCTACCATACTCCCCACAGAAGCTTTGCAATGTAGCCTAACCCAGTCCCCTATTTCATCATGTCTCTTACCCAGACTACAATGTGCTGCCCCAGGGAGATAATCGATATGTAACCCAACCCTGGTGATGTATTCATCGACGTTTGCAAGGAGAATGTATGTACCTGCATCGGTTCTTTTCACGGAAGTTACGTTTAAATGGAGGAAACAATGTCCTTGAGCGATGTTCATCTCTTTCAGAAATGAGAATCTTTCTGATTGATCAGTATCAAGTGTAAGGTATTGTGGATCTGCTGAACTATAAAATGGACGTCTGTTTCCATACTGTAATGTGATCTTTGTACTGTTACACGGGTATGGAAAATGAAGTTGGGTCAATTCTCCCTCCAAGACACTGACATATGAATCGCATCTTGTCAACACTACCAACGAAATGCACAAGACAAGAACGCTCAGATAGGAAAGCTTAAACCCAGACATTTTTAGCACTATAATGTCGAGTAATAAATCATTGATAACCGATAGTGCTTATGAAAATAGTGCTAAATCAAATGTAGTCGGTAAGCTCAAGTTCACGACCAACGAAAAACAGCATATGAGTTAAAGTGGTCAATAGACGAAATAGTCAATGGACTGTTTGACATCTGTATGACACCATTAATTATCGATCCCTGCGGATGATGACACTGTTCTAATGCGTTTGGTATTAACATGAACGGTTCTGTAGTCTTCAAAAAGCATAATGCAGAAATGGACAACCATCTGCTAATGTTAGGAATACAGCTTTCTATTTAACCAAGATGTCAAATCTAATAGAGATTGTACACTGCCAATAATTATCCTTTTTTTCTATCTCAGATTTTATGGTAATTTTACAGTCTATCCGTTCTTGGGAATACGACACTCTGCAAAATGTTTGCAACCGTTTCTGCTAATTCTTCAACCAAAGTTTATCATTCCTCTGGCACTCTATTCGACTTTGATTTTTTTGCTATTACTATAACGAAGAAGTTGATGTTGTCCAACAATCTTGAGTGAAAGAAGAACTCTTCCAATTAACACTGACTGCTTGCAGTTGTTTTACTCGAAATCTGGAAAAGAAATGGGATATGCAAAGTGAAATTAATCCTACGACGAGGATAAAGATAAAATAGAAAGGCTTATGGCAATGATATTTCATTCAAAAACAATAGGGGACTAATGTATTTAAAGCTTCTCTGACAAGAAAATAAACACAACAAGAAACACATAACATAAAGAAAGTTACATCGATCGGAATCATCAAGGTCACTAAAGACAATGAGGTAACATTTCCAAATAAGTCAGGTATATTATGACAAAAATTGAAAAGCAAAAGTTTTTTATGGCCTAATGCATAACTATATACAGACAGGGGCGTAACAGGTACCTGTTATCAGGGGAGGGGTGGCAGAGCCCAAAATTTCCCGGTAACTATGTCTAAAATCTGTGGCGTAGCTACGACGGCATTTTAGGAGGACGGTAGTGCTCCTCCGGCATAAATCCAATTTGAAGAGTGGGGTAAAAACTTTTTAAACGATTTTTTCCCTCTCACGCACATTTTGATATCTATTTTGCGAGCGAGTGAAGCGAGCGAGCAGAAAATAACCACTTTTCCGGTTTTTAATCGCATTTTCGAATAAGAATTCTAAAATATGAAAGAGCGAAGCGAGCGAGCCAAAAATAACAATTTTTTTTGTTTTCAGTAGCATTTTTAAATAGAAATTCTAAAATATCATGGTTGTTTATGATAGATATTCAGAATTTTTACTAACTGATTAATCAAAATATATTTTCTTCCTTAAAAAGTGTGTTTGCATGGGGGTAAATTTGTACACACCACCACCTCTTCCCCAAGGGGGGTGATAGATCCCTCACCCCCGCAATTTACGCCAATCCGCGCGAAGCGCGGAAGCTCCGCATAGCCAAAAATTTCCCGGTAATTAAGTCTAGAATCAGTGGTGTAGCTAGGATTTCATTTTAGGACGATAGTGCAAAGCGCGCTCCCTAGGCATGCCAGGGGGAGGGTGCAGTGATGGTGATTTTCCCTTCCCGCGCGAAGCGCGGAAGCTCTGACGGTTCTTTGAATAATAATTGTTCGTTGACTGTTCCTGGCCTCTTCAATTTTCTGCCTTTTATCAGTGGGGGGGGGGGGGGGGGGGAGAGCCGAAGATTTCCCGGTATCTGAGTCTAGAAATAGGATATGCAGAGGTTAGCCCGCACCGCGATTTGCTTGTTGCGAAGCCCTTAGCGGGTGGGGCCCAGGGTTCTGGCTTAGGGTTTGGGTACTAAATTTTCCCTCATTTCTTTTGTTTCCCTTTGCTTTTTTCTTTTTTCCCTTTCCCTCTTATTCCTCTCTCTCTTCTTCTTTCTCCCCTTTTCCCCTTTTTCTTTCCCGTTCTCCTTCTTCCTTCCCTTTCTCCTTCTTTCTTTCCATTTCTCCTTCTTTCTTTTCCTTTCTTCTTCTTTCTTTTCCTTTCTTCTTCTTCCTTTCCCTTTCTTCTTCCTTTCACTTTCTCCCTTCCTTTTTCTTCCTTTTTCTCCTTTTCATTTTTTCCCGGTGGTGTGGTGGATTTTCCCGCTGAAATCCTTCAGGGGGGCACTCTGCCCCCCCCCCTGCCCCCCCCCCCGGCTGTTACGCCACTGTATACAGATGCTGTAGGTGATATGGTGAACATTTTTGCATTTTGAATTGCGCCTAATGAAGTTCGCTACTGAAGTTTTAACATCGTGACAACAGTCACCACCCCGAAAGTCAAAAGTGATTCAAGGTGAAATACTATTCAAACATCTCCAGCTCCACATCATGATCTGCTATGTATACCAGGTCCGTGTTTTTCTTTATTTTTTAAAAATAAGATTTGGGAAATTGCCCCCCCCCCCAAATGTACAACAACCCCTAGAGTGAATTCAAAAGGAATTATTTATTCACATGATATTCATTGTGCCATTTCTTTTCATCCATTGTGTGAAATATTGCGAAGTCATGAGCCATTCATGTCATATCATCATTGAATTTAAAAGACCTGGTAATGCTGGGGTGATAATAAATGCAGGCCCTGCAGGAAGAGTAGTATTAATACTGATGTGGTTACCTTCGGTTAATAGTAATTCTGTAATATATCGTTATCATTATTAATATAAATATCATCAAATTTTGATGATTCATGTTGATTGCTACATCTGTGGTGCATCGAAAAAAAGACATTCCAGACAGTGGGAAAACCGTACAAAATGTTATGTGAAGAGCTCATTTCCGTCGGTTGCACAGAATACACATAAGGAGTGCGCATGCGCGTATGACACCTTACCGTACTGTGTGTATTGGCGTATCACGCTGTGGGAGGCACATAACGACATTTTCAAATTCAAGCAAAGTGGTCCTCGTCTTAGTGATGTCTCGTGAGACGAAGGATAATAAAATCGCTGTTTGCGTCTAACTTACACTTTTTCATCCCAAATTATGGTTAGTTTCAGGGTTTTTTCATCTTAGTTTGAGAATTTTTAAATCAGCTACTCACAAAGTTAGCCAATGCCTTTAACCTATAGATTTTTAGTACCTCTATCCAGTAAATACAATAAAAAGATTGTTAAAAAAATCTCACTGGAAAATGATTTTCGTTCCAAATGGGGTTAGGTCCACTGGCCAATAAGAACTCGATATTCATTTCGGCTTACTGACGTTTGATCCACAATTCCCGCAAATCTAGTGGAAGAAAATAAATGTTTCTTTGAACTGACTTGAATTGAACTGAATTCCTTGGCCTGTTTTGATTTTCTTGTTTCTACGTTGTA
The DNA here is from genome assembly GCA_029962745.1 of Echinometra lucunter. Lineage (NCBI taxonomy): Eukaryota > Metazoa > Echinodermata > Echinoidea > Camarodonta > Echinometridae > Echinometra > Echinometra lucunter. The sequence goes on from CM057160.1 coordinate 10,295,344, forward strand.
CCATCTAGATTAACTCTTTTGGCAAATAAGATATCTTGCAATAAGTTGTTGTTGTCTGTTGTTGTGTGTTGTTTGTTGTTGTTGTTTGATTGAAGAATAGATGAAACAAGAAGAGAACTCATTAATATCACCAATCATCCAAGAAAAAAGTGCAAGAAATGACAAAGAATGGACAAAATCAAGGGAAAATACAGCGGAGGAACAGTGGTGAAGGTATAAGTACTTCAACTTTGTTCAGTCCCACGTAGGCCTAGATGTATTTTTCTGTTAGCACATATTGTTTCATACAGAGGCGTCGATCCATTTTTCGGATTGGGGGGGGGGGGCAAGACGACCAAGCGAAGATGAACCAACGGCTACTATTTGTACACACACACCCTCACATATATACATATATGTATATACCCATATATATATATATGTACACACACACACACACACACACGCATATATATATATATATATATATATATCAGAAAAAAATATAAAGAAGATTCACAACGATATATGGAATACACAGGGTAACCTGGTTTGTACTTCACAAGCGCTCTGTTTTCTAATATTACGAGCGAGCAAAGCGAGCGAGGAGCACACACTGTTTTTCATGGTAGATGTAGTAAACCCTTCGGCAAATTACGCTGCGAGCCAAACATTATCTGTTCGGTCTCATCTCACCGAATTCGTTTGCTTTTCAAAACCATTAATATGAAACGAGCGAGCGGAGCGAGCGAGGAAAAATATACCCTTTTCCATAATGACAGAAGTGTTATTTCGTCATCATAATAATGTGATAACAATGTGATATGCGCTATACAAGAACGGAATATTATTATCATCATTATCATCAGAATACACTATAAACCTGTCATGCCTGTATGATATCTAAATAATACATCCGATCACCTGTGTGCCGAATATGACACTGTATTCTGTTTCTGTTTCTACCATAGCGAGCAAAGTCAACGACAGATCCCGGCAAAATTATACGGATTCGTCCCAAAATCTTGTCAACCACCTTGCTGCCCAAATATTTTGGAAACTCGCTGCTATAATAAACTTCTTGCTGCCCGAAATCATCTTGTACCTAGCTTTTACCAGCGAGAGTAGCGAGCGAGTTAACGAAAAATATGGGGTTTTTGCGGGTTTTTTTTTTTTCTTTTTATCCAGGCCGTTGTCTCCTGAAAGTTTATCTATGCATGTATGTTTAGGTCAACTGGCCGCTCGATTTCTAGGAGTGATATCTTGTTTGGTTATATTACTTCCTATAAGTAGAAGAATAGTGATAGAAACACAAGATGCAAACCGATTTCCTTTCATAAGAATAGTAATTATCATATGCATTGGTTAAGATAAATGCGAGCGAGCGAAGCGAGCGAGCGCTTCCCAGTTTCCCATTTTTTTTCTTTTTTCTTATTTTACGCTTTCATTTCACTTCCTTTCTTCCTTTTCCTTTCCTTTCTCTTTCTTTTTTCTCTTTCCTTTTTTCTTTTTTTTTTTGGTTGGGAAATTATTGGGGGGCAAAATGATATCTTTGCCCCCCCCCCCCAGGATCGACGCCTCTGGTTTCATACAGAAGTTGAAATCTATTCTCAACTGACTGCATGGGGGAAAGGGGGGAAGGATATCCTTAAATATCAAATATGATCATTTTCATTTTGTTTTCCAAATGTATCGTAAAATTAATGGATAGAATTTACACAAGTTTTTAAGTTGTTAACTTGCAAACTCTGCAGGTTGGTCATTCACACAAACATTACCATTCCAGTAACATTAGCATTAAATGAACTACCTTCGGGTTCATGGATATTTGCTTCAAAATCATTGCTTTTCTCAGTCAGATTTTACAAATTCAAAATAATTTTGAGATCATATACATAATCACCAACCATTATACGGGAAGAACGTGTTCTGTCAACATGGTCAACTAAAAGTGAAATTTTTAAAAATACATGTAATTCATCCCAAAGACGAAGTTCAACAAAATCTGCATCCAAAAATGATCTGTTTGCACAGGACGACTCTATGCAAGAAATGCCAAGATTCTTTTTTCGAGAAAATAAAATGCAGCAATAAGTGCAACCATAAAATAGATACACAGGACTGAACAAAGTTGAAATATTTACCTTCGCCACCGTTCCTTCACCCTCACCCCATTACTGATTTGCCCCCTGAAAAATTGAATTAAGTATTATTCAATTGTTTTATTTTTTACTGTTAAACAAACTATCAGAAATCAATGATAGTCATTTAGCTTCCCCTGCAAAGCTCCCCCCCCCCCCCCCACCACCACCACGAAAAGGCGTACCTCCGGCCCGGCCTCCGGCTCCCCTGAACTCTATCACCGTGTTTACACAGTGACTCGGCTCGGGGGTTCAACACGCGACTCATGCTCAACACGGCAATTTTATGATGTGTAAACGTGATCAGTGTGATCCGCGAGCCGTGTCGAACACCGCTTTTTTGATCCGCCAGAATCGTATGTTTCAACCCGCCAGCCGAGTCAGACTCGTCTATTTTTTTCGTGTAAACAGAAAGCCGTGTCGAACCCTCGTGACTTAGGTCAAACACGGAATAGCCGCATCCAGTATCGCGCGAGATAGCTCTCTCTCTATGAACATGGCGGACAAAGAAAGCGGACAAAATAAACAACCTCTCATTCTACCCTTCACAATGGTTCTGGTAGTCAAAAGAACATCCCTTCACAGCTATTATGTTTAATCTTGTAGTTCCAGGTGAATATGCATGTGACACCTGTTCCACATATTTTAGACAATAGCAGTGAAGGGATGTTCTTTTGACTACCAGAACCATTGTGAAGGGTAGAATGAAGGGTTGTTTATTTTGTCCACTTTCTTTGTCCGTCATGTTCATAGTGTCTCTTGTCCTTGCTATGCCCCTGCCTTCGCTTGATTTCCCTAGGTAAAAACTCTTTTTTAGGGATCTTGAAATTCTACTCTTGCTCGTAAAATTGTTTGTATGGTATATCACTGTTTGGTATGATCCTTGCACGGGCGCTAAAGGGGGGGGGGGTGTGCCACCCCCCCCCCCCTCAAAATTCTTGTCGGCAAATTCACGATCGCTGTCGGCAAAAAAAAAAGGAGATAGAGAGAGAGAGAGAGAGAGAGAGAAAGGAGAGGGAAGAGGAAAGAGGGAAAAAAAGGAAAAAAGAGGAGTAAGGTGCCCAAATGGAGTCATATTCGGCTTATTTACTTGTGCATTTTGACGACGAAATAATACTGGTACCACGAAAGAGAGTGTATATTTTTCCTTGCTCGCTGCGCTCGCTTGTATTATTTAGATACAGGATGTTTTCGGAAAGCAAACACATTCGGCTAGTGAGATGAACACTATATAATCTAGATATCTTTAGGCCCATCATGAATTTTGATGAAGAAGTATTACTTCTACCATAAAAAGAGTATGTATATTTGTCCTAGCTCGCTGCGCTCGCTCGTATTATATTTAGATACATGATGTTTTCAGAAAGCAAACACATTCGGCTAGTGAGATGAACACTATATAATCTAGATATCTTTAGGCCCATCATGTATTTTGATGAAGAATTATCACTTCTACCATAAAAAGAGTATGTATATTTTCCTCGCTCGCTGCGCTCGCTCGTGTAATATTTAGATATAGGATGGTATTAAAAGCAAATAAATTAGTAGGAGATGTGACCAAATATATCAAAATAGGTACCTTAAAGGCCAATCGTGTATTTTGATGAAGAACTTTCACTTCTACCATGAAAAGGATTATAAATTTTTCCTCGCTCGCTACGCTCGCTCGTATAATATTCAGATACAAGATGGATTGGGGAAAGCAAACAAATTTTGCAAGCTATAGGCCCATCGTGTTTATTGATGAAGAATTATCACCTACCATAAAATAGAGTATATATATTTCTCCTCGCTCGCTGCACTCGCTCGTATAATATTTAGATACAGGATAGTCTTTGAAAGCAAATGAATTAGATAAGAGAGGTGACCAAAATCAAGATATCCAAAAGGCCCATCATGCATTTTTTTATGAAGAACTTTCACTTCTATCATGCAAAGGAGTAAATATGTATTTTTCCTCGCTCGCTATGCTCGCTCGTACAATATTCAGATACAAGATGGATTTGGGAAAGCAAACGAATTCGACAAGTGAGGTGACCAAATGTACCTGTATCAGTTAGATATCTTATAGTTAATACCATCGTGTATTTTGATAAAGAATTGTCACTTCTACCATGAAAAATATATTTTTCCTCGCTCGCTGCGCTAGCTCGTATAATATTAAGATTTAGGATGGTCTTTGAAACCGAATGAATCAGGCCAGAGAGGTGACCAAATATAATTAATTTAGATATCTTTAAGCCCACCATGTAGTTTGATGAGGAACTATCACTAAAGTACGTAAGAGAGTGTATATTTTTTTCCTCGCTCGCTGGGCTCGCTTGTATTATATTTAGATACATGATGTTTTCGGAAAACAAACACATTCGTCAAGTGAGGTGAACAAAATATAGTTCAAAAGGAAAATATGACAGAGGTGCACAATTGAACATACCTCAATGGGCTTTATACGGTTGAATTTATCGACGTTGGTCGTCGGCAATCGGTGGCATTATTTGTCGGCAATCTGGCCTCTAACACCCCCCCCCCCCCATTCAAAATAGTCTAGCGACGCCCCTGGATCCTTGCATTACTTATTCTACTATATATTTAATATAGTGCTGTCACCACGGCAGTTTATGACTAACGTAACCCAGTCTCACTCTCGTTGTTGAGTGTTTAACGTATTTCTTTCCCTTTCTCCTTCTCTT
>CM057160.1:10300653-10303153 GCA_029962745.1 Echinometra lucunter
CAACAACAACAAAATAGAGAGAGAGGGAGATAGCAACTGGCCATCCTTTATCGATTTTCTGTCGTAATAAAAGTGCTCCACTGTTTTCATTCACCATCTAGATTTTGCTTACATTGAGCCTGCTATAAGTTTCCACGCATAGATTACGTTAATCCACATTAGACAGAACTATTGGAAGCAAATAGATACACTTTTATCTCATCAGTCACAGGATATTTAAACATGTTAAAGAAAGTATGCAATAAATCTCCTATTGAAGAACACCTTTTCGTTTAAAACAAATACATTCAATTACAAATGTGACCTTTTTGTTGCAGAAAACGATGCAATGATCAGAATTAATATAGGATTGCTCCATGCAGCTAATAATGGTCTCACAGTCCCATCTCGCTTAACTCATTTAGACCCGTGTTCTACTTCATCAGTGGCGTAACAACTGGGGGGGGGGGCAGGGGGGGGGGGCAGAGTGCCCCCCTGAAGGATTTCAGCGGTAAAAAATCCACCAAACCACCGGGAAAAAAAACGAAAGGAAGGGAAAGGGAGAAAAAGGAAGGGAGAAAGGGAAAGGAAGAAGAAGAAAGGGAAAGAAAGAAGAAGAAAGGAAAAGAAAGAATGAGAAAGGGAAAGAAAGAAGGAGAAAGGGAAAGGAAGAAGGAGAAAGGGAAAGAAAAAAGGAGAAAGGGAGAAAGGAGAAGAGAGAGGGAAAAGAGGGAAAGAAAAAGAAAAGAAAGCAAAGTGAAACAAAAGAAATGAGGAAAAATTTAGTACCAAAATCCCCGCAGTGGCTTTCCCTGTAGTCCCCCATCAGGGGCCCTAAGCCAGAACCCTGGGACCCACCCGCTAAGGGCTTCACAACAAGCAACTCGCGGTGCGGGCCCACCTCCGCATATTATTTTCTAGACTAAGTTACCGGGAAATTTTCGGCTCTGCCCCCCCCCCCCCCCGAAAACAGGCAGAGAATTACACCACTGATTCTAGACTTAATTACCGGGAAATTTTTGGCTATGCATATGCCCCCCCCCCCCCACCCCATAACAGGCAGAGAGCGTAAGAAGAGCGGGAACTGACAGCGCAAAAGCGCCGGAGCTTCCGCGCTTTGCGCGGGAGGGGGAAACTTCCCCCTCCCTGCACCCGCCCTCCTAAAATGAAATCCTAGTTACACCGCAGAAGATAGACTTTATTACCAACAACTAATAATTCAAAGAAACGTCAGAGCTTCCGCGCTTCGCGCGGGAGGGGGGAAACTCCCCCCTCCCTGCACCCTCCCCTCTAGGGAGCACTACATTGGCGTAAATTCCAGGGGGTAGGGGGATCTATCACCCCCACTTGGGGGAGAGGGGGGGATGGTGTGTACAAATCCCCCCCCCCCATGCAGACACTTTTTAAGGAAGAAAATTATTTCAATTAATCATTAAGTAAAAATTCTGAATATCTATCATAAACAACCATTATAATAGACTTTCTATTTGAAAATGATATTGAAAACAAAAAAGTGGTTATATTTGGCTCGCTCGCTCGTCAAAATCTTTGGATTTCCATCCGAAAATGCGATTAAAATCGAGAAAAGTGGTTATTTTTGGCTCGCTCGCTTCGCTCGCTCGCAAAATAGATATGAAAATGTGTGTGACAGGGAAAAAATCGTTAAAAAGTTTTTCATCCCCCACTCCTCAAATTGGATTTACGCCGGCGGAGCACTACCGTCCTCCTAAAATGCAGTCCTAGCTACGCCACAGATTCTAGACATAGACTAATTACCGGGAAATTTGGGGCTCTGCCCCCCCCCTGATAACAGGTACCTGTTACGCCCCTGTACTTCATACATACTTGACTTGTTGAACAACTGTTTCTCTTGACAAGTAAGTAGAAGCTTGCCAGATTACGAGGCTTTCCATATTATGCAGAATGATTTCTATCCATAACATGATTAAGATACCATTATTATGCACTGAATAGTTTGTAACCATGAGTTCTGGAGAGAATTAGAAATGCATCAATTGAGGTTGATAGGGCGGCGCCACTGAGTATTTTGATGGTGGGGGGGGGGGTGGCAAGATGACCCATAGGTGAGTTTATCTGTGTTTTAAATGAAAATAGTTGCGTGACTCAGCCCTCTCTTTCAACACATACTCTTCTTTCTTCTTCCTCTTGTTTCTTTTTTTCTCCTCTCACTTTTTATCATTTGAAAAATCATAGGGGGCCGCAGTAGCCCCCCCCCCCTTTCCCCCTGTAGCGCCGTGCCTGTTTTGGTGGGTTTGGAAAACGAACTAGTTCGCGAAGACTGGGGACCCATGTGGGTTCAATTTAACTTGCCTCCATATCTTATTGCGAGTCCAAACAAACAAACAATCAAACAAAATGAGTGAGGCTAGTCTTCATACTATATAATTATGTTTCAAAACATCATGTCGCTTAGAAAATTTCGACTGCCTTACGTCTTTGGGAAGTGATCAGTCGATACCCACGCCATGGGAGTAGCATTCTTAATCAATGACATGATCAC
>CM057160.1:10308153-10407122 GCA_029962745.1 Echinometra lucunter
GCGATGATAATTTAATTTTGGCGAGCGAGCGTAGTGAGCATGTGAAGAAAAAACACCTCTCTTGTAATGATGTTTGGAACATAAACTGGTTTTCATTATTGCAGGTCTGTACGGGCACAATTGTGTTTTAAGCAATGTTTATTCTATTTTGGCGAGCGAGCGCAGCGAGCGATCGAAAATAGAAACACTTTGTCTTTTAATATTGGCAGTATAAATTGCATGGGTTCTGATGCTGTCGGTTGAGCAGACAATAATTTCAGGTGATGATGATTCCATTTTGGCGAGCGAGCAAAAAAAAAAAAAAAAAACACTTCCCCTTTAATGATAATTGGCACATAAGCTTTGATTTAGTGTTAAAGGTCGGGGGTTTGATTGTGACCGTGGCGATCGATATCAATTCCAAATTGGCGAGCGAGCTCGAGCGAGTAAAGAAAAAAACACACTTCTCTTCTAATAATGTTTAGAACATAAAGTGAGTTTTATTGTTGCAGATCTGTGTGGAGACAATGTGCTTAAGGTGATGTTAATTTTATTTTGGCGAAAGAGCGAGAGAGAGAGAAAGTAAAAATACCTGCCTTTTAATATTGACAACATAAACTGCATGGGTTGTGATGTTGCTAATTGGGGCAGGCAGTATCGTGTTTCAGGTGTTGTTTATTCCGTTTTGGCGAGCGAGCGTAGCGATGATGACAATTGGTATAACCTTTACTTTTTGATTTATGTTTTGTCGCGGGCGGGCACAATAATGTGATTGAGGCGATCGATATTAATGCCAATATGGCGTGCGAGCGAAAAAAAAAACCCAAACAAACAAAACCCACTTATCTTGTAATAATATTTGGAACATAAAGTGAGTTTTATTGTTGCAGGTCTGGCCGGGCACACTAATTCTTAAGGCGATGTTAATTCTATTTTGGCGAACGAGCGAAAATTAAATCACTTGTCTTTTAATATTGGCAGCATAAACTGCATGGGTTTTGATCTGCTGCCGGTTGGGGCAGACAATATCGTGTTTCAGGTGATGTTTAGTCCATTTTGGCGACCGAGCAATACAAAAAAAAAAAAAAAAAAAAAAAAACACTCTCCTTGTAATGATAGTTGGTACATAAACTTTGATTGTTAAAGGTCGGGATCGGGCACAATACGAGGCCATCGACATTGATTTCAAATTGGCTAGCGAGCGTAGCGAGCGACCAAAAAAAATTCTCCTTTAGGCCTTATTACGTTTGGCACATAAACTGGGCGTTATTATTGCAGGTCGGGGCGCGCACATTCGTGTTTAATACAGCGATGCTAATTTCATTTCATAAAACTTCTGTAAACTGTTTCAATGCTAAATGGTATATATAAAGTGGGTTTTATTCTTCAGGTACAGGGCCGGATCCAGAATTTTTCAAAAAGGGGAGGGGGTCGTCGGCTTTTTCAGGGTCTGTTATACCCGAAAAAGGGGTCCTCTGCATTTTCACATGTACATGTATTTTACCCTAAAATTTTGCTTTAAAAGTGGGGCCACGGCCGCTTCGCCCCCCCCCCATCCGGTACTAGGTCGGGGGGGGGGGGCATCGTATTCAAGGAGATGTTAATTTATTTTCCTAGAGGGGAGAGCAACAACCTAGGAGGCAATGCCCTTTCGCGCCCCCCCCCCCCCCGCCTACTTGCTTCTCCCTATCTTTTTACTTCCTCTCCCCTTTCTGTCCCTCCTCTTTCTGTTTCTCTTCCTTCCCTCCTTTTTGTTGTGGGGGGGGGGGGATAGGCGAGACCCTTTCTTCCCTTTCTCTCCTCTTTCCCTTTTCCTTCTTCTCCTTCTCTCGCCCTCTTTTTTTTTGGGGGGGGGGAAGGCCCTCTCGCCCCCCTGAATCCGCGCCTGCCCTCAGGAAATATTCTCGCTTAATAATTATGAACCACGTTTAGAACATTTCAATATTTGGAAACTAATATTTGTTACAAATTTTTGAGACTTCAAGTTTGATGACTATACGAAAGCAAGTTATTATTAATGAAATGATATCAGAATGAATGGTCCATTCACATAAAAAGGCGAAAGTTTTCTACCGAAAAGAGGTTCCAAAGCCAGTAGGTGGTTTAATTCCATGAAAAACGCTAGTAGTATCGCATGAAATCGGTATAGTTTGCAATTTTGTTGTTCGTGTATCAGGATCGACTGTTGGTTCGATTTGCCAGAATTTTTGCTACATGACATTGACATAATTCAGGGAAGTTATCTATGCAAAGTCCTGAGGGCCCTCTTGCATTAAAAAATGCGATTAAACGCAACTCAAAAATTTAGACGCAAGTTCAAATACTCAATTCTGATCGGTTGAAAATCAAGTTGCGTTTTATTTTTACGAGTTGCATTTTAGCGCAACTTTTAATGTGCAAGAGGGCCCAGTGGCCGCGCTGTAAGTGCCCCTGCCAATTAAGGGTTCAGGTGTTTTTTATGGTTTTGAAAGCCTATAAAATGAGCAGTATACATATTAGATATTATTTTTTTTAAAACAATTAATATTGTTTTAAAGCCGAAATTGTGTGTGTGTGTGGGGGGGGACTATAGCCCACAGCCCCCCCCCCCCCCCCCCTCCCCCGCTTCCGCGGCCCCTGAAAAACTACTGAGGCGAGGGAAAACCGGGCAGTCTACGGTACTAGAAAGCGTTAATTGTAGACAGGGCCTGCTAGGATGGCCTTCTGGCCCCTGGCCCTAGCCCTGCGAGTGGCAGTTTGCTGCAAGCCAATGGACTTCGATGTGCAAATACCCCATAACTTCTGGGCACGAAGTGCAGTGCATGCGCTGCACGCTTTATACGATGCAGACGACGATAGCTCTGAAAGAATCCTAGACAGCCCGACCCTGGGCCACCCAACCCACTACCCTAGACAACTCGAACCGGTCAAGCTGTCCCATAGAGATCCTATATGTCATGTATGTTGGATCTCTCTAAGCTGTCCAGGGTGTGGTCATGCTTCGCCAGACACAGTTTGTCCTACTTTTTTTCTTTCCCATGAATAACTTAAATTCCCTCATTCTAGGACAAGTTGTACATCTTATTGTTAATTTATAATCAAATATGATGGGAAACACGGCAATTGTGAACTTTCTGAGAGTTGCACCGATCAAGACACAGCTTCAGTTACATGCCGGAGTTACATGTCAAGTTATAGCTTCCCATTGCGTTGAGAATGTATCGATGATCTTTTTGAGTGACCGCCGGAGGTGAAAGGTATAATTAAATTCTATGTCTAGTCTACGTACTTATATTTTATCTTTGCGTTACAGTATAACCTTTCATTTTCTTTTTAACGGACTGACTTTCAACGAACGAACGAATGACCTTTCTCCTTTCCGTCGACGAGGGGTCCCCTTGGGAAATACCTAAATATTACCCCCCCCCCCCCCCCGTGTAACTTACACGTGCGAAAAGAAGAAAAAAAAACCGCGTTAAAGCGTTAGGCCACCTTTTTGAAGGTTGAGCGACGTGAAAGGCACGACTCGTTTAGGGCCCAGAGGCAGGAAGGAGGTGTGTGTTTGTTGAGTTTAACCCATATACATATGATTTATCATCGCAGGAAAAGGTTAAACTTTACATGTAATAGAAATAAGCATGTGCTTTGTAGCCAGGGGCGTCGCTAGAACATTTTGAAGGCCGGTGCCAAAAAACCTAAATTTGCTCACAAATCATTTGCGGTGGTGACCCCAAATTTAGGCCTTTTGCATTTTATTCTGCATTCTAAGCCTATACCCCCCCCCCCCATCTCTCAAACAAAATCATTTTCAAAAAATATCTCACATGTAGGTCTTTATTAATTTAACCGCTATATAGAGACCACGAAGCATTCCTCTCTGAAATACTTTTTCTTTCATGCACACCACAAATCTCACTCGGATATTTTTTTCACAATAATATGTGTACATAATAATCCTGTATTACAAGAGGACTCTTTGGGGAAAACACATTGTTTCCCTGGGCTTTGCATATACTAGAATTTTTCAAGCATTTCAACAATCCCCCAACCTCAACCAATTTAAATGTAAACGTAGAAATGTCTCCCCAACCATTACCCCTACTATGTTTGAGTGTACATTTCGTGTTCTAATGACAAGTTTTGCTTATTTTGTCTTCGGCGACCCCAACACAAACTTTTTCGGGTGTTCGCCACCTCCTCTGTTTGCTGTATTATTTATTGCAATTTTGTATGTTATGCTGTTTGTTGACTCAGAAGGAAACAAATGTGAATTCAATTCAATTCACTACTAAAAAGGCAGTTAACTATGGTGGAAAGAAAACACCCCCCCCCCCCATTTTACAAATGCTTTCCTATTCGATGCACTCTCCTGTCCCTTGTAGTCTTATTCCTGTCTCTCCCCACCCCCTTTTATTTACATTAAACTTATCCAAGCAAATTCACTTACATATACTGTTATCTATTCTTGGCCAAAAGTGACCAGTGACAAAAATAAAATAATGCTAGGGATCAGAGAAAAATTATGATAAATTATGTCAAAAACAAAAACAAAACACACAAAACGCAGTTGGAAAATTTTTCTCGTGTATATTGAACCCGAAATTTTGCTGAGAAGCAAGAAAAAAAAAAAAAAAAAACCCAAAAAAAAAGAAAGAAAGAAAAAACACTGTGAGCATTTCCAAGTGTATTTTACCCGAAAAGTGCATTTTACCCCCAAATTTGCTGATAAGAAAAAAAGGTCTCTCAAAATTATGCTAGGAAATTGTATCAAATTAAGCTAAAAGCATATATCATAGCTAGCCAAAGAGTATGCTAAAACAAAATTACACTAACTCTGGCAAAAAGTGCCGGAAAGATTAGGCCTATATCCCTTTAATTCCTTTATTCAACTTAAAGTCTCAGGGGCGTGACATTATCGTACAAGGCATTGTTTCTTCAGCATGTCCCTGCATTTCATTCTTCACATTTAGGTCAACATTTTTTGTATACTTTAGGTCAGTTCTTTATAAATATTACTTATTGTATGTTATTTTTAAGTTCTATATATGCTTTGAATCATATGAAACGGAAATCCATCAATCAGTCAACTTCTTGCTATTGAACCACCTTGCTTATCAATTTTGCGAGCGAGTGAAACGAGCCAGCCAGATATAACCACTTCACTTCTTGTTATGAAAGAAGTATTATTTTGTAATTAAACTTTAGTATTTGGTCACTAGTATTTGGCCATTTCGCTTGGAATAGGTACCTCGATAGTCCAATTATTATTTACTTCTTGCTATTTTATGAACCGCCCTGTTTATCAATTTTGGCGAGCGAATGAAGCGAGCCAGCTAGATATAACAAGTTCTTGATATGAAAGACGTGTTATTTTGTGATAAAACTTTCGTATTTGGTCACTAGATAGTATTTGGTCACTTCGCTGCCATTTATCCCTTAATATTTTGGCACCACGATAGTCCCAATTATTTTTGTTGTCCGAAACCATCAAGTTTCTAAATACGGGCGAGCGAAGAGAGAGGGGAAATGCTCTCTGTTGACGGTAGAAGTGTATTTCGTCATCAAATTACACTACTATTATATATAGGCCTTTCAGAAATATATAGGTATATATTCGGCCGGTCACAAAACCATCCTGCATAATTATACAGGAGCGCCTATATTACTTTCTCCCATCATTCTCGCTAAAGCCTTTTTTTTTCTTTTTTTTTAAAGGGAAGATACCACCCTACCGCCCCCTTCCTACGCAGGTGAACTTATAAAATCATGAAGGAAAAAAAAAAGAAAAAGAAGAAGAAGATAAAAAAAAAAAAAAGGTGTCTCGAGCGATAGTTGTGCGACGAAGGCGACGAAGCACCCACCTCGGACATTTCGACCGGGTTGAGTTGGCTAGGGTAGTGGGTCGCTTTGTTCAGGGCTCGGGTAGCGGGTTGGGCTGTTCGTTTGGATCCCGTGCGTACGCGACGTACACATCGGAGAGGTTCGCCATCTGACCGACTGCTTGACATTGCATTGATTACACAGAACAAGCCGAAGCTAAATTTGCAGTCTGTATATGTATGGAAAGCCAGGATCTAAGTTAGCTTCTACTTGCTGTGGAAGATTTTAGCCTTGAAGTTGAACAATGTATCGAGCTCCACGCTGTCCCAATTGCCGCAGAGACTATGCGGGACCCCATGTGCAAGGTAGCCGGGCGAGTGTGTGCGAACGAGATCGAGAGGAGGAGAGGGGAGACTAACAATTGCATAGAGTAACTTTAGACCCTACATCTAACGTGTAACGGTTAGACTCTAGAGAAGAGAGGCTGATCGAACTTTTTTGAGAAGGGGGGATGGCGTGAACAAATATCCCCCCACTTCTTCTTTGTATTTTATGCTATCTAATCTGTCCTAAAACATTTTAGATTCTAGTTTTCCAATCGTAAATGGGAATTTTTTGATAAGATAGGAAAGTTTTGCCTTGCCTTACATTTTTTACAACGTGCTTCCAATGTCTGCATCATTATTTGAATACGACATCATAGTCTAACTATATTAGGCTATGCTGCAGGTGTATGAGCAGTATAACGTTGACTTTTGGCGAGATGTGCATGCATCACATTTTGCCGCAATTTACACCTGCTGCCTAGCCTAGCTCATTAGTTATGTTCATTTTGCTTTTTTTTGGGGGGGGGGGGGAGGGGGTGCAATTTTGTGTAAGATTCATGGCAGGCTGTCGCAGATCATTAGCGGGTAGTCTGTTTTTACCTTCATTTTTTTCTGTTTTCGTATTTTGCATGCGTTTACTGTGAGTAATATCTTGTAACTGTATTAAAGTAGTCTGTCCATATTTTTTTCATGAGGAATCTGCTTATCACGTTTTCAGTCTACATGTATGCTGAAAGGAAATTGAAACCCTGGGGGAAAATGAATTTAATGAAAGGATAGGATAGAGAGAAGCAATTTTAAAAAGTTTCATCTAGTTCCATCAAGATCAGTTACAAAATGAGAAAGTTGTGAAAGTTTGAAAGTCTCAATTTACTTTCTATGGGATCCTCAAATTGGCAATGTTGCTTCAAAATGGCAGGTTTAGAAGAACAACTCTTGATACATATCGTACACCAAATTTGATATTTCTTCATTATATCTAAAGATGCCTCTTGTCTCTTTGTAAACTCAACATATGACTATGCTGTGTCAAATAGATTTTCCATGATATATCTTGTGGCTATGAAGGAGACAAGCTGCACCCATAATGGGGAAAATATGAAATTTTGTGTACAAAACATAAGGAGAGTTGCCCTTCTAAATCTACCATTTTGAAGCAACATTGCCAATTTGAGGATCACTACAGAAAGTTAACTGAGACAAATTTTCAAAACTTTCACATTTTGTAATTGATTTTGATTGAATTAAAATAAAGAAATTACTTCTCTCCTCTCTTTTCATTAAAATTAATTTTCCCCTAGGGTTTCAATATGAGTAGCCCTGTGGACATGCGCAACTAAAGCCCACCGCATACTATACGATCCGCCTGTGATCCGATTTTGGAAAAATTTGTTGTAGCATTTGATATGAACATTCAAACATGTGAAATCTTATAGTCGTATAAATATTAAAATTGAAATTTTGGGCTTTTGCAAGCCTTCCTGTAAGAATACTTGTAAAAGCAAATTCAATTCTGAATCGTAATGATGTCATAGCAATCTTGATTTGAAGCCAATTTGGCCTTTTCTCCAATGACAAGGCTTGCAGTTGACCCGAATTTCGATTGCGAACTTCAAATAAGATGATTTTACTTATTTGAACTTCATATTTAATGCTAAATATGATTTGTTCAAAAATTGGGTAGCAGTCGGATCGTAAATATAAAGTGTGCGGCGGGCTTTAGGTAGCTTTCCAAAACAGTGTGGTGCAAAAAAGTGCATAAAGAACAGAAATTGCATATTGTCTGTATTTTTTCTGTTCTGGATGCGGCTTTTCACACTACTTCAAAAAATTTCCTAACTGTTGTTCAGATATTAGCAGAAATCTCCACAACATTATTAGTGTCCAGATATGGCGTGACAAACCACCCCACTTATGTTACTGAATGCGCTTTAATGCGTCAGCTCTCAAATGAAAGATAGTTCTGTCAAAAGTTGCGCAGACAGACTCTTGACAACATATTTTGCGCTAACTTTTTAAAGAATTTGATTGGTCTGCAGCTTTTTGCAGCCAGCCGACAGGAAAAAAAAATGTCTCCTGCCTCGGCAACATTTTTTTTGTGGTCACTTCATACCCCATTCACTTGTACACTAAAAATATTGTGGGGATCTGTCTCCTCATATCTGAACAAGCCTTTAGAGGTCAGCATTAAGACTATGCTCTGTGTGCACACTGGAGTAAGCCTCCAATTCTTGTGATTTACTTGTCATCTCTTCATAAAATCACAGGTGGGGCCCACCAGCCGCTGATCCTCAAGTGTGGACATACGTTCTGTCAGGCATGTCTGGCCAAGATCTACAAATATCTCAAGCATGAACTGGTCTGTCCACAGTGTAAGGTAAGCTATGACAATGATGACAGTAACAATGAACATGGCAGCAGCAGTTAGCATTATCACTTTTCAATATTCATCATGATGTAATAAATTTGTGGATTTTTTTTCTTTTTCAGCATAATTGAGTTATAGAACCAGAATCTTACTGTTCAGGGATCTTGCTGGGAATTTGAAGAGTTGTCTGTTCATTTTTACAAAAGATCTGGGCCCCATTGCATAAAACTTACCATTTGATGGTAACTTTGCCATCAGTGTTAACTTCCAGGAAACCTTAAATTGACTGGCTGTTGAGCAATGTTGCCATGGTAGTTGCCATTGATGGCAGAGTTACCATCAGTGGTAAGTTTTATGCAGTGGGACCCAGTGCTGCTGTTTTGCCCCAAAGTACTGAGTCACAACGCTATGATTTTTATACAGCCATTGAAAGGGAAAGCCGATTGATTTAGCTCATTAGAAACTCAGTACGGTCCATTCTGGAATATAGAAACTGAGTTCCCTTCTTTAGATAATCTCAACATCCGAGAATATTTTGGATCTATTCTCCTTACCACAAATATGATATTCAACAGTAGAGGGCGATATTTCCCACACACAGCGTAGACAAGGGCACTTCCAGTTTTTGGGTGGGTCGAATCCCATTTTTTTAGCCTAGAAGATGCATGCAACAAATTCTGATGCTGCCTGCATAGATCTAATAAACATATCAGGAGAGTTATGAAACCTGAATAATATTTTCGCCAAATGAGGGATTTGTAAATCTGGCTGTACATTTACTATGGAAGCCGGAAGAAATCTTGTCAAATCGTCAGTGCTGGATTTGTATCTGCACATGTGCTGACCTTTGTGGTATGCTGAAAATGTCTCCCTCTACTGTTGAATCTCATATTTGCGGTAGGGAAAATTGTGACTTATTCATTCGTTATAATTGTTGATGTCATTATGTCCTTGTGGTTTGGTCACTCTCTCCGTGTAGGTATCAACTCCATTGCCAGAAGGCGAGGTTAGCTTCAAGGAACTTCCTCCAGATTTCTATGTGTTGGGCCTAGCCGCCTGGACGTACAGCAACAAAACACCAGATTTCTTGTAAGTATGTCATTAATCCCTCGATACACACAAACAGAACACAAGAAAAAAACAACAACAGGATTATAAAGACAAAGGAAAGAAAGTGTTTTTTATGTTGATATACTTCATTAAAAAAAAAATTTCTTCTGATTTACGTAGCCTATATAAAAACATGGGCTATGATACTGCCTGTAAACCAGTACAATTCAAGGTAAAATTAAGAAAATGTGGACATTCACATTACGGTGTATACTGGCGCAGAAAATGTAATGAGCATAAAATTTTGTTGCATATCAGCAGATTCAGAGTATAATCAATAGAGGAATAATATTTGAGTCTTGTTGGGTGTTTGGAAATGGTTGTATAAGAACACTTGTTGGTTGACCGGCAGAAGGAAACGAGTGCCCTTGACCAGCAAAAGGGAACGAAGAGACATGTGGTCAAGTATTGAGATAATTAAGAAATCTTTGAATAATTACTTCAAGAAATTTATACCAGATCTATTCTGGAATGTTCTTGAAATAATTATTCATAGATTTCTTTGAATATTGCAATATTGCAATATTTGACCACATGTCTCTTCGCTCCCTTTTGCTGGTCAAGGGCGCTCGTTCCCTTCTGCCCAGCAACCAACAACTTGGACTATCTACCATCATTCTAACTACTACCAATTGGTGATTTGGTGTGGGATAAGAGAAGGCATGATTGAATAGTAGAAGTTCCCTCTTTTACTGGATTAATTCATGTCTCCCTCCTCCATGAATGAATGAGTCTTCACAAAGCCATATTTTTAACTCTCTCATGTTTGGTCTTTGGTCTGATCCCTGTTTATCCTTATCTGTATTTTATTTGCCATTTCTAGTGCACACAAGGTGGAATTTCAAACCAGGCAAGACAGAGATGATTTCAAGGCAAAGGCTCTCAAAGGTATAAAAAACTTCTATTTTTATTCACCATTTACTTGTATCCATTCACATGATATTTATCCATATGCCACTTTTGACCTGGATGAAGTTATTGGATGCCCAGTAGCAATAAACTTTTTAAATAGTATACAAATGTACTTTGCCTTGAGAGTTTCTGGTTAAAACTGTGGGCAAGAGGTGGCTCCCAAAATATACATTAGTACTATTCAGGAAGTGAATGGTAATATTAGAGACAGCGAGGCCGATAGTTTTAACCAGAAACTCAAAATTATGGCAGAGTATGTTTGTTTTATATTTTGGATCAAAAGTTTAAACAGGAGGGAAGAAGTACAATGGCTTAACTTATATTCTCTCTTGTGGTCTTGTGCTCATATTCTTAATATCCAAATTAATACAAATTTGTGTGTTATCTAAAACTGCATGGCGCTACATTGAAAAAATGCAGTAGCCGTGACACCGCGGGAGTTGCCTTCGATAGGCATCAGCGCTCTCATATGCCCGCTGAATTTTGGGGTAGGTGATTTTTTCATCCCGAGCACTGTCATTTCACGAATAGTGTACTATTTTGAAAATGTCATCATTTTCCAAAGAGTATACCATGTAGTCATGTATAGTGCCATACATTCCAACATTCTGAAATAGTTGAAAATACATTTGATCACCTGAAACTCTTTTAACCAATCACTAAAGGATTAATATTTTATCCAAAATATAATTTAAAATATGCTTGGCTTACGCTGAGCTAATAAAGTATTCAGCATTCTGCATCCCCAAGACAAAAAAGTCATCTGTTAATTTCAAGTATTAGTGGTCATCTGATGCTGCACAGGTTGTTTAGAAAAAAAAGCAGTGAAATCAACAAAAATTAACATTGCATGTGTCATTTTCCTGGATTTTGCTCTATTTTATATTCTACAGTAGATAGAATCCAGTTCTAGTAATAACATATTTTGGTAGAATCATCCTGGGGAGGGAAAACTTTAATGTTATTTTTAATGGAAGTTGTGGGACAAAATATCCTGGAAGTGGCCTTCTTTTCTTTTCTCTTGAATCCATCGCTCTTTGCCCTTCATTTACTTTATATCCATTCTCTTATCTTCCCCAGGTGGTCGAGCTCTTTGTGATGAATGTGGCCAGGAGACGGCCTGCTGTAGGTGTGAGCAATGCGATGAGGAGCTCTGTGATAAATGCTGGAGCAAGCTGCACAAGAACAACTCTAAGAGCAAGAACCCTCACCATAGGATCCAAATACAAATGTAAGTCATTGAATGTTTAAAGGAAACCATAACCCTCAGGAAAGTAGTTTTAAAGTCAAAGCCAAGGCAGAATAAAACAACAGTGAAACTTTGAATGAAATCGGACATGAAATAGGAAAGTTATGCCTATATGAAATTTTCTGTTTTTGACACTACCATACATGTAGCTGTTAGTGATATAGTGATATGAGTTGTGGACAACTCTCAATGTGTTTTGCATACAGAATTTCACATATTCTCTCTTTTCCAGAAGACCACATGTTTTCATTATCCTTATCCCAAATATGTTGTGGAGAAAACACTCCTACATAATTTATCGTGGGTTTGGCTTAAGAAAATGCGCAAATCTTAACAAAACAAAATTGTTAAATTATGTGTATACAAAACATGCTGAGAGTTGTCCACAAAATGATGTCATCAATAGCTGTGGTAGTGTCAAAAAAAAGTCAGATAGAAAATTTCAAGTAGCCATAACTTTCTTATTTGGAGTCTGATCTCTTTCAAATTTGCACCGATGTGTTGTATTCCATCTCAGCTTTGATTTAAAAACTACTTGATTCAAGGATGTAGGTTTCCTTTAATATTATCAGATGATGTTCTCAGTTGCAAATGCCCCAGCAGAAGGCAAATAGGCATTGTGTGTATGCATTAGAGTGAAAGAAAGACAAGGGAGCAATTGTTTATTTAGCCATAGAAAACCCAGAAAGAGGTCTTGTTAAAATTTCGAATAAAGAAAAATAGAGTATATTCAAATTAGTATGAGGAGATCTTGTTCCTTGCAACAGCAAATCACAGCAGAGTTTTCACAAGCAAAAAAAAAATTGCTTTGATTATTATTTTTTTTAGATTGATAGGCAATGAATGCTATCACATATTGACCTGGGCATATTTTCTGAGTGGTTGATATTTTATATATGGCACTTGTATGTGAGTTTTTGCAACAGACTGAAATTCCTTTAAAGACGTCATCAATGTCCTTATTTTGTTACAGTTTTTTTAAAGTCATCATAAAGTATCAAACATGAGTATGATGCTGACAAAGTTGTAATGTTATTAATGATATTATGCATCAATCTACATGTGTTTCATCCTTTGCCCCTTTGTTTTCGTCTCATGCTTTCTTTCTTGCTCTCTTCTTTTCCTTCATCTTTTTCTTCTCCTTTTCTAGTTTTCTTTATCCCTCTTCTATTTTTCTTTCTCATTCCACTTTTCCTTTTCTGCTTCGTCTTTTCTTTCCTATTTGTAGTAATATTTTTAATGTACAAGTTCTATTGATATTGATCATGTATTTTATGGAAAACATGTTTGTTATTTTATGTATCAGTCCAACTTCTTGAGTTGCAATAAAGAATAAGGAATAATAATAATGATAATAATGTTGATCCCCTCCTTCTCCCTGTTCTGCCGTTGACAGAGGAGTTTATGGTTGTGAAGAGCATGACAACATGCCGAGAGAGTTCTACTGTAAGGACGATGACAAGCCCATCTGTGCTTACTGCGGGTTAACAGGAGATCACAAGGGTCATGAAATCATACCCATAGAACAACAGGTATGCATCGTGTTATTTTCCTGGGGGGTGTTTCATAAAGCTGTTCGTAAAGTTACGCATGAATTCACGAACGACTTGAATATGAAGTGCCAAATGGAATACCCAAATTCTTTTTCTGACATTTTAACAAAGTGTGACTGCATTTCCCATAATCTCAATGAAATTGTGGCAAAAAATATACTTCCCAGTAAAAATGATTGTAAGCCATACTAATGTTTAATAATCCACTTCTGCATATTTCACCTTCAGCTAATGCGATTTATGACTTAAAACCCCACTTGGCTTGCCATGTTCAAGTCGTTTGTAAAGTCATTCGTAACTTTACGAACAGCTTTATGAAACACGCCCTTGGTGTTGTTTAAATTGGTTCATATTGTGAGTTAACAGGAAATCACAGACAGCATCAGATTATTTCTGTAGCAAAACAGGGAGGAAGGAAATAAAATCAGGAAGAAAATAAATATGAATGAATTGTATGGTTAACAATTTGACTTTGAATGCATTTTGTACACATTTATTTTCTTTATTTGGTAAGGAAACGTCCTTTTCTTTTAAACAAATCTGTGCATGCTCTTTGTTGGTGAAAAAGCACAAAGGCCGTCAGGTCATACCCTTGGTATAAAAGGTAGGCAGGAAATGACATTGACAGAGAAAGAAATAATATGAAGTTTAAAGATTAAAAATTTGACTTTGAATACACTCCTACATATTGTATTTTCCTGATTCAATAAGGAACCACAATGTTTGAAAAAAGAAGAAGAAATTATGCATGTTGCCAGTTGACGGGAGATCACATAGTACATCAGATCATACCCATAACATACCTGGGCCCCGTTTCATAAAACTCGACAACATGTTGCAATAACCGTTATAAGCTACTGAAATCCTTGCCTCTGATTGGCTGAGAGCAAATTAGCCATAGGAATGTGGCATTTATTAATGTTAAGTTTTATGAAACGGGGCCCAGGAAGGCAGGAAAGGGAAAGGAAAGAACCATTTTTAGCTTCACTCGTTCCATGTTGAGGATATCAATATTTAGAACTTTATAGAGGTGAACAATATGATTTCACTGAGAAGAGAAATACATTTTTTTCTCTAAATGGAACCAAGTACTTTCATGGTGAACTTTATTCCTGTTTTTCCCTCCATTAACCCCCTTTTTTTTTTTATTCTTTTTTCTCTTCATTTTTTTCTTTTCTATTTTGCCAATGGCTCTTTATTCATTGCCAGTGACTACTGGTATTTTTTTTTTGATTTTTGCTATTGTTATTTTTTGTGGGGTGAGGGAGGCAAGTACATATGGATTGCAGCACCTCTGTAAATATAATATGAATGGATATTTGAAATTAATTTGATCAATACAAAAACAACTTTGCTTTGTTTCTTTCACAGAATGTAGAAGTGCAAGACTTGTTGAAGCCTGCATTTGAAACAGCCAAGGCTATTCTCAAGAAATTGTATTACTCAAAACTGGTAAGAAATTAATCCTTAATACCGGACTAACCCAGACATCTTTTGACAAGATTTGAACCCACGTCTGCAACTCTCCACCCAGGTGTAATGAGTGGGTACCTGGTAGGAAGAAATTCCTGCTCTGGTACCTTTGGCAGATCAGCTACCATAAGGTAATAATACTGGGGTAATAATATGATAAAGGGTTAATAATATGATACCGGGGTAATAATATAGCGGGGTAATAATATACCGGGGTAATAATATACTGGGGTAATAATATGATACTTTGTAAAGCGCAGTGGAGGATCTTTGTATTGTAGCTGTGCTATATAAACCATATTCTTATGGTATAACCACGTTCACTACATTTGATCCTTACCATTTTTATGCCTCTGCCCACCATAGGTGGTTGCCGGAGGCATTATGTTTTCGGGTTGTCCATCTGTCCGTCCGTCCGTCCGTTCCGTTTTCGTCCTCGCGATAACTTAAGAACCGTTGGGCAGATCAACTTCAAACTTTGCTCATGTATGCATATGGGAGGGACAGTGATCTGAATAGATTTTGGGGTCTCAAGGTCAAAGGTCAAAGGTCATAGAGGTCATTATGTACATAGAAATGGCTCGTTCTCATGATAACTCAACAACCATTTGACGGATCAACTTCAAACGTGGCTAATGTGTGTATATGGGAGGTACAATGATCTGATGAGATTTTTGGGTCTCAAGGTTAAAGGTCAAAGGTCATAGAGGTCATTATATACATGAAAATTGCTGGTTCTTGCGATAACTTAACAACTCTGTGACGATTTAACTTCAGACTTGGTTCATGTATGCATATGGAAGGTCTCATAATGGTCTCATTTGATTTGGGGGTCACAACATCCAAGGTCAAGGTCAAAGATGTTATTGTATACATGAAAATGAAAAAAATGAGCATGAATGTGCCATATATTTCCAATCTGGCAAAGGCGGAGGCATAAATTTCGACCCCGCGCGGTCAAGGATTCATCTAGTTCTTTATTTTCATTCCAAGACAAGCCTTTTTTATTGTTGATTCGCAGTGGAGTAATTATTTTAACAACAAAAATTGATTAAAAACAGATGTTACCTACTTGTTTTGCACATTTGCCAGACACGAGCACTGTACAGGAATCTGTCTTTAATGGCATTGTCACAACTGCTTAAGCTTTTAGGCTAAATTGTCTGGTGTTAGAACTTACTTTCCTTTTTTTCTTTCGACATGCCTTGGCAGGTTGTTGAAAAGGCAGTGACCAAGGTTAAGAGAGACTCCAGCCCAGCCGTTGAAGCCATCAGAACAAGATTCTTAAACCTACATGCTATGCTGCAGAGAAGGTAATATCATGAGATATGGTTTTCATTATCTTCTGCCTTGGTTGAAAGGAGATCAAGTTTGGTAGATGTGAAGAATAGTTTGGAGCTTCCTTATTTCTTCTATTACATTCTTAATAATGATAATTATAATTGTAAAAACTTATAGAGCACACACCAGCCAAGGACGCCCATGGCACTAAGCCCAGCAACAATTCTCCGTAATGGAGATATTATACAAATTAATTTTATGTGGAGAGATATCACAGCAGTGATTTGATATGAAAAAGAATTTGCTCTTGAAGTGCTCGCATATTGTAAATATGAGTAGAAATATTTCAAAAACTGTGGAAGACATTGTGATGAACCATGTGTGTGGTACCATTCAACCATATCCATTTACTTTGCCTTTCACATTATGGATCTCCAGCAAGAGTGAGTCAATGCTGACTTCAGCAGTGGAACCAATTTTTCATTTTTACAAATACATGTAGAAGTATTTGTTTTACTTTATCATATTACTGTTTTTGTTTTGTCTTTTGCAGAGAAACCATGTTGCTCCAAGAGCTGAATGGCAATGAGTCTGACAGGTTGCGCCATCTGAATCAGATAGAACGAAGTCTCAAGAACAACATCAGCAGACTGGAAACTGTCATGTCAGGTAGGACGTAGGAGGATATATTTTTCTCCTGAGGCATCATTTGTCTGATGTGACTGGTGTTTTCTCTGACACTCCATATGAGTGTTTTGAATTTTCTTTCTGACTTATTGCCCTCTTTCTGCACTCCTTATCTCCCTTCTCTGTGGTTCTTCTTTTCTCTTGTTATTCCACCGGTATCCTCTCTTGTCATTATTACGACTTACAACTCCAGGGCATCGCTTCATGAAGGTTGTCAGCACTGACAAGTTGTCAGTCACTGACAGTTACCATAGTAACAGTCAGTAATCAGTGCTTCTCGGCCAATCAAAACCAAGGATCTTACTGAAATTGGGGTGTCAGTGCTGACAACTTTCATGAATCAGTGCCCAGATCATTTCACAGTTGCATCTTTCTTGTCCTCTCTTTGCATTTATCCTTGTCTCTCATCATCTTTCTCTCTCCCTTCACATATCCCACCCTTTTCTTATTTCTCCTTTACAAGTTCATTCTTCTGTGTAGAAAGTTTTGTACCCGTATACATGTATGTCACCGGCTCAAAGCCATAGCTGGTTGCACAACACATACTGTTGTGACAACTGCTCCATGATCAAAACTCTACATTCAAGGCTTGTTCACGTATGAAGCGGCAAGCCCCCGCAGTAAACCCCTATATTTTTTCCCCTTGTATGTGAATTATGTATGAGATGGCAAAATAAAAACATTTCAAGGCAATAGGCATATTTTTTTTACCTCCTGGTTGCCATGATTCATTTCACTATACAAATGCTGTTCATCATCATCACCATTATTATCATCATCATCATCATCATCATCATCATCATCATCATCATCATCATCATTCATCATCATCATCATCATCATCATCATCATCATCAAAGTGGTATGGTTTACTGCGCCATATGTGAGCACTATAAAAAGCAAGGGGGTTTGCCGCGAGATAACTCAATGAGCCTTATAATCGGATGAAGGAGATCAACTCTTGACCAGCCACAATACCTAAGCCCTACCCTATCACTGAATCTGACCTATGACTCGGCCCCACCCTTAATGCCAACCCTGTACCTTATCTTCAGCATTTCTATTACACTTTTCCTCATTTTAGTCAATGAAGAAGCTTAATGGATGAATTTTAGGCATATTTCCCAGTGTTAATGATCGTATGCTCGATCTGTAATGAAAATCACAAGTCAGAAAAAAATTGGAACCAGCGGGATTTGAACGTGTCATCTACCGCTTGCCGGGCAGCGACTTAACCACCAGGCTATTCTGGTTCACGACCAAGTCACGATGAACTGGAATCAAAGACCCAAGATCCTCTTCTGTCTGACTCATTCATATGCAACGGTCCACCGTGGACAGTAGTTAGTAAATGAAGAAGAATGAATGTTCCTCAATTTGTTGACAACTCTCCTCCATTTCCTTTTTTCTGGTTAGATGTAGCAAAGTCACTGAAAGACACATCAGATGCTGCACCCAATCTCACAGAGATGATCAGTATTCTCAACTCAGCTGCAGAGCTCCCCTGTCATGTGGTCCAAGATGGCAACCAGGAGGAACCAATCGCATTCCAGTCTGGCAATGAAATCATGCAGCATCTCATGACACATGGTTCTATTGATACTACTGGCAGATTGAGGTAGGTGTTTTGGCTGATCTCATATGCTAGGCACCCATTATATATCTTTATTTGTTTATTTATTTGTGTATTTCTTTCTTTCTTTCTTATTTATGTATATGTTTATTTATTTCTTTATTCATTTATTTATTTATGTATTCATTTACTTACTTACGTAATGTATTTGTTTATTCATTCATTGTTAGATTCATTTTATTTATCTGTTGATATCTATATATATATTTATTCATTATATGACTTTATTCATCCATACAATTGTTTTCATCATGGCCCTGATTTGTTTATTTACTTATGCATTACATATGAATGTGTTTATTTATTCATATTTATTTGTTTACTATTTTATCTCTTTATTCATTTGTTTATTGGTAGTGGGGTTTTAATTACTCAGTGTATAATAAATCCAGAAACTCCAGGGTATTTCTCTCCAGAACAAGTCTTTATTTATTTATTTTTTTTTGTTGCTACTTTGGGGCTGACATAAGATTGTGAAAGGTCATGTGACTTTGCAATTGTGCACTGGATTTATGCAAACATGAAGTCAAGGGATGTGCAAGACTGGAAAAAAACAAACAAAACTCATCCATGCACAACATGGTATTTGTGTATTGTGAAATGATCAAGAAATTTTGCAAAGTTCAGGATTGGGAGCAGCATGGCCCTATATTTTTTTTCCAGGGTTGAACCACTTCAATTGAGAACATAAATTGTTGAATGTTACATTTCATTCTAATTCTACTTCTTTTTTTAGTTCATCTAACAAACATGAATGTTGAAGATGTGGACTTTTTGTACTTATTTGGAGGGTTATCAGTGATATTCTTATTATTTTTTATAGGTGGGACTTAAAGACACAGGATGAGCTACCAGAAGATTTTGTCCAACCTGAAATTGCAGACTCGATCCTCAGCAACTCAAAGCTCTTCTCAGTCTCTGCTGCAGGCAAAAGTGAATTGAAAAGTAAGTGCCCACCTATCTTGAACATACTGTCCTACTTAGGCAAAAGGAAGCAAGTGACATACCAACCAAATCTGAGTTATTAATGTTTTATCTTATGTAATGTGCTTTTCTTACAGGCCAAATTTTATGCATAAATACTCATCCTGCTGAGAAATATGTTGGGTAAGACATGACTATATTCCATTGACATCAGTACAAATGACAGACACATTTTGCTCTTTGACAGAAAATGTCACTATTGTCACTTGCTTCCTTTTGCTAAAGTAGGGCAGCATAGTTTTTGACAAGCCTAGAAATACATGGATCACTTCTCATGCCATTCCAACACTATTTGCCGAGCAGACAGTGGCGGAAGAACAGCAAAGCCTTCATCAAAGTTTTCTAGCACTTGCCTTTCTAGTGATGACATGATTTTCAATAGATGGGGCTGACCCCAAATAATTCACCCTTCTGTCTATTGTAGTTTCAAGTAGAAAGGTTAGGGGAGACTAGATGAAGAGTCCCAAACATAAAAAAAAATCTATCAACTCGGAAAAACCCATTCTCAGTCTGGGCATTTGCATAAAAACTGTACACGCACAAAAAAAAAGAAGAAAATAAGAGAAAAATAACACAACAAAGCAAATAAACAAAATTTAAAAAAAACAAAACATGCAAACTTAAGTTCGCTGTAAATATGCCTGTGGATGACAGGATTTTCAATATGTGGGACTTATGGCAAAATGTCTCCCTTCATTCCTATGCAGGTCCTAGTGGTAAAGGTAGGGGAGACCAGAAGAAAACTGCCAGTCCTAGGAACCATGTATCAACTCAGAACGGAACCCACTCTGCTACTCAGCAACACATGGCAGCCAAGAAACAGGGCCAACAGCAGCAAGCCACAGCCTCAAGAAAAACATCACAGGCTGCTTCTAAAATAATGTCTTCTTTTTCATCAGGTGAGTGGCCATTCCTTGGTCGAGGATGGGGGGGGGGAGGGTTGGCAGGAGGCAGGAGGATGCCCCTACCCTGTTTGGTTTGCTAGAACCAGTAATGCAGTAGGCTGGACTGCCCACTGTGACTGTCTGGCACCACATGACTTTTATGAAATAGAGGTACATAACCTCAATGTGACCTTCAAATTTCTTATTAATATCTTTTAAGGTTAGGAATTGTGCCTTATTAATGTTCTCATGAAGTATTCACATTGTAATGTACACATATCCATGTAATATTTTGATGTTGCATGGTATGATCCAAAGAAAAATTTGTTAATTTGACATGAGAAATACGCAAGTTCTGAGGATGTGTAGTCACGAGGACTTGGATGGGAAACAAGAAAACAATAATCATGAAATCTCCATAGCAGAATATTTATATTTTTAGGGGGGGGGGGGGGAGGATTAGGGGGTTCAGATTTTTTTGCCTTCCCTTGACCATTTTGATGTGAATATATCATTTGACTTCCTAGTAAAATGCATGTGATGAAAACAACGCTTCTGTCACCCCTTTTTTCAATAGCAGCTCAGAACCTGGTCTACGTGGTTCACATCCGATCACCAGCTCGCTTCTACATACAGCGGAAAGCGGACCGCCCTCGCTTGCAGAAGATGATGAAGACGCTTTATAAGCTGTGTGAGAGCGAGGACGAGAAGAAAAGGATACCAGATCCTCTCGTAGTTGGTAAGCCTTACCTACTTCCAAACGGTTTATAGTCACTTAGTGTAATACCAGTTGGTCTAATTCCCAGATCATCTAACACCACTGTGCCTAAACCCATTTGGTCTACTATCCATTTGGTCTAATTGCCGTTTGGTCCAGTCATCACTTGGTCTAATTGTATTGTAATTTTGTCTAATGATCAAATGGTCTAATTGCCACTTTGTCTGCTTAGTTTTTCTGATTTTGTCTAATGACCATTGGGTTTATTATCAATTAATCAGATAGACTACGTGGTATTGGACCAAGTGGGTATTAGACGAAATGGGCATTTCCTTACTTGAAATTAGACGAAATGGAAAATGGGCTAAGTGGCAATTAGACCAAATGGTTGTAGATGAAATGGGATTAGATTATGTGGGATGAGACCAAATGGGCTTTAGACAAAGTGGGATTAGGCCAAGTTGCAATTCTTCCAAAACTCCCCATTGTTTGTGGCATTAGAGGTTACATTACCTGTTCTCAATGATTGTCTTTCTTTAGCCCATTGATTGCTGAATTTTCATCAAATTCCCATAGGCTTAATACAGGAACCAGCTGGTTCCTGTAACCAACAGGTGAATACTTCTTACAGAGGCCTGTGAAATCTCTGCTTTTTAGTGGAAATCCCCTTTTAAAAATATTCTGCCTGATTTCAAATTCCGCTTTTTTCCTGTGCGCTATTTCCGCTGTTCTGTTGGTTTTTCATCGCGGGCATTGCAGCGCATGTTGGTCCTCCTACTGTATTTCAGTCAATGGAAGGAAAATCGGGACTTGCATTCAACTTTGTTCATGAAGTCACTGCAAAGGCAAATACAGGGGTTTAGGATTTTCATTTGCTTTTTTGCCAACACCATCACATTTGGAGCTTTCGATACATGAAAAAAAATCGCCACAATGGCGCCAATTCTGCATTTTTGACGGCGAAATTAGGCTTTCCAGATGGATTTTTGGAGGTAGCTGTGGGACTTGCTTGCGGTGAGTGACAATGTATGTGTGTACAATGATGTGATTTGTATGTGTTGTGTTTGAAGCTCCTTGTCGTGTCAGTGGATAGTATAGTTATCATATTGCATGCAGCGGAAACTTCCAGCTTTTTCCGTTCTTTTTGTGAAACCCCACTCAGAGGCCTGCTTACAGCATAGCTTTTGCCATTGTGGATATCATAAGACATTGCATAGGTACAAGAGGTTTGACAGGTTTTGAGCATTATGTTGGTGCAGATTGAACCCACTAACATCCTTATCAGTATTGTCCAAAAGCATACTTGACAAACACTGTTAATGTGGATGAGGTTTATGGTTCACATGTGTTAAGTCCTGACTCTCTATCTCGCCTCTCCATTTTTTCTCCCCCACAACTTTCTCCACTCTTCCTCTAACTTAACTGTCCTTTTCGGGACTTACCACATGGTGAACCGTATACCTCATTTACGTTATCAGTATCACCATGCAAACCTCCACGTTCAGAGATCATCTAACGGACCCCCCAACCATTCTGAATTTGGAGGAAAGAATCTGAATTTTGACCATTCCAAGCTCTTGTTTCGATATGATTTTCCTATTTTTCTTGATGAATTAACTACACACTCTAACGGGAAGTGCTGTTTCTTTCATAATTTTGAGCAGAATCATTCCTTTTTTTCAGTCAGAAAGGTTGGGAGGTCTGATATCTGATCGAATGATGTTGTTCCTTCAGGACTCCGTTGCTGCTGTAAATTCTCCGTTGACAATCAGTGGTACCGTGCAGTCATCAAGACACTCCCCGACTCGCTGCAGAATGGAGGACAGAATGCCATAGAGCTGGAGGATGAGGGGGATGAAGAGAAGGAGCCCAAGGTGGAAGTCAGCTACATTGATTATGGCAATACAGAATGGGTGCCTATATCTAGGTAAGGTACATATGAATTTGACATTGGTGGATGCCAAAGTGAGAGGCCACTTTACTCTTGTGTATAATCAAACTACTAACCTGAAACTTTGCCCTTTTGAGAATTTCAAAAGAGAGAACAACACCCAAAGTTCATTTAGCTTCAGTTTCGGTTTTTTTTTTCTCTATTTTTTTCTTCTCTAATATTGGCCTTAATTGTCATGGCATTAGCTAGATAAATTTCTTCTTGACTTGAAGAGTTGGTATACTTGTAGATAGTAAAGTGATGAATAAACATTCTGAATCGTGAACTTTGATGGATCTTTCTTGTTCTTCACACTCTGTACTTATCCCAACTCTTTCTATCTGCTTTCTTTCACATCAAAAACTTGTGTTTTTACTATCATGTTTGCATCAGTTCTTTCCATGCATGTGTGCTTCAGCCTATATCTTTTCTCTTTCAAAACACTCGGTCAGTATTTTCCTCTCTTACTTTCTCTCTCATTGTAGGCTATGTAGAATCCGGCCCAAGTATGAGCGTGAACCTGACATGGCTCTCTGCTGCTCATTAGTGGACATTGTTTCAACACAGAAGGTAACATGTCACATTTCTGACACTATTAGCAATGAGATTGCCTGTAATCCGTGTGCAAACCTACTTTTGATCATTGTAACCAATTAATTTTTTCTTTGTGAGCTAAAGATTCATAATATGTAACCTCAGTTACCATACTTCTTAATCCCTAAACCTTCATCCTTCTGTTACTTTCATTCTTGTTTCTTTGTCAAATCAAAACACTCGCATGTTTGAGCTGACTCAAAATTGCCACAAAAGGAGCTCATGTATGGTTTTGGTATAGAAAAGGGCTATTTGATTGCAATTTTTGTTGAGTAGCCTGCAAAGCTTTTACTTAGAAATTGAAATTAAAGGAACAACGACAACAGCATTACAACAACAGCAAAAACACCATGAACAGCAGCAACAACAACAATCACAACAACTACCACCACTACAACAACAACAACACAATCCATAATCTTTGCCCTGACAATTTGAAATTTTGGCATTCTGTTTGTGAAGTCAAATTATATTTCTACTTCAGACAAAGCAGGTTTTCTCTTCAGGCTGTTAATCATTAAAATATCTGGGGACAATAAGCGCTTTCTCAGTATGATTGGTATAAAGGGTGTATGCTCACTTTGTTTAGAGTTTGAAGGGCATATACTCCATGATTTAAGTTAACTCTGCTCTTGGTCTTATCGGAAAAAAATGCTCTCTCCTAACCAGGTGATCACCATTGATTTATTGTGTTTTTAACCCATTTTGTTTTTTTAGGATGGAAGGTGGCCTAGAGAAGCATCGGAAGCATTTCAAGCAATGGTTGTGGGACCAGGTCCTGTCTTGATTAGTGTAAGTATCATCATAGTCTGTATTTTTAGTACTTTTTTTTACGAAGGGCTGCATGCTCTCTTATTAACCCATTGGACCACACACATAATGATGGTCACATTAGTGCTACATTTTTAGGACAGTAGGTAGCCAGGAGAACATCGGAAGCATTTCAGGCCATGATGGAGGGACCAGCCCCATGTCTTGATAAGTATGAGTCTTTGCCCTGTACAGGGGTTTAAAGGTAGATGACCTTGAAGAATACTACAAGATTAAAAAAAAACATTGTTTCATGAATAGATGCAGTGTAGCATCTTTTTGTTAATTACACCTCCCCCCCCCCCCCCATTTATTAGTTTGCATGGAGCTCTGTTATGTGTGATCTTTCACCAGGATAAAAAAAAAATTATTATTTGTCAGAATTCAGACACTGAGATATATGGCCCTGTAATTCCTTGAACATTAACTTTCATTGTTGGTTTTTGTTGAAATTCAGTCACTACCCCTCCTGCTTCAGAGTCCAACACTTGATTAGATTTTAAGTTAAATTCATATACATTAAATGTCAAATATTACATTGATATCTTTTTTTAACTCTCTTTGAGTTGAGTTTGGCTTTCTGCTCACTCTTGCATTTTACTCTATTGAACAACAAAAGGCTTCAGCATGTCTTCGTCCTAAGCAACTCTTTCATATGTTAATAGTGTCAGGTAATTGACTCAAATTGAGCTCTTCCTACGTGGCACCCTGCCAAGCATACTTTCATGAGCCCTTTCTTGTATCCTTGTATTTCTCTTGTACCAAAAAGTTAAGTGGATTCACACCAACGTAAACTGTGTATCAAGGATATTGCACATCACTCACAGACAGTCTCATTTGTTGCATTATGTACATTACTGCTACTGCTATTCCTACTGCTACCTGCTGCTGCTGCTGCTACTCGTACTACTGCTGCTGCTGCTACTACTACTACTACTACTACTGCTGCTACTACTACTACTACTACTACTACTACTACTACTACTACTACTACTACTACTACTACTACTACTACTACTACTACATCTACTACTAGTGCTACTACTACTACTACTACTACTACTGCTTCTGCTACTACTACTACCACTACTACCACTACTACTACTACTACTACTACTGCTACTACTACTACTGCTACTGCTACTGCTGCTGCTACTGCTACTACTACTACTACTACTTCTACTACTGCTACTACTGCTGCTGCTGCTGCTGCTGCTGCTGCTGCTGCTGCTGCTGCTGCTGCTGCTGCTACTACTACTACTACTACTACTACTACTACTACTACTACTACTATTACTACTACTACTGCTACTACTGCTACTTCTACTACTGCTGCTACTGCTGCTACTACTACTGCCACTACTACATGTACTTCTACTACAACTACTTTTACTACCAGTTCTATTACTATTACCACTACTGCTACTACTAATCGTAATGTCCTCTTTAGTGCCATTATCTGTTAAATCAGGAAATCATGACACATACTGTACTTCAAAATATGCTTTACATAACTTGAATTCCTTAGGTGCACCGCTGGTGGTAATTCAAATACATCGAAGTTAAAAAAAAATGATAACAATTTGCTATTAATTATTTGAAAGACTTTAAGTAAGTCACACTGACAAAGTATCTGGAAGGGGATGGAAGACTCTATGTACATAGTTCAAAACCACAGTCTTACACAGTGGCAGACATCTGTGCAATCCTCAGACAGCTGTACACAGACAGCTTTACAATCTTCATGTCACATTGACACATACATGACAAATTAAATTAAAAACAGTGCTCTCTTAAGTTTTGGGGCCAAACTCTTTCACATATGATTACACTTGATTTTTGTTATGATAAAAATACTCATTTTATGACAATTAATGAAAATATTAACAATAACTTGAGCTTGGTTATAGCACTTAGATGAAAATGATAAAAATTCATTCTTGGGGCTATACTTGATAAAAAATAATATCAACAGCTAACATATACTGAATACAAAAGAATTACAGCGTAGGCATAAATTATATTTCCAAGAAGTGAAAAAAGTGACATTGATTATACAAGCATACTTAAACATTGTAGTCTATGTTCGAATAGTGTAATGTAGAACATTAGTATCAGTACAAATAAAAAAGCATCGATAAACAGCTTATTTTGAGATTAACAAATGATTTAGTGCTTTTTATGTCTCCACATTATGTTTTTTGAGTTGTCCGCTTGTCTGGCTTTTTCGTTACGGCTATCTCAAGAACTGTTTTTTTTTCAACTTGTTCCTATGTCCATAGGTAGACAATTTGGGGGTATGTAGGTCAAAGGTCAAGGTGACAGAGGTCAATATATGAAATTATCAGGTGTTAGCCTCATCAACATGATATCTCAAGAACCATTTGAGGTATAAACTTCAAACTTCCTGCTAGTTTGTATCACCATTAGATTTTGGGGTAGCTACATTTTAAGTTGAAGGTCAAAGATCACGGTGTCAATTCCGGAATTTTAGGTATTAGCCTGGTTAATGCAGTGTCTCCAGAACCATTTGAAGATACCTTGATTAGATTTTGGGGCTAGGTACATGTAGGTCAAGGGTCATAGGGCCAGAAAAGTATTTAGAGAAGAAATCACTTTCAGATATTGTGTTTCCATGATAAATCGGAACATATGGCAGGGATTTTGTTCAAAGATGAGTGTAATGTATTTCTTGGTGGAAAAAGTAATGGTAACTACATGTACATGTAGTATGCAGCTTTTATTGAGATGTGCATTAATTGAAAATTATGCAGAAGTGAAGTCATAGTTGTCGACTGCATGCTGTCAAGTTGCTCTTGTTTGAAAGAGCCTACGGTTATCTGCTTCCTAGGGGTGAAGTAGCAGAAATACAGCATTTAGAATGCACCTTAAATCCAGTGAATTATACTGGGGTACATTGTGCATTTTTCAACTATCATTGATTTAGATGTACAAGAAAGATATTTTGAAAACATGTCTTGATAGCAGAAGCCCCTCTAGTCTCCAATATTCATGAATGCATTATGATCCTAATTTAGATTTTTATTTGTGATAATATGCGCAATTTACAAATTATCATGTATAATAAACTTCTAATGAAAATATTTGATAGTACAAAAAAAAAATCTTGCAAAGACCTTGGAGAGAATGAATGCTACATGTATGTCTATTTCACTCAAACATGATATTTTCATTCTCATTAGGATCAGGCTGTTCTAAATGTTGCACATTCAAGAAAAATTGGTAATGTGGTTCCGCTTTGAATTTAGCAGCGAAGATATAACAAATTTACAACATTTTAAAAATAAATCTTGAGATAATTTTTTTCATCATTACTCAAATATTTTGCTCCTCAGCCTGCCCTTGTCTTAGATCAGACATTTCATTTTCTTCATCATTTGTTGCTGTAACATTTTTCCTTTTGCTCTTTATTCTATGAACTATTTTTACGATTACAATAAGGAAAAGCAATGAAGCTTCAAGACATGCTATTGTAAGGAGTATGACATGTAGAATATCAAAATTTGTGTTGCCCCGAAGTTGCGGTACAGCAGTTGTAATTGTTCGGTTAGAGGCAAGAGACTTATTTGCAAAGTCATCAGTAGCGTACTGAGCAATTGGACTACCTTGAGATGTTGTTAGTGGACAAGGTTCCAATTTAACTTTTGACCTTGTTTGATTAAGTGGATCATATATGAAATCTAGACACTTGCACATCTCTGTATATTGGCGTATGTTAGATGTACAACAAAATGTTGGATAAGAGTGCTTAATTACCCAAAAACTCTGCTCCATGGTCCTGTCACTTTGAACAGCTGGAGCTACAGGAAGTGTACGAAGACCTCGTTGATAGCATTCTATTTGTCCTTGTAGAGTCCCAGTGGAAGCCACACAGTGCAGAGAGACCCAGTCCTCAGCTACATACTGTTCGCTTAATTCACATGATGCCTTTCCGGGAGGATAACCAATGCGCAACCCAATTCTTACTGTGTATTCATCTAATAGCTGTCCATCTTTGTATACAGTGAGGATATATGTCCCTACATCAGTCCTTTTCACGGGAGTTATTGTGAGGCAGATTAGGCAAATATCTCCAGTGCTATTCTGAATAAAAAGCGTATGTCTTTCAGGAAGTACTAGTGCTTCAGGATGAGCCAAACTGTAAAATGGAAGCTTGTATCCATGCCGTAGCGTGACATCTGTACTGAAACAAGGATACCGAAAGTTAAGTTCGGCCTCTTCCCCTTCTATTAATCTCAATATTCTAGAATCAAATTCCGACAATGAGAAATCTATAATAGAAATTAAGAGAAAAGTCACCCTGTATTTACATAAACAAAGTGGGGGTAATGTAATCATGCTTGATGGTATGATCTTCTGATCAGATTTGGAAGATTTGCCAGAAATATTAGAGTCAAAGCAAATTGTTTACAATCAAAAAGTAGATGAAAGCTTTCCGTGTCACCTGGTATTAAATCTATCCTGAGGCTCAATTCCCATATCGGGTGTCCATGTGCAGTTTATGTACGACAATTACGATAATCATGATATATGAACTGAAATTCACTATGATGTAAATTCACTATGATGTGGTACACCAGGATACATCCCTCAGATTTCCAGATCATTGTAGCCCGTGTGAAGAATCTTCACTTTCAACGTGAATCTGAAAGAAACAAAGTAAAAGAGAAGAAAATGGCATCACTGACTTGGATCATCAAAAAGAAGTTGCTCCATGGTATTAGGCTTAATAAAATTGATTTTTTTTCAAATTGAAAAGAAATTAAGAAAGGAAAAGAAGTGGAATATCCATAACAACAGATCAAAATACAATTTGTAATTGTAAGTGAATGAAATTAAAAGCTGTTTAAAAGAAATCAAGTGACCGATACTTACCAAGATTCTGCCTCAATGTTTGAGCTGCACACCTGCACAGTACTTCATTCAGGTCCCTACTTCCCTTTGTGGCCATCAACTAAAGATAAACGTCCCATATGCTTGCACTTGTACCTATCAGAAAACCTTTATCCCTGATGCCATCAGATTGTGAAATATTCTCCCTGCATATATAGTCACCTACACCTCAGTAGCCAGCTTCAAGGCTGAGGTGCAGAAAATCCAGCTGCGCTAGGATTGCGCCAGTTCTTTTTTAACCGCACGTAGATTAGATCATCCACAGCACTGTACATACAACTGCACTATTCTACAAGTACGATGATACACCAGTGTGGTGGCCTGTACTTCTACAGATGAATGAAAATGAAGACTTAGTACTGTATGATGGCATCCTTTAGCTTCCATTATTGGAACAGCTTCCTGCAAACCATTGCAGCAATGGCTGCATTTCCTCATTATCTGCTCTGCAATTTATATTGAAGGTCTTTTATATGTCAGACATGTGATGACTTGTGCTGCTCAGTGTTCTGGTTAACTTTCAACCTGTTGAGGATGATTTAATTTTGCTACAACATGCATAAGGCCATAAGACTCCAGCCAGAGAATACACAGGTACCCTCCTAAAGGGGTTACATGCTCAAAATAATTTGGTTGGTACTTCTGCAGTAGGTAACTTCTCTTTGTTCTCCTTCTACTATAAAATGCTTTTTCAAAACTTGCAGCAGCAGGTGCGAGTTTATCACATTCCCATAAATGAGTAAATATAACAAACAAAAGAGGAAGTTAAAGTTTGACTAATAACACAAAAATGTAAAATGTAATGGTGTATTACATGCGTCGCTTTATGTAGTTAAATCGCAGAGTTCTAAATTTCTGTTAGAATGATTCTAAATTACTAGGTAGTGATTTACTATGGTATGAAATATATCAAGCAACTTATATGGTCTTAATACTGAAATACGTTTATGAGGATTTAGTAGATGAACAGTGGAGCAAGGGTGTCAAATGACTGTTTTGCTTGATTCTGATATTTGTCATTCTTCTTTAGATGGAACATTTAACCACTAGTAACATGGCATATATGTATTTTAGTCTTTTAGCCTTTAATTCTATTCAATGCTCTGCTGCTTGTAATGAGGAAATGTGATGCTCATAATGTTAATAAGTTCATGCTGCACTTGTATTTCTTCTGGAAAGTTGAAATAGTCAATAGATGCTGTTGGAAATGGCATCTGCCTTTAAATAGCAACTGGTGTTAAGGTCTTATCAAACATTAAAGACATTGGTTAACATTGTTTTGATTTTGAAAAATCTTTGACTTGTTTTGTTACTTGAAAATGGGATAAACATAAGGGTTATAGTTTAAAAATACCAGTCTGAAAGTTTCAAAGTATAATATCCACAGGAAGTATTTTTAAATATAAAAAATGAACCAACGTTTGAAAAATATACGAGGGTCGGTTGCACAGAATAGACATACATGTAAGGAGTCCGCATGCGCGTATGACTCACCTTACCATACTGCGTGTATTGGCGTATCACACTGCGGGAGGCACATAACGGCATTTTCAAATTCAAGCAAAGGGGTCTTCTTAGTGATTGTCTCGTGAGACAAAGGATAATGAAACTGCCGTTTGCGTTTAACTTACACTTTTTCATTCCAAATTATGGTTGGTTTCAGGGTTTTTGAGTACAAATACAAGTACTCATACACATGTTTCATCTTAGTTTGAGAATTTTTTTAAAATCAGCTTCTCACAAAGTTAGCCAATTCCTTTAACAATAAAGGTAATGATAATGAGAATGACAACGTTTGTACCTTAGACTCCACCGTTAGCCTATTCAGACAGTATGAAAGTCATACAAAACTCCTATTAAGATAAGCTGAAGAGATATAAACACTCGTAAAAATTTATCATACAAAGAAACATTGAATAAAGATATTAGTCTGGGGGAAGTCAACTGACACCATATTATGTTTGTTTTCAGTTATACCAAGGGCAGCTTGTAGCAAGCTTTCAGCTGATTGGTCAGATCAGTGCTCATGAGCCATAAGCCCTTCCCAGGCCAGTCACTCAATTTTTGTATGATACAGCATTCAGACTATGAGGGGATGTTGATTCTTTGTTGAGTTTTTCATTTTACACAATGCTTACATGTAAACACTAGGACATGTATGCAGACTAAAAAAAGAAATTCTGTACTTATTGCAACATGTGGGTCAGATACAGCATTCAGACTATGACCTTAACACCAGTTGTTATTTAAAGGCAGATGCTGTGCATAGCGGTTTGGCAAATTGAGCTCGTCCGGGGTGGGGGGGGGGGGGGGATTGTGTGTTCTCATCTTCCAGAACGGTATCTGTTTTTCTTCAGTTTCATTAGTTTACATTGTGTTCACAACCTTTATTTTGCACTGAGACAACTAATTTTTGTGTGAGATGTAGGCATGACATTTAAGGATATTCAAATAAACCACTGTCCTTTTTTTCTCTTAATCATTCTCAGATGATGCCACATATAAAATGCATCATTGAGGCCTGTTATTTGTAAAATCGTTCTAGAAATATGATTCTAAACTCATCGATGTAGGCTCTTCAGCAGAATGCTATACTTTTCACCTTATGTCCGCATATGTTGTGGTCTTGTGGATACGTCTAAAACACAAGTTTCTCTTTGTGGTGTGACCTCAAACTTTGCCAGATATTTGCCTGACATAGCAATATCAGATTCGATCAAAGATGCTATACACATTACGAAAATCTCTCATTTAAAATAGACCCCACCACTTTAGCACATGATCCTATGCATCTTAGGTGGGATATAGCTACCCGCTATCCAAAAGGCTTGTTAAAAATCTTATCAGTACTAGCATCTTCGCATGAGAGGTGGTGGTTTTGGATTACACCTGCACTCCTCGTCATCTTATGTAGTGTTAACAAATTCTTAACACCGCACTGCCTGAAAGGAAATGTGAAGTAGGAAATATATCTTTCAGCTGTTTTAAGATATTGCCATGCCCAAAAGTCACTCATAATTTATGTGAAAACCAAAATTAAACTTCGAACAAAGCAAAATGACCCAGAAATTGCGATTCTAGCAACATTTTTCACTCCATAAACTAGCCTGTCGCACATGCACTAGGCATGTGTAGCCCCAGCGTGCTTCTCTTTCTCCCTTCTTCTCTCTCTCTCTCTCTTGTCAAACTGTGAAGGTCGATCGTTTCTCTGGCAAGGGAATTAAGTTGTTCAGCGCTTTTGTTTATTAAGGCTTACTGCAATCTCGGGTGTCTAAAAGTGGCACATATCGAATTAGGGTTTCAGTTTTAAACGATGGGTTTTTCGTCATGATGAACAAGCTTAACACATAACATACCGAAAAGAGTATGGTGTATCTGTTATTATAAAACTTTTACGGGTAATTCTACTGTTTAATAGTAACATTACACTTTTGAAGGTAAAGTTTGCCACTTGAGCCTCATAAAGAGAAAACTTGTGCATGTGCAATCTTTATTATAAAGCCAAAGGTGGTTCTCAGGAAGACCTTTAACTTTATTTGTAACTAATACACTAATCGCTTACACACTCACCACATCCGATATGATCTCTCAAATGTTCTTTGAATGAAACATTCGGACTAAATTCATTGATACAATTGAAACTATGAATTGAAAGGATCCACATTCACTTATTTAATAATGAATCTTTGCTCCACAGAGTATACATACATGTGTGAATATCATAATGGAATGGCACAAAAAGGAATACAGGCAACAATATGTATTTTCACTTCTTTTGAGTTGTTACATTTTGCTGTAAGTTGAACTTTGAGCTTTTATTTATTTACATTTCCTACAAAATCAAAAATGCAATCACTGCGTGATAACCAGGAGTATAGTGAAAAGTTATTATATTTGAAATAAACATAGAGCAATATAAAGTGACATAAAATTAAAAAGAAAAGCAAAATAGGTACATATGAACCTTGAATGAAGGAAATAAAGCTAGAGCTTTTTGCGTTACATGACAAGTCAAGTCTTGAGCTTGATATACATGTGGCTCTTAGAAAATCCATTTCTATGGGCTTTACAAAATGAAAATAATATCACCAGCTGAAATATACTGAATAGAAAATAATTTTAGCTGAGGCATTAATTCTATTTCTAAGAAGTTAAAAAAATCCATTGATTATAAAAGGCACACTTAAACATTTTCATCTGTGTTCAAATACTGCAGATTATCATTAAAAAAGAAAAAAGTATTGGTTAACAGTTTATTTTGAGATAAAAAGATGACATTTTAATGCTTTTTATGTCTCTGCATTATGTTTTTCAAGTTGTCCGTCCATCTAGCTTTTTCATTAATGCCATATCTCAAGAGCCATTTGAGGTAAATAAACTTCAAACTTGGTCCCAGTATGTATCACCCATAGACAAATCAAATAGTATAGACAAAAACGTAGCACGTGTGGATTTGTCTCATTTGCATATATTAAAGATACAGCGTCATCACTCAGTCTAAGCGTATTTCAGCCCCGCCCCTACGGTAACATTTCATGGCCTCCCGCAGCCCCTGATACAATGCAATGTCGATATCATTTCATGCATTATAAACGGATTTGACCTTTCGTTATAAACATGCATGACACTGGTCCAGCTTTCTTGTTTTTATGCACATATACATGTAGTATATACGCGCCGGGGAGCATCTAACAAAATGAATATTCATCGGGGCCTTCGGGAGGCCTTCAAATGTTCCAGCATAATGGCGGATGTATAGGGGCTTGGTATCACCGTAGGTGAACGATCTGATTAGTTTGTAGGGTATATAGGTCAGAGGTCACCGTGACAGAAGTCAATATATCCTCGACATTTTATCTCTAGAGCAGAAGGATTTGAGGTATTAACTTCAAACTTGGTACTAGTTCGTATCACCATGGGAAGACAATCTGATCAGATTTTGGTGTAGGTACATGTACATGTACAGTGTACGGTAGGTCAAAGGGTTTATAGCCACTTGGTCTAATACTAGTTGGTCTAATTCCCAAATCGCTTAACACCACTATGGCTAAACCCATTTGGTCTACTATCAAGTTGGTCTAATTGCCGTTTGGTCCAATCATTACTTGGTCTAATACCCACTTAGGCTAATTGTCATTTTGCCTAATGATCAAATGGTCTAATTGCCCTTTGTCTACTTAGTTTTTCTCATTTTCGTCTAACGACCATTTGGTTTATTACCGTTCATCTGTATCAGATAGACTACCTGTGTAAGTGACCAGTATTAGACCAAGTGGGTATTAGATGAAATGAACTTAGCCTAACTGGAAAATTGGATAAAATGGAAAATGGGCTAAGTGATAATTAGACCAAATGCTTAATAGATGAACTAGTTCTAGACAAACTGGTTGTAGACAAAATAGGATTAGACCATGTGGGATGAGACCATACAGGCATTAGACAAAGTGGGATTAGACCAAGTGACAGTTCACCAGTTGAAGGTCAAAGGTCACAGGTCAAGAAATTTCAGGTTTATCCTGATTAACGCAGTATCTCACAAACTGTTTCAGGTATGAACTTCATACTTGGTGCTACATGATCTGTGTAGATTTGGGGGTACACATTGTACATTTAGGTCAAAGGTCAAATGTCATAGGACCAGAAAAGTATTTAGAGATTATTTGCAAATGTTGTGTTTCCATGATAACATGGAATATATGGTAGGGATTACAGTCCAAGTTGAGTGAAATATATTTCTTGGTGGAAAAAAGCTAATGGTAACTACTCTTCATACATGGAAGGCGGACGCGTAATTGTCGACCGCGCACGGTCAAATGGCTCTTGTTTGGCTGCTTTCCAGCCGAAGTAGCAGAAATACAGTATTTATAATACATCATCAATCCAGTGAATTATACTGGGGTACACTGTGCATTTGTCAAATATCATTGATTTAGGTGTACATGAAAGGTATTTTGAAAAATTATCTTAATAGCGTAAGCCCCTTTGATCTCCAGTTTTCAAGAAGTGCATTATGATCATAGTTTAGACTTGTGATGATAACATGTACAGTTTTACAAAGTATTGTGTATAACTTGTGTGTAACAAACTTATGACGAAAATATCTATTAGTAAAAAAATCTTGCAAACACCTTGAAGAGAATTGATATTACTAGTATGCCTATTTCACTCAAAGGTGATATTTTCATTCCCATGGGGATAAGGCTGTTCTGAATGTTGCACACTCAATTGGTAAGGTGGTCGAACTTTAAATTCAGCTGCGAAGTAATAACAAATTCATCATTGCTCTTCAGTTTTCCATTTTCTTAGATTAGACATTTCATTTGCCTTATCATGTGTTGTAACTTTTTTCCTTTGTCTTTTCATTTTATTGAAGA
Organism: Echinometra lucunter; assembly: GCA_029962745.1. NCBI lineage: Eukaryota > Metazoa > Echinodermata > Echinoidea > Camarodonta > Echinometridae > Echinometra > Echinometra lucunter. The sequence goes on from CM057160.1 coordinate 10,343,732, forward strand.
CATATATACATACAATTACAACTATGAAAAGCAAAGTTTGAATACATAGTATTGTCAGGAGTTTTACATGTAGAATATCTAAATTTGTATTCCCTGGAAGTTGTGGTACTGCAGTAGTAATTGGTGGGCTAGCAGCAAGAGACTTATTTGCATGGTCATCAGTAGCATACTGAGCAATTGGACCAGCATGTGATTTTGGTAGAGGACAAGGTTCCAATTTAACATTTGACTTTGTTTGATTAAGTGGATCATATATGAAATCTAGACACTTGCACATCTCTGTATGCTGACGTATGTTAGATGTACAACAAAATGTTGGATAAGAGTTCTTAATTACCCAAAAATTCTGCTCTATCATCTTGTCAGTTTGAACAGCTGGAGCTACAGGAGGTGTACGAAGACCTCGTTGATAGCATTCTATTTGTCCATGTAGAGTCCCAATGGAAGCCACACAGTGCAGAGAGACCCAGTCCTCAACAACATACTGTTCACTTAATTCACATGATGCCTTGCTGGGAGGATAATCAATGCGCAGCCCGATTCTTACTGTGTATTCATCCAATAGCTGTCCATCTTTGTATACAGTGAGGATATATGTACCCACATCAGTCCTTTTCACAGGATTTATTGTGAGGCAGATTAGGCAAATATCTCTGTCAGTGCTGTTCTGAATAGAAAGCGTATGTCTTTCAGGAAGTGCTTGTGCTTCAGGATGTGCCAAAATGTAAAATGGAGACTTGTATCCATGCCGTAACGTGACATCTGTGCTGGAGCAAGGGTACTGAAAGTAAAGTTCAACCTCTTCCCCTTCTATTAATCTCAGTATTCTAGAATCAAATTGGGGCAATGAGAAAGCTATAAAAGAAATTAAGAGAAAAATCACCTTGTACATGTATTTACAGGAACAAAGTTGGGATAACGTATTCATGCTTGATGGTACAACTTCTTGAGCAGATTCAGAAGATTGGATCAGAAATAGTAGAATCAAAGTGGATTGCTTCCAATGTACAAGTCGATTTAAGCTTTCCTTGTCGGTCGGTACGAAAGATATCCTCAGACTCCATTTCTAGATCCGGTGTTCATGTATGTGTATAACAAGTAATGGTATTTGTTCTGTAGTTCACTGTGATGTGGTACAGCAGTATGCCTCCCCCAGATATTCAGATTGATTTAGGCTGTGTGACGAATTTTCAATTTCACCCTGAATCTGAAAGACAGAAAATAGAAGAAAGAAAATGTCCTCACTGGCTTGAATCATCAAAAGGTAGTTGTTCCATGAAATTAGGCTTTGTTAATACGCAACAACTTTGGATATCAAGGGAAATCTAAACCTTTTCAAATTGAAAAGAAATTAAGAAAGGAAAAGAAGTGGAATATCTACATTAGCAGATCAAAGTATAATATTTTTTAATTGTAAATGAAATTTTAATTCTTTTTAAAAAAGATCTAGTGACTGATACATGTACTTACCAAGATTCTGACTTATTGTTTGATTGATTTAGTATGATAGCATCCTTGGCATCAAGACATCAAGCAATTGTTACATGTCCGAAGATGTTGATTAAAGTTTAGTGGAGAAATAGTATACCATGTATGTTAAAGTACCATTAAGGTTGCCTCCATCATTTTTAGCTATAACACGCATGTCCCATAGACTCCAGCCAGAGAATACACAGGTACACCCTCCTAAATCGGTTACATGGTTAACATAATTTGGCGGGTAGTAGCTAGCTAATCTTTCTTCACATGTTTCTATAAAGTTCTGTTTACTTACTGGGGTAAAGCAGCATGTGTAAGGTTTCAGATTCATATAAATTGAGTAAATATTGACTATAACAAAAGATGAAGTGCCCTCTGGCCTCACATGAAGCTGATCTAGGTTAAAGTGTGACTAATAATAATGGATAACACAAAGATATAAAGTTTAATGGTGTACTAGCTTTAAGTAGTTAAATCACAGAGTTCTAAATTTGTGTTCAGAACGATTCTGAATTCAAGATGTAATGATTTGCTATGGTGTTAAAAGATATCAAGCAACTTATGGTTTTAATTCCGAAATACAATGTATGTACATGTATATGAGGAATTGGTAGATAAACAGTGGAGCAAGGGTGTCAAATTACTGTTTTGCTTGATTCTGTTAATTGTCACTCTTCTCTCTGGAACATTCAGCCACTGACATGATATATTTTAGCCTTTTGACTTTTAATTGCCCTTTCACTACTCTGATAAAAATGTTTGTAATGAGAAAACTTGATGCTTATAGAGTTAAGAATTATGCTATAGCTGCATTTGTTCTTCTGTAAAAGATAGGACTGTGCTGTTGGAAATTGCACCTGCTTTTGTTTCTTTTAACAACAGCAGGCATGGTAGGGGCTTATCCAACATTGCCATGTGAGTGGTCTTTTTTTTTTAAACTGCTGCTTGACTTCGAATAAGATATGGAAACAAGATACTATAAAGCTATATTTTTCAAATTTAATTTTCATTTTTCCTTTGCTTTCAGTGTTGATTTTTCAATGGGGATATATAATGAATCAAACAAATTGCAAATTTTGAACAAACTCATCTTAAATATAATAGATGATTCAGATTAGTATGACTTGTGGATGTTGGCTGCCCTGCCCTTTGTGTTGACGTCAGCTCTCCCAGGTCACTTGTCTGCTCCCTGGTACCGTGCCTACATGTATTTGGCTCCTCAGCCAGACACTGCCATACCGGTGGTCCTTTCAGCTCCTTGGCCTCTTCCAACAGCGTCGGTCCCAGCCAGAGCCCCTCCTTGATAAGCGATGTCACTTCAGCTGATGGCAAACTAGCAGGTCAATATCGAGTCCCCTTCGATGAGATGTAACCATTGGATGTCAGCTGGAGCTCACATCTTGTCATGATGTGGGAACACCCCCAGAGAAACCGTTTGCTGCCTTATTGGAGATCTCTAGTTTATGACTGGCTTGAAGTGTTCCCCCTAATCCCTAATTTTAAGCCCTATTTATACCCTTCTCTCACTAAGAAATTACTGTTAAGAGAATACTGAATATGTGAGAGCAGAAAACTTAACAATGGAAAATGTTCTAGAACTTTTCTATATAAAGACTTCCCTGGCTTCCATGATTTAGAAAACATCCATTAAAATGAATAGATTACAGCCCTATTCACACTCCAGACAATACTGTTTAGCCAGAGGACTTACATAATACTTCTGTAGATTTGGTTTGAAAAGCCTGAACTTTTTGAAACTGAATAACAATACTGTGAATTTCCAGTGACTCAATGACATACATAACTAAATATGATTAACCTAGCAAGGCATTACCTATCTGGTTTCTTTTAAATATAATGTCTGGATATAGAATAAAGGCAAATAATTTCCTTCCGGACAAACATTTACAATAGAGATAATGATAACAATAATGATAAACGTCTGTACCTTACACCCCATTCTTAGCCTATTTGAGCTACATGTACATGTATATGAAACTCCTAAGATAAGCTTAAGAGATGTAAACACTTGTAAAAATGTATTGTACAAAGAAATATTGAATAAAGATACTAGCTTGGGGGAGGTCAACTGACATCATATTTGTATTGTCGAGGGCAGCATTGTAGCACATTACAGTAATTGGTCACATCAGTGCGCATGGACTATAAGTCCTTCCCAATTATACAGTTTTTGGATAATACAGGCTGCTGCTTCTTTGTTGAGTTTTTCATTTGAAACGATGCTAAAACATGTGTTTTGCTATACATTACAGGACATGCAGACTACAGAAAATTATCTATTTACCGCGTGACTGCAGTTTTCGTGTAGCGGTATGATGAATAATTGAGCAGAGGGGAGGGAGGGGGGAATTGTGTGGTTTGTGTGCATGCTAGTTCCAATCTTCCATAACGATGTCTTGTCTTTCTTTAGTTTCATTAGTTTACATTATGTACAGAACATTTCTTTGAAATGAGAAAATTATTTTTTGTTTGAGATGTATGCATGACATTTAAGGATATTCAAATGAACCACTGCCAACTTGTTCTCTCAGTCCTACTCAGCTGTTGCCACACAAATAAAACGCATCATTGAGGTCTGTTGTTTTTGTAAAATCGTTCTGGAAATGAATATAATTTTAAAGTCATTGCTGTAGGCTCCTCAGCATATTGCCTATATTTCTTTTTACCTTATGCCCTTAAATTTTGTGGATACTTCCCAGGCAAAAGTTCCTCCTCGTGACCTGAAACCTTGTCAGATGTTTGCCCTACATAACAATGCCAGAGTCCATCTGTAGAGATGCTAACATAAACTAGCATAACACATACGGTATACAAAATAGTGTGGTGCATCTGTTATTATAAATCTTGTTATGAGCAATTCTATTGTTATTAGACTTTAAAGGTAAAGTTTGCCTATTGAGCTTCATTAAGAGAAAAAAACTCTATATTCACACCTAGGGTACATGTAATTCTCAGGTAAGTCTTTAACCCATAGAGGTACAGTGGTCACCTTTAGGAGACGCTTTTGCAGTATCTGTTGGTCCAGAATGTTGGACAGTACATATCATACATGAGCAGAAAAAGAAAAATGCACTGACAAATTTGAGCCCATTCCCATCGCTGTATTGTGTGGCATTCTCGAATTAGAGCAGTTTAAGTTAACTAATCATTAAACTCTTTAAATTGGCAGTGCAGTGAATAATATATAATCACTATTTCTGTGTTCAAATTGGCAATTTCTGATTCAATTTTACAATTATATTTCATTTCGGTTTGTTATATCCATATTTATTTTTTTCAAGCTGTGTAAACGTGGAAAAAAATAATTTGTATTGCCAATTTGAGGACTGAAGATGATTAATTTTGACCTCATGAAAGCTCTGTACTGCTATGGGTTAACTTATTTTTACTTAATGTTAAATATTCGCTAATCCCTGACACATTCACACTCACCGCATTCTATATGCTCTTTCAAATGTTCTTTGAATGAAACATTCAGACTAAATTTGTTAATACATTTTAACTATAAATTGAAGTAATTCCACATTTTCTTATTTAATAATGAATCTTTGCTCCACAGTGCGTACATGTACATAATGAGTGGCACAAAAATAACAATACAGACAACAGTATGCATTTCCACTTCTTTTTTGAAGTCATTAGGTTTTGCCAAAAGCTGCTTTAGAAATAGTAGACAACAAATCAGAACTGAGGTAACATTTAAGAAAACAATTTATTAAATGGATTTGATTCATTAGAGAAACGTGCAAGCTCTTGTATTGTCATCACTTTCTTACCCAAAAATAAATGTTCACTATTAAAGCTAGACATATGGAAAATAAACAAAAGTTTTCATTTGCAATGGTTGAAGATACTTTGCAATATCTTTAAATTTTTCTTTATGGTACAGTATATTGGAAAACATCAGAGGCAAGTTTCTTACGGTACTTATGGACTTAAATGTCATTTTTGAAAAAGTATATTTCACTTTTTAAAGGCACTCATGAAACACGATTTGAAGAAAATGCTTTAATTGCAGTACATGCATATATTCTTTTGAGAGAAAGGAGGAAACCCCGGTGTAGTGGTCCACCTGCATACCCCCAATCAGTTATATCGGAGGAGAGACCTGTGGGTTACAGTGATTCAGTTCACTTTTCACCTCTCAGTCACAGGTGATGCCAAACAAATTAATAATAATAATAATAATAATTTCACCCATCACTTCTTTTTTGTTTGTCGTTATTGTTGTAATCCTGCCATTTGCTGAGGCTTGTAATCCCACACTAAACATGTGTAAATCTGCAACACATATAATGATGATAAAGTCGAACCTGTTCTAGCAACCACCTGTATAGAAAGACCACCTGTCTCTAAAAAACACTAACTTTGCTTCCCTTGATTACATTTCTTTTTCTTTATCTATTGAAACATGCATTAATGAGAGAAACTGGTCCATAAAGACCACCTGCTCATAAAGACTGATTTTCATGCCATCCGTGGTTGGTCTTTATTTTCATTGCAACATATACAGCTTATATTCACGATGCTAGGAGATACATGGACATACTGGTTATAGATATGTTTGTTTTTATTTGTTTACAAGACACAATTTCTTTTGCAGTTAATAATTACAGCTATGTACTACATACTTTATACTATGGCTATTCACATTTCTGTCGACCCATTGCCTGATAGAAGCAGGTGTCCCTCTGTCCCCTGTATTAAAAAAAGAAAGTTGAGTTCTGGGGAGCCCAGGAGCGTTTCATGAAGAGTCTTGTCGGTGATTTTCACTGACTAATTTGCTCTCAGCCAATCAGATGCAAGGATTTTCAGTAGCTTATAACAGTTGTCAGTGAAAATCACTGACAAAACTCTTCATGAAATGCTCCCCTGCTGGTCGTGAGATTGAATTGTGAAAAAAACCTGTCTCAAAGTAATTGAGAAAGGTTGATTATAAAGCTCTTAAGAATTGGTGTATGCTGTAAGGTTTTAGAATCACCAAAATGATAAGAAATTGACTCACTTCTGCTGAGAGTCACATGCACTGTACACAGAAATGTGTGTGTGGGACACACAAATATTTAGCCTGAACATTTCAGCTGTTTTTGTTGTATTTTGTATGTGGGGGCTATTCTTTTGAGGGAAAATTTCTACTATGATAATCTTCCAAACTAACATTAAAAGAATAAGAAAGCTCACAAATTACTTTTTACCTTTCCCAGATCTCGACTTTCTCTTTAAACTATGCTATAGGAATTAGAAAATTCAGTCAACATGTTAAGTTGTACACATGGCAATGTTTGGAAGGAGTATGCTAGGAATTCATGCTTTTGGTACTTTCATGTAAGTGACTTTATCCAGGCTCTTAGCTTTGTTTTTCTCAAGTCTTTTCTCTTTCAGATCCTTGAATTTACCCTTTACAACAATGACACAACCTATCACAATGAATAAAATTAGGATTACATACACTGGTAAGAACATACAAAAGATGGTCAGGAGATACCTTGTGTGTTTCGTTTGTGTATTGGCTTGTGTTGTCATTGTTAGATTAGAGGCAAGAGGTTGAATTGTAGAGTTCCCTGAAATTTGTGATGGTGATGGATCTAGGGCTGTCGTAGGACAAGGATCTATGGTAGCATTTGATTCTGTTTCATTAGAAGGATCCCACACAAAATCTCTGCATTCACACCTATCTGTGGGTTTCTCTTGCGTAGACGTACAGCAAAATGTGGGATATGATTTCTTAATCACCCAAAACGTCTGCTCCAAAACCTGGTCCGTTTGGACTGGGGTAGCCACAGGGGGAATTCTCATACCACGTTGATAGCATTTGATCTCCCCTGAGAGTGTTCCAACGGGAGCTGTGCAGTGCAGTGAGACCCAGTCCCCTACCCTATACTCCTGACTCAATTCACATGATGCTTCGCCAGGGGGATACTCCACATGCAACCTAATTCTCTTTGTGTATCCATCCAAAATCTCATCTCCTTGATAAACAGTGAGAATACATGTCCCCATGTCATTTCTTTTTACAGGATTTATGACAAAATGGATAGAACAGTTTTCACTTTCTGTCCCATTCTGAACCTCGATTTTGTATCTCTGTGGTACTGAGCTTAAGTCATGATTCATTGAGTTGTAAAATGGGGCTTTATTACTTATCCGTAAGGTTACTTTTGTGCTGAAACATGGGTATTCACAATCCAGATGTGCCTCATCGCCCTCTACCAGTCGCAATATTTTAGCATCACATTGTGTCAGTAAGATAGCTGCTGCAAAAATAACCCAAAATTCTGATTTATAGTTACATTTGATTGAGGCTTTTAGAAATTTATACATACTTATGGGTAGAATGCAAAACACTTTCTTCTACCAATTTTTTAAAATAAAAGAAGCTGACAAAATGAATCTTTCAAAAGTAATTGCAGTATTAAAGCATATACATGTACACTTAGCTGTACATGTGCAACTTTTAGGAAGAAGGCTGATACATGTACATGTAGCAGTTATAAGGTGAAACAGGTTATTCCGATGAAATGTTCCAAGGTTATACCACCAGTACACAGTTGCTAATGTTCCTTTCTGTTCTGCAAAGAGAAACAGATACATTCACACGGCCAGCTTCCAGAATCTTTGCAGAATATGTGGAGAATGTAGAACTTCTACAGTGTACATCCTGAATAGAAAGTTTAGGATTGGAGATTGTATGAATTCACCACCAAGTCTGGACTTGCTTTCCTGTTCAGCAATACTCTGATGAAGATTAATTACAAAGAATGCCAAGAAAATTCTGCAAACGTCGTTCGGTATCAGAGTGAGAGCTTCCAGAATTCTTCTTGCTGAACATTGACCAAATAGCATATCCATTTAAGCTGCAAAATATTAAATTTTGAACAGTGTTATTGAGGTGTCTTTTTCATGCTGTAGACCACTATTCTAGACCACCATTATTCTTTTATCCATGACTAAATTTTAATGAATTGCATATGATTTGATTATGCTGATAGAGACAGTTCCTCAACCCAACCAAACCAAAGCAAAACAGAACAGAATAAACAAAACCAGGATGCAAGTTGATTTTAATGTAAAACACAAACAAGTAACAAATTGAGTAGCATACGTGTAGAAAGTCTTGGATAAGTATAAGAAGGAAAATGAAAAGATCTTGAAAGAGGAGGAAGATAAGAGAAGAGAGAGAGAGAGAGATAAAGAGGGTGTTGTAGAGTCATTGAGAAGGAAGAAATAAGAGAAAGGGATCAACAGAAAGTTAGTCGGGAGTAAAATGTTTTGAGGAAACACAACTACAATATGGTGATGAGAGTGAACTTACTGAATGAAGATTTCAAGCTCAAAGATTTCAAGAGCAAAAACAAGCTGCGGTTAGTGAAACTGTTGCCATGCTTTCAGCTGGTGAGAAACTTCATCTTTGTCCAGTTTGACTCTGAAATTTGATAAATGTCTCACTGTGACTGAGACCAAACATTCTGTCTATATCCCAATAGACATACAAGCAAAATCAATGCTTCAGATCATATATTTTCTCCTGATTGTATATTGTCAAATCATATTGAACTGCATAGATTGAAGTGAAAGTACGCACATATATGACAGGTGGTTACTTTCTCATGCTACATGTATGTTGTATTAGAGGGCAGGGTTCTGAGTTATTGATTATAGCTTGCTTTATGTGCTATGGTATTTGTTTTTGTCGGTGTGATTAGTGGTGATTTGTGTTGGTGGTGCGATTCTTATGTACATACTACATTGAGTACAATGAGTAGCATGTCATGATGTATGAATGAATGAATAAAAGAAATGAGAAATTATTATGAAATATCCGATTCAGTAGCTACATCTGTTTTGCTTCGTATCTTGTATGAGAGGGGCTGTACATATCTTCATCCTGTTTTTTTTTTTTTCCTTGGGACGGGGGAGGGAGGTGGAATTGTAGAACTACAATAAAAATCATATTAACACGAGTCTTGTGAATGCAGAAGTGTCCTCAGTCTACCGCATATGTAATAATGGGCTTATAATGAGCTACATTCTGTGCATTCTGATTGTCATCACTATGATAGATAGTTATTAACCCTTCGAGTATGATTTGGTTACAGTATAACCACATGTTTGACACTGACCTCAGCCTGAGTTATCTCAGGCTTAGTGTTCAACAGGTTAACCCATTGACTACTGAATTCTTTCATTCCCATAGAGTTAATACAGGGGTCATCTGGTTCCAGTAGCTAAGGGGTTAAAAGCCTTATCAGTTTATTCGAGTACATGTACTGTATGCATTGTCACAATGCACGTGGTTAACATTGAGTACGTGTAGCTCATTGATTCATCCGCTTGGTGTGGCATTTCCTTGATTGATCCGTGCAACTAACTTTTTATGCCTCTGACCACTGAAGGTGGGTGTCAGAGGCATCATTCCTAGATTTTCCCTGTATATATTCCATGTTTTTATATATTTTCTGTAATTGTGTGACAACAAAGAGGGGAGATTGGTAATGAGTTCTACAAATGTACATAGATCTCTATCAGCAACCAAACAGTGACATCACTGATGATATGCCCATTTCACTGTGGGATGCTCTCTTCTTCTTTTAGCTCTTGTTTGATCTTCACAAAGTTGTCTCGTATCTCACAAATACATTACGCATTACGGGATATTGGTATCTAACAAATATCCCGTAATGCGTAATGTATGGGAGAAGAATATGTCTATTTGGAGCCAGAAGGACTTTAACTCATACGATTAAAAAAAAAAATAACACCCTTCTGGCTCTAAACAGACAAACTACTTTGATCCCCTAAAAATGTGTTCATGTTGTCTGATCATTGGATGTGCATTTTTATCTATTTTCATTGCAGCAAAGAGGGCAGGTCGGTAATGTGCTCTACGTAGATCTCCACCAGCAACCAAACTGTGACATCGCAGATGATATGCCCATCTCACTGCGGGATGCTCTTGTCTTTTTGGAGCTTGCTTGCTTCATCTCGCCAGAATCTGTGCCTAAAAGTAAAAATGAAGATCTCAATTTTCATACAATAGATGACAGTGCATTTCTTTTTTTGATTCACATGACTGTTGATTTTCTAATTTTATATGTAAGAACAGTGATCTCTGCTTTGTTCAGTTTTTTTTCTAAGAAAAACAGAAAAATCTAGATCTCCTTTTATTTTCTTTTTTGGATACACTGTATATATACAAGTCATCTTGGAAGTACCAAATACTTTGGAGCGAAATATTCTTTTGTTTTCTGATTAAACTGAAATTGAGGTGTGGTACAAAGGATTTTAATAATGTTTTTCCTCATTTTAATTCTATTTATTGTTAAAAGTAAGTGAACTCAAATACAAACTGTAGAATTGCACTTTTTAATCATTCATATGCACAATATAAATTAGATTATCATCATCATATTCATCATCATCAACAGTATCATCATCATCATCTTAATCATTATCATCATTATTTTCATCATCATCACCATTATCATTGTCATCTTAATCATAATCATCATTATTGTTATTATTGATATTGGTATTCTTGTTGTTTAATTATTATTATAATTTCAGTTCAATTCAATTCACTGCACTGTGGTTTTATTAAAAAGACTCAACAAAAAGTCTGAAGACTAACAGCGTGAGTTTATAAATTAAAAAAAACAACCATATAAATATAAGTACAAAGGAAGAAAAAAAAGCAGCACAGAAGATAAGTAATTCATACATATTAAAAATATCCAACTTCATAAAAAAATATACACATTCAATCTGAAACAGTGCATTAAAATGCTCCTAATGGTCATTATTAGTAAGTAGTAGTAGTATTCTCACCTCTACAGCCCAAGCCATTGTGCCTCCTAAGAAATACCTACCACCCACTGTACCTGAAAATGGAGACGAGCTGGTCGTGCAAGTCAGTCATATCACAGACCCACAACAGTTCTCAGTTCAAGAGGTATGCCACAGTGAGATTATACTTTTGTAACCGTTCTATTATCTTATAAATAAATGTGCAATCCAATCCTTACCATCAGCCAGGAACTGGCAGAGAAATTGGTTTAAAACGGTAGCATGTGATCAAAATCATGGCAGTTGTGAGAGATCAGTGTACTTATTTCACTGGAGGTCACATAGGGTGTAGAGTTGTGTGAGGATTAATTGCAAAAATGGTCCCAGAAAATGACCCTCTCAAATTTTTCATCTCGTGCTGATATCCACCAAGTTTTATTCATCAGAAAAAGCAGGATCTCATTTTTGCAGTAGGTTTTCCAGGAGTAGTCCTTAACAAATCTGAAGCCCTGTATATCCAGCAATGATTGAGCTATTTCCTTTCAAATTATCATTACATATGAGGCTATGTAAGAATGAAAGTGTAAGTTGGTTTTTGTTGCATTTACAGTGCAAAGTGCATAGAGAGACTTTGTAGTCTTTATAGGTGCGCTGTATGAATCTGTTTTGATTATTATTATGATTGCTGTGTATTTAAACAAAGCTGTGATTGATAAATTGTCCCACATATGACCTCAAATGCCTTTCATTTTTGAAAAATCTGGATAAGTCAAAATTACAGATTTACTGCTACTAGGATAAATTTTGCCTCTATGCGAATTTTTAGGAATGTTTCATCAATTCTAAAAAGTTGATTGAGAATTAAATCCAATAAATAATAAAATAATGCTGTCAATGAGATAGGAAAAATGAGTATTGTTCATGAAACAAACCCCAAACCAGTGCAGTAGTTTGAAATTTGTTCTTATCAGATGGAGATCGTTGACTACCTTGAAGAGATGATGGAGAAGATCCAGGTCACCTATGCCAAGAGGACTGGACCTGAATGGCAGGTCTTATGCCCTCATCCTGGTCTCGTCTGTATGGCATTCTTTGAAGAGGACAAGAGATGGTATAGAGGAGAAGTCCTCAGTAAGTCTGGGCCCTGTTTCAGAAAACTTGTAATCAGTAACAGCTGCCGCATTTCTATGACAAATTTGCTCTCAGCCAATCAGATGCAAGGATTTTCTGTAGCTTAGAACAGATATTGCAACTTGTTATTAATAACATACAAATAATTCATGCTTGAGAGTGCATTAGTGCATACGAATGTTAAGTCAGAATGGGATAATGAACGAGACTCGACGACTTCATTATCCAACTCATTGTGACTTAACTGAGTGCAGTGCATATCACTAATGCATGAGCCCCAAAGCATGAATTATTTGTTTTATAAAACGGGTCGACAACATGAATATAAAGCCAGAATATAAGCCACGAACCTGATTGAAATGCCAAGATTCGCCGTCATGGAGGCTGCCATCTGCTTTCTTTGTGACGTCATGTATGATAAGCGCAGCCTAGCCTAACAATGTAATGCGCTTCTTGATACGCGCACAAGTGTCCTTGCTATATAAAGCTACGCGCATTTCATCACACATTGGGTTTTCGCCTCAACGTGCATGAGGATTTCCAGTCAGAGTGCATGTTATGCTTTTTTGCTGTGCACTTTTTTGCACTCCCGTGCATGTTTTAGCGAAAAAAAAAAGAGCACACACCTGACTCATTTTATCATTTTAGTGCGTCCGATTGGTTACATTCTTGAACCCGTTTTATAACAAGCTTTATGAAACAGGGCTCTAATGTTTATTGGTGTGCATGTACTACCTGTAACACCCTTCTCCCTCTTCCCATCCTTCAGCTTTTCTTTTATTGTTTTTTGTCGTAAAAGATCATGTATCTGAAATGAATATGAATAGAGAGAAGTTGAAAAGTTGCCACCTAGCATGGAAAACAAATTGAACATTTTAAACTTTCCGGTGCATTGCCAATTTAAGGATTGTGTGTTTATTTTCCTTTTAAAATTTCTCAGCATCAAATGAGAAATACTGATGGAACCTAAATGGACACCGTACAGCACATGTGTAGAATTTTTTGCTCTTTCTGCTCATATATTTGTGACCCTCCACCACAAAAAGACTAAAAGCTTGGGGTCGAAATTTGATTTGAGGATTTTTATATTTTCTGATATTTATTGATCTACCCTCTGACCAAATTTGGGAGCTCCATGCAATGTACAAATGTGTTTTTTCTTTTATATAAAATTACCATTTTGGGGGAATTTTTAAATAGAAGTATGCCAACATGGTGGGTAAAACCTTCCCATTAAGTTATTCACTTTTTGAAACTATTCCAAGTTTCAGTCTAATCTGATAATTCCTTCATAGTGTAATACCAGGGAATTCCTATTCAACCTTTTAGTGAGACAGACAATAGGACACCAGTATGGCACTCCTGAATGGTCACTCATCTTTACATCCTGTTTTCTCTGTTGTTCTGGTGATTAGCCTGTGTGAGAAGCTCTCATTCTCATTGCAATTTCAAAGGGTTTGCATGGTCTTGACAAGGCAAATTATATATTATCATTCAGAAGCCGAGGGTCCAAGCTTTCAAACTATGCTAAAATGAAAAAAAAAATGTCAAATGTCTGACTTATTGGTTGTTTTGTGGTAGAGGGTCACGTTTGGTATGATTTTTAAGGCTTTGCCGCCAAAGTTATTGGTCCAAACCACAAAATAGGACCTCTTCCATGAATGGGTACCGTACCAGGGAAAAAAATACACAGGGGCTTGGGGCAAATTTGCCCCCGAAACACCAAAAAGAGCCCTGGAAAACTTAAAAAGAGCCCCTGTAATTCTCATATGGTCCAATGTAAACTGCAATACAATGTAGAAAATTCGGGAGGGTGAGCTCAAAAAGTAGCCCCGGAAAAAAAAATATTAATAATTTTTTTCCCTGTACTGTACTGTTTTGGCTTAACTAGATCTGAAAAGAAAAAAAAATAAAAATTTTTTTATTCATCTTGATGTTGATCACTTACAAATAATCATCTTTTCTCATCAGAAGTTTCTTTCACGAAACCACCATGGATGACTCCTACATGTATGAAACAATTTAAGGAATGTCAGTCCCCATAGTTGAAGAAGTATCTATAATTTGACATCCACATACTTCATAGAGTAATAGTTGAGGGGAGGATTGAACCCGTCGTCAATGCATGTAAACGGAAATTCAGTCGTCTCCCTGGGCTAATCTCTTGATTTGATTATAAGATGTGTGTCATGTACAGCAATGACGAGTTTGAATGCAAAAACTGATATATCCCTTTTCGTTAAGCTGAGATATTTGCAATTAAAGATCAAGAAAAGTAGATGAAATAATAAGAAAATATATGCTACTATTGACTATAACTTCAACAACATACCTTTATATGTAATGAGCACTATATCATTTGAAAAGTATTTTGTAGTATATGATGGTGACCTATTTCAAAATTTTCAAAAATGGTGTTTATCGTTTTTGCTTATAAACTCTCTCTATATATTCTTCTCACAGGAGCAGCAGGCAATCAACAGGTGGAAGTCCTGTACGTTGACTACGGTAACACCGCTACTATACATTACACACACCTCAAGAAGATGTCAGATGATTTCCTGAAACTCTACAGACTGGTAAGACATCTCGTATTTGTTAACTCGTTGACTACTCAATTCTCGTTTCCATGGACTTAGTACATGGAACCAGGGTTCTCACTAGAAAAAAATCCACACATGGTTCCCACTCTGCGCAAAGCGTGGAAGTTTCGGAAGTTTTACGGAATAACACCTAAAGTTAGGTGTGGCAGCAGTATATGCTATAGTAAAAGGATGAAAAAATAAGCAGGAGTTGTCTACTAATGGCATAAAAGTAAAAATACATTGCCAAAAAGCAAAACAATCTGTGACATTTATCATTATTGTTAGGAATATATACTCCAATATTTTTTTACCCTTGTTGCCACGCATGGTGCAGCAATTTCACACATGGTTCTTCCTTCTCTGAAACCCTTTCCGCATGGTACTGGAACCATGGGTGTTATGTACTGGCGAGAACCATGCATGGAACACCCGCTTCCAGTAGGCAATGGGTTAGGTTGATGAGAATGATCTTTGGTATGATCCATATCTTCTTGACTAATCATATCTGAGATGTCCCCGACTCTGTTGTAGCGAGAGTTTCAAGTTTCAAGTCTATTTATTTTT
This sequence comes from Echinometra lucunter, assembly GCA_029962745.1. Taxonomy (NCBI): domain Eukaryota; kingdom Metazoa; phylum Echinodermata; class Echinoidea; order Camarodonta; family Echinometridae; genus Echinometra; species Echinometra lucunter. The sequence goes on from CM057160.1 coordinate 10,359,295, forward strand.
TTCCACAAATTGAATAGAAAGGAGAAGCAATCAGAGAGAATATATACAAAAGGGAATATAGATTTTAAAGATCCAAAATGTAGTGGAGGGGGGGGGGGGTCGAGAATAGAAAAAAAAATGTTACTTACTGATTCAGAAAGCGGGAACATAGGGGAATTTTTCACAAATGGCATACATGAAGTGAGACATTATATGATTAGTAAATGCAAAATGCTGTATACATGCACATAACTGTACCCCATTGTATATATTCATTGGCATTTTGGGGAGATGGAGGTATATGATAATGTAAACATTATTGTTCAATTCAAACAAAGCTGTATTTAGACTGAAAATTTAAGCAGTTACTTGAATTCTTTTATTTAATGGAATTTATTTTGAAAATACAAGAGGTTGATAGCATTTAATCTTTGGGGATTTGTTAATCTTATATTTTGTTCTGTTCTGACATACCATTAATTTAAGGTTTCAATAAGTAAGACCAGTATGCAATATTTTGCTGTCATTTGTAGTCTTGTAATATGTCTCTTAATTGATTATTATCTCATTGATGCAGTCATTACCATGTGGCCTGGTGGATGTTGAACCCAAAGACCAAGAAAAAGGCTGGACAGATGAGGCTAAGATACTTTTCTCGCAGAGTGTGAGCTTCAAGCCATTGAATCTCTCTGTCATGAGTAAGTTATCTGCACAATTCAAGCAAAGACGGGAAAATGTCCAAACAGATGAATGTAAGCTCATCCCTCCAGTAGATTCTTGTGAATAAAGGAAGCTCATGAATTTAGCTCTTACAGCGCTGGGCCGTTAACTAGGGCTTAACCGATATGGAATTTTGCTGCCGATCCTATCCCTGATGTTTTTACATCCGCATCGGCCCGATTCTGATTCCGATACCGATGCAGCGCAGAGCGCGGCTAAAGTAGAGATGAGTAATACAATAACAAAAATTTAATCCCGTCTGCTACGCCCGCAATGCAAAACAACATAGGGTCTAAGTGTGATTGTAACCGCCAAACATCTGTTGCTTGCATCAGTTCCGCATCGGCTCACCATCAAAATATTTACCGATTCCGATGTTTAGCCGATGCGGCCAAGAATCGGCAGTCACCGATCTCCGATGCGAATATTGGTTAAGCCCTACCGTTAACCCCGGGTTGCTGAAGTAATTCCAATTTCAAATTCCAATACAAACGTATGGAGTAAATAATTGCACATGAAAACTGATTGAGTGAGGAATGTAAACAATTAAAAGCGGATGCTGCCACTTCTAGGGAAATCAATATATTTAGATATGTAGATATCATAGGCACCATGACTGAGCATGAAATGCGAACTTCGCACGCCGCTGATAGTGTGGGGGTGCAAACTTCGCATCCAAAGAGTTAAAAGGCAAGCCATTAAACTATGCTGAAGTTGACTGACCCCTCAGATTTAAATATATGTAAGTTCAGTAAAAGTCATATTATCAGTGAAACACCAATTTTCAAGTTGGTTAATCCTACAGTTGGTAAATATTATGATATACCAGGGGGGTGTAACATAAAACATACAATCAATCTTACGATTGATATCAATCGTACGTCTATGGCAAACCATGTACTGAAGAGATAAAATTGATTGTAATATTGATTTTATCTCTTTATGTTACACCCCCCTGTATGTATATTTATCATTGGAGGATACTAACTTTGTAACAGTTATCTCTGTGCTGCTCTTAGAGATCATTGGAAATTAATGAAGTCAAATATTCTATGTACCGGTAATGCTTGTTCTTGTAGGTATTATATGAATGTTTATAGGTGGGACCCTCACCCCGGGGGGGGGGTCACTTCCATTGAAGAGTGGACAGCATCCGCGAGAAAAAAAACGCGGAAAAGGTGTATTTTTTCAGGGGTAGGCACGGAACGTGCAGAACGCGAATAGAGTGTAAAAAACGCCCCAAAATGAAAAAAAGCCCCCTAAATCACGATAATCTAAAACGCGAAAGGATATGTAATTTGCACCGACTACGGGACCGACTGTAACAAGACCCGTGAACGGAAAATCCTATAACGCCTGTGTGAAACATAATGAGACAGTGAATTATCTCGAGATGAAATGGCTCCAAACTTTCAGTGGACCCCACTATCACTCTCAAGGTATGAATATGGGAATATCCTCGTTGAGGGTATTAATTAATGAAATCCCTGTTTAGCGTGTGCAAATCTGGGACATCTGCACAAAATCCGTGTTTAGGATGTCCTAGCAGCCTGCCCTCGAATCCTCGTTTAGGGTGCTTTTTTTAGGCCGATTCTTGCGGATGCTGTCCACTCTTCAATGGAAGTGACCCCCCCCCCCCCCCCCCCCCCCCCCCTCCCCCGGGACCCTCGGACCCTCACCTTACTTTAACTATCTGATGTTGCCATTTTGTTTTTTTCACTATGGATAGATGTGAAGGGGGGAGTTATCTATGTGATAGCCTACGATGAGGTCGAGGGTCAGCAGGTCAATGTGAATGCGTTACTGGTTCGAAAGGGCCTTGCACAAACAACAGGTCCTGGGTAAGTCATTCTGTCAGGAATTTATTTTCTTAAATTGGACAGTAGATCACATTCAGTTACCAGCTCATTTTATTTTCATATTGGTAGAAAAGCAGTATTGGAGCATGATTCCATATAGACCAAAGATTTTTGAAATATATGAAAAAGAATTGGAAATAAACTATGTATGAATGTAATGTTGCACTGTTGTGGAGACCTTTTTGAAAGTAGTTTAGTATGTAGAAATCTAATTGCGAGCTGAACTTTTTGAAATGAAATGGTTGATTTAGGCACTATAAAGTGATTTTTGAAATTTCTTTTCCACACACTGCACATTGCTCTGTATGCTTTCATAGTCAAGGGTACATTAATGTAGATGGGCAATTCAACATGGAAGCACACTCAGCTAACTTCAGATTTACAGCAAAAACAATCACTTTGAATAGTCAAATCCTTGAACTTAAAGAAGCTAAAACAAAAAGGAATTCCACCATCTTAGTCAGTATTGGTATAATGCATGTTTGTACAGTACATTTTTTCTTATTTGAAAGTAGCACCATTTTCTGGTAATTCTGTTACCATTATACATATACCACAATATCATGAATGTGAGTAGAATATTGTTGGAATGAAAGAGTTCAGGTAAATGGGCATATTTTCAGGGTACAAAATAGGCACACAAACTCTAAAAATGCAACGAAATCACAAATTATAATTCTATTACCGTGGAATTGCCGAGATACAACTCCTCAATTATCAGCTGATATTCATTGCAGTGCATGCTTTGAAGATCTGCACCCTTCATTACCCTTAGATCCGTGAGTGCAGAAATCATCAGAGGATCTTCTCCAAAGCCAACGCCTGTCTTGCCCAACAACTCAACGCAATCAGAAAGCACCCACCTTGTGGACTCCAGTGGGGACAAGATCACTGGTGAAACAGTGCACCCACCAACCGATACAACCCCTGTGGCATCACCTGAACCTTCGCAGGAGGTGCCTTCGACGGGAGAACAAGCCAGCCAGTTGCCGGAGAACAAGCCAGGCGGAACTGCCACCACTGGGGGGCGGCCTTCCAGAGGGTCTTCAGTGACGATAGGATGTAGCAGGGCGCCAAGTTCCTCCTCACAGCTCTCTGGGAAGTACAGTGCCTACACTGCCGTCCACGTGAGCCATGCTGAAGCACCCTCCTGTATCTATGTTCAGCTTTCAACAGCAGGAAAAGATGGATTAGACAGGTAAATGATGTGGTCTTTTTACCTAGGGGTACCTACTAAAAATTCACTGTTTTGTTGAATTGTATGGGTTTTTTAAGCACTGTACCCTTGGTACAGTCCACCCCCTTCCTCCGTTAACTGTGACTCTCGGGGTCATAGTGATTAAATCTGCTTTTCCCCTCCCAGGTGTAGGTGATGCCAAATACTTGATAAGACAATGAAAATAAAAACCCAACAAACTAATAAACTATTTGTTCCGATTCCTTTGAAACAGTTTACTCGAGGCTATGACACTCTTCTACAAGGAGCAAGGAGAGAGTGAGAAGACGGATTGGAAGGAAGGAGAGATCTGTGGTGCCTTGTTAGTTAGGGAATGTGTCTGGTGTAGAGGCAAGATCCAGTGTATACTTCCTGATAATAATGCTGTGGTAAGTCTCTTCGTTGTACCTCTTGCTTCTTCCATATCACATTCTCTGGCTACAGATGCTGCATGCTCTGTTTCCCTCATGAAAAACATTTCTAGCTTCAACTTTCAGCCACATACATGTAATACGCCTAACCCAAGTCCTGCACATGGTCCAGATGAAAAATCCAATCACAACTAGACCCTAGCCTTATTATGGCATAACCTAGAGCAGTTGTTGGCAGAGCAATCACCGTTTGGCCATGCCTGTAGGTGTTTGGTCCAAACACTTTCTCATGTCACCCATTGTTAATTCCAAAACATATCTTTTGAAGCTCAGTTGATTTATTGCTATGATGAAAAATTGTTTCAGATTAAATTCACGAAAATTTATTTATCACTTTTACCAGTGGGCACACACTTACATTTGATTGACATTTTATTCTGCAATTTTGGCCTCTTCAATCCAATCCAATCCAATCTTCAAGGTCCTATTCACAGACTATGGTAATGAGGAGGTGGTTTCCGTCACCAACATCCGTCCACTCGATGAACGCTTCCAGAAGGAATCGCCCTTCGCCATACGATGTCACCTGGTGGACGTCCTACCAGCAGGAGGAACCTCAGAGTGGACCAAGACATCCTGTGATTTTCTGGAGGAGAGGCTGAATGATCTAGAGTGTTACATCTGTAAGAAGGTAGGGTAGACATATCTCTTGCCAGAAGGATCGTTTTTAGATTATTGCATGATTTCAGTACTTCTCTCCTACAGCCCATGTGAGGGACTCATGGTACAGACATGTACAGTGTACTATGTTTCTTGTCAAGGTAATTGACGAAAAAAATCTGTTGCTGTTCCTTGTAATTAACTACATTTTAATGTAATTTCCTTTCTTTGAAAAGAAAATTTCAATATGATTGAGAGCACTGTATCTTGAATGAGGTAGGCTAAAGATACCTCTTGCAGATGGTCAAAGAAGTTAGGTGTGACTAGCCGGGGATCTAGAATATTCTTTATGTACAGTAACTGTAGGAAAATTTTTCTTTTAAAGTGATTACAAAATGGTAATTTTTTTTTTGATATATGATCGAGAATAGAATTCTAAGAAGAATAACATTAAAAATTTGATTGCTTTCCATCGAAATCAATGCATTTTGGCTAATTTTCTCATAAAAAGTCAAGAGCTGACCAAAAAATTTGAGTATGAGGTATGACGTAAAAGTGGGAACCCAGCTTCGCGCATTGCAGTTGTGCTGCGCGCTAGACTGTACAATATGTATTATACCTTGTGCGCATTTTGCTAGAAGGTACCCACTTTGACATCATTTTGATGTAAAAGTGGATACCCAGTTAAAACTGGGACACAGCTGAGGGGTCAAAAATATCCTGAAATCTTACCACATTGGGGGGTTTCCTTGGCAACACGACTTTTTAAAAAACTTTAGGCAGATGATTCTCTGCTAATAAAATCATGCTCTTTTAAATGAACTAACATTGTTTCAGCATTGGGTACCCCCTTTAAAGTTATTTGAGTATCCATTTGTCTTTTTTTCTTTTCCTTTTTTTTATTTTTAAGTTTTCTGATTTCCAGAGAAATATTTTGAACAATTATTCCCAATATATTGACCGAATCTATGACTTGTGTGCTGACTTTTCAAACATTTTTTTTTTATTATTGATCCCCAGGGTGACATTGAGAGTGGCTCTCTACCGATAGACCTTCTGTATGAGCTAACAGATGAAGAGAAGGTAGCGAGAGGGTCCACAGAAGACCTGGCTAGCATTGCTGAACTCCTTGTAGAGAAAGGCTTAGGATTGAGAAAAAGGTGAGTCACTATCACGGCTTGAAGACACTAATGATTTTCAGAGTGAGGGGATTGGGGAGGGGGGGGGGTGCTATTACTCAGGTGGTAGAGCAGTGGTCTCGAAATCTGGTGATCTGCGTTTCGAAACCAAGTTGATGCGCTCTTGCGCCATTTGGTAAGACATTAATTCTCATTACCTGGTCCATTGGAGAGTACTTAAAGCCTCAGTCCTCTGGTTGCTTATTGACAAGCCATCATAATAGCAGTAATGTACAGTAGACCAAAACCATGTAATGAAACACCGTAACATTTACTCCTAATCTGTATTTGGTTAGTGGAGCAGTTATGCAAATACTGGCTACTGATACTGGGTAGCTCCTGTTTAAAATCTGTGGGAAAGAGAGAATTCTGTTATCAATGAGTTTAAATCTATTTAATTTAATTCTCTTGATAAGTAGACTCTCTGTTGTGTAGCCTGCCATAATTAGGCCTTCCTCACTCCAGGATTAAATTATGTTAGGGATACATGGTTATATACATCAGGAATTTCACATGTCATTGAAAAGGAGATGTCATTTTCAAAACAGCATTGCATTATTTCTTTCCATGTTCATAAACAAGTATTGCAATGATAAGTGTTTTGGATGGTGGATGTTTCTCTAATCGATACGGATGATTTCCTTTTCACTGCCTTATTCGGAGAAAGTGAAACTGAAAAAGTGAGAAGTGAACATATAAAATCCTCTCATTATTTTGAAACCTGTCATCTCAGATGCTGCAAGAATATCTGGAGAAGACCCAGAAAATGTATGAATCATTTTTATAATTTATATATCTCCTTTCAGGCGGAAGATAACCAGTCCAGACATCCACAGGAAAAGTACGACTCCCCACGTTCCAGCAAAATCACCCCCTCTCCACCACCCTCCTGCTGCCACCACCGTCACCACCGTCACCACCGTCACCACCACCACCACAGCAACCACTGTCAGTCCCAAAACAAACTCCGCCCCTGTCACTCCCCAAAGCAGTGGCGTAAGCTCCCTCAATACCACCGCCTCTCCCACCTTGGTAGACGGACACGCCACGCCCGACAGAGGATGCCCCACTGTGCCCGCAGACTCTGCCACGCTCCTGGATGAGTTTGAGAACTTTGAAGGGACCGGTATCCAAGAAGCCCTCCCCCAGTATCCAGCCCAGCCCTTGCCCATGCTCTCCCAGATGCAGCTGATTGTTACCTACGTGAATGAGAAGGGGGTCATTCATGGATTAGAAGTGGATAGATGTAAGTGATGCTACAATAGTTGGGGTGTTTCATAAAGCTATTTGTAAAGTTACGCATGACTTTAAGAACAACTTGAATATGAAGTGCCAAATGGGATGCCCAAAGTTATTCCTGACGCTTTAACAAAATATGATTGCATTTCCATTAATCTCGATTAAATTGTGGCAAAAGATATACTTCGCAATAAAAATGTTTGGAAACTACAGTAATTTAAATCTTATCTGCATATTTCACCTTTAGCTGATGCGATTTACAATGATTAAGAACCCCATTTGGCTTGCCATATTTAAGTCGTTCATAAAGCCATTATATCAGCTTTATGAAACACCCACCCCCTGGTCCCATTTCTTCCAGCATGTTTTTAAATTAATAATAATAATAATAATAAGCATAAATTTATATAGTGCAGTACTATGCAAGATATGTTCAGCTGCGCTGGTTCGGAACTCCTTTTTTACTTAATTCTACAAAATTCTACAAAATATACTACCTTAACTGAACAAATATGATTTCAACTTGGATTTAAAGACATTTAGGGATGGAGAACTTCATATTTCAATTGGCAAGCTATTCCACAGTTTTGGAGCAGCAATGGCAAATGCACGCTCACCGAGAGTGATTTCAGTTTTACTATGAGGAATTTGAAGCAACAATGTATCTCTGGAACTGCGCAAGCTATGACTGTGTGACTGGACTTTTAGTTTAAGTAGTTCTGTTATGTAACTAGGAGCTTGTCCACTCAAGGATTTATACACAATTAACAAAATTTTAAATGAAATTCTTCGACGTACTTCAACCATTGGAGCTCTCTCTGAAGAGGTGCACTTGAAGTGAACTTTGACAGTAGACAAGTCTTGCACATGCATTTGTCAAAGAGGGAACCTTACATGTACTTTGAAGGCCTTTGTGTATAGTGGTCATTTTTACTCTCTCTCTTGAAAAGAAAATGAGACTTTGGTGCCTAGAAAATTACTCCCCCCCCCCATGGCCTATGTAGACAGGGTTTGAATGTATGATTCAAGTTGTAGTCTGTTTTGTATTAAGAGAAAAGAAAATGAGACCTTTCTTAAGTTCTCTCTCTTTCATTTCTTTCTTATATTAGGTGTATAATGTTTTTGATATATTATACATTTGTACATGTTTTTTTTTTATGGAAATGAAAATAAATGAAATGAAACGAAACGAAACAAAACAAAGGTACAAATAGTATTTTTGATGGTTGCTTCATATTAAAAACACATGAAACAAATCATCATCATCATTTATTACAGTCAGTCTCTTTCCTCTTACGAGGGGTCACTGACCCTCGCGCCATGATAGCACTCTCTCCCTCCACTTGCTTTAATTTGTTTTTAGCTCTCTCCCTCCACTTGCTTTTGTTTTTAGCATCCTCCTCTTATAGTTCAACCCTTCTGCTCCCCGTCCTCACCAGAACAAAGTCTATGTAAAACTAAGATACTGTTGGCCCTTCCCTTTTTTAACAAATCTAAAATATCACAAGCACTTTTGGTAGGAGAAAAAAAAAAGAATTGCCACTAGGATACATGGATGAAATTCTTTAGTTTTAGTCTATTGATTAGTATACATGTACATTTGTGTGTATTTAAGACTGATAGTCTTTATCTCTCTATTGTCACAGTTGAAGCGTTCCAGCAGATGATGGTGTCTCAGCAAGAAGCCTGCAATAGCCAGAACTGTGCCCCTCCAGATCCCAGCTCTCTCTCCCTTTGTCAATGTGTGTGTGCTAGATTCACCCTAGATGAACAGTGGTACAGGGCAAAGATCATCGGTATCACTGAAGACACTGTCAGGGTAGGTACCACGTTCCATGTTTCGTCACCTGGCTGGCAGAAGGGCGTTAGCATGTGGGCCTGCGTGATTTTACACATCCCGCCGGCCGGCAGAAGGGAGTTAACTCGAGCGCGCGCTACGCGAAAGATACAGTGTGCGCATGAGTTAACGCCCTTCTGCCTGCCAGGGGATGTAAAACATTATGAAGTGCATGCGCCTTAATGCCTTTCTGCCAGTCAGGCGATGATTTGTCTGTGTGTGTGTATGATGTAGTTTCACGCAAGATTCACAGTGCTACGCTGCAGCGGTCTTTTGTGTACTACAAAATGCTACTTTTATTATGATGCCGTATCATTTTTTATGCCTCCGCCCACCGTAGGTTGTTGCCGGAGGCATTATCTTTTCGGGTCGCCGTCCATCCCGTTTTCGTTCTCGCGATAACTTAAGAACCGTTTGACAGATCAACTTCAAACTTGGCTGGTGTATGCTTATGGGAGGGACAATGATCTGATTAGATTTTGGAGTCTCAAAGTCAAAGGTCAAGGTCATAGAGGTAATAATACACATAAAAATGGCTCGTTCTCGCGATAACTTAAGAACCATTTGACAGATTGGCTTCAAACTTGGCTCATGTATGCACATGGAAGGGATGATGATCTGATTAGATTTTGGGGTCACAAGGTCAAAGGTCATAGAGGTCATTATGTGTCATTATGTACATAGAAATGGTTCGTTCTTGTGATAACTCAGTAACCATTTGACGGTTCAACAAACTTGGCTCATGTATGCATATGGAAAGGGCAATGCTCTCATTAGATTTGGGGGGTCACAAGGTCAAAGGTCAAGTCAAAGATATTGTATAAATGAAAATAAATCAACATGAAGTGCCATTTATTTCTGATTTGGTAATGGCGGAGACATCTAGTTAACCTATTGGCTACTGGAACCGGGTGGCTCCTGTATAAATCCTATGGGAATTCCAGATTTCAGTATTCAACAGGTTAGATTGTCCTTGAGTTTTCAAATGCCCACCGTGTTACTTGTCAAATGAGTTAAAACATATTAGATGCCAAGCAAACCGAAGACTCAACTGTTTCATATCACCTATAAAAGGACATTTTTCTCTTTAAAAAAACCACATACAGTGAAACCTGTATATAAAGATTGTACGAGAGAGAGACAAGAAAAGGGGTCTTCATGAGCAGGTGGTCTTTATGGACAGGTGATCTTTCTGTACAAGTGCTTGCTAAAGCAGGTTTGACTGCATATGTTTTCCTAATGAATATTTTTTTTTTGTTATCAAAAACAGGTGAAATATGTTGACTTTGGAAACTCCGAAGCACTGCCTTTTGATCGAATCAACCCAACACCTTTTCAGCTGAATGTACCCCAGTATAGCAGGGAATGTGTTCTCTACGGCATACAACCGGTAAGTTATGATTTTCCTCTTTGGAGGAGACTACAAATGTATTTATTTCTTTGTGTGAAACTATGTGTAAATAGGCACGTTCACACACAAAAGGAATCGAAATTTGAATCGGGATTCGAATCGGGATTTAAATTTCGATTTTATAGCCACTTCACACACGGGGAAAAAAGCGAGATAAGGATCGCGATTTGAATCACGATTAGAATTTCAATTTTTTTTTTTCAACCGTTCACACACACGAGGAAGCAACAGAAACAGTACTATCATACAAAGCATTTGTTTACTACACGGGATCAACGGTTCCAAGATAACGTGCATGCATCCCGTAACGTAACACACACTGCATACACTGCATAGTGCATGCACAGCGCATTGAGCGCACACGCGTAAAGAATGATGGGATAGATAAAACCAATTTTCTAATCGCGATTTCGTTCACACACAAAAACGCTCAGCAAATAATTTCGATTATTCTGAGAGTTGAATCGCAATTAGAATCGCGATTATTAGTGAGATTATTCTGTCCACACACAAAAATAAAATCTATTTTCTAATCGCGATAAGAAAATCGATTTTTGAATCTCACTTTTTATCTTGTGTGTGAACGCCCCTAATGTGAAGAATTTCCATTTTATTAATGGACAATAAATGAACCTTATGAACCTTATGAACCTCATTAACCTTATTTGTCTGCTCATATTCTTGCCTATTTTGCCTGTTAACCCTCAAATCAAGAGGGGGGGGGGAGCTTTTGAAGTGGCCACCCCTCCCCCCCCCCCCCCCCCCCCCCCCCTCCCTTGTGACTTTTTCTTTCAAGCTTCCAATACATTTTGATATAATTTACCATATTTGACCCATGGAATTTATTTCATATTTTGATAATTGGTTGACCGTCACTCGAAATCTGTCATTTTTATACAGGTTTTCTATGTAATTCTTATTACGAATGCCATGTATACTCCAGATATGTTAGAATTGCTTTTTTGAATTATAACTTTGATTGCTTTCCTTGTTGTTTATTTTATGAATGTCAATGATAATAAATAAAACAAGAACAATAAGATAATAAAATACATAATAATGAAAACAATGAGTTGTAAATATCAACTTGCCTGACAAATTGATTCCTTTACTGGCTCCTTCTGTGTAGAAAGAGAAAGAGAAGCAGAGAGATTGAGAGATAAAAAAGAGAGAGAAAAAAAAAGAGAAAGGAGAAAGGAGAAAGAGAAAGAAAATGAAAATGGAAAGAGAGAGAAAGAAAAAGCAAAGGAAAAGAGAAAGAGAGAGAGAGAGAGAAAGAGGGAATAATGAACAAGAAAGATGGAGAGAGAAAGAAGAGAGAGCGAGATACTAGTAGATTTCCACATACCAGTGCTGATTTATTCCTTTATCTTGCACCAGACGTTTTGTAAAAAAGTTAAAATTTTAAGAGTTTGGTCTTAGCGTCTAGATACATGTACATGTATAAATCACTTTCCTCTTCCACTTTTCCACATAGTTACGAATCACTTTTCCATGTTCAAAATTGTATTATTAGCCCTAGATGCGACAATTATTTCAATATCGCATTAAAACCTATATTTCAGTGGAATGTTTCGTGTATGTTATCAGATTCCATTTACTGACTGATCACATCACCTCGATAATGCTCACAGTTTAACACTCTTTTGGTTGAATGGACTTATAAAAGTAGTATGGAAAAAAAATGTGACCCTATACCACGAAACAAACAATAAGTCGCAATGGGAGTTTTGAAAAAAAACGCTCAAATAGAGAGCTTGGTGTTGAAAAGTTGATTTTAGGGTTTTTATATTTTCTGATACTTCATTTGTCTATCTGCCATCTGACCAAATTTGGGAGCCATCTGTTATGTGGAAATGTGAATTTTCTTTGATTTAAAATTACTACCATTTGGGGGGAATTTTGAAATAAATCTATGCCAGCATGGTGGGTAAAACCTTCGCATTAACATGTGCACATTACTGAGAAGTTAATTCATTTTGTGGCTTTGAAAATCTAAACAAGGAGAGAAGTATATCTCCTTTGAAACTATTCCAGATTTGAGCCTAATCTGATAATCCCTTCATAGTCGATACTAGGGAATTTTCATTCAACATTTTGGTGAGACTGACAATAGGACAGCACTATGGCACACCTGAATGGTCACTCGTTTTTACATCCTGTTTTCTTTCTATTATTCTGGTGATTAGCCTGTCTGACAGGCTCTTATTCTCATTGTAATTTCAAAGGGTTTGCATGATTTTGACCAAGGAAGCTATAGCATTCAAAAGCTTAGAGTGCAAGTTTTCAAACTATGCTAAAAGCCACAGTGAACTGGCGCTTTATAGCTCTGAGATGTATTTACAACAGTGCCAACTTGCGGCTACTCACAACCAGAGACTGTCTTACAAAAATTAGGCCCATCTTGGCTTCTAGTGACCTGGCTCAGTCTGAATACATATACAATTTTTACAGATGTGTCTCAAAAATAAAGCTCGTGTTGATCAGAATGGTGCATGCTGAGAGAAAAAAATGGGACAAAATCAGTAGTTCAGGACTGAGATGGGGCTATTTCAAAATCTCATACAAGGGTGCCAGTTCGCTCTGGCTTTAAAATGTAAAAATGTCAAATTTCCAACTATCGGTCATTTTGTGGTGGAGGGTCACAAATGATGTATTTAACATGAAGTTACAGGAAGTTTTGTTTCTAAAGAAAAAAAAATGAGGAGAGATAATAGCAAATTGAGTTTACCTTTCTCACTTTTCATTCATCTGATGTACTGACCTTCATTTGTGTTGTACAGATTACCGTGTTTACATTCCTTAGTTTTTTTGAAGAAACCCCCCCCCCCAAAAAAAAAAAAAGTCAGTATAATGATAACTTCTAAAGCCTATAGGATGTGCATTAATGTTGCAGAAAAAGAGTGTAATATTATTTCTTGTGCAGATAGGGTTGAAATAAAGGTGGATACAATTTAAAATAATTTGAAGATGAGCTCCCCACTTCAGTTTTAGTTAATGCCATATCTTAGAGCAAGTTTATTGAGACTCTTTAAAAATGTAACACAGTAGGCACATTCACACAAGAGGAATTGAAATTTGAATTGCGATTTGAATCACGATCCAAATTTCAGTTTTACTGCTACCGTTCACATGCAAGGAAAAATCGAAATTTGGATCACGATTCAAATCACGATTCAAATTCCGATTTTGTTTTTGACCATTCTCACACATGAGGAAGCAACAGAAACGGGCAGGAGAGCCCACAAACTTCTCTGCTTAAACTTCCATTATACACGATCTGGATGGGGGGGGGAAATAATATGGACAGTAAAAGGGCTACAGAAAGTACAGCAACAAAATCAATAATTAAATACTAAATAATTATGTGCTATTATACAAAACATTTGTTTACTTTACAAGATCAATGGGGCAAGATAGCGTGCAGTGCGTCCATGCTTGCTCATGCATCCTGTAACGTAACACACACTGCATACACTGTATACTGCATGCACAGTGCATCGATTGTACACACGCAAAGAATGATGGGATATATAGAACCGATTTTCTAATCGCGATTCCGTTCACACACACAACACAAATAATTGCGATTATTCTGAAAAATCGCACTTCTTACTGCGAGTTGAATCGCGATTAGAATTGCAGTTATTAGTGAGATTATTCTGTCCACACACAAAATAAAATCGATTTTCTAATCGCGATTAGAAAATCGATTTTTGAATCTCACTATTTACCTTGTGTGTGAATGCCCCTAGTAATACCTAAGCAAATTTTCATTAAACTAGAGATTTAAATGCCTTTGTCAAAACATGAAATTAATCATTCTAAAGTCTAGTATTACTCCCACACTGTACTGTATGTAGTTCATTCCTTTGTATTTCTTATGATAGGTGTGGATTAAGGATCCTTTTTTCCTCTTCTCCAAAGCTTCAGCAAAAATTTGCATAAGCCCTCCATAAAGCTACATGTATGGAGCTTGTATCTCTAGTCAAGAAGGAAGAGTTTTCTTTCCATTTTCTTGTGGAGTTTTGGTAACAATATTAGGTCACAGGAAGATGATCATAGTCTGCCGTTAGTAAAGTTCTAAGAAAATGGAATTCACTGAGGTCGTGCCAATGTAACGTGCGTAATTTTGGATTATCACTTGAGGGAGGGATCTAGAAAATCTTTTAAGGAATTCAATTTTCTGAGTAGAATTGTGTGATATTGGATTCTTTTTTGGGGTTCCTCCTTGTGTCTCGAAGGCAGTTATTGATTAGAAATGATGGTTTTAGATAGGTTTACCTTCCATGTTGTTGACATGTAATTTTTATAACAGCCAAAGAGGTCTGGATACATATATACCTCCGATTATAGATCAGGGAAAATTTTTCTTTTCTTGGCAGACAAAGGTTAGCAGTGACAGGTCTCGCAAGGCTAATTTTATATTTGTATGGAGTGTAATCTATGTTTTAGAAATTGGAACAGGTAAATAAAGAAGGAAAAAAAAAACTCAACAGTCATATTCCATTTAACCCGTAGAGTACTGAATTAGGGGATATCAGGCAACAAATAACAATAACAATTCATTTTATACTATTTTTTGTTTATGCACTGCTCATTTCAAGGATTTGTAAACTAAGTGAGCTGAAATCGGGCAGTGATAACACTTTAATTGACACTTCACTGAGAAATCGCTTCTGTCATTACACTTTGATTCTATTGAAATCGGTTGACAAAAACAATTTTAATGACACTGTTCGAAGAAAGTACATCTTACGTTACATTATTGGTTGAGTTGATTAAATTACCAAGTGTTTATAACTCGTGCAGCCCTTTTCTCTTCCGCCACGAGGGGGCAGCTGCTTTTGCAGAGACGAGCAGAGACACGAGCTGCCATTTTTTGTGTCCAAATGTTTTGCCCATAATCCCTCTTTTCCTCCATATTTCATGGAATTGTTTTGCCGTCCCAGGACATGACACTCTCTGATGTGTGCTTGAGGCCTTTGATGCCATCATCTAATTGGCGATCGTCATCCCTTGTCTCGGGCAGGGTTTTTTTTTTTTTCTTAGTTGTTGGTTGGTTGGCGAGGGTCTCCTGGGACTGTTCTTATTCATGAGTAATGCAATCAGGTAAAGAGTTGCTTCCTCCCTGAGAGGTTGCGATTGTAGAGAGCATTTTGTTCAAAGCGAAAGATGTATCCATGGTCATTTATGACTAAAGGAATGCTTATATACCTTACATTTATTTTCATCATAGCCTTGTTATGCATGAACCTCTTGTATCGTAACACCCTGCTTTTTCATCTTGGTAAGCAGGTGAACTCGCCTCTCTCCCTCGTTCTCTCTCTCTTTATTTCTTTCTTTATCTCTCCCTCTCTCTCTCTTTATCTCTCTATCACTCTCTCTTTACACCTCTCTTGCTCTTAATACTTAGTCTATCTCTTTGTTTTGATTGATAATGACTATATTTTTAATGCAAAGGTTTTCAAACAAAGCTGAACATAGTTGTGTTTTGTCAAAACTTGGTCAAACTATGCATTTATTTTATACAGTAGCAGGAAACATTCTCAAGAGGGATCAGTGATGGTTATGAGAAAGAGATGCATAAGTTATCTGAAAACTTTAAAGAAATAACAGATATTGTGAAGGGAGGTGGAGAGAAAGGTTGTTTTTTTTTTTAAAGTCTGGTAACTTTATTAACCCATAGATGTACAGTGTCACATTTAGGAGACGCTTTTGCAGTATCTGTTGGTCCAGAATGTTGGGCAGTACATATCATACATGAGCAGAAAGAGGAAAATGCACTGACAAATTTGAGCCCATTCCCATCGCTGTATGGTGTGGCATTCTCGAATTAGAGCAGTTTAAGTGTAACTAATCATTAAACTCTTTAAATTGGCAATACAGTGAATAATATAATATCACTATTTCTGTGTTCAAATTGGCAATTTCTGATTCAATTTTACAATTATATTTCATTTTGGTTTATGCTATATCCATAATTTTTTCAAGCTATGTAAATGTGGAAAAAAATAATTTGTATTGCCAATTTGAGGACTGAAGATGATTAATTTAGACCTCAAGAAAGCTCTGTACTGCTATGGGTTAAAAAACAGGATTCTTGAAGCCAGAGATATTGCTTATGATGAACTAAGTAGGAGCTGAGCATCAGTGGGAGATTCTGGTTGAATTAGAGAAAAATATATGCTCTTCTAATATGGTGGAAACTTTCATTTTACATTTTCATAGCTGCAAGTATCCAACAGGAAAAAAAAATGAAAATATGTAAATTCTGTCATATTAGAAAACATGGTTTATTTTCTTAATTAATGCAGGAGACTAGTTTCAAAGAGAAGCTTGAGTTCTGGGAAAGGTGAAAAATAATTTGTGAGCTTTCTCATTCTTTCCTTGTCAGTTAGGAAGAATATCATCATAGTAAAAAATGTCCCCTCTGAAGGATTGCTCTTCGAATGCCCTCATATAGGAAATATGACAAGAAAAAGCTGACAAATTCGGGGGTAACCATTCATGCCAGATTTGTGTGTGGTCTCATATACCATTTCTTTGTGCAGTGCAAGTACCTTGTGGGGGAAGTAAGCGAATTTCTTATCAATTCGATAATCTCCAAATCTCACACTAGACAGGTTTGTTTATATAATGTACAACTAATCTAACTCTCCCAGTTGCTTTGGAACAGTTTCTTTCACATTATGATCACATGACCAGATTCCAGTTTATCTTTAAAGGGGGTACCCAATGCTGAAACAGTGTTAGTTCATTTAAAAGAGCATGATTTTATAGGCAGAAAATCATCTGCCTAAAGTTTTGTAAAAAGTCGTGTTGCCAAGGAAACCCCCAAATGTGGTAAGATTTCAGGAAATCTTTGACCGCTCAGCTGTGACCCAGTTTCAACTGGGTACCCACTTTGATGTCAAAATGACATCAAAGTGGGTACCTTGTCGCGCAATTCTAGCAAAATGTGCGCAAGGTATAATACATATTTTACAGTCTAGCGCGCAGCACAACTGCAATGCGCGAAGCTGGGTACCCACTTTGACGTCATACCTCATACTCCAATTTTTTTGGTCAACTCTTGACTTTTTATGAGAAAATTAGCCAAAATGCATTGATTTTGATTGAAAATCATTAAATTTTTAATGTTATTCTTCTTAGAATTCTATTCTTGATCATATATCAATTTTTTTTTTACCATTGTGTAATCACTTTAAGGAAGCCTTGTGACCCTTTGACTACTGAATTATAATATTTTGTACATAGGGTTAATACAGGGCCACCAGTTCCAGTAGACAAAATATTGGAAATATTGTGGTCTGGATGTTTATCTCGACTGTTCAATTTTTTTCCAAGTAAAAAAAAGAAATATCTTAATTATATGGGCATTTCTTCCCCTATGAAATGTTTGAGAAAGTTTCTGTTAAACTTGCAGGGCATAGATAAGGGTACAGGTATCTAGATAGAACATTGCCTACTATGTGTTATTGTTCTTGCAAGAGTTGAAAGGGATCCTCCCCTTAACATCCGGTGTGTTTTGTAACCATTTTCAGTCTGTCCGTTTTTTTAATTTGGTAAACTTGGTGTCCCAACATTTCGGTCCCTCTGTGGGTGAGATAGATGCAAAGAATTCTTTTTTGTTGAAAAGTGAACCAATGCTTTGAACTCGGAATGAAACATTTTCTAATTTTGTTGCATCACAAGTGACATGCAAATCAACTTTGGGTGACTATAGATGGATTAGTGCTGTAGTCAAACGTTTTTCCATCCGCTAAACAACCGCCCATGCCACTAACCGTTTTCAATTTGACGGTTTTGGATAAACGGAGATTTACTGTCAGCCAGGGATTACACATCGTTTGTGTAGCTACTTGTAATATTTCAAGTTTTTCTGTCTTAATTGTCATCATAAATCAACTCCAAGACTTCCAATGTTCTGTCTTTACTAGTGATCTTTCTTCACGCAATGTTCTTAAACTACGTCAGCTAACCATTGATAAGCTCACCAGAAAATTGGTCCCTCACGTCACTCGTATGTCGTGGCGCGGGCAGGTGATGCAGCACTAGCTCCGTACTGTATTTCACAAGTGATACACTCGGATGTATTTAACGCGCACTTGATTTGTTTATTACTGGCTCGCGATCGCCCGCCAACACAAAAATATGTACGTTCCGCAAAATACCTTCAGCATGTATAAAAGAATTGTTCCGCGAGAGAAAATGCTGTACTAGTCTACCAGATTTTGTCTATGCAACTTTTCACTGATAACTGAAATAAGCAACAATTTTGAAGTACCGTTACCACAGAACTAGAAAAACATTCGTTGACCATTACTCCATGTACGTTCGCTGGTGTCTTCAGCTATGTTTAGGAAGCAAACGTGAAAATGGCGCAGTGAATTATTGCGCAATACAATCGCAGTGAAGGCCAAATAGATCTATGCATTAGCTCTCTCGCACAGTATTTTGTAAGTACAATTACTAAAGTTTACAACCTAAATAAATAAGCTGTTTATTTATATTTTCTGCCGGGATACGGTCTCAATCGATTGATACCGGTACCATCTCGGGGCCTGAGGCCGCCAGGATTTGATCCCGATCCCGGACCGGCTGACAGCACTACTTTCAATAGTCGGCAACTTTGGCAAAGGTGTGATGTTTTCGTTTATCCGAAAAACGTTCAGTTTTGACTCCCCGTTAAATGGAATTGAAAATAACTGCACAAAGATGGATAAACATCTGGGAATTTCCCCCATGAAATGTTTGAGAAGGTTTATTCGTAACCTCCAGGGCATAGATACAATCATGTAACTGTAAATGTTAAGGTATATAGATAGAACATTGCCCATTATGTGTCATTGTTTTTGCAGGAGTTGAAAGGGATGCTCTACTTAATACCACACAGTGCTTTGTAACCATCTTCACTCCGTCCATTTTTTAATGTGGTAAACTTGGTGCCCCAACATTTCGGTCCCTCTGTGGGTTAGATAGATGCAAAGAATTCCTTTTTTTTTGTTGAAAAGTGAACCAATTCTTTGAACTCAGAATGAATTTTTTTTCCAATTTTGTTACATCACAACTGGCATGCGAATAAACTTTGGGTGACTATAGATGGATAAACATTAGGGAATCAAATTCAATTTGGTCAAAAAGCAAGCGTTAATCTTTTCGCCCAAAGCAGTACTTTTTCCTTCTTTTCTTAGAAATTGCACCACTTTTGACGTGAGCACTCCTGGGAATTTACCTTTTTAGTTATATGGAGCAAGAAACCCATATTTTGTGACTACATCGCGGATAAGCGTGAAAACAATTTTGAAAGGGAATACAAGTGAAGATCTAATATGCATACATTCAAAGGCAAAACATTGCTTGTGTGCATGTACAAAGTCAAGCCAAACAATGCATTACTGGTTTGTTACAATTTTTCAATTTGAAATGATAATTATAGCAATATTCTGGATTTTTATAGTGCTAATACATCTTGGATGTCTGTAAGTGCTTTACAGAAGTATTATGATAATGATGATAATAATAAATAGAGTAACAACTAGCAGCATTGGCAACAACAGAAAGAAGGAGCAGAAGAAGAAGAAGAAGAAGAAGAAGAAGAAGAAGAAGAAGAAGAAGAAGAAGAAGAAGAGAGGAGGAGGAGGAGGAGGAGGAGGAGGAGGAGGAGGAGGAGGAGGAGGAGGAGGAGGAGGAGGAGGAGGAGGAGGAGGAGGAGGAGGAGGAGGAGGAGAGAAGAAGAAGAGAAGAAGAAGAAGAAGGAGAAGGAGAAGGAGAAGGAGAAGGGGAAGGAGAAGAAGAAGGAGAAGAAGGGGAAGGGGGAGGGGAAGGAGAAGAAGGAGGAGGAGGAGGAGGAAAGAAAAAATGAGAAGTATGTGTAAAATATGTCTCCAATCATTTTTTTTTTCATTAATTTTGTGTGTGTATGTGTATTTTCACAAATGTATACCGGAGACAAGTCTTTCAGGATTTTGCCTTGTTAACGTGATATCTAAAAAAACATTCGAGATATGAACTATAAATTTGGTGCAAGTATGTATCACCAAAGTGAAACCATGGATTGTTGTATAGAAGGTCAAAGTTCATAGAGGTCAACATGTATAAAATCAAGCATTTGTTTGTTTTGTTATAGATCTATTTCAACTATATGTATTTTGTGTGCATGACTCAACAACAGTTTGAGTGGTGAAGTTAAATGAATATAGCCAGAGGCATCTAGGAGAAGCAGTTTCTTTCATTTTCTTTTGTATTTTAGAAAAGAAATTTAGATGGAAATTTAAAAAATTGATTAATGTACAAATTTGTTTATTTAAATGATTTCATATGATGGCAAAGGAATTTTTGAAAAGCCTTGTGCTTTTGCGAACTTGCATCACGGACAATGGAATAATGAATATAAGTATTCAAATAAATTATCCAACCATCCTTATCAGCATACATGTATCTTGGTTAGATATGAAATTACTCAAGTCAATTGGACATTTACACCACCTTTTAACCCATTCGTGACAGGAATTATTTAAAGCCTAATTTGATCAGCTTTTATTCTTTAAATTGCCAACACCAACATTCTTATTTTATTGCTACATTTTTCTTATAAAACGTCATGTATCTGAAATGAATATAAATTGACAGAAATTATGATAAGTCAAAAAGTTGCCAATTTGCAGGGGAAAACGGTGATTTTAAACCTTCTATCACATTGACAATTTAAGGATTTTAATGCTTATTTTCCTTTAAAAAATTTTCAGCATCAAACAACGAATACTGACACAACCAAAATGGACACAGTTTGTGTAGAATTTTTTGCTCTTTCTGCTCATGTATTTGGTATGATTTTTAGGGCTTTGCATCAAAAAATATTAGGCCAAACCACAAAATGTGGACCTCTGTCACGAATGGGTTAAATAACACACTTGTATTAAACACAATCATGAAAAACAGTTTTATGATAGATAGAGTATTCTAACAGTATATTAGTGACAAAAACTTCATATTACCCCCCCCCCCCCTCCAGCACTCCCTCCTTTCACCTCAATACAGTGTATCTGTACATGTAGTTCCTCCCTAGGCCCCCCAAAACATAAAACACGGACCATTTAGTGTAGTTCAGAATGATCCAGTGATGTAAGAATGTGACTCTCCTCTCTTCCAACTCGTTATTTTTCTTTTACTTCATTCACTGTACTGTCAGAACGACTTATCAAATGATTCTCTTCTTTTCTCTTTGTCTTTAACTTCTGTCTGTTCCTCTTTTTCTCCATTCACTTACAACATATAGATCCCTTGTCGCTTCTTTCTGATTTGATACCTTCTTTTCTGTCTTTCCTCTTTTTGCAAATCTGCATACCTGCCAACTGTCGCTATTTTGGGCAAAGGAAAGAGCAATTTCCACCCTTGATGACCCTGTGTCCCTATTTTTGTAAGAGATCTTTCCATTGAAATGTCTAGGAAATCCAGGAATGTCCCTATTGTTTATTATATTTTTTTATGCATGTGTACCAATTTATTGGCTTGCAGGGTTGGCAGGTCGGAATCAGTTTAATTTCCACAAAGATAAGCAGTGTCATCTTGTTGCCTTCATTTCTCTCTTTCTCTTGTTTTGTTTTTTGTCTTTTACTTTCTGTGTGTAATAAGGATATCGTTTCACAGCAAACACACAGAAGTCAAAATTGAAAGTCTTTCATTGTACCTGTTGACATACTGAATTCTCACTGTCCCATAGACTTGATACAGGGACCACCCAGGTTTAGTAAGCCAACGGGTTAAGTTCTTATCAGCTCATCAGTCGATGATCTGCATCAATCCGTCCAGACAGATTCAACCTGTTGCCCTCGTTCTTTTAGTCTCTTCTTTCTCTCTTTTTACTTCTGTGTAATTATGTCATCTCCTCACAGCCAGTCACCCAAGATGACAGGATGCCTTGCGGGCATGTAAAAGTCATTGCCCTGCTCACGGCATCTGTAAACATGTGGGAGATGGAAGCCCAACCCTTCCCCAGGCCCTCTTTTAATTGTCCCACATGAGCGATTAACCCTGTAAACACTCATCACCCCGCCGTCGATTTGATTAGATTGCTGCCAGTGAAGGCAGGCCAAATGGCATCCTTCCTGACACACTTCTCCATTTCATTTACTGTTTTCACCATGCATGTACACATGTATGTAGAGAATTTTCATTTTTAGGGTCATGTTTTCTTCACTTATGCAGTAAACTGTTGACTGCTTAGTTCCCTCAGCCCCAAAGGCTTTCAGCAGGGACAACCCGATCCCTGCAGGCGGTGGGTTATAGCGGGCTGTTATACCCTAACATCATTTAGATGCAAAAACCAAAACATTTACGTTAACACAATCAGATTTATCAGCATTCCTCAAAATGTGTAGATGTATTATTTGAACCTGGCATGTACATACAATGTGTGCATTCAGACATACATTCTGCATGCATTTTCATGATCTAAAATTTATATAAAGAAGACTTACCTGCCAACTGTTCCTATTAAATAGGAATATTCCTGTTTGGGGGAAAATTGCCATTTTTTAACCTGCGTGTTTCTATTTCTGCACAAATTTGTCTGTAGTATTGAATTGGAAATTTAGGAATGTTCCTATTTTTGAAAATTTCTTGATTATTTGTTCCTATTTCTTGGCTGTCAGGGTTGGCAGGTATGAGACGATATCAAAACCTAATCTGCAGAAGGGCTTAATATTCATAGATCTGGAGCAGATATGAACGTACTGTAAATGGAATTATTTTTCACTCTCCATTATGGTCCCATTCTTTTCTCAAATCCCCTATCACTTTTATGTCTTCTTTCAAACCTATTTAAAGTACTACATTTCAAGTTGTTTTCTGTTTGAAGAAGTTTTTCTATCAAGAAGATAGATCAAGGAGATCATAATTTGTTTTGTTACTTAAAACGGCAACAGTGATGCTGACAACTTTGATAATGGTTTAGATTCTGATGATAATGCTGATGATGATAATGACAATGATGGAGCTGCTTATGACGACAATGATGATGATGAACATGAAAATGCTGATGAAGATGATGATGATAATGAAGATGATATTGTTGGTGATGAAAGAGAGGAGGAGGAGGAACAGAAGAAGGAGCAGATGGCGCTACATGTAGTATAACATGGCTGTCAGCACTGGCAACTTCTTTTGTGGCTTTTCCTCTCTATAATTATGTCAGATATTCTGTCCCATCTTGTAACGATGATGCTGATGATGAGAGATTCATGTATAGTGCTCATGTCTGGCTCCAATTTCTTCAGTATGATCTCTGTCAGACCTTTAACCTGTTCACTACTGAATTCTTATATTCCCATAGACTTAATACAGGGACCACCAGATTCCTGTAGCCAATGGGTTAAACATGTGTATTCTTCTCCTGTTTCTGTCCACAGATATCACCCAGTAAGACATGGTCACCTGAAGTCATCTCATTCCTCTTAGAGACGTTGTTAGAGAAGACATGTGTGGCCCACATCAGGGTAAGTAAGGAGACACCTTGGCCATAAATGTAAATGATTACACTACACATGTTCTGGTAACAACTGTTTGAAGGTCAGTATTCAGCACAAACTGACTTCCTAATTTCTCAACGTAACCTTCGACCAATGTAACCTGAACATGAACACTAAAAACCAACCTAAACGCTAACAACTAATCAAAGGCCAGGGCTTGAGACTACCAGGAGCCCAAGCTCTTGGGCCCCTAAAATCTGAGCAATGTCACATAGGGCTCAACGTAAACAGACCCCCAAATTTCAATCTGGACCCCCCTCCCCCCAAAAAAAAGAAAAAAAAGAAAGAAAGAAAGAAAGAAAATAGGATGAAAAATAAGTAAATAGAAGGAATAAATGAATAAACAAATAAATAATGAAAGAATAAGATGAAAAATAAATAAATAGAAGGAATAAATGAATGAATAAATAAATAAATGAATAAATAAATAAATAAATAAATAAATAACTAAGTAAATAAATGAATACATGTCAATAAAATGGAAAAAAATGATAATAATAATGTGGAGCCTTGCAAGATGTAATTGTCACCATAACCTCACTGTGTCTTTGACAGAAGCATTAGTTAACAGAGCAGTACTTGTGCATGTAGTTGCTGGAGCAATGTGGTACGTCATTTCAAATGCATTTCTGTAATAAAAGACTGCATCTCGGCATTCATTTATCTGGTCTTTTTGTGTCCTTTGTGGAATTGAGCTACAGTATCCTGGGTGGGCATGTGCCAACATCTGAGTTGCTGACACCTGGGGGCATCAGCTAGCTCGAACCTGGACTCTTGAAACTGGGTTGTTGATTGGCTGGATGTAATCTGTTGTTTAAAGCCAGAGCAAACTGGCACCCTTGTATGGGATTTTGAAATAGCACCCTCTCAGTCCTAGACTACTGATTTTGTCCCCTTTTTGCTCCCAGCATGCTCTATTCTGATCTATGAGAGCTTTGTTTTTTGAGTAACATCTGTTAAAATGTATTTGTATTCATACTAAGGAAATTCACTAGAAGCCACAAAGGATATAATGTTTCTAAGAGTCTCCGGTTTTGAGTAGCCGTAAGTTGGCGCTGCTGTAAATACATCATAATAAGGGTCAGTTCACTGTTGCTTTAAAAGCTTTTGAAAAGATGTGTCACATGTTTAGCTATTAAGCTTTTTTTCAGTGAAAGAACAATGTGCAACTGCGAAACATTAGTGTAATCATTTATTTCATTAAGTTCTTTATTTCTGAAAATATCTTTTTCTTGGTTCATCACTCTACAGCAAAATAAGCACACTGTAATTAGCTGATTTTGATAACAGTATGACAGTAATTAGGAATGTATTTTTGTAACTTAATGTTCGTAATTTTATAATGATGTATTGTCTTCTGCTTGATTATGTTCTTGTTTGAATTACATTCTAGTAATTGCTCCTGTAGAATGTCATGTTTGTACATCAAATAATTTTAGTTCAGAATTTGTAAAGTTAATTTTGTTGTGAAATATTGTTTTGTGTTGAAGTCTGCAATATTTTTATAGCCCTTTGTTAAAAGGCAGAGAAGCAAAATTATTATGGACTGGAACAATGCAAGCATAATGAAGTCATTACATGCTCGTTATGAGGCAAGATAAAATCTAAATCCAAAGGGCATCTACATGTGGATGACATGAAAAGACATAGTAATAGCATTAGTT
Organism: Echinometra lucunter; assembly: GCA_029962745.1. NCBI lineage: Eukaryota > Metazoa > Echinodermata > Echinoidea > Camarodonta > Echinometridae > Echinometra > Echinometra lucunter. The sequence continues at coordinate 10,384,961 of CM057160.1, forward strand.
GCAAGTAATGACATTTATAGGTGATTATTGCCATTGAAGTCTAGATGGATGTTTGTCACAAACATGTTTACAAGGAGAAATAAAAGAAAAATATGATACAGGATCAGAGGGTATTGATCCTTGATAACTGCATTACAATGTAAATAAATTAGAAGCAGCATTATTTTTTTCTGGACAAAATGTGGTATACAAGGTACGGGGTTCAAATCCCTGCCGCAGCACTAATGTCCTTTGGCAAGACATTAATCTACATTTGCCACTCTTGACTTAGGTGAGGTCAATGGGTACCTGGCAGGAATAAATTCCTTGAAATGCTTGTGTGATGTAATGGCTGCCAGGCTAAAACCAGGGTAATAATATCCAAAGTCCTTTGGAAGCGCATAGAGATGTTGGATGATGTGATATGCACTGTACAAGAACAGAATATTGTTATTATTACTGATTGGACAAACAGATATGTACGGTATTGATCTTTTTTTCCCAATCTTCCAAGTGCTGCCAATGAATGAAGTAGGGCTAATAAGAGGAGAGGAATAATGGAGAAAAATGAAAGGCATGCTATTAAAATGTTTTCTCTCTATTATTGTGTAAAGAAAGCTTTTACTGTTGACAAGGTGAAACATTTTTTTTTCTTTTAATTTTCTTGCACCAGTGCAGATTCTTCAGAATCATCCATTGTTAGATATAAACTTAAGAGGTTCTGTGCAGCATTATTGTGATTTCTAAATTTGTTAATTACATGTACAAATGAACTGAATACATATTACTTAAAAGGTAAATGTGTGCATACTGCATGTATGTATTACTGAGTGTGTAGAGAATTATTAGGTTAGAAAATTTCTCTATCAAACTACATGTAAATTTAATTATTTATTAGACAGGAAATGAAGTTTGTTAATACTTAGGGTGATTTTGTATTTAATCTGTTGTATTTGCTGTTATGCCCAATAAAATATTAAACTTTTAATCTTTATTAATCCTTCATTTAGGCCAGTAGGGCTACTAATACTTGACCAGTAATGTGATTGTGCTTCCAAATTCTGATTTGTTTACTGTACTTCACCCTGAAAGCAAAGTCGTAATTAAATGAGTGAGTGAATGAATTAAAAGAATAAAACATGAGAAATAAATGAATGAAAGAAATAAATTGATGAATGAAATGAAGGAAGGGACACATGGATAACTAAATGAATATGTTGAAATAGAAATAAAATTTTTGAAAAGTGAAATTCAACTACATAGAAATAGAATTAGAAATGGAAAAAAAAAAACACCAACATAAAAAAAAACAACTACAAACAAAAAATCTTAGGGGAAATGGCGATTCTGGTCAAAAAACAGATTACAAATACATTTACGGTGGTTGCAAGAAACTATATTTCTTACAGTGACTCTCCAATTCTCCAAACAGCCCATGTACTGCAGTACATTGCTTTGTATTTTTTTTTTTTTTTTTTTTTGTATTACAGTGTTATTGTAGTTTCTGCTTACTTTAACAGGTTAAAAATGTAATGTGGTCCTAAATTTGTTGCATAACCTTGAAACTTGATAGATTGATGGAACTACTGTGCAAGGAAAATTTCAGTCAATTTTCCATTTTCCTTCAGGCCACTCTCTCTGCTTATGATGAAAAAAGGCACATGTACATAATGCATGACATTGAATATAAGCTGTACCCTTAGGTCTGTATTGTCCTCCAAGTAAATTTTCTGTGAATTATGAATGATTGGTCTTTTTTTTTTAAAGGAGTATGCCTCTGAGAAAGAAGAGGAGGAAACAGAAGACAAAGAAGAAAAGGGGGGGGGGGAACAATTTCTGTGGTGAAGTAAAAAAGGCCTTTGTCGTCGTACAGTATTAAAGTATTATCACGAAATGCCATATGCTTTAAAATAAACACACTTGTACATATCCCACGAGGGCAGCCTTTCAGGCTTGGATGAAGTGGAATTGAACATTTGAGAAAAACGCTTTGACAATATTTCTTCTGAGAAATAAAGCTGAAGCGTCATGTATTTTTAGTCCAAGGTGAGTAAAAGAAATAAAAACTGCCTCCATCAGTCCTGGGGAAAATAGTCCTAAATATTATTCCAATCTTTGTTCCTCCTATTAGATTAGTTGTTCCTTTCTCCCAGTTTTCTAATAATTTTTCATTTATTTCATGACTGAAAATGCTCCAAAATCAAAACATGTGTGTAAGAGAATAAATGACTGATGTAACATATTGTGCAAATTACTTGAATACCTACATGTATGATTCATAAACCAAAAGATATGATTGCATATCATTCTTGTAGGCCATTTGTAACTTTGTCAAAAAATGTGTACAGTCATCTGTTGTTCTGTGATATAGCAAATTTTACATTTTTTGTGATCATAAGTATGTACATGTACTGAATTGATACATCTTTGTTATTTACTTGTGCTCTATCTTATGTTTTGAAAATGATTTTTTCAAACTACTTTTTTCATGGGAGATTCATTAGTATACAGCTTGATTGTGACACTGCGGATAATATCAAATGGATTTTTAAATTTTCATTTAAAAGAAAACAAAGAACAAATTCTTTGATGAATGGGTTACCAGAATACTAAATTGATCAATTCTGTTCAGGTATGGTAAAATGCAGATTTTTAAAAGAAATTACACCTGTATTTCCATGTGTGTATACTTTAGATAAATAATTTGTGGAGCTCTATGCACATGCTTGTGATCAAAAGCAATGCATCTCACACTACTGTCAGCATTATTTTTGGTGAAAGATGATTTGATCTTTGAAGGTGGAAGTTTGTGGATGAGTTTGTGGATTACTTGTGGTTGGTCAGTGTTAACTCTTTCCACAAGGGCAGTGCTATCTATTGTGTTGTCCGTCAGGAATTTGTTATGCAACCTGTTAAACACCAAGCTGGAAATACATGTAACTTGAGCCAGGGTATATGGAAAATGCTTGCTGTACTAAAATCAAATCATGCTTCATAACAGGTCCAAAAATATTTTGATAAAATTTTATTTTCACATCTGTAGGCAGTTTTTAAGAAGCTTTTTTGTTCATGCACTCCAGCCTGGGTTATGATTTGAAGAATTTTATCAAATTTGGGCTGTCCACCCGTAGGCCAGTCTTTGGAAGGACAAGCCTGAAACAATTTATTTTCTTTGTTCTCCCAGAAACTTACCTGTACTGCCTAATATGATATCTACAAGGATACAATTTGATCAAGAATGCTTCTGACTCTTACAGGCAATTTCCATGAAGGATTAGACTGTAACAATTGATTTTTGACTCTTCCACTGTGATGTACAAGTATATATTCTCCAATACAAATTGTATGATAGATGCAAAATTGAGAGAATTTGGATCAGATTTAGCTTTCATCACCTGCAGGCAATTTCCTTGAAGGATGAGCCTTCAACAATCTACTTTATCTCTTCTCCCTAGAGATACATGCATGAATACAGTCCAATACAAATTGTATCATTGTTACATGATTCAAAGAGTTGTAATATTAAATATTTATTTGGCACCTGCAGAAAATAGGCTACAGGATTAATCCTTTGAGTATTGATATTGAATTTCCCACGTGTACATATCTGTCCGATTTAAAGTGTATCTTCTGTACTTGATTCAAAGAATTGTATCATTTCGTCATTGTTACCTGTGGGCAATTGCTATGAAGAATTAGGGCTTCTTTAGAAATTGAATTAAACTCTTCCATCACATATGTACATGTACAAATTCTGTCCAGATATGGCTACATGATTCACAGAAGTTTGATCACATTTTTGTTTGAAACTTGTTGGCAATTTTTGCTTGAAGGATGACTCTGTAGCATTTGATTTTGAGACTACTCCATCAACTCATCTCACTGTCCAATATATGGATTCAGAGAATTTAGATTCCTTTTTTTTACACTTGCAGGTCTCAGATACATGTATATATTGATTCAGATCAAATATCAGCATTTTGGACACTCGCAGACAAGTTGCTTGAATGGTTTACCATTATCAATTGATTTTGATTCTGAGAAATTGTATCATCGATACACGATTCAGAGAATTTTTTTGAAATTTGGTCATCACGTGCAGGCAATTTGTGTGAAGGATGAGCCTTTGACTGTTGAGTTGACCCTTCCCACTGGCGAGAGCGTGATAAGACTGATGCTCAGCAAGGGCTACGCTGAGCTTCTAGCCGACTGTGAAGACTTCGATGAGGGAGGCTTGGATGATGCCAGCACCGTCACCGACGGGACATCGACACCGGCGTTCAGTCGAGCTATGAGTGAAGTAAGTCAGGGTGTATGGAAGACGATGGAGATATTCAATCTTATGGATTTTCCTCCCGGAATCTCCAGGGCCCCGTTTCATAAAACTTGTTATCTGTAACAATTGCCACATTTCTATGACAAATTTGCTCTCAGCCAGTCAGATTCAAGGATTTCAGTAGCTTATAACAGTTATGCAACTTGTTATTGATAACAAGTTTTATGAAACAGGGCCCAGGTTTTATCATTTTGGTTAACTGGTGGCCAACAAGAACTGGATGTTCCTTGTGTTAGCCCTATGAAAATTAAAGAATCCATCATTCATTGGGTTCAGTTTTGAAAGAATATGTGGAAATAATCAACTATATTGGGCGAGCATGTCATCATGAAGTGTAATAGAAGCATGCAAGTATAGGGGAGGCCAAAAAGAAAAAAAAAAATGTGTTCATCTCAATTTCCTTCTCTGTTATTTTTTGCAAAATGATTTGGGAGAAGGAAATAGTTTGGGCATTGGCAATCAAAAGCAAGCGGCCAAAAGGATGGAAAAGCTTGCATTAAAACTGTACCCCCCTTGAAACTTCTCTTTGCTTCATTCATTATTCAGACAATGGAATTGAGTACAATGATTTTCAGTTTATAATCCCCAAACTAATTTCTTACGCTTAGATTGCTTGATCACGACATGAGTTTAGGCATGCTTTTTTTACTTAAATTAATTTTCTTTTCCAAAGATCTTCGCACCTTTGTAGTTCACGTAGGAAGAAACATATTGTTTTGCCTCTTCCGGAACCTTATTGATTAAAAAGCCGTTTTTAAACCGTGCAATTTTTAAGAAGGGCATTTGAATCTTGTATGATTACAAAGAAAAGCATCATTACAAGTTCTTGATATTAGTTTACTTGATGTATTATCTGCTCAGAGCAAGAAGGTCATTACAGTACTTCATGTCTTTTTAGTACAGAGTTAATGTCCTTCTGGCATTCAACAGATGATAACCATCTTAAAATGTCATTACGCAATCAATGCTCTTATGGCTGTTGTTCTATCATTTGCCCCCTATCGATGATTGGAAACACCCCCACAGGGGAATAATCGCTATCCCAGCCCTCTCGTCATAACCTCATCAGGGAAGGTCCCTCTATTACCGGAGGCCATTGTAATCTGAGCCGTTAGGGGCAGGGGAAAGTTTAATCTTGCAGCTGGAATCCGGCAAACGATGTATTGATGTGTAACCACATGTTTTATGGAGAGATGAAATAATGCAATCAAATTTTACCTAGATTCCATGTCAAGACCCATGTTAAAGCTACATTCAAGTTCTAGAAAGTTAAATTTGTGAAGATATACATGCATGCAAACAGAGAGGTAATGCTGAATATCCCTCTTAAAGTTATAGGAATATTCGCAGAGTATACAATATTTTAATGTTGTAAAGAAAAAAAAAATAATTATCATGTAAATGTTGTAGCTTTGGAAAGTGGTGTGTAAGATACTTGCTTTTATGATTTTCTGTGATAGAAAATGAATTTTGAAAAATAATAAAAGAGAAGAACAAGAAGAAAAGCTGCAACTTGGTAGCATTTTGGGTTAGAATCTCTTCAGCTATGCTAGTAAAGTATTCAGGAATGTTTAACAGTTTCCATTTTCTTTTTGTCTGTTTTTTTTTTCATACATGTACATTTGTGCAAGTTTCCTTAACTTTGCATTCTCCATTAACTTCCAGTAATTCCAGTTCATGAAAAGAGGTGGCATATTTTTGTGTTATACCACAAAGGCTACCTGAAGCAATAGTCTAATAGCAACCACAGATATTGCTTTTTTGTGATGACAAAGAAAGATTCCCCAAAGTTAAGGACCAACTTTGTCAAGTCTGACTTCTTTTTTTTTCTAGATACATCTCAAACTTTGTTTCACTTCATTTTGTAATCTAAGCATTTCTGTTAAGAGCTGTTTTTTGTGGTCGTTTTTCTCAGTCACTGTGCACTGAAATTCATTTTTGTTTTGTTTTGTAAGTTGGTCGGTGTCAAGATCTTTGTTTGGGGTCTCTTTGTCTTTGAAGTTTGCCTTTAATCCTAGATGTAGAAGTCTGGAGATCAATAGAAATGAAGTAAAATTTTTAAACTTTGTGGCAACATGAGGGTTATAGTAAATATCCTCCTTTTTCCTTTCCTGATAACAGGATGGCGATGATGCCATGTATATCAGCCCAGAAATTCCTGGCTCCCTCGTCAATGTCCTGCAGGGCGTGGCTGAGGTAGAAGAGGGCAGGGCGGTACCGGGTCATACATTCCGACCCATTGAACTCCCTGATGTCGGAGTCTACTTCTGGGTCACAGTGAGCCATCTTGATGAACCAGACTTGGTAAGTATTTTTCTTCCTTTTTTTCTTTGGTCAAAGTTGGAGAACAGTTTTCTGCCTCAGTGCAATTTTCTCACTTATAAGAGATTATCATGGAGTCTTGTAGCTAGTGACTTACAATTTGGCTTTAATATTACTAAATGTAGGTACACTTGGCCCAAATTCTTGTGTTCTTCGTATTCTACAGGTTAGAACTTAGAGACAGAAAATGGTTCTCTCAGACCCAGAAAAAAACTGGCACGGTGCACCGAGTGTTCAAAACTAGGAATAAATTATGTACTGTAAAAATAGCAGTACATTCTTGAAGTGAAACCTTTACCAGTTACTATCAATCACCGTATGCTTAGTGAGAAATTTTCATGAATTTCTGAAATTTAATGTTGTGTTCGACTAATTTTGCTGCATGCCCATTCGTGACAGAGGTCCACATTTTGTGGTTTGACCTAATAACTTTTGATGCAGAGCCCTAAAAATTATACCAAACACATGAGCAGAAAGAGCGAAAAATTCTACACAAACTGTGCCCATTTTGGTTGCGTCAATATTCGTTGTTTGATGCTGAAAATTTTTTAAAGGAAAATAAGCATTAAAATCCTTCAATTGGCAATGTGATAGAAAGTTTAAAATCACCGTTTTCCCCTGCATATTGGCAACTTTTTGACTTCTCATCATAATTTCTGTCAACTTATATTCATTTCAGATACATGACGTTTTATATGAAAAATGTAGCAATGAAATAAAAATGTTGGTGTTGCCAATTTGAAGAATAAAAGCTGATCAAATTAGGCTTTAGATAATTCCTGTCACGAATGGGTTAAAGTGTTGTGACTCTGGAACACTCACTAAATTTTTGAAAATTTTGTTGCAGGTATGAGTTTTGAGGCTACATGATTCCTAACAAATAAAGTAGATAACAAAATAGCGAAGTGAACAGAAAGGAAAACACAACATTTCGAAATCCTGCTAGTTGTCCTGGCCTGTATGAAAATATATAGTGGTCTAGGATTTGTCCTGTTCAAAACCTAGCTATTGTCATTGATATAATGACTCTGAATTAAAGTAGATAACAAAATAGCGAAGTGAACAGAAAGGAAAACACAAAATTTCAAAATCTTGCTAGTTGTCCTGGCCTGTATGAAAATATATAGTGGTCTAGGATTTGTCCTGTTCAAAACCTAGCTGTTGTCATCGATATAACGACTCTGAATTTGAATTTCTTTTACAATCCCTGTTTCAGCTTTACATCCAGTACACCCAGACCAAAGAGGACGACCCTGACCCTAGCATCGCTCTGGCTGCCGAGTACGCCCGCATGTCCGAGGCCCTGGTCGCAGAGCTAGCCGGCCTGGCACCTAACATGCCATTCCTGCTCAACCCACAGCCAGGTAAGAAAGTCCTTGATGGTTTATCTCAAGGAAGAGAAACAAAGGGGAATGCGTATCATGAGGTAATAGTTCTGCGGATATGTCAAAGGACTAATGATATCATTATTATTATTGTTTTATTTGACCATAAAACTGATTACAAGTTACATACATACAGATCAATAGACCAAAGATTTAGATCAAGATAAGATGGAAGTGGCAGGTGGGTCAGGGTTCACAAAAGGGAAATTCTCCTCAGTGGCCCGTAGGCATGTGAACCCACACATCACATTCCAAAAATATGATAGATATTGCACAAAATTTACATAATTACACACGTTAAAGCAAATGATCATTAAAAAGAATTATAGTGCACCATTAATAATTCCTGAATGTAAACTGTAAAAGAAATGAAAATTAATGGGAAATGTAACTGACATTCCAAATGCAGGACCTATTATCATTAAAGAATAAAACAGAAAAAGAGAGAAAGAAGGTGGAGAAAAAGAAGGAGAGAAAGAGAAGAAGAAGGGGGAGGAGAAGAAGAAAAACAACAAGGTGCTGTGATTTAATCCACTTCATATCACAGAAGAGGCCCGATCATTCTGTATTTGATTGTAAATGGGAGTAGCTGGCTTTGAAACCGAGTGGATGCACTAGTGCCATTTGATAAGGCATTATTCCCCATTATCAAGTCCCTCAGAAAGGATTTTAAGTGGTCGGTTCTTTGGTTGCTTACCTGTATACATACACATGCTTCCTTCGCAGTTAAGTTAAATGAATACACTCTGTATCCCACAAACTCATCGTCTTTGGTTAAACATGAAGAAAAGGGGTACCATAGAAATAGTTATGAATGGCTCAGTGCCTAAACGCAGAGGCTAGCCTAGAACTTTGTTACAGCTCTTTGGACACAAAGCACAAAGAGGATTGTAATCCGAATATCTCTGTTATTATGAACTGCGAAAGTGAAAGGAATTTCAAGTCCCTATTTTCTTCCATTGAATTTTACATCCCCCCTATTTTTGTCCTCACCATGGAAAGCATATTTGTTCCTGGAATTCTCATTAGCCTAGATTTTTGTCAATTATCCAAGAGCCCAATGCTCTCCTTTTCAGATTTGTATTTTCCATAAAAACTATCCCAAGTTATCTGGGGCGTAGGATTCAAAAGGAGTTAAATGTCCTACTGTTTTGAGTTGGTTTTTTTTTGGTGCTCTCAATAGACAAATCTATTGCACACAAACCCTGTTCCAGACCTTCCAACCATCTCCTGAAGACGGACAGTCAAGCTGCCCGAAACGCCGAGTCTTCTCTCCTTCTCCGCCCGCCTCAAGTCTTCTTACCTCTCGCCGACTCAAGCCTCCTCATCTCTTCACCAACTCAATCCTCTCACCTCTTCTGGTTTACAGTCCTTTTTAGGACTTCACCAAAGTTTTCAGAAAGATACTCTGCCCTCCAACTTTCCTACTTTTCTCGCCTCTCTATTTCACCTCCATCTCTATCCACTTTATCTGTAGTCCTTTAGGACTTACCACATGGTGAACCGTAAACCCTTTCTACATATATCCGTATCACCATGCAAACCTTCAAACATCTTCATGTTTAATTGGGAGGAAAGAATCTGAATTTTGACCATTCCTAGCTCTTGTGTCGATATGATTTTCCTACTTTTCTTGATAAATTTACTACGCACTCCTATGGGAAATGCTGTTTCTTTCCTAATTTTGAGCAGAATCATCCCTATTTTTCAGTCAGAAAGGTCGGGAGGTCTGCTATTCCCGCAAAACCCGCATTGTTGCATGTGCCATACATGTGGACTGTGCATGCTTGTACTTAAAAGACATGAATTGGTGTATTTCATCCCACCTTTTCTAGTGGAAATCTGTTTTATCCGAAGAAAGCAATAGCTTGAGGCAGTGATTAGTATTGTCTAGAGTGGCACGTTGGGATAAGGGGAAAACACTCCATTTTTTTTTCTACCACTACAAGGTACACTACAATTCGAAGTATTCATTGAGTTGGCTGGTTGATTGTTTACCCGACTGTTGAGAAAGCAAGTGCATGCCGGCAAGAAATTAACCAGGGGACCTATGGCTTTACATCCTCTTTGTAGGACTTTGTAGGACTTGATAATGGAGATAACTGCCTGAACCCGATCCTGACAGGAGTTATTTGAAGACTTCTTTGAACAGCTTTCTTCTTCAAATTGGCAATATAAATATTTTATCTTTCATAGCTACATTTCACATTTAAAATGTGTAAAATATCAGGAATGAATATACATTGAAATCGACGGAATGTAAGTCAATTTCAAAAGTTGCCAATTTGCATAGAAATCAGTGATCGTGAACTTGCCATTGAATTGTCAATTTAAATGGCACTGAAGTTAATAGAAAATAATGAGAAATTATTGTGAAGCTTGTTGGAAATATTCATTGAACTGCCTGAGAATGTAAGTAAAATTGGGAAAATTATCCCTGGGAATCAGCACCTCTGAAATAGTCGCTGTGATGAAGGAGAGCAATAATTTCAAATGCATGTATGCTATTGTGACCTTTCATCTTGAATTTCATCACCTTTTGACTGATTTTTCAACATACACATACAGCTCATCTAAAAATAAAATGATTATTCTTAGCCATACATCTAAAAAGATTTATGGCTATTTACCATTTAAAGCAGTTTTTTTTATTTCTGTGAACCCATTAGGTGTCTCTTGAGATATACAAAAACCAGTTTCCGCAAAGGTGGTGTGTTTGCAGTTTTCACAGATTGGCCCAGAAAGTACTCCGCAAAGTATCCTCGTTGTATTAGGGTAAACCGCAAAGTACCAAGATCTCCAGGCAGAGAGTGACCCATACAGTGCCATGTTGATGGCATGTGATGAGCATGTGCCATGTGCGTGCATAGAAAATACCAGCAGACAGGGGAATTAAACTCTAATGTCAGCTCTGTATGGAAAGAAGAAATGTCTTGACGGGAAGATGATTTTTAAGTTATTCATAAATTCAGGTGACTTGGCTTGATATGCTTCCCACTTTTAGGCATAAGGAAGAGTTATTCTAGTTCTCCTGTTTACTTCCGTAATGCATTATTTAAATGTAAATACATTGAACAAAGTACTGCTTCCTCTTCCTGACTTACATCAGGCTAAAGTACAACTATCCCTACCTTTAAAAACAAAACAAAACAAAATAAAATAAAACAAATCAAAACAATACAAAAACAAAATAAAAAAGAACGAATAAACACACAGGGCTCTAGGGCTTCCAATTCAAATACCTGTCTCGGAGACGCCAAGGTCAAGGACCAGCAATGTGTGAGATTTTAGGCAGGGAACCATGAGATTGCCAGGCGTCGTGTATATAGTGGGATAGGCTGCGATGTAGGCATGAGAAAGAGATTTTGGGGGATGGGCAACAGCCGCCAATGCGGGAGTCTCACGCCTAATGCATGAAACTGACATGTCTGCTGTCTTCAGCTCACCATAGAGGGCTCTTTAGAACCCTTCACATACTTATCCCGAGGGGCTAGGGTCTATGAAAAATGCATGGTAAACTGAAATTGAATTGTGCTAACGGGTTGGACTTGAGTTCGTGCACCCTTTTCTTTACACTTCCCAGGCCTTTGTACAATGAAGAATGAGCAACAGGCTTGCATTGTACACATTTTGACTGCTTTGAGGGGCACAGATTGTGATGTGATCTCAAAACTGTGACTTTGCCTTGAGATGAAGTCATGTACAGTCTTGAACACACTGAGGAACTACAATGTATAGTTCCAAATGTGACACGAAAAATAAGCAGTCAAGATGTTTGTTGTATAAATGTACTTCATCCTGTTTGTAGATTTAAGTTGATGTTTCAACAGAATGTGCCCGTTAAAAATTCTTCATTTGAATGGATATTAAAGGGGGTACCCAATGCTGAAACAGTGTTCCTTCATTTAAAAGAGCATGATTTCATTAGCAGAAAATCATCTGCCTAAAGTTTTTAAAAAGTCGTGTTGCCAAGAAAACCCCAAAATATGGAAGATTTCAGCCTATTTTTGGCCCCTCAGCTGTGTCCCAGTTTCAATTGGGTACCCACAATTGTGGGTACCTTGTCGAGCAATTCTAGCAAAATGCGCGCAAAGTATTATACATACATGTACATGTATTGTTTGTATAGTCTAGCACGCGCCACAACTGCAATGCGTACAACTATGCCAGACAATATGTTTTAGCTATACTGCCCGGCAGTCTGTAGTGAACTTTATGCAGATTTGACCAATCAGATTCATAGAATCTTGACATATGGTATAAATATGTACCATGCGTATTTTGACAAACTTGTGTGTGTGTGTGTGTTTTCTGTGGTTCCTCAACACACTTCCAGAACCAGATGCAGTCTAATTTCATACACAAATGATCTCATGAGTTCTGAATAGAAATATTTTTCACTGTAATGATTTTTTTTTTGTCGATTTTTTTCTCATTTTAACATCTTTATCAATTGGTTATACACAGAATGATAAATGACAGGATGTATTGTGGATGACAGCTACAAAAATCCAAAGGAACAAATAATTATTTGCTCTTTTCATTCATTGGTTCTTTACTATTCAGGGGGAACTAAATTCTTCTGTGGTACATTATCAGATTAGTGCGGTTTTCTCCGCCTAAAGCCATTAGTGTTTGTTTTCATTGTGTTCTGCATTAATAGCTCGACAGTTGGAGATAATCCTTGTTAATGGTCATTACTCAAATCATTGCCTACATGTACATGTAGATACTGGATGGCTGTAAACTAGAAACTGGGAAAATGCATTGTGTGTTCGCACTAGTCCAACCTCTATTATGCAGCCCGTACTTATATGGATTCTCCATCATTCGCAAAGTATGATCTTGCCGTGTACATAATGTATGTACACTCGAGAATCTACTTGAAAATATCATGCAAAACATGTTCAGACTTACTAAAAACCAATGGTTATTGTGCCATGTGAACTTAACTTAATCACAGTCATTAGTGCACACACTTATCACTTCTGCAGAACATACTTTAATAACCTGCTGAACACAAAGCCTGAGATAAGTTAACTTGGGCTAGGGTCTTTGGAAAACATGTGTTCTACTGAAATTTAAATTGTACTTGACGAGTTAACATGCTTTCACAGACCTTACTTAAAAGCTGTATTGAAGCAAATGGCTTTAGGCGGATTAGTGCTGGTTCAGACGTGGTCAGATAAACAAGGTTGAACTGTACATTGTGTATGTGTATGGTGCATACAGAATCACTGATGGAATAGAAATTACATTTTATGTATATTATCATAGCTTCTATGGTTTCATAAAGCAAGCAAGATGTTCTTTTGTCTGAACATCACTTAATATTAATATTCCTTTCAGAATTCCTAAAAAAAAAAAAAAAACATGTAACCCCCTATGTGTGTGCCTGGTGACAACTTGAAAAGGGTCTTGGAGTTAGGCAAAAATATAGCAGCTCTAGCACTTATGACGTTTCGTGCTATTTACCCACCTACATGTAGTACAGTTAACCCATTTGTGACAGAGGGTCCACATTATGTGGTTTGGTCTAATAACTTTTGATGCAGAGCCTTAAAGGGGGTACCCAATGCTGAAACAATGTTAGTTCATTTAAAAGAGTATGATTTTATTATCAGAAAATCATCTGCCTAAAGTTTTTTTAAAAGTCGTGTTGCCAAGGAAACCCCTAAATGTGGTAAGATTTCAGGATATTTTGACCCTTCAGCTGTGACCCAGTTTCAACTGGGTACCCACTTTGACGTCAAAATGACGTCAAAGTGGGTACCCTGTCGCGCACTTCTAGCAAAATGCGCGCAAGGTGTAATACATATTGTACAGTCTAGCGCGCAAGGTATAATACATATTGTACAGTCTAGCGCGCAGGACAACTGCAATGCGCAAAGCTGGGTACCCACTTTTACGTCATACCTCATACTCAAATTTTTTGGTCAACTCTTGACTTTTCATGAGAAAATTGGCCAAAATGCATTGATTTCGATTGAAAATCATCAAATTTTTAATGTTATTCTTCTTAGAATTCTATTCTCGATCATATATCAAAAACAAATTTACCATTGTGTAATCACTTTAAAAATCATACCAAATACATAAGCAGAAAGAGCAAAAAATTCTACACATTCTGTGTCCATTTTCGTTGCATCAATATTTGTTGTTTAATGCTGAAATTTTTAGAAAGGAAAATAAGCATTAAAATCCTTAAATTGGCAATGTGATGAAAATGTTAAAATTACTGTTTTTTCCCTGCAAACTGGCAACTTTATGACTTCTCATCATACATTCTGTCAATTTATATTTATTTCAGATACATGATGTTTTATAAGAAAAATGTAGCAATAAAAGAAAAATGTTGGTGTTGCCAATTTGAAGAATAAAAGCTGATCAAATTAGGCGTTGAATAATTCCTGTCACGAATGGGTTAACCCATCGTACACTAACCCCAAGATAACTTGGGCTGTGGTCTACGGTAAATGCTGTTATACTAAAATCAAATCATGCTCAACAGGTTAAAGTGTTGTATTGTTTGCCTGCTTTGTTTTGTAAGTCAAATCAATAATGTGATGTTTAAAAAGCAAGTTAGGGATTTAATTTTCATAAGCAGGAGTTAACCCATAGCAGTACAGAGCTTTCTTGAGGTCTAAATTAATCATCTTCAATCCTCAAATTGGCAATAAAAGATATTTTTTTCCATGCTTACATAACTTGAAAAAAATTAATATGGATATAACATAAACTAAAATGAAATATAATTGTAAAATATAATCAGAAATTGCCAATTTGAACATGGAAATAGTGATTATGTATTATTCACTGCATTGCCAATTTAAAGAGTTTAATGATTAGTAACAGTTAAACTGCTCTAATTCGAGAACGCCACACCATACGGCAATGGGAATGGGCTCAAATTTTTCAGTGCATTTTTCTCTTTCTGCTCATGTATGATATGTACTGCCGAACATTCTGGACCAACAGAGGGGAGTGAATCATAATTTGCTGACACTAGACTTTGTGAAAAGCACTGGTAATAACTGTAATAGAGCTACATTTGTGGAGCACAGCAAAACAAGGTGTCCCACCATAAACATTCTTAGGCCTGCTTCGGGCATTCTCAGGCCAGGGAAAGTGAGATAATGACTTTGCCATATGGGGCAAAGGGTGGAATATACAGAGCATTACATAAGGTCTGTTGGTCATAAAACTCATAGTGATGGACAACACCTGTTACGGTACTAGGTAAGCACCCATGGTGTCAAATTCCCCATGAAAACCCACAACAGAGCTTCTTTAAGTGATATCTATAGAATAATTACCAGTATCAATACTGTACTATTGGAAGTAGAATTGAAAGAAAATATCAAAAGAACAATTGTCATTATGTTCTTCTCAAAATCAATTTGGTATGCAGAGAGTTATCAAATTTGAAATTATTAAAGTTTGAAAATTATTATTGGTATTTTGTTTACGTTACAGATATGCCTTGTTGTGCACAGTACAGTGTGGATGAGAGATGGTATCGAGCTGAAATCACAGACGTGGTTAGGAAAGATATCATTATGTGTCACGTCAGGTTTGTCGACTATGGAACGGTGGAATGGCTTACTCTGAACAGGTATGTCGTACTCTGTGTTTGTTTGGTCTTTATTAGACAGAAAAGTTTTATTTCTTCAATCATCTTCATGTACATGTATGTAGATGTATGTATGTCACTCTTCCCCACTCCACCCCCCCCCCTTCACCTCCCCTTTCATATCCTGTTTTTCTTCCCCTCTCCCTCCCGGGGGGAGGTGTAGAGGCGTTGTGGCTCAGTGGATAAGTCTCCAGACTTTGAACAGCAAGGTCCGGGGTTCAAATCCCTGCCGCGGCACTAACGTCCTACAAGGTATGAATCTACATTGGCCACATCTTTCGGATGGTGACGTTAAAGGTCGGTCCTGGACGTAAATAATCATATTTGATTGATACACGTCTGTAAAAACCCAATTCAACAACAACAACAAACACTCTCTTTTTCTCTCTCTCTCTCTCCCTCTCCCCTCACCTTCCCTTCATTATCCTGTTTTCTCTTCCCTCTCTTGCACTTCCTCTTCTGCTTTCTCTCTCTTCCCCTCTCTTTTCCTCTCTTTCCTCTCTCACTATCTATCTTTCTCCCCTTTTTACATGTATTTCTTTGTTTCTTTTTCATTATCTCCACTTTGCCTCTTTCACTCTCTCTCTCTCTCTCTCTCTCTCTATCTATCTCTTTCTTTCTCTCTCTCTGTTTCTGTCTGTCTCTGTCTGTTTCTGTCTGTAGCTCTCGCTTATTTATTTTCTGTTTCTTTTTCACCCCCTGTCTCTCTGGGGATATATATATATGATTTTGTACTTATCCTTATTGCATTTAGCCTGAGTACTACTTGTTTGTTTCTTTTGGTGCTCAGTAAATATTAACTCATGGTATTTTGTCATTTTTATTAATTTTTGTTCTCACACTTATGATATTTGCTTTTATCGTGCTCTTAAGTATGTCTAAAAAATAGAATGAAATGAGTTTAAAAAGATACATAATGGTATATTGATATAAATGTATTCAGAGCATCAGATCATAAGGGTTATCCTGGGTTGTAAATATATGATATGTCTATTTCTGTCGTCTTTATGCCATTTTCTGACATTTAAGGAGCTTAGCTGGTTATCAGGAGATGTACTTGTCCTAATTTCATTTCATCCTTTATCATGTAAGATTATTAATCCTCAGTCTTATTTTCCTGATCTTTTTTTTATGTACAGAATTTCAAATTTAGTTTAGATTTCCCACGCAAAAAACAAAAAAACAAAAAGAAAATTAGCATGTAAATAGAAATGATATAGATATGGCCTTTTGCCTTTATACTGACTAGTATTTTTAAAGCATATTGAATATGATGCTTGTTACAATCTCAAAATAGATGGATTTTTACTTGGGTTAATTATTTTAGTAGCATGTTTAAAAAATAAACAGTAGATGCAGGAAATCTTGAATACAAAATCGATTTGATTACTTCTTTTTTATTTTTTTTTCATACATAAATTAAGAAAAGTTTGGAATTAAGCATAATTTTGCCATATTTCAGATGTTCCTGAGATGTAGCTTTGAAGATGCCTGATGTTTTTGTTGTTTTTTTTTTCTTCATATGTGTGTGTGTTGGTTTCTACTCCCTCACATATGATTTCATGAGGTTGTGGAATTGGAAAACAGACTTTTAGAAATTCCTGTGTTTTAACAGTAAGAATTTAAGCAAATTCTTCTTTGTAACTGTTTGATGTTAAAGATAGCATGTAGTTGTGGGAAATCTAAAATGAGAGATAACTTTTGCATTCATTGCGAGATAATATGAAAAAAATTTATCCTAAAACTATTATGATGTGAAGGATATTACATAAATAAGTGGGTGTATTTTACAATCAAAATGTCAAAACTTGATTTTCGAGTCCCCGAAAACAACGTCGAGTCGTCGACGAGAGTTGAACTCTGAAGAAATTAATTGGAACGGTGATTTGCTGGAGAAAATTCATTCCTCCTGTGGGAGCTCATCATTAAACATAGTATTGAAAAAGGAAAACATAAAATATGACTCTGTCAGAGAAAAGAAAGGAAATCTGAAACCCATTTTTTTTTAAAGAATGACCACAGCTGATTTGTCACTTCAAGCCATCTTCGGGAGTTTTTCATACATCAAGCTAGGATTTCCTCTTTACCTAATGATTCTTGAAGAAACATGTTTTTTTAAGCATTATGCCTTTTTTTTTCAAAGCCTGTTAAGCAACTTTCCACAGGAAACACAAAAGTTCTTTCTGTTTTCAGTTCTAATATAGTTCAGGTTTGTTTTGTGAATTTGAATGTCTTAATTATTACTGGATTGAATGAATTCTTTTTGCTGACATTGCAAATATGTGTTTATAAGAAAGTTTGTAGATGTAATGTACATGCAGATATTTCTCTTATTTTTATTCTAAGCATTATTTAAATGAACTTCTTTAGTGTCACACATGTACATGTAGGTGGCAATCCCACCCTTGAATAGCAGTGATAGTGGTGTCATATTCTGAACTAGTAACAGCAAGATTTTTTATCCTGAAAACTAACCAAGACTTTTTCAATGGTATCATTCACCTAGAAAAAAAAAATATCCTGCATTATATGAGCTAACGATTTAGTAGTATGAATGAGATTGATGATGGCGTAAAATCCTATGCACAAAACACAATTCCAAACTGGGGTTCCCAACAAACCTTACTTTATGTGAGCGTGAAGCAGACAGTCACATGTGTGTCATTTTTGTCACTTTGTCAACCTACAAGTTGGTAACTAATGTTGCGAGTGTATTTGGACTTGCAACCAGGGTTCTCACTAGAAAAAAATCCACACACGGTTCCCACTCTGCGCAAAGCGAGGAAGTTTCGCAAGTTTTATGGGATAACACCTGAAGTTAGGTATGGCGGCAGTATATGCTATAGTAAAAGGATGAAAAATACTTCTTGGTAAGCAGGAGTTGTCTACTAATGGCATAAAAGTAAAAAGACATGACCTAAAAGCAAAACAATCTGTGACATTTATCATTATTGTTAGGAATATATACTCTAATATTTTTTTACCCTTGTTGCCACACATGGTGCAGCAATTTCACACATGGTTCTTCCTTGTCTGAAACCCTTTACGCATGGTATTGGAACCATGGGTGTTATGTACTGGCGAGAACCATGCTTGCAACATCTCTTTACAGAATTAATTCAAGCTCATATTTTGAACGAAGCAAAATATACTGTATGTTTGTTGTTACCCTTTAACTCTTACAGTGCCAATGTCACGTATGTGTGACAAAGAGACTTTGCATTTTCAATCGACCATTACTCCACTTACAAGTATATGGTGATGAAAATACGTCAAAGTTTAGAGGATGAGTATAGTATTTAAAACATCTATCAGCCACTATATGCTTTCATAGGATTTCTTAAAGAAAAATGCAGATTTTGGAAGGATCATTGTCACTTTAGCACGAAACAATAGTAAACAAATGAGAAAAGAAAACGTAAAGACCAAGAGAGAGGCTCAGTGCTGTTTCACAATAATTTTCATGCATGACATTGAATTAATTGGAATACTTGGTGTTATTTGAAAGGGTAATAAATTTTCTACAACTTTTGTGTACAACATATTTGTATAGGAGTTACTGTTGGAGATTTGCAGGCATTGAAAAAGTAAGCATTGTTCATGATTTGGTAGAATCTTGGAACAAGCAAAACCCCTTGGCACTGTAAGAGTTAAATATCATGTTTTACCAGGTAAAATCAAGAACATAAATTCCAAGAAATCAACCCCCCCTGCTCCTCATTAAGCTGTTAAGCATGAGATATGAAATTGTACTTCAAATGCAGGATGCTGTCAGTCTTGTTTGCTGTCAAACTAAACTAAACTGAATTGGTAGTGGGGCCTTTCACAGAAATCAAAGACCAAAATAGGATATATCATGATCAAATGTGATTAGATTCAAGTTGAATACATCTGGGGAATACCTGATTGTATTAGGAAATAATCTTAAAGAGGTAATATTGCCTGGGGTAAGTGGTATGTTACATTTAATCTGGAATAATTTGTAGCAGATGTTTCAGAGGAATTTTGCTTTTGAGAAGAATGTAATCCAATAAGGATAGGTAATGAATAGCAGATTAATAAATATCCAGTACTCTGATGTTGGATGGTATATGTGTAGCAATGTCTCAAGCAACATGCTAACAAGTGTCTCCAAAAACATGTTGATAATTTTGAAAAGTCTCCTAGATTTAAAAAAAAAAAAGAAACAATTTTTGAAAATTTTCATATACAGATGGCTGAATGTCTCTTCTATCATACATGTATGACACCAGAAAGTCAGAAAATATTTTTTTGCATGAGTGAGCACCGGCCACTTTTTGTAAATGGTATGAAAAATACATATAGGTTGCACAGGAATTGGCTGTCCATTGGCTGTCCACATGCACAGAAACATCAATGGGAGAAAAAATTGTCAAGAACCGTCAAATCGTGTTTGAATGGGCAGTGCTTCCTTATTGATTATAAATGTGGTAATATACACCATTCAAAAATTAAAGTTACAAGCTTTCTTTTGATATGTGTAATATTGATAACATGAAATTATGCTAGGAAAGCAATTCAGATATTTATGAGCACCTGAATCTTGAACCCCGTTTTTATGCCTCCGCCCACCGTAGGTGGTTGCCGGAGGCATTATGTTTTCGGGTCGTCCGTCCGTCCGTCCGTCCGTCCGTCCGTCCCGTTTTCGTTCTCGCGATAACTTAAGAACCATTTGACAGATCAACTTCAAACTTGGCTCGTGTATGCATATGGGAGGGACAATGATCTGATTAGATTTTGGAGTCTCAAGGTCAAAGGTCAAGGTCATAGAGGTAATAAAACACATAAAAATGGCTCGTTCTCGCGATAACTTAAGAACCATTTGACAGATCAACCTCAAACTTGGCACAGGTATGCATATGGGAGGGACAATGATCTGATTAGATTTTGGGGTCACAAGGTCAAAGGTCAAGGTCATAGAGGTAATAAAACACATAAAAATGGCTCGTTCTCGCGATAACTTAAGAACCATTTGACCTATCAACTTCAAACTTGGCACAGGTATGCATATGGGAGGGACAATGATCTGATTAGATTTTGGGGTCACAAGGTCAAAGGTCAAGGTCATAGAGGTAATGAAACACATAAAAATGGCTCGTTCTAGCGATAACTTAATAACCATTTGACCCATCAACCTCAAACTTGGCTCATGTTTTTTATGCATATGGAAAGGGCAATGCTCTCATTAGATTTGGGGGTCACAAGGTCAAAGGTCAAGGTCAAAGATGTCATTGTATGAATGAAAATAAATCAACATGAAGTGCCATTTATTTCTGATTTGGTAATGGTGGAGGCATAAAGTTCGACCACGCGTGGTCGAAGATTCATCTAGTTTTTTTTTTCATTCACATTTTTGCGCACCGCACACAGATTTGCCAAGTTTATAAAAACAACAATGATATTAGGGTCAGGAACCTTCACCACTATCTGGAATGCTCCTCCTCGAAAGCTCTTTATATTTAAAAAGTAAACTGTGATGCAGGTATTCACTGCTCAGTGCGTTAACCTCCTGAGGGGCGATGAACTTGCAAGCCTCTGGAATACCACCTCCCATCAAAGATTCTGATGAGGCTATCAAAGTCATAATTTCATCCGATGCTTTATCTGCGATCTTCTAATATCAGTCCCTAGCATCCTCAATTACTGTTTAATAACCTTGCGTGATGCTGATACCTTTGTTCTTTGGAATTCTTGCAGAGAGGAAGCATACATGTACCTGTATTCTAGTGAAAGGAAAAATGGCATTCTTTATGTCATTGTCTTTCCAAGGTCATGTGATGCTCATGTAGGCAAGACATTTGCCCATATTTTTAAAATTGGCCCAGTCAAACCTATTTGCAGTTATTTGAAATCCATGGTTATATAGAAAGTTATACATGTGTCAACCCCTATTACAGTTATGTGTAGATTTGACCCATTCCCGGCGGCTTTTACTAAACACTAGCGTCGCATCGTGCTGGAAAACACTCGGGTCACGGCTTGCTGGGTATGGGGCGCCAAGTGTTTACTAAGTTATTTGGTCCAAAACTGCACAATTTAGTGTCAAAATTTCACTAAAACTTGATTTCTTTATAGAATTCACGAATATTGAGCCATTTTGTTACAAAATGAAATGCAACAGATGGTTTTGCAATAAAAACCTCCTTAATATGAATAAACAGACAGGATTTATACTTATAATTATGATCTCTCATTAAGTCTGCAATATTCACTTTGCCTGGTCATTGACTTTGTTTTGTTTGTTTGTTTGTTTTTTTTTTCGTTACAAACACTTTGTGCATAGCAGAGGGCGGGAAGATCAGTTTACCAGAATATGCTTGTGGACAAGGCTTTGAGGATTTGGGTTTTACTGTACACTGACTGCAGTTTTTGGACCGAATAACCTAGTTAACACTTGGCGCACCATACCCAGCGAGCCGCGACCCGAGTTTAGTAAAAGCCTTCCCTGCGGTAGTCCCGTAGGCCGTTGTTCCCTGTATTAAGCCT
>CM057160.1:10407622-10422956 GCA_029962745.1 Echinometra lucunter
AAGGAGATCATAAATTTCTCATTCCTCTGGTTCAGCCTTATTCTTCTGTGCATTCACAAAGACAGGAGTCGGCCTGAATCAAGAGATTTATGTTCTCTTAAGTAATTGTTACATGGCTTCGTTTATCACCCCCCTTATTTCCGCAAATTGCAAGGTTTCTTGAGATTTGTCTCCCATTGCAGCAATTGCCTTGCTTTCTCTATCTATCCTGCTGTAAACATATTTTGTTTAGGCTTGATTGCAAAACAGTTATTTATGTGATGTTTTGAGGTAATAAATTTTCCTTTATGTGCCACCTGGAAGTGGAAAATTCATGCTCTCTAAGTCTGTGCTGATGTGTCAGAATGAAATAGATGTATCTCTCCCGTCTGAAAAATGTTTGTTTATTTAACATAGTTTTCTTTTTATCAGGTTCAATGAATTTTTATATATGAACTTTTTTTCTTTAATGTTATCACAGAGACTTTGGCAAGGAGTTCTTATTTGAGAATATGAACTCTTTTTTTCATTATTGTGTGCACTGCATACATAGTTTCTCTGAAACATCCATTCTCTCACAGGCACCCCCCCCCCATCTCTGTCTCTATCTCTTTATTTCTTCCACTCCCTTCCCTATCTCTTCCCTTCTCTTTCTCTCCCCCCCCCCCCTCTCTCCTCTCCCTGTCAATAAAGATTACTTTGATATTTTCTCGCAAGTTAATATGAAAAATGATATGGTAAAAGCTGATAGAACCCTGGAATTATAGGAGATATCCATATAGTGCCATGCTACAGCAAGTGGGTGAACCTGAGAAAGGAAGAAAAATAAATAGAGATATATGAAAAAGTGGAAAGAAAGAAAAACATGTAAGCATAACAGGTGTGAAAGCTAAGAGACAGGGAATTGGAGGTAGTTTCCCTAATCTGTCCAAATTCACCCCTTGTTTGTAGTAGTACAAAAGAACAGTAGAGCTGTGTTCCTTCTACATGGGCATCACTGGGGTGGACGGGAGTGGGGGTGTTTGGACAGCAAAAGTATTGGATCAGCGAGGTGCCACAATAGAGTCACATTTGGTGAGGTGACCTGAAAATATATCATATAGATAACACTTCTTCCAAAACAGTAATTTTGGCTCGCTCACAAAATTAAAAAACAGGGTGGTTCATAATCTAGCAAGAAGTGCCATTTCCTCCAAATTTAAGAAAGCTTTGCTGCCCCTGTTATTCCATTAAAGGAATAAAGATATTGTTCTAAAATAATTTCTTGTATGGCTAGATAATTATAGACTTACAAATGCTGCATAACTATCAGCAAATTTAGGTCTCACACCCCCACCCCATTCAAAATGTTCTAGCAACACCCCTGTCTATGCTTCTTTATGCAGTCGATCCTTTATGTTTGCCCCCCCCCCCCCTTTTATTGAATGATCCTGGCTATGCCAGTGGTGGGCATAAAACACAACCTCTAATCATGGCATTGATAAAGGACTTTCTCCTTCCACTTGTTTCAGGTGAATGATTTTTGCAGGATGCAAGGTCTTGGTATTTGCTTTGATGGATAAAGCAATCAAGAGAATGTTTTTAATGTAATCGTAGATCAATATTCCTTCAGGGGATATTAAATCCCTCATATATTGTCAGATTTCAGCTGATTGGCAATCTGAGTTCATGCTTCATTCTCTTTCTCTATCTTCTTTCAATTTCCCTTCTATTATTTTCTCTTTCCTTTACAGTTAGCTGCAAAAGCCGGGGGTTTCCCTTTATTTTAAGTTGATTGAGGTCTGTTTAAATAAATGTGTATTATGTTTCCAGGAAGTTTCTAGAATTTGTTTAGTGCATGGAAATAAAATGAATAATTTTCAGTTGACATCAAAATGTCATTTGTTTCTCTAAATGACAATCCAAATTCTACATACTGTAAATAGTAACGTTATTTTTTATCAGGAAAAAAAAACACAAAACATTTACAGTGAAATACACCGAAGCAGTTATTCCCTTCAGCTTACCAAAATTTTTTGTTTGTTTGTTTTTCTTTTTTTTTTCCAGTTGCATAATTCCTCTGGATGCGTTCCTGATTTTGACATTTTCCCTGTTTTGATGAACCGGGTAAATTGGTCTGTCAAGAATTTCCAGATAAATGAAGGATTCTATAGTTATTATTTATGAAGACTAGATTTCCTATCACAAGCAGTGATGGATAGTTATACCATATTTGAAGGTTACCTAATGTAACTAGAGTGCATGCTTTTTATTAAAAGACCAATCTGAAAAAGGTAGGATGGATCAATAGAGAAATTGTGATTTCCTTTCTTTCAAGGCAGGACGAACCTATCACAATTATTTTGCTTAATTTTTTGTTGAATTTGTAGGGGGGGAGGAGAGGAAGGGAAGATAAGTGGGGACAGGGTGGGAGGAGAGGAAGAGATTGAGAGAGAGGAAGGGGAGAGGAGAGGAAGGGAGAGGAAGGGAGAGGATGGAAGGGGAGAGGAGTTGAGTGGGAGAGGAAGGGAGAGGAGAGGAAAGAGAAGGGAGGAGTGTGGGGAGCAAGGGGAGAGGAAGGGAGAGGATGGAAGGGGAGAGGAGTTGAGTGGGAGAGGAAGGGAGAGGAGAGGAAAGAGAAGGGAGGAGTGTGGAGAGGAAGGGAGAGGAGTTGAGTGGGAGAGGAAGGGAGAGGAGAGGAAAGAGAAGGGAGGAGTGTGGAGAGCAAGGGGAGAGGAGAGGAAGGTAGAGGATGGAAGGGGAGAGGAGTTGAGTGGGAGAGGAGGGAGAGGAAGGGAGTGGAGAGGAAGGGGAAGGGAGGAGTGTGGAGAGGAAGAAAGAGGAGGGGAGAGATGAGTGAGAGAGGAAGGGAGAGGAAGGGAGGGGAGGGGAGGGGAGTGGAGATAAAGGGGAGTGGAGAGGAGATGAGTGGGAGAGGAAAGGAGAGGAAAGGAGGGGAGATGAAGGGAGAGGAGGGGAAGGGGAAAGGGGGAGAGGAAGAGGGAGAGGAGAGGAATGGAAGGGAGAAGAGTGGAGGAGAGTGAAAAGAAGAGGAAGGGAGGAGAAAAGGGAGATGAGGGGAGAGAAAGGGATGGGAGAAGAAGGGAGGGGAGAGGAGAGGAAAGGAGGATAAAGGAAGGGGAGAAGAGAAAGGGATAGGAGAGGAAAGGATGGGAGAGGAATGGAGAGGAAGGGAAGAGAAGAGAGGAGAGGAAGGGAGTTGAAGGGAAGAGGGGGATGAGAGAAAGAAGAAGAGAGAGGAGGGGGAGGAAGGGAGGGGAGATGAGAGGAAGGGAGTGGAGAGGAGATGAAGGGGAAGAGATGAGGTGAGGAAAGGAAGGGGAAAAGAGGAGATGATGATTTTAAGATGATGGGAAGACACTTTCCATCATCACTGAAGCAAAGTGGATTAGATGTGATTGGTTCTTAAAGAATTTGCTATGTGAAAAACTACCAAGGTCTGTAAAGGAGTCTGCCCCTTCCGCTCTTCCATTGTGATAGATCATCCTCATTACCGTCTGACAAACGTGGTCAAGTCTTCCATCGGTATGCACTACTTACAAACATCAATCCCTGTTCTGAAGCAGTAGATGGTGTCAGATTAGAATGAAGATCCATGGTGCTTGGAGAAGGTTTTGTTTGTGGAGGAATCTTTCTCCCCAGAGTGTGGATATAAACAATTAGGTTTGTTTGTTTTGATGATTGGCTTTGTTTCCATCACTCTACAATTCTAGTTTCAGCTTTCTTTCCATTACTCCATATTGTTTGTTCGGAGGCAGAAGGGCGTTAACTCAATTCATTTTATACAGACTTAATCCCCTTCTGAGTCCAAACAGACGATATCTTTGTTACAACTTTGTTTTCCATCAATCTCTATCTCTATTGTATTTTTTGTTTCAGTCACTGTGTTTTTCATTGCATTGTTTCCATCATCCTACTTTTTTGTGGAATGACAAGAATAGGAAGCAACACAGGGAGGGGGTGGGGGGGGGGAGAGGTTTTACTTTGTTTAAGCCCATGTCAGTTCCTGTTTGGTTTGGGTATGCATCTGTAGCAATTATTTTCTTTGAGCCTCCAGCCCATATTTATACTCGGCCTTGCATTGTGCAGATTGTAAATATTTTTGCCTGTCTTTGCTTTACTTTGCTTTACTTTGCTTTACTTTGCTTTACTTTGCTTTCATTGTTCTCTCTCTGTCTCTCTCTTTCCCATTCTCCAGCCTGTCTTTCCCTGACTGTATCTTTTTATTTCTAGTTTATTTGTTTTATTTTGTTTGTTTATTTGTTTGTTTTTTGCATTTCTTGTTTTTCTCTTTCTCTTCTCTCTCAGTTCCAATCTCTTCTCGTTCTGCCCCTCTTGTCCCCTACATCTCACTTTCTATTCTTCACTTTCCCCTTTTATCTCTTTTCTCTCTGGATGCACCACCCCCCCCCCCCCCCCCCGTCTTACTTTTTTCTTTCTCTCTCTGCTGCTCCTCCCCTCTCCCTTTTCCTCACTTTTCCCCAGGGGGATATGTCTCATTAAGGCCTGTACATCATCCACGTAAATCACTTTCTGAAAAGCACCCTAAACAGGGATTAAAGTAGGACGGAAATAATGTATTACATCTCTGATTTTCATACCCTTAAGAGGGATTTTATGCAAGGATTGCATCATTATCTCCTAATTAAGTAACATTTTCCTGGATTTTCCTGATTTTGATACCCTTTTTTCTAATTTTACCTGTTTTGGATACCCTTAATGGGATCCCGGGTTCCCCACCCGGTGCTGAAAAACAACCCTTTTTCTACGTTTTTGATTACGTGGATGATGTACAGGCTTCAATGAGACATACATGTATCCCCCCCCCCCCCCCCCCCGGGGACTTTTCCATAAAATGCAGATTACATGTTTCATCTCCATTTATAGTTTGTATTACCTTCTCTCCCTCTCTTTTTCTCTCTCTCTTTCCCAGTATTGGCAGTTAAATTTCGGTTTCGTTGTAGTGGACTTTGTTATGTAGACTTTTCCCTTTAGTTTTTTCCCATCTGCCAGACATGCATCTTTATACCACTTTTCAGTGAATTAACTCTGTTCATCAATTTGTATTCTCTTCATTCTCCTCCTTCGCCAAACCCTCCATCCATCACTCTCCATCCGCTCTCTCAGTCTTGTTTATGGTTCATGTGGACACAAAGATTAAGCATCTCGTAAGTGACCCCCCATGCCCACTGTTTACGTAGAGATGCATTATATCTCATCAAATGAATAATTCCCCCCTCTGGAAGCCTGGAGGATTCCTCCGTCAATCCCAAGCATCCTGAGCCCATGGAGATATTCACTAGTCTCCAGACACAGACTCTGTTTTGACCATCAAACACAGGTTTATAATGTCTTGAGCCTAGACTAACCATTTTTAGTCTGACTGTATTGAGCAGCAGCTGTAGTAGAAGGCCTGTTCAGTGAAATACACTATACCAGCTGTGTAGTCTTACAGTTGAGACACTTTTTTGCAACATTATGACTTACAAGGGTTTGTAAATGCAGACTAGATATTTACCAGGAATTGTCCACTATACTGAGTGGATTAAATCATGAAATATGAGCCCACATACATAAATTGAGAGTCACTTTTAGGTGGGAGGGACATATTGCTTGTTTTTGTGATTTACCCCATTGTTTTGCTTAGTGGGAAACCATCCATTCATTGATTGAATCACTGCAGACCTACCATTTCTGTATTAAAGCAGAATGACTTGAATTCTCAACTTCAATGAGTATTTAGACATTCTTTTTCTCAAGAGTTACTTTGCAAGCATCACCTTTTTTCTTTTTTTTTTTCAAATCAATTTTGAACTTGTGTTAGTAAAGTTTCGTGACAATAAATCCTACATGAAGACTTCATTGCAGTATGTGTTGTATTTTGGTTTTGTGCTAAATGTACTCCTTTATTTCATTAAAGGGAAAGTCCACCACAGAAGTTTCACTGTTTCAATAAAAGGAGATGAATTTGAACAGCATTTTAGAAAAGAAATGAGCAAAATCGGTCAAAGAATAAGAAAATTACACTCATTTACATTTTCTAGTAAAGTACTCTCGGCTCTGCAAATTGGCAACACTGATGACATCATATGCGAGCAGCTCTTCATTCACTTTGTACATGAAATTTCACATTTTCTCAATTTTCTTAGAAGTTACACATTTTCTCACCCCATAGTCATGTTATTTTAAAAAGCAATTCTTCTGTGGACTATGGGGGTTAGAAAATGTGTAACTTCCAAAAAAATTGAGAAAATGAGAAATTTCATGTACAAAGTGAATGGAGAGCTGCTCACATATGATGTCATCAGTGTTGCCAATTTGCAGAGCCGAGAGTAATTTACTAGAAAATGTAAATGAGTGTAATTTTCTTATTCTTTGACCGATTTTGCTCATTTCTTTTTAAAAATGCTGTTCAAATTCAACTCCTTTTATTGAAACAGTAAAACTTTTAGGGTGGACTTTGCCTTTAAATCAAAGGTCACCAGGTAGAAAATAAAGGAATGAGTTTATGATCTTTAAAGTGTGCCAATCCCAGGGATAAATAATTTGTGTAAGCTGGTACATGTACGTGAAACAACCCTTAAAAACTTACTCATCATTCTAGGGATTAGCGCAAAGAACTTGAAGAAAATAAAGGACAGCATAAGACCACGACGTGCAGAATTAAATACCTGTTCCATTACGTAAATGCCGTAATTCATGGACATGTGTACGTGGAATAGTCTACTAGCTGGTTGCTTTTATTATAAGTTATTGGCGAGTATATATAATTGAACTTTCTTCTTTTTTTTCAATATGAAATATAAGCTTGTATTTTGGATATTGTGAATTGACATGGAACCTGTAACATATGGAGCACATGTCTTTTGTTAATTGGTACACTTTGAAAGAAAATGAGTAGTCCCCTTCTCTCCTTGTCATTTCTCTTTAGTCTTTTCTCAGAATGCAAGCTAGTACATGTACTCGTGCCATCCACCTCATTCCCAATTCAACGTGTATGTACACCTATGTAAATGTACTTGAGATTTAACGGTGCTTGAAAATCCATGTTCTTCTCAAGAGAGTACATCCCCTTCTCTCTCTCTCTCTCTCTCTCTCTCTCACTCTCTCTATCCCTCTTTCTGTCTTATCTTCCTATCTCTTTCTTTCTTTCTCCCTCTGTTTCTGTCTTGCATCTTAAGCCCATGAGAGAAGGGACCTGCATGCCCGCCCTGTATGCTTTGCAATAAACTCTATTGCCTCTGTACACATTCTCGAAAGCAGAAGCACCTTGTATGTTTGTTCATGAAGTGTCTATGACCATACTTCAGTGAGCTTATCCCATAATCAGATGCCCGATCATGTTCATTCGTATGTTCCTTCACTTACCTGATTTGAAGGAATGCTCCGAGTATAGCCAGAGAGTAATGCCATGTACAAGTGCAGGTAGTGCTATGTTTAATCCATCTTTATTTTCCTATTGATCGAAGGATTCAAAATATAACTCTAATTCCCATACACCTTTTCTGTGCGATAGCTACAAGTCATATTAACCTATAATTTGTTTAAATTTTTGAATGTGGACACTGTATTTATAGTTTTGGCTAGATCCCCTGAGTGATTTTTCAAAGCTCCTGTAGGCCGCTAACTATAAGGTATAGCCACTGAGTACACCCCCTGACGTTATCCAATGTCGGAGGATAAGAGCTTGAGGGATTTACCCTCTTCCAACTGATTGGATGTCTTCCAAGACGAATGGAGAATGAAAACACATTTTCCACACCCCAAAATAGTTGCCTAAGAGCTGGTGACATACTTTGCATTATAAAGAGCAAGATATCGTATTCTGATTGATCATTCCAGAAGGATGTATGTTTGATATACCCACTCCACTGATAGACAGAAAGGGGAAAATGTAGCTTACAGGGTTCAAGTAAACATGAGAGAAAAACAACTCAAGGGATACAGGTGTTCTTGTATTTTCTCTTGTGACAATACTTTTTTCAGATGAGATGCAATTGAAAGTTGCCGCTCCTCATTCAGCAAATTCATAGCTAACCACACAAAAAACAAACATGTATTATTAGTGACATGATGACATGAAAAGGAGTTTTGTTTAACCCCAGCCCTTTCTTGCCATTGATTATTAGATCTTTTCTTGTCCTTGTCATTCCAGCATACGGCAGCTCCCGGTGAAGTTCCTCGACCTTCCTCTGCAGTGCCATCGATGCCGTCTAACCGGTATCCGACCTCCTGCCAACCTGCCACCAGGGACACCCCTTCAGTCAGGAACCCAATGGCCGGAACGTGCCATCCAGAGAATTGTAGACATGGTATCCAACAAAGTCCTGGTAGCAGCAGTAGAGGTGAGGGTTCAAAATGAAAGTATGTTGCTAAATGTTTCTAAATCTCCAAAATTTTAAACTCTTATTCATAGATGACATGGTAAATTGCAATTTTTTAATGAGTAAAGTGGGGTTGATGTTCACAGGTGCCAAGGACACATGGAAGGTAAAAATATGAGTTTTCATCCCTACAAATTCAATGTCAGATCTTGGCTTCCAAGCATACAAACCCTTTAAACCTCAGTCTGGAGGCCTAATGAAATCAGGAAGTCTGGAGCCATGTGTAGATAAAAGGAAGATGGAGCCCTTCTTTACCCCCCCACCTCAATTGAAGAAAAAAGTAGCTGCATGTGTCATTAGGCTTATACATACCCCTTTCTGTGTGTTTCATACAATAGAGCATCATGGAGGGTTTCGTGCTTCCGTTATTAACCCTGTTGAAACTCCAATTCAATTTCTGTATAATAGACAATTTCCATAGACCCTAGCCAGAGTTATCTCAGGCTTATTGTTCAACGGGTTAAAGTTTGTCTGGTGGTTTACCACAGTGTCTGTGAACGAGTCTTTAAAATGATTACACAATGGTAATTTTTTTTTTTTTATATATGATCGAGAATAGAATTCTAAGAAGAATAACATTAAAAACTTGATGATATTCAATCGAAATCAATGCATTTTGGCGAATTTTCTCATAAAAAGTCAAGAGTTGACCAAAAAATTTGAGTATTGAGGTATGACCTAAAAGTGGTTACCCAGCTTCGCACATTGCAGTTGTGCTGCGCGCTAGACTGTACAATATGTATTATACCTTGCACGCATTTTGCTAGAATTGCGCGACAAGGTCCCACTTTGACGTCATTTTGACGTCAAAGTGGGTACCCAGTTAAAACTGGGTCACAGCTGAGGGATCAAAAATATCCTGAAATCTTACCACATTTGGGGGTTTCCTTGGCAACACGACTTTTAAAAAAATTTGAGGCAGATGATTTTCTAATAAAATCATGCTCTTTTAAATGAACTAACATTGTTTCAGCATTGGGTACCCCCTTTAACCCATTCAGTACTAAGCCCAAACTAACTCAGGTTGGAGTCCATTGAAAATGTGTGTTATACCACAGTCAGATCATATTCAATTAGTTAAATTCACTCATGGGAACATTTTATACATGTATAACATGTTTCCAAAAAAGTCTTGTGAGGAATCAGATCATCTGACATTTCACTACCCTATAATATTACCTACAGGAATCATGTTAGGATGATATGTCACGGTATTGTTTGCAATTTTCAGTATTTGATGCGCAAGGCTTTTGAAATTGCCTTGGGTAGATTCCTTCAAATTCTTTGCAGGGACATTCTATTTTGAGAGCTTTTTTTATTTTTAAATTTCAGTGGATCTTTTTTGAGCTTTTAAGAGCTCTCATTTTATCATCCCTGAGCTGGAAGTTGGTTCTCATATTTGTGAGATGATGCTGTAATGAATACAAGTATTTTGCCCTTTCTTCTGCTGCTATCTTTTATAATGTCCATGTGTTCCTATTGAAGAGAACTGTATCTGAGGATATTTGCTCTAGTCTTCAAGTTGTCGAGTGAAGGCTCATAGAGGCTTGTTCACATATGACGTAACAAACTCCCACAACATTTTTAGTGTAAAAGTCAATGGGATATTAGGCGGCAAAAAAAAAAAACGCAGAGGCAAAGGGGCATTTTTTTGCTTCCCGGTGGCAAAAAGCTGTGGGCCAATCAAATTCTAAAAAAGTTAGCGCAAAATGTGTCCTGAGTTTGTCTGTGCAACTTTTGACAAAAATCTCTTTTATTTGAGCGTTGACGTGTTAATGCGCATTCATTAAAGGTGGCTAGTTCATTTTGCAGACCTCAATTTTGAAGTTCCATGAATCCTGTAGTATATTGAAGAGGTTTATTGTTATGAACTTCTCCCTAAATAAAAAATGCTGAAAACTGGCTGTTAAGGAATTAATTTAGACTGTTTGATTACAGCTAATTCTTTTCAGGACCGTGAAGGTATTTGTACGTATTTGGTAATGCATGTATCAGCTGGTAGATGTAGAAAATGAAGTTTCATTTTATATTAATAAATTACCTAAATATGACCGTAAGATTAAATGCATAGCATTAGAAGGGCACATCCTAAACTTACACCAAGTTCCATGGATTTTTGTAGATTTTGCCAAAGGGACTAACTACCTTTAATATAAGTGGCATGGTTTCCTACGCCATATCTGAACACTAAAAATGTCACAGGGGTTTGTTACGTCATATCACAACAAGCCTTGAAGGCATTGGCTAACTTTTGTGAGTACCTGATTTAAAAAATTCTCAAACTAAGATGAAACATGTGTATGGGTACTTGTATTTGTACTCAAAAACCCTGAAACCAACCATAATTTGGAATGAAAAAGTGTAAGTTAGACGCAAACGGCGATTTTATTATCCTTCGTCTCACGAGACAATCACAAAGAGGACCACTTTGCTTGAATTTGAAAATGCTGTTATGTGCCTCCCGCCGTGTGATACGCCAATACACACAGTACGGTAAGATGAGTCATACGCGCATGCGCACTCCTTATGTCTATTCTGTGCAACCGACCCTCGTATATTTTTCAAACATTGGTTCACATTTCTAGTATTTAAAACAGGGCTCATACGGGTCAGGGAATTGGAAATTCTTTTTTCCAGATGCAAAAAGTCAGGGAAAGTCAGGGAATTTCTCAATTTCTTCTGGAAAGTCATGGAAAATCATTTATTCAAGATATTTTCCATGTTAATTAATTCATGCCCTGGCCAGCCCTGCATTCATTATACTCGGGTCAGCTTTGAAACTCTTTTAATCAGCCTGCTTTTTATGTAAGTTTTGCATCACATGTGAGCGATGAGTCATCGAAATTTGCTTTTTTCTGCCCTGGAAAGTCATGGAATTTTGAAAATTTATAAGTGTTATGAACCCTGTTAAAAATATTTCCCGTGGATATTATACTCTGAAACTTTCAAACTGGTATTTTTACTCTATGACCCTAATGTTTATCCCATTTTCAAGTAACAAAATTAGATTTTTTAAAATTCATAACAATGTTAACAAATGTCTTTAAGTGTGGTTGGGCCCATATGTGAAGGTGGGAATTCTCTGAAATAGCACTAGACATTGCCTGTTGAGCCAAGCCATTTCCATCCACAAAGCCATGCCTTACAATTATCTTGAGATGAGGCTGAAGAACAGATGAATGTAGAAATCTTTAGATAAATAAATTTTGATGAGAACACATCAAAATAGGTTACGAAATGAGAAAGTTATGGAAGTTTGAAAATAAGTGGCATGGTTTACCGCGTCATATCTAAACACTAAAAATGTTGCAGAGGTTCGTCGTGTCATATCTGAACAAGCCATAAGGTGTAGTGTTGGGCCCATATGTGAAGGTGGGAATTCTCTGAAATAGTGCTAGACACTGCTTGTTGAGCCATTTTCATCCATAAAGTCATGCCTTGCAATTAACTTGAAATGTGGTTGTTACAAAAATGTAGAAACGGATAAAAGTAGAAATCTATGAATGTATTCATCATCAGTAGATGTTAACATATGAATATATTCATCATCAGTAGATGTGAACACATGCATGTATCCATCATCAGTAGATGTGAACACATGTGTGTATTCATCATCGGTAGATGTGAACACAGGAATTTATTCATCATCTGTAGATGTGAATATTATCATCATCATTAGTAGAGGTGAACACATGAATATATTCATCATCAGTGGATGTGAACACATGAATGTATGGATCATCAGTAGATGTAAACATATGAATGTATTCATTATCAGTGGATGTGAACACATGAATGTATGGATCATCAGCAGATGTAAACATATGAATATATTCATCATCAGTGGATGTGAACACATGAATGTATGGATCATCAGTAGATGTAAACATATGAATGTATTCATCATCAGTAGATGTGAACACATGAATGTATGGATCATCAGTAGATGTACACATATGAATGTATTCATCATCAGTAAATGTGAACACATGAATGTATGGATCATAAGTAGATGTAAACATATGAATGTATTCATCATCAGTAGATGTGAACACATGAATGTATGGATCATCAGTAGATGTAAACATATGAATGTATTCATCATCAGTAAATGTGAACACATAAATGTATGGATCATCAGTAGATGTAAACATATGAATGTATTCATCATCAGTAGATCATACTTGCATGAGTGATTCAACTGTACTAAATAAGATATATGAATGTGGAGATCAGTAGTAGATATGCATGTATTTATCTTTAGATATCTAAACATCGATGTTATTGTTTTCAGTAGAGTCTTTTTAAGCATTCATTCTGATAAAATGGAATCCTTAATAACCTTTATTTGGTATTACTTCCTTTATGAGCATCTTTCTTTTCTCTTTATTGTTCATCTTTTTTGGGGGGCGGGGGGTATCTTATTGGCCTTCCTTCTTAGCTGCCCTCTGTTCTCCTTTTGTCTTGATATTTTTATTCTCTGTTGAAATCTCCTTTTTTTCTACTTCTTCACCTTCCTCTTCCTCTCTTTATGCTTTTCCTTCTCTTCATCGGGGGGGGGGGGGGGGGGGGGGGGGAGGGTTCATGAAGAGTCTTGTCGGTGACTTTCACTGACAAATTTGCTCTCAGCCAATCAGATGCGAGGATTTTCAGTGGCTTATAACAGTTGTCGGTGAAAATCACTGACGAAATGCTTCATGAAACGCTCCCCTGACCTGCTCTCTCCTCCTCCTCCTCCCCCCCCCCCCACAAAATAAAGGCACAATTACATATCCAACAGCGAAACCCCCACATTTATTTATTTCATGTTCACACATGGCATCGGAAACTACATCACTTATGATCATGGGATGTGCGGTACGCCTCATTATTAGTTCACACTCATTTTAGACGAGTTTTTTTTTCCAAAAGATGCGCAGACTTTTCTTGCAGTGGCATGTTTTGCGCTAACTTCACTTGAGTTTGATTGGTCCACAAGTTTTTACCGCCTGGGTACACAAAGGATAATTTGTGCCTGTGCAATTTTTTCTTTCTACCTCCTCAAATTCCATCCATTTACATGCATACAACATGTAAACACTACAGGGATTTGGTGCTGCATGTATGAACAAGCCGAGTTTTATAACCTCCTTGACATTTTGACATACTCATGCATTTAGTTGAATAATTTATCAGTCTATCTGTCTAAGAGTGTTAAAGAAGTGATGTACATGTAATATTGGGGGAAAAAATCAAGGAAGGGAAGTTTGTTGTTTGAAGTAAATCCAAATATGATTTTTTAATCAAATCTAGGTGGAATAACCTAGGAGAAATTCTATGAGATTTTCACCATTACTGCAATCTGGCTTCTTTTTAAGCGGCATCTGTCTCAAGATTAAGTAGTATTTCAGGGTGAATAAGAAAGACGGTTGGTTAGAAGTTATCAGATTCGTTGTTGCAAAGTCCTTTTAAAGCAGAGAACTTTTCCATCACTTTCTACTTCTGTATCTCCTACAGAAACAAGTATGAAAGCATTTACTTTTCTAATTGCTGTGAGGGGACCCATGGTTGGGGATGAAAATGAAAAGGTACTCAGAAAAAACAACCTTGTCACTTGCCTCCCCCATTATTTCTGGAATCCCCTCAGAGAAAGACAGCCAGATGAGAAAGGCATCCTTGAGGTGTTGTACAGGCAATTTGCTGATTTGATGGTTGCAGAAAGAGTGATGACTTCTGAGTCGGCCAGGTGACAAAGGGGAAAATCAAACTTAATTATTCATGAAAATTTGGGATTAGAGTAAGCCCCTCCGGCTATAATGTTAATGGGTCATCTTTATTCCAAAAGCAGGAACTTTTTTCCACAAGGCTTCTCTTCTGGGATTCCTTGTAGGAAAAGAAAGTAATATCTTTGATAAGAGCTTCAGGATGAACTTATCAACATTAACGGCTATATTCATCTTATTTTCTGTGAACAATTTAATGGGAGAATGCAATGTAGTTTAGTAAAACATATCAGTGAATTGAGCTTAAAAGAGAAGTCGAAATGAAGTATTAAATTTCTGAGATGCTGATTATAAATGCTCCTCTGGCTATAATGTTAATGGGTCATCTCTATTCCAAAAGTGGGTACTTTTTTCCATGAGGCATACTTTCTGGGATTCCTTGTATGAAAAAGAAAGTAATATCTTTTGCTAACTTGAGCTTCAAGATGATGTTTACAACATTAACAGCTATATTCATCTTATGCTGAATGATAGCAACAATTCAGTGGTAAAATACAACGTTGTTTAGTAAAACATATCAGTGAATTGAGCTTAAATGAGGTGTCGAAATGAAAGTATCAAATTTCTGAGATGCTGATTATAAATGCTCCTCTGGCTATAATGTCAATGGGTCATCTCGATTCCAAAAGCAGGTATTTTTTTTCCATGAGGCATACTTTCTGGGATATCCTTGTAAAAAAAGAAAGCAATATCTATTGCTAAAGGCTTTAAGATGACGTTTGCAACATTAACGGCCACATTCATATATGTTTTGTGATAGCAACAATTTAATGGGAAAATACAATGTATCTTAGTAAAATGTATCAGTGAATTCAGCTTGAAAGAGGAGTTGAAATGAAGTATCAAGTTACTTGCACTGGTTATCTTATCTATTCATTTAGAGCAGTTTTAGCATGGAGAATTTTTCAGTTCTATCCTTCTCCATCTCAGTAATCACAAGCAGATGTAAATGAAACGATAGCACTAATTCAAGGAGATTACAGTATTAGCATATTGTTTCTCCTGTGAGGGATTTGGTACATGTGAATCATAGTAAGTCTTTGATTTTTGATGACTGTTGCATTTTCAAAAGCATATTGGGATTCAAGCCGTGGGGAGTTATTGACTTTTGGTGACTGTGCTTTGTTTTAGAGTATATTACAGGGATGATAATGAGTCAGTGTCCAAGAGAACAGAGCATATTGATTTTAATGGAAGTAATTTTTTTTT
>CM057160.1:10423456-10444913 GCA_029962745.1 Echinometra lucunter
AGACAGAAACAAAACAAAGATGAAAACAAACAACAAAAGGCAGCTGCATAGCAGTTACCATACTACATAACCTTTTGAAGTATATCTTGCGTAAGCAAATGCATCAGATCGGTCATTTACTGGAGTGGATTTGGCGCGATATAAGTTAATATTATTATTAGTAGTAGTAGTAGTATTAGTATTAGTATACTCGACCTTTTGTTACCCCTAGATTATAATCCATTAGATGATTTAAGAACATGAAAATAACACAAGAAAATTTATATGCTAAAGGCTAACTAATCCATTACTAAAATAAGAAATTTAATACCATGTAATGACTTCAGAGGTTTCATGTTTGTCCTGTTCTCTTTTTTTAAATTATCTATTTTTCCCCCACATTTTCATTATGTCGTCGTATTTCACAATATGGTACAAATAAGCATCATATGGTCAATGCACAGATTATACTGATCTCTGGAGTGGCCTATATAGTGCCCTGAAAAATCAGTCCCCCCCCCCCCCTTTCCTCTCCCTTCCACTTTAAGAATCCTGATCATTGATCAGAATGAATGAATTAAATGTTTGAATCGATAAATTGTTGAAAGCATGGAAGAATGCTGTGGGCCCCATTTCATAAAACTTGCTATCAGTAACAACTGTCACATTTCTATGACAAATTTGCTCTCAGCCAATCACATGCAAGGATTTCAGTAGCTTATAACAGTTATTGCAACTTGTTATTGCTAACACATTTTATGAAACGGGTCCCTGGCTTTACAGGAAAAAAATCTCAGAAGTATTGACACCTGTGGAAATTTTGTGATTAGACAGGAAAATGAGGGCAAAGACTTCTTTACGAAGTAAAATTGTTTTCAATTGAAATACAATTAATTGATGGTAGATTTTTCTCTCAGAGGTACAGAGATAATGGGGGAAAAAAACAGAAGTCTGTACTTTAAAGAAATCAGACACTTCTTGGCTGAAATGCTGAACTGACTGTTGATACTCTGTGGGAGTTCAAAAGATTGATAGAAGAAGAATGGGGGGGGGGGGGAGGGGCAAGTAAGCAGAGAATTCAGGCATTAGTTTTCAGGATGAAATGCAATGAATTGATAGGTGATTTTTTGCAGGAGTTGGAGAGATTGATGGAAAAAGTAAAAAGGGGGGAGTGGCAAATAGGCAGAGAAGCTAGGCATTTTTCAGGCTGAAGTACAATGAGCTGATTTGCTAACTCTCCGTGGGAGTTAGAAAGATGACAGAAAAAAAAATTGGAGGGGGGGTGGCAAGTAAGCAGAGAAATTCGGCATTACTTTTCAGGCTGAAATACAATGAACTTGATAGCTGACTTTTAGTGGGAGTTGGAGAAATTGATGGAAAATTTGAAAAGGGGGTGTGGCAAATAGGTAGAGAAGCCAGGCATTTTTCAGGCTGAAGTACAATGAGTTGATTTGCTAACTCTCGTGGGAGTTAGAAAGATTGACAGAAAAAAAAAATGGGGGGGGGGGGGGCAAGTAAGCAGAGAAGCCAGGCATTTTTCAAGCTGAAATACAATGAATTGATTGCTTAAATTCTGTGGGTTAAAAAGATTGATGGAAAAAGAAATGGGAGGGGGGGGGGGAGGGCAAATAAGCAGAGAAGCCAGGCATTTTCCAGGCTGAAGTACAACGAATTGATTACTGAATTCTTGTGGGAGTTGGAAAGATTGACAGAAAAAAGCAATGGGGGGGGCAAGTAAGCAGAGAAGCCAGGCATTTTTCTAGCTGAAATAAATGAAGTGATTGCTTACTCTTTGTGGGGGGTTAGAAAGTTTGATGGAAAAAGAAATGGGAGGGGGGGGCAAATAAGCAGAGAAGCCAGGCATTTTCCAGGCTGAAGTACAATGAATTGATTACTGAATTCTTGTGGGAGTTGGAAAGATTGACAGAAAAAACGTAATGGGGGGGCAAGTAAGCAGAGAAGCCAGGCATTTTTCTAGCTGAAATAAATGAATTGATTGCTTACTCTTTGTGGGGGGGGGGGTGGGGGGTGGGTTAGAAAGATTGAAGGAAAGGAATGGAGGGGGGGGGGCAAATAAGCAGATTACCCTGGCATTTTCCAGGCTCAAGTACAATGAATTGATCGCTGACTTTCCTTGGGAGATTGAAATACAACAGGGAAATCTGATGTCATTAGCTTCATGCCTGCCAAAGATCTCCTTTCTCATATGATATCTTCTGTCACCGCGGGTCGATGAATGCCACTTTTAAACAAAAGCTGATATTTTAACGCCTGCCATCCAGACAGGAGAAATTGGAGAAACCTGTCTTTGTTTCCTTTTTTTTTTCATTCTTCTGCTCTTCTATTTTTTCCAACACTTTTTATTTCATTTTTTTCTTTGTCTTCTTCTTCTTCTTCTTCTTCAGTTCTTCCTTCTTCCTTCTTCATCATCCTTTTTTCTTCTCCTCCTTCTCCTCTGCATTCTTCTGCTCTTTCTCCATCTTCCTTTTCCCCTTTTCTCCTCTTGTTTTGTCAGATCCTTGATATGCAGCAATCAGAGTTTGACATTTTAAGAAATTAAGATGTATCAGTTACCCTTTGAAGCTGTTAGATATATCACATTAGAAGGAGATGAACATGATCCATGAATAAAACAAATACATTAACAGAAATCCATGTTCACTTCAAACTTATTTTAGGGTTTGGATTTAGAGTGTGCATGCCCAAGATGCCTGTAAGCAATGAGCACTGCAATCAGGCTTCAATACCGCATTTTGCACGACTTTGAAATAACGGGTGTTGTGTAAGCACTTGTTAAAGCACACATAACATGGATCAACTAGAAAAAAGTGGTGAAAAAAAAGGTTTAACTCTTACAGTGCCGATGGCACAGATATGTGCCCAAGAGACTTTACATTTTTAATCGACCATTACTCCATCTAGAATAATTGATATGGTCATGAAAATATGTCAAAGTTAAGAGGATAAATATAGTATTTAAAATATCTATCAGTCACTATATGCTACCATAGGGTATTGTTTCAGAAAACTGCAGGTTTTGGAAAGGATCCATTCATATTTTAGCATAAAACAATAGTAAACAAATGAGAAATGAAAATGGAAGGGTCAAGAGGGAAGCTCCTTTCTATTTCCAAATTATTTTCATGCAAGATATTGAATTATTGGGAATATTTGGTATCTTTTGAAGGGTAATAAATTTTCTACAACTTTTGTGTACAACTTATCTGCATAGAAATTACTGTTGAAAAGCATTTGAAAAGCAAGCATTGTCCATGATTTGGTAGAATTTGCAAACAAACAAAACCCCTTGGCACCAGTAAGAGTTAAAAAGTCAATAAAATGGCGGTTTCTTGCTTATGAAGCTATGCGGATAGTATAAAATGCACTTTTCAACGACTTTGTGAAAGAATGACTACTAATGACCATTAATTTAAAAAACGGAAACAATGTGTTACATTTTCCAGGGAAAAGAATTTGTCAAAATCGGTTTCACAATAGTTGTTCTCACTTTATGTTCAGTCACATTATTTCAGATATTGTAAATGATTTGATACTTTGGATTAGGGCAAATAAGACTGTAAAGCCAAGGTAGAAAAGGAAGTTACTTTACATTTAGGAGAGAAAGAAGGAGTGTTCCTTTGTATGAAGTGTTGAAAAAAAAATCTGAATTCTTATGTACTTGATAATTTTGCTTCTGTTGTCTTCATTCATGAACAATCTAAGATCACTTAGTTTTGAGGCAAAAGAAAAAAGGAACTGTGATATCCTTGCCCTTGAACAGTTTTCTCCACCGTCCCTTGCTCTCGCGGATGCATATCTTTTTAGTCTGCCCTTGTTTTCCAAACTGCTTTAATTCAGAAATGGGCATTGCTTCTCCGGTTTCTTTTCCCAAATGCTCAAGTCTGCGCGCCCATTGATTTCTTCAGGGCCTATTGACGTTTTGGGAAGTATCGACAAAAGCACTCAACTTTTTGTCACTTTGAATGTATATTGTTCCCCATACAGGCATGTTTCCGGGATCCGTGGAGAATTAGATATATTGATACTGAAGCTCTGTAAAATGCAGGCCTGTAAGCAAGGCCTTCTTCATCCAAACAACGTTCTCATTCTGTCTTGAACTTCACTATTTTTTGTTCTTTTGCCATGTTATTACATACTTCTCTTGTTGAGAGGTGTTTCTCTCTTCC
Organism: Echinometra lucunter; assembly: GCA_029962745.1. Lineage (NCBI taxonomy): Eukaryota > Metazoa > Echinodermata > Echinoidea > Camarodonta > Echinometridae > Echinometra > Echinometra lucunter. Next base: position 10,427,623 of record CM057160.1, read on the forward strand.
TTTTCTCTTTTGCACTGTTGTGGATGATTCCTTTTTTTTCTCTTTCTTGTTTTTAGCTCATCCGGCCCGAAATGGTTTCTGGTAGAGCTACATAGGTACACCAAACTTCTACACACAATTTTGAAATTTTGTCTCAAACATTATTTTTGCTAATTTATGCTGCTAATTTATGTGGATTTTATTCGGAAATCACAAAACCTGCTTCTTCTCCTTAATTTTTGGACCGATTGTGAGGGTTTCTTTTTTTTTTTTGGTTCACTTGGTAGAGCAACATGAGCTACACGGAACTGATAAATTCATTAGTGTCAACTTGGTGAAAATAAAAATTGCGTGAATTTCTTTGCCAGATGCCGGATGAGTACCACATCATTGATGTGTTCATTCTTTTTTTTTTTTGTTGGGGGGTACATTCTCTCTCTCTTTCTCTCTCTCCATCCTTCCCTCCCTCTCATTTCCCCTTTCTATCTAGATTTTCCTCTTATTCTCCCCTTCTTATCCCTCCTTTCTGATTCACCTCTCTCTATCTTTTGTTCTTCTCGCACTTCCTTCCTCACTCCCTCCTCCCTCTCTCCCAACTTCCCTCCTCACTCCCTCTCTCCCTTTTTCTTTTCATTCTGTCTACATTCACTCTCAATCCATCCTTTCTTCCTCTTTCCTTTCCTTCATTTTTTCCCTCTCCACCTTATCTCTTACTATCTATATTTTCCTCCTATTTTCCCCTTCTTGTTGCTCCTCTCTGACTCCCTCTCACTCTTTTGTTCTTCTTCTTCTCACCCTTCCTTCCTCATTCCCTCTTCCCTCTCCACTCCTCTCTTCCTCTCTCTTTTATTCTTTCTGCATTCACTTTCAATCCATCCTATTCTTCCTTTTTCCTTTCCTTCGTTTTTACCCTCTTTATCTTATCTTCTTCCTTTCCCCTCTTCACTATCTTTTCCCTCTTCCCTCATCACTAGTTTCTTTCCATCTATCTTTCCCTCCCTTTTCCATAATATGTTTCCAAAGTGTACCTTTTAAACTTTCCCTATATTCTACTACCTGGTGATGTAAGAATTCTTTTATCTGCACCCCACACCCCTCCTTTCCTGATGGTCCAGAAGCAGTGATTAGTCTATGTAAGTATAAGGATTATTAACTCATTGACAACTGAATCCTCTTATTCCCATACATATAGTACAGGGACCTTCCAGTTCCTGTAGTCATTTGGTTAACAGACCTTGTTCTGTGTTCTTTTCTCCTAATTACCCCATCCAGGAAGATGGTCCGATACCAATGGTCAGCCTCTATAACAGCACCACGGAACCGCTCCCCCTCTACTATGCCCTGGTAGAGGAAGGCTTAGCAGACGGCCCCTTAAACTCAGAAGAGCGGCTCCTTAACGCAGCCTTCAAGGAGGTGGGACGCATCCTGTCAGAAGGGGAGAGAACAGGGGCGGAGACAACTGGTGCTCAGGGCGTGGCAGCAGAGGAGGTTAGGGGGTGTAAGGATCGATTGGAGGAGGCCACAATGGCCCCTTCAGGAATGGAAGAATAGAGGTAAGTTTTCTTCCCCAACTCCCTCTTTTATTGTTCTTAGATCGGGCCCTGTTTCATAAACTTTTTATCAATAACAAGTTGCAATAACTGTTATAAGTTACTGAAATCCTTGCATCTGATTGCCTGAGAGCAAATTTATCATGGAAATATGGCAGCTGTTACTGATAACAAGTTTTATGAAACAGGGCCCTGAACTGTAGTTTATGATTATCTATTTTTTTAAATTTTTTTATTCATCTATTTGTTCATTTAATTATTTGATAATTCATTTATCATTTCATTTATTTATTCTTCATTTCTTTATTTATTTATTAATATCTTCATGAAAGGCTGGGAAGTCCACTACAGTTAAAAGGGAGTCCTGAGGCATTCAGTATATTTATTCACTAATTTTAATTTAAGATGTTGCTTGTAGGTTTGCTTGGTTAGCAGGTAATTACATGTAAGATTTTCAGTAGCACCGTGTACATGTAGGTTATAGTCCTGATGAAGAGCGAATTTTCTTGCTGGAAGCATCGAGTCATGCAACCATCTTTCCTTTGGGTCACCAAAGAGGTATTTAAAGAACTACCTCGAAAGGTTCTTTTACAAACTAGACTAACCCCTGTGTGGTGTTACCGAACATCTTATAAATTTTTGAATAATAAAAGAATTGATAAGGTGAACTTCATTCATCTGTATATTGATAGGAATCCTTATCTAACATGTCTAATGGTGCTATGTATTCCATTCTCTTAATATAATGCATTATCCTTCCAAATTGGTTTGACATGAATTACAAAAAAACAAACAAAAATAAACAAAAACACCCCCCCAAAAAAAAAAAAAAAAACCCCAAAAAACAAAAACAAACAAACAAAAAACAGAAAACCAGTTTCAAAATTCTAGGCTACAAGTTGGAAACACACTGTTTGTATCATATTGTAGCTTTTACTCTGCAGGTACATTAGACAAAGAACCTGTTTCAATGAAAAGGGAATGTGAAATAACAACATTGTTTTTACATAAGATGAGGATATTTTCCTGGAAACTCAAATTTAGGCAAGATTCAATCACGTTCATGATAACTCAAAAGTGGTTTCGTAGATTTATTGATGATGAGGGGAAGTTTTTCTACGGAAACGGAATGAGATCTACAGTTACGTGTGATTATTTCCCAAAGGGTGTCAAAACCATGTTTAGAGTGAGGAATGTTCCTCTTTTGGCTCAGTAAAGAGGTATTTTAAGAACTATCTGGAAAGAATAACAGTTGTTTTACAGGCTAACTCCTAAAAGTCCTATAAATTCTTAAAGTTGATATAAGAAAGCGATCACAAATATTGAGATAATTACATCAATGGAAAGCTATCAACCCCCCAAATAATATTGAGTTGTGTTCAACCACAAAAAAAAGTTCAGAATGGTGAATTTAAGCGACTAAACTTCAACAAAATCTCGAAGTCAGAAACGCCGGGTCGCACACAGAAACCAAGGGCCTCGATGGTGACGTCACGAAAGGGGATTGCATGCGCCGGTGGAAGTAGTGGCAATGCTGTGCCTATGTAAAAGTGCCTTCTTATGACGAGCTTAGATTGTCATTGTAAATTCGTAAATGGGATAATTTGAAAGAATTTATGTTTTTATTTGAATGAAGAAACACAAAACAACATATTGAGTAGCTGAATTTTTTTTCATATGGTCACAGTTTCCATTTTGGAGAGTTTTAAGGCGAGTTTACTGTCTCAGAAAACAAGGTGCAATCACCATCGAACCTACACGTACGAATAGTAAATGTTAGATGGGTTTCGTTGGTCTGCAGGATCAATTATGTGAATCAGTAATTCCTAGAACTATGATCATACTTATCATTCATATGTGTGACTGCCTCAAAAGGATGCAGTAAGCCTAAAAAAACAGCAAAACATTCCAAAAATATATCAAACTTGATACAGAGATCTCCAGCTGACGACGTCGTTGTTGAATGATATTCATCCGCGAGTGATTCGACTCCTGCCTGGACGTTTTTGCAGAGAGCGGCTTGATAGATATTGCGCAGGCCGGGTACACACCACACACACTTACTATACGCAGCACTTTTTTGTTTTCGACACACGCGCTATACACATGGTAACACCATGCTATACTATACACACACACGAGCTTCCTGATCCTACGTTCTTCATGCACTTTCTGTACGACCGGCTGGCCGGATCCACTTTCATAGCAAGCTCTCTCGTAATCTCACCAAATTCGACACACACCAAAAAATAATGGTGAAAAATATCAATTAATTTTGCATTGTTAGCATGCATATATCATAATTCTAAACCAGATTTTAACTGATATTCACACTATGAACTATAAGGAGAAGGGAAAGCATTGATCATAGAGTTCTGAATCATTTGACTTTTCAGGCTTTGGAAAAAAAAACTCAAGAAATCTCTCTCTCTGCACATGTTTTGTATGGAACATCCGGGTATGTAAAAATACTTATCCCCTTTCGTGACGTCACGCATAGTGGACTTGTTCCGTGACTGGTTTTCCAGGCTGACTGAGGAGCGTATTTCTCGACATTTCAGTTAAGGATATCCAGGAGCAAGAAGACTTTTGTGATTTGCCATGTGAATAAACACCTTATGAATAGCATATGCTTTGCATAGATACCAAATTCATGTACATTTTATTCCCTTCTTATATCTACTTTAAATGATAGTAGAATTGATAAGATTAACTTTATTCCTCTGTATATGCTGGTGAATCCTCATCTCATTTATTTTATTTCTTAATATCTTCATGAAAGGCTGGGTAGTGAAGTTTAGTGAAAGGGAGTCCTGAGGCATGCAGTATATTCATTCCCCAATTTTTAAAGTAAAATGTTGCTTGTAGGTTTGCATGGTTAGCGGGTAGTTAAACATAATATATTCAGGAGCACCATGTAGGTAATGCTTCGTACAAAGAGTGAAGTATCTTTCTGGAAACGACGAGTCATGCAACCCGCCTCTTTTGGCTCGACAAAGAGGTATTTTAAGAACTACCTTGAAAGAAATTCTGTTACAGACTAATCCTTACGTGGTATTAATGAAAATCTTATAAATGTTTGAATGAAAGAATTGATAAGGTGAACTTCATTCATCTGTATGATGCTTATAAATCCTCATCTAATGGTGCTATGTATTCAGTTCTGTTAATACAATGCATAATCCTTCCCAGGGGGTTTGACATGAATTAAAAAAAAAAAAAACCACCCCAAACCCCCCCCCCCCCCCCCCAAAAAAAAAAACCCAAACAAAAACACCAGCTTCAAAATTCTAGGCTACAAGTCAGATACTTACTCTTTGTAGTATATTGTAGCTTTTGCTCTGCAGGTACATTTGACAAAAAACCTGTTTCAGTGAATAGGGAATGTGACATAACAACATTGTTTTTACATAAGATGAGGATATTTTCCTGGAAACGCAGTCGACAAATTTAGGCAGGATTCAATCATGTTCATGATTACTCGAAGTGGTGTCGTAGATTTATTGATGATGAGGGGAAGTTTTTCTACGGAAATGGAATGAGATCTACAGTTACGTGTGATTATTTCCTTAAGGGTGTCAAAACCATGTTTAGTGTGAGGAATGTTCCTCTTTTGGCTTACTAAAGAGGTATTTTAAGAACTACCTGGAAAGAATAACAGTTGTTTTACAGGCTAACTCCTGCACAGTGTTACTGAAAGTCTTTAAAATTCTTAAAGTAAAATGCTAACGTGAGAATTTTAAAAAATCTCATTTTACTACTTGACAATGGTATAAACACAAGAGTTATAGTTTAAACATACCAGTCTGAAAGTTTCAAAGTATTATATCGACGGAAAGTATTTTTAAATGTTAAAAATGTAAACCAATGTTTGAAGAAAATACAATGGTCGGTTGCACAGACTGGACATAAGTAGCGTGCATGTGCACAGAGTTCACCTGAACAGTAATGTGTATGTGTGTGTATGCATATCAGCACAGGGAGAGAGGTGCAGCCAACGGTTTTTTTTTTCTTTAACTGATTGAATATGCTCCTCTAGTTATTTGTCTCATGAGCCTAATAAAATCATCGTTTGCATCTTATTAACAGTTTTTCATTCTAAATTATGGTTGGTTTCAGAGTTTTTGAGTACAAATACAAGTACTCATACACATGTTTCACCTTAGTTTGAGAATTTTTTTAATTGGCTGCTCACAAAGTTAGCCAATGCCTTTAAATGATAATAGAATTGATAAGATTAACTTTATTCATCTGTATATGCTAGTGAATCCTCATCTCATTTATTTTATTTCTTAATATCTTCACGAAAGGCTGGGTAGTGAAGTTAAGTGAAAGGGCATCCTGCAGTATATTCATTCCCCAATTTTTAAAGTAAAATGTTGCTTGTAGGTTTGCATGGTTAGCAGGTAGTTAAACATAATATATTCAGGAACACCATGTAGGTAATGCTTCGTACGAAGATTGAAGTATCTTACTGGAAACGACGAGTCATACAACAATCCTCTTTTGGCTTACCGAAGAGGTATTTTAAGAACTACCTTGAAAGAATAACAACTCTGTTACAGACTAATCCCTACGTGGTGTTAGTGAAAATCTTTTAAATGTTTGAATAATGAAAGAATTGATAAGGTGAACTTCATTCATCTGTATGATGCTTATAAATCCTCATCTAATGGTGCTATGTATTCAGTTCTATTAATACAATGCATTATCCTTCCAAATTGGTTTGACATTAATTACCAATAAAAAAAAGAGAACAACACCAGCTTCAAAATTCTGGGCTACAAGTCAGATACTTACTCTTTGTAGTATATTGTAGCTTTTGCTCTGCAGGTACATTAGACAAAGAACCTGTTTCAGTGAATAGGGAATGTGACATAACAACATTGTTTTACATAAGATGAGGATATTTTCCTGGAAACGCAGTCGACAAATTTAGGCAAGATTCAATCATGTTCATGATTACTCGAAGTGGTGTCGTAGATTTATTGATGATTAGGGAAAGTTTTTCTACGGAACTGGAATTAGTTACAGTCACGTGTGATTATTTCCCAAAGGATGTCAAAACCATGTTTAGAGTGAGGAATGTTCCTATCACGCAGTTGATCAAATTATCTGTCTTTTGAAAGCTGAATGCCTGCTGTTAGCTCGAAGCTTTTTCGGACCATCGGGAGTGCCACATTGAATGTTTAAAGAACTGTGGACTTCTTGCTAGATCCCTGTCGCTGTGGGAATGTAGCTACTATTTGACATGAGTACAATAATATCAAATTCTTTGTACCTTCTTGCATTTGTTTGTTTCCAAGGCATGGTTACTCTCAGACTTTACCTACTTTTTTCTGTCTCTTTTGGGCTCATTCAGATACGTAGCTTCAAACCACTTTAAAAACAGAGATAAGTGAGAACGTGTATACAGACCTCCCAACCATTCTGAATTTTGACCATTCCAAACTCATGTTTCGATATGATTTTCCTATTTTTCTTGATAAATTTCCTACACACTCCTATGGGAAATGCTGTTTCTTTCCTAATTTTGATCAAACTCATCCCTATTTTTCAGTCAGAAAGTTTGGGAGGTCTGCTTATATCACTTTTGTTTCATGAATTCCATTCACTTTGTACATAAACACTTTTGAAAGCAGTTTTCACTGCATGTGTGAACAAGCCATTTTGAGGCAGAGATAGCAACAGAGAAAGAGAGAGACAGACAGAGACAGACAGAGAACAAGAAACAAGGAATAGATTGTGGAATGAGGAGTTGGGCAGAAAAGTAGAGAAATTGAATAGTGAAAGGGGAGAGAGAAAGAGAAAGAGAAAGAGATTATTAGAGACACAGAACAAGAAAGAAATGGAAGAGATGGTGGAATGTGGGGTGGGGCAGTAAAAGGGAGAGATTGGAATAGAGAAAGAGAGAGAGAGAGAGAAAGAGAGATAGATTATGATGTGTAGAATGACTGGAGATAGAGGGAGAGAGGAGAGAGAGAGAGAGTGAGGTCAAATGCATTCATTAATAATCTTTGGAAAATAAATGGTGAAAATGTGACAGTGATTGTATGCCTGTAACCAAAAAGAAAACTAATTAATCAAAAATTTAGTCTTGTAGTCCTGAATAAAGTTTATTAACAAGTCGCTAACCCCAAGCGACATAACCTAGATTCTTGTCTTCTTGATGTTGATGCAGACATTTATTTCGTCCTAATTGTTACTCTAGAATGTAAGAGCGCAAAATATTAGATGTCTGTCTGCACAATATTTATTTCCGGTATATAAAATAAAGTCTTATTTCTTTATTTCTTGTGTGCATAATTACTTTTTATTACTTGGAAGAGGCTGCAATGACTAAAAGTCATAAATATTACCTCATTGAATAAGTAGTCAGTGAAATTATTATGATTTGAAGAAAACTACTAATCCACAGAATGTCAGGTTACAATCTGTCAGGTTTTCAACCTACGAATGTGTGCAAACCCCAGAGAATTTCTTGATGATTATAAATGATTACTCCTACAACTTATGATTTCAAGAGGGGTTTACTGTATCACAAACCTCGTTTTTCACTAAGCCCCTAATTTTCACATAGTTTTTCCTTTTAATGATGTTCAAACTGTTGTATTTGTTTCATTGTCAATAATGTAACAAACTGCTGATTATTTTTTGCAAAATTGTGTTCCAGTTGTACTATCCTCTATTTTGTACGTTGCTTGTCTTTTTGTACATATATCAAATATGTGCAAATAAATTGATAAACTCATACTCCCATTCAAACTATGGTCAAATTCTGACTGATGAGCCCTGGTTTCCACGAATGGTGCGTCAATTTCACTCCCCACACGCAACCCACCCTTTCGAGACAACCGGGGGGGGCTTCTCTCGAAGGGGTGCGGCCAACCCCGTTCCCTCCCCGCTCCCATCCTGCTCCGCGCACGCACCCTTTGGACATGAGCCACACGTACATTTAACTATGGCTCATCAGTCAGAATTTGACCATAGTTTGAATTGGAGTATGAGTTTATCAATTTACTTGCACATATTCGATATATGTACAAAAAGACAAGCAACATACAAAATAGAGGATAGTACAAGTGGAACACAATTTTGCAAAAAATAATCAGCAATTTGTTACATTATTGACAATTAAACAAATACAACAGTTTGAACATCATTAAAAGGAAAAACTATGTGAAAATTGTCCATTTTCGTCAAGATCGAGTTGATTTCTTTTGATGTTTTGATAATTTCAAAAACCTCAATCTTTTGACGTACAGTATTTATACTTAACCTTTTCTCATTCTCCCCACTGCAAATATGATATTCAAGAGTAGAGGGCGTATTTCCCACACACAGCATAGACAAAAGCACTAACAGTTTCCATGCAAATCTGTTTGTCAAATCTTAACAAGTCCCATAAAAATGATAGTTTTTGAGCCAAGAAAATGCAAGCAACAAATTCTGATGCTACCTGCATAGATGTAATGAAATTATCAGGAGAGTTTATGAAACCTGAACAATATTTTCGTCAAATATGGGGTTTGTTAACCTGGCTGTACATTTTCTGTGGAAGCCAGAAGAAATCTTGTCAAATCGTCAGCACTGGATTTATATCTGCGCATGTGCTGACCTGTGTGGTGGGGATCCTCTACTTTTGAATCTCATATTTGTGGTAGGGAGAGTTGCTTTGAAACAGTTTCTTTCGCATTGTAGTCACAATCATGGCCAAAATTCAGGGTTATCTTAACATGTAGGTAAGGATAAATGTTGGTCAGGTATCGTCACCCTGTTGAAGTCAAGTTCACAAAGGTGACGGTTGATAATGCCGCCCTACTTCTGTAGCCACCAAGATGTAATGTAGATTTATCCTGTAGATCTGTCCTGTGCCGTATACCCCACAAAACCCTGAGAACATCCAATTTTCATGGAAACACGGCATCAATCCTACAACATCAAGAGCAAATAATCCATTAACTATGTTCCTTTTCTTTTGTTTTCCCCAGCATGTTTACAGTCTTTGCCAGGGGGCTCGTATATTGTTCTACTTCTGTCTGATACCATTAACGAGTGGGCCTTGTTTAGTTGCTTGCTTTGCTAATTATGTGTTTGATGTCCTCTCTTTTTATGGAGAGCATTGATTTATGCACAGTTTATCTTACAGGATAAAGTCAGCCATGACCCATCTCGGTCCGAACTTCATTTGAGGCAACCATTTTTGTTTGTTTGTTGCTTTTTGTCTTAAACTTTTTAAAAGTTGAATTTCAAATGCGAAAATTTGGCTTTATACACTGCTTTATTTCTTGATAATTTGTGTAGAGAATGTTTTCCTTGTCATGTTTAACATCATGATAAAGGGAACTATTGACATTTCTGGAATAAAAATGTTGCACATTCTACAAAAATGGAGTTCAGCACTCAAACTATTGGGGGCAGGGGAATGCCACCAGCGGCACAGAAGCGGTGTTTGAATGCATAGTCTGATTGAGGCTTTGTTGTTTGATGGGTATGGTGAATACATTGGGGGGAATATGCTTACATAGCTGCAGATATCATTCTGTGACAAATGATATTTGACATGTGATGCTTAAAAAGAAATTCTGTCACTGTTTTTCCTCGCCCCACGTGGGTATGGCAGTTGACTCAAGCCATATCGATAAACATGAAACTTTTTCTCGCCACCCATGGCACAGAGACAGTGTTGGAACACCTGGTCTGAACGCAGCTTGTGTTTACGAGTTTGGTGAATACTTTTGGAGGAAATGCCTACATACCTACACATATCATTCTTTCACATTGATACTGAACAAGATGTTTAAGAAGAAGATTCTGTCTATACTTTCATTTCTGTACATGTGCATGGCAGAGAACTTGAGCCAGATTGGTGAAGTGGAACTTTGGGGCTCCTTTTTACGAAATCTTGAGGTTAAATAAAAGTGTCTCATCTTTGATTGTCATCATACCCTCAAGCTTTTGAGGACATTTTATCTGCTCATCTTCCAAATAATATTGTCATAATTCTTATCAACAGATCCAAGATAAACAAAATAGGTTGGGTAGGGCACAAGAGGACCTCATCAGCGCTCTCAAGAACTGTCAACAACAAATGACCCGAAAGAGAGGCATTCTGTCATTTCATCTAATATCGCATCTCCCGCAGATATGGATCAGCCCCTCGTGCCACCTTGCGCAGGAGACGAAGCAGGGGCAAGATAATGGGATGTGGAGGGTAACGTTGTCGGTGTGATAAGCCGCTAATGAGGATATTACTTAGGCTGATTGATGTCAGGGGGGTGTCTTGGGTTGGGGAAAGAGCTGGTCAGACCTCACCAGTAACAATAACTCTAATTAGAATGATACACCATTCCCAAAGTTGCTTTGCCCTTGTGGATGTGGAAAAGGCATTGAGGATGGTTGTTGAAGATAAGACCTCAGTGATTGGGGCTTATGAGCCTCAGCCCTCGGTCACCAATTTGATAGTCTTGTCAGACTTGCTCAGCCACCAACTTTTCCTATTCTTAAAAGAGCTCAAGAGTGATATCTGTGAGTGAGTCATTCCACTCCTTCTGTGTGACTTCATTGACAGAAGAAGGGATATAGATGATATCCACAGTGTTTAATTTAATGTATACATATCCCCCATGTTCAGACACAAAAAAGATCTGTGGTATAGATATACCAAAACGACTTATAAAAACGTAGTATAACAAAACTAGGGTCTGAGCATCGTTTCGAACTAGAACTTGATATGGAATCATGGTCCGTGAGTGTCTGAACGTATGGCAACCACAGAACGGTATAACTAGGCAGGGCTTAGCGTGAGCACGGTCATAAGGTGACATGACCTTGCCATGACAACGTGTGCAGTAGGAAACTGAATCTATACAAAATTTTCTTTAAAGAGTTCGGGATGTGTGTCCGAACACTCTGTTCGCTATAAGATGATTCTTTATACAACATTTCTTTATTGAGTTTCAGGATAAGCATTTTGTGGATGAACAGGCTGTGACATGAAGTTTATCTGTATGATTTAATGGCAAGGTGTGATCAGCTCTCGAGGCAGCGTAGAAAAACTCCTCCAACTTATCACCAAACAAGGTGGGGGGGGGGGGGGGGAAGAGAGGAGGTGGTGATGAGGACTTTGCATCCCCTTTGACTGTGTAGCCTTAAATGTTGAACTTCCAGTGTGGTTTTACGATGTAATATCAGCAGACCCCTAGGATTACTTGTTCCCAAACTGAATTCAGTTAGCTCAGTCAGCGATTTATTTGATATTTGTTTTTTGTTTGTTTTTATTGGGGGGATGTTTTGTTTGTTTAATTGTGTTTTTGTTGATCTGTCGACAGCAAGCTTGATCTGTAGATAGTGCTGGAATGCTCAATTTTATTTCCTGAAATTCTAGCATTGACTTACCTCAGAAATTTTTTTTAAACTTTTGACATGTTGAATGTTCTCTTAAAAGAAAAATATAACTGGTAAATTTTGAAGGAACTAATTTTTTTAAATTTTTTAATTTTTCATTTAAAGTGAACAAATAAGGAGAACAGATAAGGGAAAATTTAAAGACAAAGTAGAGATATTAAAAGCAAAATGTTTTAACAGAGAGAAAGGTTGCATTCATGTTGATTGAATTTTTAACATTTTGCTAATGTCTCTTGGGGCATTCCACAACTGTTCAAACATTGTATGTTTCAAGCCGAACAACCATGATCTTATGTATAAAGTGAGAATCCTTGGATACCAGCATGTTACATTAGTAAAAAAATTACATGATAAATTGTGTAACTTTTATGTGTCTTTAGATTTTGTCACTAATACCTAAAAAGAATTTAAAGTCTAGCTGTGTCCTCAAATTTTCTTACCTGAATCTTTAGAGAAAACGCTATTAATTCACCTCACTGGAACTGTTACAAAAAGATTAGGCAGATCAGATTTTCTGTTGCTATCTGTATTACAGTGTATACTCATTTGGAGTATTGATATAGGACATTAATCTCTTTAATCCCTCGTCTTGAACTCTTGAGAATAAGCTAATCAGGTAGAAGGGAGACCGTGAATATATTATTACCTTTTCCATTCATGATACACTCTCCCTCATGGATTCATCAACAGTTAAAAAATGATATTTGATCATGTGGTTATGGGAGAGTAACTGGGAATAAGGGCACATAGAAATTTAAGGGTGAAATCGTATTTAGACTACTTTATTTCTGAGTGCAATTTCATCCTCCTCTTGTAGATATTATTGCCATTGTGACTGATTGGGGTGGGGGGGGGGATAAATAAATTGGAAAAAGAAATGGCATCAACTGCTTACTTTTAGATCATAACCTGTGTTAAAACAAAAGGGTCATGTTTATGAGGAAGGGAGACACATAATGATGTAGGCTAAAAAGCCCTCTGACTTTTGTCTTTAGATATGATGGAAGTTGAAGAAGGGGTGATAAATACTATATGTGAGAGGAAGAGGTGGAAAAGGAGCATGCAAGGAAGGCAAAGATTGGATGGCATGAAAGAGTTAACAAGAGAGAGAGAGAAAGGGAGAGGAATGGGAAAGCGTGGATATTAAGCTGAAGCAATTTGTTTTTGTTTTTGTTTTTGGTGAACTTCATATCCTTTTCATTGCTCCCCCCCCCCCCAACAAACTAGCAAGGTTATAAAACTTGTTTTGTGAGTGTAATGTCAGTTTTCTCGGTTAATCTGGCGCTCTGCTGGCAGAAGGGCGTTAACTTGAGGGCACGGCTACGTGAAAAGTACAATGTCGCTTTAACAATGACACAATGCTTTTCTGCCAGTTGGGATTAACTGGATTCTTGTACATGTTAATATTCACCGATCTTTTGAAGGGTTTTCTTTTTTTTTTTTTTATTACAACTTATCTGCACAAGCTTTTTGTATTTTCTTCTTTGTTCTGTCTTTTCAGATGTGAACTCAAAGTCTTGAACTATGCAAGGACTGGAAGGATTCCTTTGCGACTGGTCCAGTCAACTGCACTGTAGGATTTCTTTTGAAAGAGATACTTTGTCAGGATTACGGTACTTGCTTTTGAGATTGGAAGTGGTCCCCAGATCCTCCTTGTTGATGCACAGTCTAATCTTTGTCTTTCTTTTATCTGTTTGTTTCCTTCCATCCTGTAGTTCTTCTTTCCCCTTCTATCCGTTTATTCCATCCTTTCATCTCTTCATTTTTGCTGTCTACCCCATCAGTCAATCCACCTGTCTATTCAAACATCATTTTATTAATTAGTGTATTTCCTTTACTTTGTTTTCTCCCCCATCATGTAACCAATGCAGCCATGGTCATTATGTTACATTCATTATTAGGATTGTCTTTAAAACAAATGTTTGTTTTCATGACTTTCAGTCTCATCATGACTGTTATATTTTTCTAAAGATAAAGGTCAACAAGTATGATACATTTTCAGATAAGTGCATGAATGTTATACAGAAAAACTTCATATCGAAACATATTTCTATACGTATATGAGTTAATTCGTGACCATAATTGAGTTATGCACACCTAAAAGACAGAACAGGCTACATTTATGTATCCATGTCATTGAAAAAGGTTGGCAAATTTGCATGGTTATCGACTACCAGTGTTCTATTCTGTCGTTTTAGGCCGCGTTCAAGCGACCATTTTTCACCCTAGAATCACGGTTTTGAAAGACGTTTAGTTGAAACCACGGTTGCGTTCAATCGATTTTTCGCAGGTCGTAAAAATAAACGTCTTTCAAAACGCAAACATGAAACGCTGAAAAAGGTACGTTTTGAATCATGATTCTGCAGAACCACGGTCGCTAAAAATCGATTGAACGCAACGGAGATCTCAATCATGATTCTACTGTTGCTTTCACACCAAGGTTTGAAGAAAGATAAAACAACATACAGAAAGCTAGAAAACAAGAAAGGAGAAAATAAAGAATAATATAAGAAGAGGCTGAAAGATAAGGAGATAGAAGGAATAAGATAGAATAACAGGAAAAGACGAAAAAGAAGAAGATAGAAGAAGAAAACAAAGAATAACATAAGGAAAGATGGACAGAGAAGAAGATATAAGGAAAAACAAGGAATAACATAAGGAAAGATAGAAAAAAGATGGGAGAAAACAAAGAATAACATAAGAAAAGATTGAAAGATAAGATGGAATGAATAACAGAGAATAACATAAGGAAACATGGACAGAGAAGAAGACAGAAGGAAAAAATAATAATAAGAAGAAGAGACTGAAAGATAAGGAGATAGAAGGAATAAGATAGAATAAAAGGAAAAGACGAAAGAAGAAGATAAAAGAAGAAACAAAGAATAACATAAGGAAAGATGGACAGAGAAGAAGATATAAGGAAAACAAAGAATAACATAAGGAAAGATAGAAAAAAAAGTTCGTAGAAAACAAAGAATAACATAAGAAAAGATTGAAAGATAGATGGAATGAATAACATAGATTAACATAAGGAAGACGGAAAGGGAAGAAGATAGAAGAAAACAAAGAATAACATAAGGAAAGATGGACAGAAAAGAAGATAGAAGGAAAAACAAAGAATAACATAAGGAAAGACAGAAAAGAAGATAGACGAAAACAAGAATAACAAAAGATAGATTAATAGATGAGAGAACAAAGGAATAACAAAGAATCACATAAGGAAAGATGGAAAGAGAAGAAGATAGAAGGAAAAACAAAGAAAAAATAAGGAAACATAGAAAAGAAGGTAGGAAAAAACAAAGAATAACATAAGAAAAGATGGGAAGAGAAAGAATAACAAGGAAAGATAGGAAATAGGTTAAAATAAATGACATAAGGAAGCATAGAAAAGAAGGTAGGAAAAAACAAAGAATAACATAAGAAAAGATGGAAAGAGAAGAAGATAGAATGAAAAACAAAGAATAGCATAAGAAAGATATAGAGACAAATAAATGATGTGGCTAAAGTTGACCTTCCTGGGTCAAACTGCGCAGTGCGATGCGCAGTGGATGGGCTTGAAATGAGCAAGAATCAGCGTTGATGAAAAATCGCTTGAACGCTCTCTCGCAGTAACCGTGTTTTGTAACAGCGTTTTGATTTGTGATTCATGTTTGTGATTCTAGCTTCAAAAAATCGCTTGAACGCACCCTTAGATGGTCTCGCACAACATGATCTGTCTTGTGCAATGCATGGATGTGTTTTGTTTGTCCATTGTTCATGTTATATTTGCTTGGCATATTGCGCAGTTCAATGAATCAAAAACAAAAACAGTGTCCTGACACTTCTTGGCAAAACATAGCAAAGCACCAATTTTGTTCTAGGACTCCATGGTTTCATTGCACTTTAGAATGCACTCAAATCCTCACAGAATGACAATACAAAAACAAAACAAACAAAAACAAAAACAAAACAAAGTCACCTGACATTCTAGAAGATGTATGTACTGATTGAAATAGGAATTAACTTGCAGATAATACTTGATGCAATCTGTCCTTCCACTTGAGATGATAAATTATGATAATTGAGGAACATGAGTTTTTCAGTTTCCACAATGAATGTAATGGCTAATCATTATGCTGAGACTCATGATGTCATAACTATGAATGATGACTTAATTCTCAGAGCTTTTCGGATATAGATGTTTAATTTAAAAAAACACTAGGATCTATACTAGCCTAGGTATGGAGATGAGTATTATAATATGTTTTGGTGCTTTTCTCTTTGAGGTTTATGAGGCAAGCAAACAGTTTAGATGGTGATGACATCTGTATCATTTTGATTCACTTGATGATGGTAATGATTTTTATCACAGTTGTACTTGTGGTTACATTGGCAAAGTGTTAAAACTAAAGGAAATTTTAATGCAATTTATTACTTTGAAAATTTAAGGGTTATAGCTTCATGGATATCGTTACGAGAGGAGGGGAGAGCAGTGTGTGCCAAAAAAATGAAAGTTATTAGTGTATGAATAAACTTTTCTTTTCATCACTTTTTCAAGCTAGTGCTACAAGATGTGCCTGAATTAGTTTTGTAAATACCTTGAGATATGAGCAAGTGTAAGAAAATGCTTGAAATTCTTGTGTTTTACGTAACCTGAACAGACTAGCAAGGTTATAAAAATTTGTTTTATGATTACCATGGTAATGTGTTATCATATCAGTATTTTGAAGAAAGTAAAAACGATCGTCGAAGGCAATAATTGTTTTCTCATTTTGAACATGTGCATGTAAAAATGTTGATCCAAAGACATGGATTTCATTATTTATTTTTGTATGTTTTAAAGCATATTGTTTCAGATTATATGAGGATATGTTCGTTTAAATCAATGTTTTCTGATGCTATGTGAAAATGATACTCATTTTGTGCAAGCCACAAGTTGATGGCATACATGGAAAAAAAAATTAAAACAGTGTTTAACATGGAATCGATCTTATTGCTGTCTGTTTGTTTTGTTTTGTTTTTGTTTTTTTTTGTATGGAGAGGAATGGATTTTTTAAAATCATAATTATGTATAATTTTCTACATCTTTTTCCTTTTTAACCCCCATCTCTTTCTCTCTCTCTCTCTCTCTCTCTCTCTCTCTCTCTGTCCAGCGAGCTGTTTATTTATCTCGGTTCACTTCCTTTACTCTTTTACCTTTTTGCGTATTTTCCTCACTTCTTAAAACTTTTCCAGGTATTCTATATGTATGTTTGTCTAAACTGATTGGATGTATGTGTAATATTTCTCTTTAATATTTCCATGCACTGTTTTCTTCATCGAGGTGGAATGTATCCGACTGTTTCTACTCTTGTCTATTTCTTCTGTTTTTTAAAG
>CM057160.1:10445413-10497913 GCA_029962745.1 Echinometra lucunter
CACCTCTAAAATGCGAAATTGACTTTCATCGTGATTGCAGGTGCAATTTCGGTACAGAATATGCCTTTTCTCTATATACTCTGAGCTGAACATCACGTATAGGTACTTCGTTTCTAGTGAGTCGGACAAGAGAAATTTTGCCCCCCCCCCCCCCTTAACAGGTAAGCCCATTCTAAAGGCATTATGAGCCCATTCCATTATAGATTTATTTTTAGATTTATTTTCCAGTTAAGTCATTTATGAAGTGAGAAATCTTCCTATCTTTAGAAAACATTAACCCTGTTCTTCAGCAGTTCTAAGCAAAATTTTTACTTTATTTCAAAGCTTGCTTTTAGCAAACAAACGCTATGATAAATCTGATACAGGTGTTTTTCATCTGTTTTGACAGTTTTGAGACACCGAGCTATAGGGCTATTTCTGTCTTCGAAGTCTCCGAAGAATCATAAGACTTTTATTTAACGATTTTCATTTAATATACGGTACCATCTCCAAAGCATCTAAATATGTAAGCAGGGATGTTGCTATACATGTACTCATTTTTTTTTTTTTTTCGGGGGAGGGGGGGGGGGGATCGGATTATATTTTGTCGACAAGGTAGTCCAAGATTTTCGAAGAAGGAGACGTCAAAGGAGAAACAGATGGGGGAGGATGGAGGAAAACGAAGAAGAAGGAGGCGGGAGGAGGAGGAGGACAGAGGAGGAGGAGGAGGAGGAGGAGGAGGAGAAGAAGAAGAAGAAGAAGAAGGAGAAGAAAAGAGGAGAAGAAGAAGAGGAGGTAGAAGAATTGAAACATGTAGAAGAAGAAAAAGGAGCAGGAGGAGCAAGAAGAAGAAGAAAGAGGAGGAGAAAAGAAGAAGAAAACAGAGAGTAGAAGTGGTGCATGGGAGTAGGATGAGGAGGAGTAGTAAGGGTCATCACTTTATGAAGTGATCCTACAATATCGAATTCTTGTCACAAAATTTTGGAACCCTTCGAGATTTTTATATTTGGGGGTTCTATTTTGATTTCTTATTTTTTATTTTATTTATTTATTATTTTTTGGTTCCACATATAGATCACCGTGTAAGTAATGTACAGGTCCTCACAAGCTCGATTTCAATGTTTAAAATATTACATTCATGCTATTCAAACCTTACCGTGATCGAAGAGTTAAAATGGAATCGTAGTTTTGCCTGTGAAATTTGTTTCAGCTCGCCGGAGATTCTGGGCTCTCTCTCTTATACATTGATTTGAGGACTTTTGAACATTACATTGTTTCAAAATAATCATTATTAAAAGTCGATATGATCGTTCTGCCCTAGGCCGCTCTGTAGTAGCAGACGTTGTTATGAATGATTTGGGACAAAACTCTTGTGGCATGCGTTATGGATCGTGGATTATGAATGATTGGTAAGAAAAACAGGTGCTTTTATAGGTCAAGCCTGACTCTGATGAACAAACCATATCAATCTATGAGCTTCTTTCTCTCCATCGACTTTCCGTCTCCTCCCCCCCCCCCCCTCAGTCTGTTTTGCAATGTTTAATTTTGCATTGATAAATACTAATTAAAGTTGTTGATAATATTGTAATTATGTTTTTTGTGATATGTAGTTGTATTTATTTTTAAAATTTTCTTTCCATTTATTTATTTTTTTTGCTTGTACAGCGCATATTAAAGAAACTATTTTAGGTATATCGAGCGCTTAATCAAAAATTTGTGATTAATATTATTACTAGTATCGTTATAATTATTATTATCTTTATTATATCATTATCATCACCACCATTATTTTTATCATCGTCATCATCATCATAATCATCATCATTATTATCACCATCATCATCATCTAAACTCAATCTGTCTACTTCTTCCTCTTTCTCTCTCTCTCTCTCTCTCTCTCTCTCTCTCTCTCTCTCTCTCGAGCTCTCAATCTCTCTTTTCTCTGTCTCTCTGAGTGAATATTCTGTTCAAATGTTAACTCAAACTGATATTTCCCATTTCCGTTTTCAATCTCTAAAGTTATATCATTAATACTGGTTCTTACTGCAATATGGAAAGTATATGTTTATTTGTTTGACTGTTTATTTACTTATTTATTTATCTATCTATTTATTTATTCATTTATCTATTTATTCCAAACATAATGTCATCAGCCTGTTTATACATCTCGGTCCTGCTTTGCTTTTTAAAAAGAAACAAAAAACGAATAGATTTGAAAACAATATTTTCCTTTATACTTCCAAGGCAGTTCTCTCTTTTTCAGTGATTAAAAAAGAAAAACTCTGCATAAAGAAAAAGAAGAAGAAAAAAAATGTACCCTTTTTTATATGCACGTGCAAAGCTGGATTTCTAATTGGCGAATGAGTAGAAAGGGCAAAAGTGTATCCATCGTCTAACATAACGTTCAAAATGTTTGCAGTGTCTGACGTAATCTGCAGGCTGGCATGTACATCATGATTGACCAAGACCTTGATTAATCTTGACATGGTTTTTAAATCAGTGCTGAATGGAGATAACACAGAAATTTCGAAATGTTTCTTCGATATTTGAAGGCATGAGATAAAAATAGTAATTAATAAAGCATTTCGAGATAAACTGTTCACGGAATTCATGCGATCCTTCTTGTCTTTTATTTCCAAATCCCAAGAATCTCTCGAGATGTAGCGCGCAAATTGTCGAAGGGTGGCGACAGTCTGTTGTCAGGTGATATGCGACGCATGTCATTGGTCGAGCGAAGGGTAGGATGGATGAAGATCTATCTTTGCTAGACTTAAAGCAACCACCCCCCCCCCAAAAAAAAAAAAAAAAAAAAAAAAAAAAACACACACACACACACACACACATACACAAAACAAAACAAAAACAGTCACAGAGAGAGAGAGAAAACCAAAGTGAGAAAATAAAGAGAAGTGCACGCATGTATTGATAAATGATAAAGAGAAGGAGTACAGAACGTACACAGAAATCTTCTCTTTTTTTTTTTTTTTTTTTTTTTTCTTCTTCTTCTTCTTCTTCTTCTTCTTCTTCTTCTTCTTCTTCTGCGTCAGTGCGGGAGACTGCACTTTTTCAACCTCTTGAAAATATGTTCTTAGTATCATATTTCGTGTTATGGTTTGGAAATCAAAACATCTATATATCTCTCCTTTTTTGTGAAAAATAGGAAGTGTTTATTTTCACCACGTATATATGTTTTATCCTTATCCAAGAACCTGCGTCGAGGGAGAAAGGAAAAAAGAAGTTGACGTATTTATTGGTTGTGTACCCCGGTGTACGCCTTTTGGCCTTCCCTGAAAAGCCTTTGAGACACTGTAACCGATAGGATCCCGTGGGTATGAACTCCACAATGCCGCATCCGAACGAGAGCGGAAACGTTTTCACCATTGCAGCTCACGCTTCGCACACAGTCCGTCAAATTGACGAGATCTCGACGCACAGAGAATTTCCCCGCCAATACGGTTTTGATATTGGCTTTTTGTGACACTGTCCAGCAAATAGGAACTTTATTGAAAAACTATCCCCGAACATTCGCACACCAGTCTGTTGTGCTCTATTTCAGAGAGATTTCCCTCGATGCTTATGTCATGCCAATTTGACGTGATGTCTGGCAACAAATATTTAGATGGGAGTCGGTTTACTCGAGTTTGCAGAATGATTCGATAGTCTTGATTGCAAGAACGTTTATTTGCTGGAAAATCAGTGCACTTTCCGTCTTGTGTCCATGTTCTTTTTTCTGTGTTTCTTTTATTTTTCTCCAGTTTGATATAGCATTTTTGTCAACATTTGAGTGACATCCAGTAATAGATCTAGATAATTCTGAAGCATTTATTATACACATTAAGAAAAAAGGTGCAATTTTGCACCCTTCAAATGCAACACTGGGAGCTCCTTTTTGGGTGCAACTTTGCACCCTAAGAAGCTTCTTGCACCTTTAAGGGTGCAGTTAGCTACATTTTGCATCCTAAAGGGTGCAGAGTTGTACCCTTTAGGGAAGGTGCAAATTTGCACCTTTTTGAACGCAAAAATTTCCGCACCCTAAAAGGTGCAAAAGGGCATTCCCGGGTGCAAACAAGAACAAGGTGCATTTTTGCAACTTTTTCATGTATAGGGTGCAAGATTGCACCCAAAAAACTGCTGCCAGTGTTGCATTTAGGGTGCAAATTTGCACCTTTTTTTCTTAGCGTGTATCTAGCAATATCTGGCAATTCATCTAATTTCGAAGCTGTCATTATATCTTACAATTTGATTTTGAAGCAATAAACTCTGATACGTCTCTCCCCTCGTTATTTTATGTATGAAAAGCCTCTTTGCGATAAAATCCTACCTAAAACACAAATTCTTAAAATCACAATATAAATTATAAAAAGAAATTGACCAGACAGCCGAAAAAAAAGAAATAATGTGAATTAGCAAGTCCATCTTAGTCATGAATTATGAGGGGGGGGGGGGGCTTAAAGAAATGAGAGAATATATTTGTTTTAAAATCAAATATTCAAGTGTGTCATTTTGAAGTGGTTTTCTTGAAATTAACAAAAGACTTCCAAAAGGGTTTTTTAAAGTTAGTTTGTGATTTAAGATCTCACATATGTGAGTTGCGGATGGAATGAATAATATTTCAAAGTGGGTTAAAAAGATGAAAAAAGGGTCGACCTTTCCCATAAGCACGATTTTATATCTATACAAAAGGCATTATCCATGTACACCCCCCCCCCCCCCGGCCAGCCCGAGTTATAAATGGGGCCTGGCATTCAACGAGTTAAGGAGAAAGCGTTCGAGATACATGCACGTATAAATACATGTATAAGTATTCCCGCTCATCTTCGTCACCATTTCATTCAATTTTTGAAATGTGTTTTCAATTTCGTCCCGGACACTGTGGAATCTGGGAATGTGAGTTTCAATTTCCTATGCGTCAATCAATTTTGAAACATTGTTATTCACTTTCGTGCTTTGTTACCCATTTTCGTCAATTGCAATTCAAATTGTCGGCCACTGTAACTGAGTACGACACAGCAAAATCAATTTCTTCTATCATGTCTACTGCCATTCATTTTCGTCAAGTTTCACTCAAAATCGTCTCCTAGATAGATGGTCTACTGACGGACAACTACCCTGTGACAATGCAACACAGCAGTGTGGGTGGTTGTGTAAAATCTACATAATATTGATTTTTTTTTTAAAGAAATAGGAAAAATCTAAGAATATCAAGAGAAAGTGAAATGGTCAAAGGCCTGGTTACTGTCCGAAATAGAGGCTCATAAAGCATGTAACACTTGCCGAATTTGAACATGTTGAATGACAAAATACAGGTAATGAATTGTTTGAAAAAAATGACGATTTTGATCCTATACCATGATACCAACTCGCTTACCGGCAGAGACGAATTTTAGTTACAGTTATGAATATGAATGCTTCATTCAAAATTTGATAGACAAAAACGAATATGTATGTCAATTTGAGGAAATCGATCTTAGGATTTGGACGCAGTAACCTTCTAGGGATAAAAGTGAATTTAAATTCGATGAAATTTAATGAAGAGGTGCGCCATTGGGAAAAAAAAACAGGCCTGCCACAAACTTCAACCCCCCCTCCCCGCCCCCGAAAAAAATAATAACAATAAGATGAAAGAGAGTAGTACGAGGGGCAGGAATGACAGATGATGATAATGGTGATGATAATCATGATGCTTATGATAACGAAAAAGATGACGATGGAGATGAAGATGATGATGATTAGGATGATGATGATAATGATAACGAATGGTGAGCATGATAATTAGGATGATGGCGATGAAGATGATGAAAATCATTATAATGGTGCA
The DNA here is from genome assembly GCA_029962745.1 of Echinometra lucunter. NCBI lineage: Eukaryota > Metazoa > Echinodermata > Echinoidea > Camarodonta > Echinometridae > Echinometra > Echinometra lucunter. The sequence goes on from CM057160.1 coordinate 10,451,211, forward strand.
GATGATGTAAATGATGTTGATGATGGTGGTGATGAAAAATGATGATGAATGGCGATGAGGAAGATAGCTAACACTTTTCTGTATGTTCACAGAATACATCCTGACCTTTTCATTTTTTACATTCTGTAATCTCTGACATTGTTACTGTCGGTAAGTTCCTAAGACCAGGAAGGTGGCCTTCCTAATATTCATAGACCTTGCATATAACTGCCATCTTCAAAAGTTTGTTCACTAAATGCATCCACTAATTGTTACATGAAAGAAAGCCAAAATTAATTAATGGCACTCGCGCAGGAAACAATGGTTGCATGCATTAACCGCTTTCATTTTCACTTCCGGACTGATAAGGACCGACTGTAAGTGCCTACCATTGCCGATTACGTAATAACCCAGACAAAGATTTTAATGTATTCATTGTTTCACAAAAGAAGAGCCGAATACCTTGTCAACATTAGGAATAGCATGCAAATAAAACATCAATTACTTACTTTTTCTGATGTTACTGTCTATTAAACGAGAGATTCCTCTGAACAGAGTCGGCTTTTAAGAAACAATGAAAGTGAAAATGCATCGGACTCCGCGGATAGGGGGTAAACAGGGAGAAAGAGAGATCTATAGAGGAAACACATGTCGATACATGGCCGTTGCATACAGCATCGATCTTCATTCTAAAGCAGTATTTAGATAATCAGTGTTAATTCGTCTCAGATTTACTGTTTTTAGACTTGGACAAAATCAATGGACAATCAAGGTAACTTCTTATCAATCATGCCATGCAGTTTATTGCTCTTAGAGTGGAACTAGACCTACGGTTTTCTGAACTGATCCGAGTCATTAGATTTATCGCTTTCACCGTTTCATCTCTTTCACCGTTCCATCTCTTTCACCTATCCATGATTTCAACTGGCCTATGAATACTGATAGGGGCACTTTTCACTAGGTGACAGCTGGCGTGTTGTGCATCATGCCGGTGCAACAGATCACGGTGAAACCCTTGGCAAACGGAACCAAGACCTATTCAGCTGGACCTGGACTTAACACCGTGAGCGATGGGGTCCAGGTCAAATCCACTGATTTCCACGTGGACATCCCACCGAGTCTGCGGTACCGCGACAATGTCTCCTGGTGGGCCCTCTTCTACAAGTCTGTTCCCGAAGGCATCGGGATTGGTGGGATGAAATATGCCTTCAACCCTGCGGAAATGAGGTTGCGACGGTAAGCTAAGGCTTCAAACATTGCAACAATAACAACAACAAAAAGGTGGATTGGCAGTTTCCGTAATTGGAATTTAACCAGTAGGCCTAATGTGATTTCGTTCCTCCTTTCATTTTTATTCCTCTGGCTAAAGTTAGAGTCTGAAGGAGCGCTTTGTTACATTCGTTGAACGCTCTTGATTCTTAAGAGGCCTTTTCCATGTGAACATGGTAAAGGTCCTGGGTCAGATCCGTGCTCTATGCTTGTGGTGGTAGGGTTGGATGTGGTTTTGGTGGTGATGGTGGTTTTGGCAATGGTGATGGTGGTGGTGGTGGCGATGGGATGATGATAGTGGCCATGGTAATGGCGGCCTTGAAGGTGATGTTGGTGGTTATGGTGGTAGTGGTAGTGGTTTTGGTGGTTTTAGTGGTGGTGGTGGTGGTTATGGTGGTAGTGGTAGTGGTTTAGGTGGTTTTAGTGGTGGTGGTGGTGGTGATGATGGTTGTGGTGGTAATGGTGGATTTGGTTTTGGTTTTGGTGATGGGGTAGCCTAAGGATGGTAGGTGACAACCCACTTCACCGAAGGCCCGCGAGGCCGAAAATAGCAAATTGTAATCTATAATATCACACCGCTCTGACCAATTCCTGTGCCAGAATGAAGTTTAATAAGTATTAAAGGGCAGCGAATGTTTTTCATTGAAGGCGTAGAACATCCTGAAACGAGGACTAAACATGCTAAAGGAGATATAATTATTTTATATACCGATAACGCATTATTTGTAAGGAAGGGAAATACGATACGAGAAAAATCGGCCTCGCGGGCCTTCGGTCAAGTGGTCGGACCCCGGATGGAAACGGTAATGATGGTTTGGTGGTGATGGTGGTGGTGGCGATTGTTTTGGTTTTGGTCATGGGGTAATGATGGTGGCGGTGATGATGGTGGTGGTGGTGGTGGTGGTGGTAGTGATGGTGATGATGGTGGTGGTGGTGGTGGTCATGGTGGTGGTGATGTTGGTGATTGCAGCGTTAGAAGAGAGGGATGAAAATCAATGTGATAAAGATTGCTTTTTCTTAGAGTCATCGTGATACTGGAGAAACAATAGTAGTAATGTAATGTCGCCAAAATAGATTTGATAAAGCATTTTTAAAAAAAACACTTATATAAATTAGAGCTCTGGAAAGTGCACTCGTTTTGTTTGAATTCCTCGATCATCTTCTTTCAGATTGTTTTGGCTACTTCTTATGCTGACGGCACTTGGTTTTCTGCTCTTTCAAGTCATCGACAGGGCTCAACATTTATCCAGTCACCCTACAAGCGTAGACGTCTACACAAATTACACAGAGAGTCTCACGTTCCCAACTGTGGCAATATGCAACTTCAACATATTCAGGTATATGCATCCCATACAATTTCCTTAGAAAATTAGCGAGTTTAACGGGAGCAGGAGTTGGTGCAGGGGCTGCGCCACGAGGGGGGGGGGGGGGGGGGGGGGGGGCAAGAGGACGGCCTACCCTTCCCTCCGCATTGATATTTAAATAGTGTCATATTTATTATATCATGCTGTATATGCTACATCACATTGTGTTATATTATCTTATTGTATAATGATAGTAAATATAAGTTAACAACAATATTCGCCCCAAATGAAGAGTGGAAATTAACTTTAAAAATTAAGTTTTGTTTACGACTGGCGTTTTACATATTATATAGGAATCATGGCAGTTGTTCTTTGCCATTTTATGATATTTTCAGATCATCCATGGTAACTGGCACTATAATTGCAGACTATTTGATGGAATTCTTTTTGTCGCCCTCATCGCACCTCAACTCTTCTAGCCCGTATTACCAGTTCTTAAACAACGTGACACTGTCCCAACTCATGATCGAGTACGGACACGATCTCCACCAGTCAGTCCTATCGTAAGTGCGGATCTCTGTGATGATGAGTCATAAGCATGATAAGTGGAAGTTTTAGCTCTGTTATGATTAAAAATATACTGTGGAATTTTTGGTTTTATTATGTTTTTCATGTCATTGTTATCGTAAGTAAATTCAAACAATGTTTACAATGATCATTTAACATGCATACCGTGTGCAATGTTTTTTTTACAATGTTAAGCTCATTGCATAATACACAATCGGTGTGCTAACAAAAGTATTGGTTGTAACATTTTGATATAAAAATTCATACATGTTAAATCTTAATGAAAAAAGTACTGAGCATTCTTATAAATACTGCTTAAACTGAAAATTCCGGACTACTGCATGCGTTTTCATCGGAGAAGAAGCGAAATCAAAAGTGACGCCATAGTAGTCTTACGATTGACTACGATTTGAAGCCGATTTGGCCTCTACTCAGACTAAAATTTTAGGTTTGTAATAAACAAACATTTTGATTTTGATGTTCCTGTCTTTATTCCGAAATTCAACTAAGACACTTTTACTTGTTTGAAATTGCATGTTTAGTGCAAAATGCAATTTCTTTCAAAATCGGGCCGTACGCGGAGCCTAGTGTGCGTGCAGTGGCCTAAACTCTCATAATAATGCGTCAAAGACAGCCTCGGTCTCTGGCGTAGTCTTGCGTCTGCAAATGAAGCATCGCGTGCAACAAGTATCGTTCATCATCATCATTATTATCATCATTATCATTATTATCAGTATAATTATTATCATTATTATTATTATTATTATTATTATTATTATTATTGTTGTTGATGTTTTTATCATTATCGTTATCATTATCATTATTGGCATTATAATTATTATCATCATTATTATTATCATAATTGTTGTTTTTATTATTATTATCGTTATCATTACTATTATCACCATCATCATCATTATTATTATTATCCAGTGCTGTCTGGAAAAAGTTGGAGGTATTGGACCTTGATATTTACTTCACGATTAAGATGACCGACTTTGGATTGTGCTTTGTCTTCAACGACGCAGAGAATGGAAATCCTCCTCTGACCATCACACGTTCTGGTAAAAAAAAAAACGTATACGAAAATGAACAAGCAATGGAAATCAGCTTGGGCTAAATACTCTACTAGATGATTACGCTCGATCGCGTGTCTCCATACGCACTTCGCACCGCCGAAGATTATTGCGCAAACGAACATGCAGCAGCAAACATGCATAACCATATTTAGAAAATCCTGTTTCCTCATTTAAAGAAAACGGTTGACGCCGCAAAATAATTAAAAAAAAACAATCTTTGTATTATACGTTAAGTGACATTACTATCCAAATTGTTCAAAAGCTGTATTGAATTCGGAAATGAAAACAGGTCGTACAGAGTGTTGGGAATTCTTCGTAAAGTTATGTTTTGCAGGATTGCGCTGAGTTCTCTCAGTGACCATCGTGTTGCGGAGACACAAATAGGGCGCCAAAATGTCTACTTAGAAATTCAGTAATTACACAATTCTGTAAGAAAATTCACTTAAAACTCTACTTTGTAACACAATTCATGAACAGTAATCTATTTCCTTACAAAATGAAATGCAACCGGCTATTTCGTAACAAAATATTATGTAAGACCAATTTTATTCCGCAACAGAATCTTATTTGGTCGCAAAATAAGGGAGACGAAATTTATTTCTCGCAATTTATTTTGTAACAAAAAGTATGCTGTTACAAAATGAACACAACGAAATTATTTCATACAATTTCATTTTGTAAGAAAGACCGTTTTGCTGTAATATGAAGTGACGAAATTATTCTGTCCTATTTATTTTTGTAACAAAAAGTATTCTGTCACAAAATGAATATGAATTTTTTTGCAAAATTTCATTTTGTTACATAGGCATTCAGTTACAAAATGAACATGACAAAATCAATCTGTCCAATTTCATTTTGTAACAAATGCTTTTTGTGGCAAAATGAACGTGAAGTAATTCTATTCAGGTTCATTTTGTAACGAAGCATTCTGTAACAAAATGGACAATGATGAAGATTAGTTTCTCCAATTTCATTTCGCAACAAACGGCATTCTGCTACCAAATGATCACGACCCAAATCATTTCTGTCAATTCCATTTTATAACAAAAAGCATTTTGTTACAAAATGAACATGTCAAAATTATTGTCCTATTTCATTTTGTAACAAACAAAATTAAATTTCACGATATCAATTTTGCACCAAAATAGATTTCATCTTCCTTATTTTGTAACAAAATACGATTCTGTTATCATGGTTATGGAATAAAATTGGTCTTACGATTGTTGTTACAAAATTACCTGTTACATTTAATTTTGTAACGAAGTGGATTACTGTTAATGAATTCTGTTACAAAATAGAGTTTTGAGTGAATTTTGTCATAGAATTGTGTAGTTAATTACGAATTTTTGACTGGACACTTGGCGCCCCACACAGACAAACGAGAGCGTGACCTCTAGAACGAGTGTTTCTTAGATGAATGACGATTAATGAAATCACTCCGGAAGAATTTTGAAAAAGAGGTTAAGAAAGATGTCTTCATGGATTCGATTCAGTTGGAAGAGGCAGAATAGATCCCCAAATCTGTTTATTTCAAATACTTCATAATGTCACTTTAAAGACCTCCGAATAACCTTATATTTGTACATCTCTGTAGCTCTACTTTATAAAAAAAACATATGTTGGTAGAAGTCTCTAAGATTTTGTGGATAAACTACTGAGGGATCAAAAATGAAACTGGTTAAGAAACTTTCTTTAAGAGAAGTTATGAAAGTACAAAGAATATACGATATTACTGTTGACTGTATTATGTTTCCCTGTATTAAGCGCCCTATAAATGTAATTATTATTATTATTATTATTATTATCATCGTCATCATTATTATTATCATTATTATTATTATTATTATCATTATGATTATTGTCATCATCATCATTATTATTATCATTATTATTATTATTATTATTATTATTATCATTATTATTATTATCATCATCATTATTATTATCATTATTATTATTATTATTATTATCATTATTATTATCATTACTATTATTATCATCATCATCATTATTATTATCATTATTATTATTATTATTATTATCATTATTATTATTACCATCATCATCATTATTATTATTATCATTATTATTATTATTATTATTATTATGATTATTATTATTATTTCCTTTCTCAGGTACGGCAAATGGAATAGACTTTCAGCTGAATGTTCAGCCGTCGGAATATTTCCTTAATCCGTTCTTCCGATATTCGACAGGATTCCAGGTCCACATATATGAATATGGTTCAGTGCCTCTCATACAAGATCAGGGCTTCGGGATTTCCCCTGGAACTTACACTCATGTTGGAATGGAAGTGACGGAGGTAAGACATGCACTAGGATTAAAGAAAAATAAATTAGGTACTGAGTAGTCCCTAGTGTTGTGGATGGACTTCTTTACGGTATTGGATAAACGCTTTATTTCACTGCTGCGAACATTCCTATAAAAATAAAAGAAACAAAAAGGACCTGGGCCAATTTCATAAATCTTGTTATCAGCAGCAACCGCCACATTTCTATGACCAGTTTGCTCTCGACCAATCAGATGCAAGGATTTCAGTAGCTTATAACAGTTATTGATAACAAGTTTTATGAGACGGCGGCCTGTAATAGTTTGAAAGTATACCGAACGAGACTTTTAACGAGTAGGGGAGATTTGCTTCACCAGCAAACTTGTGATAATTTTTTTTTCCATTGTTCTATCACCATAAATGAGTTAGCAGGTTATGAGAATAATAATAACAATTCCGTGAATTCTTGACGATTGCTATAATTGATAACTCCTCTTGGATAGTCAGTATTAAAGGAGAAACCATAATAATTTTGACTGAAATTCATTTTCAAGCTTTTGTACCGTTATCCCTAAATTAGCTATCAATAATAACAACATTTTTGAATGAGTAACCTTGAAACCACTTTAGAAAAAAAAGAACTGTCTCTCTTTAGTAGCATTTCTCTGTCACATCAAACACATAAATTGGTGTAATGATATTTTGCTCTTCTTTTAGGCTTTCAACCTGGAACCCCCTTACGGACTATGTCAGGATAGGCCTCTGAAGTATTTCAATCGATATGGATACAATGAGTGTTACATCGAATGCCTTATGGATTACTCTTATAACGCATGTGCTTGTTTGGCTTCCGGTAGTGGAAGTAAGTATATGTATGTGTATATAGCGGGAGAGGTCGGAATGTATTTACCAGCCAGTTGTACCATTTTATTTGTATGCGTGTGAGAAGAAGGTGAAGTATAAGATGACGCAGGATCACAAAATTGTAGATAAGCTTTCGCCACTCCTTGGCCTTCCTCAGATTTATTGCTACATAAATCAAACAGAACAAAATAAAACAAATAGTAATGATGAGCAACGTGACAAAACTAAAAACAACAGAACCAGTGGCGTACCGTGGGTCATCGCATGGGGGGGGGGGGCACCGAGCATGGCCTTACGCGGAATTTTTTCCGGGGGGGGGAGCAAAGCGCGTAAAATTTTCGAAGAAATACAAAAGCAAGGGAGCGAAGCAACCAAGCGAAGGATCTGGTACACACTTTTGGTGGATATTTTGACGATTTTCAGTTAAAAAAATGTTGAGTATTCAGAATTTCTGGGGGGCAACCACCACCCTGCCCCCCCCCCCCTCCCCTGCTGCGTACAGCCATGCCACTGAGTGGAAAAGTTTGTGCGGGTGTGTGTGGTTATTTCTATCATGTTAACAATAACGACAGTTATCTCCAATTAAGGTGTCTTTAGGGACGTGAAGCGTTTTAATTTTTTTGGAAAATGATGCATCTTGCTAGATACCACCCTGTATTTAAATTTTGCGAGCAAGCGAAGCGAGCGAACTGAAAACTTACTATTTGATTTGCAATAAAAAACATTTGTTATTTTGTTATCAAAATACACTATCGGACCACTATAGGCTCAGATGATATTTCAATCAAATATCTAATCGCCTCGCTGCCAATGACTCTACTTTAGCACGCCCCTGGTCTATTGCTTTCAGTCCGAAACTATCATGTCTCTTACCATTACGAACGAGCGAAGCGAGCGAGGAAGCACACACTCACCCCTTCAGTAAATTACACTGTGAGCATGTGGAGCATCTGAATTATTCATTTTGGTCACCTTACTCGCCCAATTCGTTTGCCTTGAAAAAAAAATCAAACAATTATTTATCGAGCGAGCGTAGCGAGCGAAGAAAATTATACCCTTTTTTCATTGTAGAAGTGTTATTTCGTCATCGAAATATTAATAACTGTATAATCTATTTGATCATCTGTGAGCTGAATCATGAATCGGTTTAGGTACCTCGCTCACCGTTCGAAACCGTTCTGTTTTTACAAGCGAGCAAAGTCAGCGACGCCCACCCCCCTCCTCCTACAAAATACGTTAATGTATGGATTCGTCAGCAAAATACAATGGATTTTTTTTTTTTTTGTTGTAATTTTGTGAACCTCCTAACTGCCCAAATATTACGATACTTTGCTAACTCGCTTCTGAAATATGATTGCCGTGCCCGAAATCATTTTGTTTCTAGCTTTTCCTAGCGGGAGTAGCGAGCTAGCAAACTAACAAATGGGATTTTTTTTTTCTTTTAAGTAAACTTCTTGGAGTGAAATCCAGATGTGGTTATTACTAACATTCTATGAGTGGAACAATAGCAGCCTTTAACATTAGTTGGAGACACAAGATGCAAACTGATTCCTTTCATAAGAATAGTAATTAGCATCGGTATTGGTTAAATTACTTAAATGCTAGGCGAGCGAAGCTAGGGAGCGCTTCCCGATGTACCATTTTCTTTCTTGTTTTTCTCTTTCCTTCTCCTTTCTTTTCTTTCTCTTTCCTTTTTTTTTTTTTTGGCCAGCCGATTGGGGGGCACGTGCCCCCCGTGCCCCCCAGTAGTTACGCCACTGAACAGAACAGTGTCAAGATGATTATAAGTGAAGCTACATGATCATGATAAACACACAGAAACATAAATAAAAGTTGTAAAACAATCGGAATAAGTGATAACATGTCAAGTGTTATGATTCAGTGAAATAAAGAACATGAGACTTAATATAAAGTACACAATTACCTGACTCAAGGTCGTCGCAAAAGCAATGTATGTTGTTTGTATGAATGGGTTCTGTACAATGAGTAAAAGTGAGAGTATGTTCTTCATGTAGAGGGCGTGTAGTATACAAGTAAAAGAGTGTGTCGGACCGGAACAAATAAGGGAAGGGGGCAAGGTGAAGAAGCTTCAATATGGGAAAGACATTTTATTTTGTTTGATTTATGTAGGAAAAAAAATAAATCCGAGGAAGGCCAAGTAGCCGAAAGCTTATCTACTATTGTGTGATCCTGCGTCATCCTGTACCGTACCATTTTCTCTCTCTCACACACACAGCATATATATACAAGAATCAGAGTTGGTAGTAGAATGCCATAAAAAATAAAAACATAGATTTTAAAAGAAAACGGAGCATAGCTCTCAAAAATGAAAGGCGAAGTCACAACTCTTCGTCAGTGCCCACGGTGTGACAAACAGATGTAAATCAAAATCCGTTTCTGAAACAGACGAAAAAACACGTCTGTTCATGGGCAGACGGATTGTGAAACTCACCTTTCAAAAGAAATCAACGAGCTGAAGATATATATATATATATATATATATGTACATACATACATATTTGTCACTATGTTGGTTAAAGCAAATTTGGAGTCGCCGAAACCACTGGCCCGTCTCCGTGGTCTAGTAGTCAAGGCATTGGCGTTCATAGCGAATGGCCCGGGTTCGATTCCCGGCGGAGACCATTTTTCAACCTTTACAAAAATCCCAAAAATGGTAGGACAGCAACTTTGATTCATGCTACGTTATTATTCTCTCTCTCTTACAAACACCCATATATATATAAATAAATATATATATATATATATATATATATATATATATATATATATATATATAAGAATCGGAGTTGGTAGTAGAATGCCATTAAAAAATAAAATCATAGATTTTAAAAGAAAAAGGAGCATAGCTCTCAAAAATGAAAGGCGAAGTCACACTCTTCGTCAGTGCCCACGGTGTGACAAAAAGATGTAAATCAAAATCCGTTTCTGAAACAGACGAAAAAGCACATCTGTTCATGGGCAGACGGATTGTGAAACTCACCTTTCAAAAGAAATCAACGCGCTGTAGATGGAGACGGCACTGACCGTGGGCACTAACGAAGAGTGTGACTTCGCCTTTCATTTTTGAGAGCTATGCTCCTTTTTCTTTTAAAATCCATGATTTTATTTTTTAATGGCATTCTACAACCAACTCTGATTCTTGTACTATCTAGATGCCAAGCAGACTAATTTTCAATTATATATATATATATATATATATATATATATATATGTGAGACAATTGAGAGAATAATAGCGTAGCATGAATCAAAGTTTCCCAGAGCTGTCCTACCATTTTGGAATTTTTGCAAAGGTTGAAAAAAAAAAAAAATATATATATAAGAATCAGAGTTGGTAGAAGAATGCCATTAAAAAATAAAATCATAGATTTTTAAAAGAAAACGGAGCATAGCTCTCAAAATTGAAAGGCGAAGTCACACTCTTCGTCAGTGCCCATGGTGTGACAAAAAGATGTAAATCAAAATCCGTTTCTGAAACAGACGAAAAAGCACATCTGTTCATGGGCAGACGGATTGTGAAACTCACCTTTCAAAAGAAATCAACGCGCTGTAGATGGAGACGGCACTGACCGTGGGCACTAACGAAGAGTGTGACTTCGCCTTTCATTTTTGAGAGCTATGCTCCTTTTTCTTTTAAAATCTATGATTTTATTTTTTAATGGCATTCTACAACCAACTCTGATTCTTGTACTATCTAGATGCCAAGCAGACTAATTTTCAATTATATATATATATATATATATATATATGTGAGACAATTGAGAGAATAATAGCGTAGCATGAATCAAAGTTTCCCAGAGCTGTCCTACCATTTTGGAATTTTTGCAAAGGTTGAAAAAAAAAAAATATATATATATATAAGAATCCGAGTTGGTAGAAGAATGCCATTAAAAAATAAAATCATAGATTTTAAAAGAAAACGGAGCATAGCTCTCAAAATTGAAAGGCGAAGTCACACTCTTCGTCAGTGCCCACAGTGTGACAAAAAGATGTAAATCAAAATCCGTTTCTGAAACAGACGAAAAAACACGTCTGTTCGTGGGCAGACGGATTGTGAAACTCACCTTTCAACATGTTCAAAAGAAATCAACGCGCTGAAGATGGAGATGGCGCGGAGTAAATAACGCATCCTAGGACGCGTTGTTAACGTTGACAATGGCATTCTACTACTAACTCTGATTCTTGTATTATCTAGATGCCAAGCAGACTAATTTACAATTATATATATATATATATATATATATATATATATATATGGGTATACATATATATATATGTGTATATATATATATACTTACTTATTTACTTTTACTTACTTTATGCCTTCCACTACAACGGTGGGTTGAGTGTTGGCATCCACTCCACGATCTTCCGCCAAATCTTCTGCTCCCTTGCTAAGTAGCTAAGTAGGAAGCTTTTCCCAAGGTATGCCTCTACTTGCACAGTCAGATCTTAAGCAGTCTGTCCATCTTTTCAAAGGTCTTCCTCTTGGTCTTGACCCCCTTGCTCTTCCATTTAGTACCATTTTTGGGAGTCGTGTTGGAGCCTTTCTCTGGACATGTCCAAAGTAACGCAATTTATTTTTTTGCGTGATCCAAACTAACGCATTTTTTTTTGCGTGCGTGCGTGTGTGTGTGTGTGTGTATATATATATATATATATATATATATATATATACACTTACACACGCACATACACCCACACACACTCTGTGTGAGGGTGGGCGTGTGTGTTGTGATTAGTACCATTCAATATTAGAAACTATCATCATAAACTATCATTACATTTTGCCTTCATTGTTGATAATAATACATGTATTAAGTGATGTATTCGCTTTTCCTTCTTGTTGAATTGTACAGTGCGTATAAAAAAAGGTAATCCAAGTTTAGACGATTATTATTCCAAGGTTATTGATTTCTATATGTTGCATGTAGCATATTTGATAAAGACAACTCCTCCTCTTACCAATGATGCCTCACATCACTGCTGTCAAGCTTGAGTGGGTATATTGTAAATAAAGACGACAGGTACAAATTCAATTTTTTTTTTTTACTAGTTTTGGAAAATGAATGAAGTAAACGCTTTCATTGATTTCACAGACGATTGCGTATGTTTACATTCCCGTTGAGTATGACATGCTAAATGTTTTTTTCCTAACAATTATTTCAAAATTATGCTCTTCTCGTTAGTCTTTGGCATATTGTCTTCATTTTTTTTGGGGGGGGGGGATTTCCTGGGGAAATGGATTGATGCCTTGTCACAGCAGAATTCTCCTTTAACACCTTGCGCTCTTTCCACCAAGAGTCCAAGACTACCTTGGGTTTCGGATAAGGCTAGTACCATGCTTAGGTGTTTCCTTACATTCTTCCAGTTTAAAAAAGGGAAAACTGCTGGAGACTTTTCAGAAGATGTTTTCTGAAATCCTCATGAGTTCTCTGCAAACTCCCTTCTTTTTGGTGAAATGATGCACCCTTCAAATTAAGCTGAAAGAGTCATTTCTCCAGTGAATTGAAATATTGATTAACTATCATTGATGATAACCAATGATTATCAGACCTACTAAAAGCGTATCATGAGCATAATGCAGGGAAAATGTGAGTTTCAGTCTTGCATCCAGTAACGTTGCAAAAACGCTACTGAAGTGGAATTCGTACCTGTTATCTTTAATAACAATCAACCTGGCCATGTGTAACATAAATGATGCAAGTGAGGTATCAATTAAAAGAGGAAGAATTCCTCTTTCATTCTAAGCTACCTAATGGTAAAAATCAGTAATCTTGAAACAGGATGAATTTGGATTACCTTTATATTGATACGCACTGTATAACCAAGCCACATGTATACGTGAAAGACTTGAGTCTTTTCATATTGGAATATTCTTTATATGCACCCGACCCTCCTCCCCAGAATTTCAACTTGATATCTTTCTGGCATTATACCAGTGTAATAATATTAAACAACACTTGAGAAAATCCAGTATTACTGCTTTTCAAGAAATTCGAAGCTTCTTTAACTCTCACGTCACCTAGTCCCGTATTTGGTAAATTAGGTTCAAAGTAAAAAAAATCCCAGTTCTTATGTTCAGTAACGTTAATTTGGATTCACTTTTATTCTTTCATTAAATTCTTTAGCTGTCATGATAGAGACAATTTCTTAAATTAACAACTACCGGTATAGCTCCTTTTTTCCCTTCTTAATCCTTCGTCAAGTTGACACAGAGGGCATGCGCGAATGTTCTGCATGGGAGACCTTCACGTGTATTCAGCGAACATACGGTAAGAAAAAGTATTGATAATAGTGATCATAATAATAAAATTTATGATGATAGTTCTGGGGAGCGTTTCATGAAAGGACTTGTCGGATGTTTTATCCGACAAAGTCTGTTTTATCCGACAGTTGCCATAGTAACGATGCTTCTCAGCCAATCAAAATCAAGGAAAGATGTCAGATCTGACAGCTTGTCAGACGACAAATGTTGATGAAACGCCCCCCTGATGGGGATAATGACGGTGTTTGTAACGCCGAAGCCACACCGACCCATGGAAGTCATGAAAATTTCCCCTTCTTAACAATGGCGCATTGAACCCAAATTTTGAGGTGGCTGAATATGGCCATGGATACTAGTTTTAGTAGTATTCATGATATGGCATACCGCAGGGCAAAATTTGTGAAAAAGCTAGAGAGGAAAGAAACAGGCTTTTTAATTGAAAATGTAAGTTTGTCACATATTAGGACATATATCCGGCAGGTAATTTTTACCTCTGACATTTTTAAACCGAACCAATCTAGGTAATATTGATAATGATAATGATTATAGACTTAATGACAATAATGATAACAATTATAATGATGATTATAATAATGATTATAATCATTGACAATGATGATAATGATAATAATCATAGACCTATCTCATTGTTAACAACCTTGTCTAAAATCCTTGAGAAGTTTGTCCACATACGGACCATGAGTTTCTTTAAAAATCACAACATCCTTTCAAACACTCAATATGGCTTCCGGGAAAAGAGTAGCACTACGCATGCAATAATTTCTTTACTTCAAACAATTGCCAAAGCTACTGATCAGTCTTCTGATACGGTTGGTTTGTTCATAGATTTTTCTAAAGTATTTGATACTGTTGATCATGACATCCTACAAGCTTTCTCACTATGGAATTCGGGGAAAACCATTGATGTCATTCAAGAATTATCTTAAAGGGCGCTCCCAGTTTGTTTCACTTAATGGTCATTTCTCTGAACGTAAGCCTATCCTTTGCGGAGTTCCGCATGGCAGTATTCTTGGCCCACTCTTGTTCATTATTTGTATAAACGACATTGAGAAGTCATCTTGTTTGCTTGAATTTATACTTTTTCTTGATGGCTCGAATATATTTTTATCATATCGCGATCCAGAACAACTGACGAAAATTCTGAATAACGAACTTAAAAGTGTTACAAATTGAATAAAAGCAAACAAACTGTCACTTAACTTAGACAAAACTAGTTACATGCTATTTAGTAATAAGGTTGCGACTTTGCCAAATGATATCATTTTTGATGGCACTGTCATTCAGAGGGTCCGATCAACTAGATTTTGGGGGGTAATCATTGATGAAAAACTATCTTGGAAAGCGCACATTGACAATACCTGCAAAATCATTGCTCGCAACACTGGCATCCTTAGCAAATTAAGACACTTCCTACCCAATAATATTCTGTTATCCTTGTATTCTACGCTAATTCTTCCTTACTTGAATTACGGCTTATCGCCTGGGGTAGTGCAGCGACTTCCCAAATTAATAGACTCTTTATATTACAAAAAAAAAGCGATTCTTATTATTAATAACGCAGATTTCCGGGGGCACACACACGAATAATTTTTTTCTGAAAATTAAAGAATTGTATAGTTTTCAACTTGGACAGTTGATGTTCAAGCTCAACCCTAAGCAATTACCTTTGCCTCTTATTGATATGTTCATAGAAAATGATGCGATTCATAGTTACTTTACTCGGCAGGCGAGCTTTTATCATCTACCACTAAATAGAACATCGTTTGCTCAAAAGACATTTGTTTTTATAGGTCCAAAACTGTGGAATTCTCTTTCAAATGATATTAAACAATGCAATTCAATAAACATTTTCAAAAGGAGACTTAAAACCTTTTTTCTGAATAGTTACTAGGTTATTGTATTCCCCAAACAAATATAGTTTGTAGCTTGACCTTGTGGAACTTTGATATTGTGTACTTTGATTGTTTCTTTATAATTATCATTGCTTTATGGCTTAAAATGATTTTTTATTACTGATTCCATTATTGTTCTTTTGTTGTTGTGTTTTCTCATAATAAGTCATAGTAATTACTTTTTTGCAGGGGGCCTACACCCTACAAGCTCCGCTTTTTAGTTGGCCCTCCTTCCCTTTCAATTTCATTTTTTAAAATTATTTATTGTACTGTGCATGATGATCTATATGTATGTTAATATGTGAATATCATGTAAACTGTACCATCATTGTAAATATGAAAGTTGAAAAATAACTGAATTGAATTGAATTGAATTGAATTGAATTGAAAAATGATGATGATGATACTGATATTAAGAAACTTATGAACAAATGAAATGAATAATGAAATGATGGTGATGATGATGATAACAGTAATAATAATAGTAATGATAATGATGATGATGATCATAAAAATAGCAACAGCAACAACATGACTCAAGAATAATAAAACTAATTTAAAGATAACAACGACAACCAATATAATTACATTTGGCCTCGACATTTATCTGTTCTTCGTTCGAGGCCTACATTATATACTTCTGAACTGCTGGGCGCACAGCCCCCATCAAGTGGATATGGACTATTGGTTGTAGGGGGGGGGGAACTACCGATCAAGGAGTTAAACTAGATCGTTGTATAGATAGCCAAGAATCTTCCCAAACAATACTTCACGTTAATGTAGTGCGATATACAATGAAGCAAACTGATAATATGCATTATATCTCTGCTTCAGGAGGATTTCTCAACCATACTTGTGACTGTCCCGTAGCTTGTCGTGTTCGCACCTACAAACCGTCTATCTCAACCACCGACTACCCTTCCGCCAGCTGGGAGAATTTCATCGCTTCTAATTATGACATACCAGCTGGTTACTTTAAGTAAGTAGGCACATGTGGAGGCACCAATTCTTTTTTTTTTTACCCCCTTGGAGGGGGGGGGGGTAGTACTCGGTCAAAACTCGCTTAAAACCAAAGGAAAAAGGTCCGCTGCTTCCCGTGGAGGGGGAAGCAGTCACAGCCTATTGGCTTTTTGGGGTGTCTTTTACAAAAATGTTTCGCGGACATACCCTTTTGTGTCCTCCATCCTTAAGAATTGAGGAGACTTGTCCCCCTGCCCCCCCCCCCTCCACCAATTGACGCCAACATTGGTTAGTTAACAGATTTTTAAAAAATTATATGAATACTACCTGGAACTACTTGAAATGATGAAATGGCCATTCCGGATTTTTACAGACCTACCTTTCACATACTTAACCCATGGGTCTACTGGATTAAAAGTGCCCCCCTGATAGGTCTTGGTAATGAGGATTAACGCAATAGCGTATCCACTTGGTTTCGAGCGCGATTACCTTCGATCCCAGTTATGAGACCATGACCCCGTTTCATAAAACATGTTCAGATCGGAAACAACTGCTATATTTCTATGACAAATTTGCCCCCAGCCAATCAGATGCAAGGATTTCAGTAGCTTATAACAGTTATTGCAACTTGCTATTGATAACAAGTTTTATGAAACGGGGCCCAGTGCTCTGCCACTGAGCATTGCCTAAGAATTTTTTTAAAAATTCCGAGTTTTAATTGAAATGGCCCTTTGTTTTTGAAGATGTTTGAAACTTTTTTACGCTACTTTTAATGGTTGTCGGGGGCGGGGGGGGGGGGGGGTGTTTCATAAAGCTGTTCGTAAAGTTACGCATGACTTTAGGAACGACTGGAATATGAAAAGCCAAATGGGATGCCCAAATTTTTTCCTGATGTTTTAACAAAGTGTGACTGCCTTTCCCATTATCTCAATTAAATGATGGCAGAAAATACCTCGCAATAAATATGTTTGTAAACTAAGGTAATATTAATCTATGTCTGCATACTAGTACTTTATTTTTCACTGATGCAATTTATAATGATTGAGAATCCCATTTGGCTTGGCATATTCCAGTCGTTCGTAAAGTCGTTCGTAATTTTGCGAACAGCTTTATGAAACAAGCCCCAGGTTGATTTTTATTACCGCCTTTTGTGTTTATTATTTTTGTCATATCAGGGAAAATATCTGCTACCTTTCCATATACTTCAAGGAGATTAGCATTCAACAGATCACACAGAATAAGGATTATAATTTCTTCAGCTTTCTTTGTAAGTATGTAACATTAAAGAGAACCTAAACCCTCAAGTCAAGCAGTTTTTATATCAAAGTTGAGACAGAATGAAACAGATCAGCAAAAATTTAAATGAAATCGGACTCGGAATAAGAAAGCTTTGCTTATTTGAAATTTTTCTGTTTATGACACTACCATAGCTTTTGATGATGGGACGTGGACAACTCTCAATATGTTTTGTATACAGAATTTCATGTATTATTTCTTTTCTTGAAGACCACATACTTTTATTGTCCTTATCCCAAATATATTGTGGAGAAAACACTTCTACATGATATATCTTGGGTTCGGCATAAGAAAATGTGCAAATCTCAAGTAGATGAAATTGTTTGATTTTGTGTGTATAAAACATACTGAGAGTTTTCCACAAAATTGATGTCATCAGTAGCTTTGGTAGTGTCAAAAAAGTCGAACAGAAAATTTCATATAGCCATAACTTTCTTATTCGATGTCCGATTTCGTTCATATTTTCGCTGATGAGTTTTATTTTATAAACAAAAAAAAAAAAAAACAATATTTGCAAGTCTCAATATACTCCGTAGATATCATCAACCAGTGCATTCATCTACTTCTCATAAACAGGACCCATTTCACAACAGGGAACCAGCCATCTCTTACAAGCTATGCTTTTGGGCTGATTTCCTCTCATTCTCCTACAATTTTTGTCTTGTCTTTTATTAAATTCCATTTGTTAAATTTAGATCTATTTGGAGCCTATTTAGTATCCTATGTGATATTGTAATGAACTTCTGCTGTATGAATATGTACTAGTATTTCATTTGTATTTTGTTACGCCCCCCCCCCCCCCCCCGTAGCGCCGCCCCTGTTGATAATTCGTTGCAAGTGGCATTTTCTATCATTCACAAACCTAAATACAATTTCGGAAATATCGGGAATATAAAGATAAATTCTAATTTCAGTATTCTTTTGATTCATCCTCTTAGGTGACATTGGTGGATCGCTTGGACTATGGCTCGGAGGTAGCATCCTGACTGTCTTTGAGATTTTTGATCTGTTTGGAAATTCGATGTACCTCTATTTCAAAAGAATTAAAAATTTCAAGAAATGAAAAAATGTTGGTGGAACCATAAATGCTGTATTGTTGGGCTTGTAAAACAGCGGTTATTTTTTTTCTAGACTGAATAAGACAATTCCCGTGTTTCACAAAATAAAATTGTAATGCAGACTTATTGCAAAGATGAGCGTTATGTTATGAATGGAAAAAGAAATGATTTCTTTTTAGTTTGAAATGGCGTATGTTGAAGCACTTATTGAATTGATATGATATTTATTTGGAAATTGTAAACGTGAAAATTTTATTGTAAATAAAATTGCCCGTTGGAGCAAAACATGGAATGAATGCTACGGCGTGTGATGGAGTTGACGATGGCAGTCCTGACAGTGATGAAGGCTTCTTGTAAAGCGCCGTGGCGCGCCGGGTATGTCCACCTCTGCTGGGTGCTCATCGCGCTTGCTGCAGAATGTCTCACAAATTCAGCTTTTAGTCAGCGTGTCATATTATAGTTTATCTCTGTTGCAACTTATGCAACTCATGGTTGAAACTCACATTTGATGGAATTTTGTGCATTGTGAAATTTAATTATCTTTGGTATTTATGCCATATCTTTAAATCTTTATACCTTGTGTGGAATTTATTGAAAACAAATCAAATAGAGATTTTTCCAATTCTACTTTCACTGAAACTGAGAAGTTCTTAAGATTTTTTTTATAATGGGTCAAGTTCAAATTAGCTCTTATTCTCATTGTTTGTTTGTTTGGGGTTTTTTTTTGTAAATCATTCCTTTGCTTTAGTGTCGTTTCATTACCGAGTAAAATTTAAAAAGACAAAATGTTAACAAATGGGTCAGATTAAGATAAAACCTGTTTGATATGTAAAGTGTATTTCTTGTTTTTGTTGTTGTTGTTTTTTGGTCTTACATCGCATTATGCTCTCAAATATGCAGTGAAAAAAAAATATCTTTGTTTCCTGTATTTTTTTAGTAGCATGAATCGTGTATTTAAAACAATATCTATTCAAGAATTTTAATTTGATATTTATTGCGTCAATAATTATTACAGTGTCAAATTAACTCTAATTGATAATATTCCCTGACTTTTATTGCTTTTTAACTTTATGTGCATATTAGGAAGTGAACAATGCGTTGACAGTTGTAGAAAATATATCTCGACATAATCGCTTGTGGAAAAAAGAGGGCGAAGAAGGAAGAAGTAACTTCACAACCAACTAGTTTGGAAATAATTGATCGCAGCTATATCTGTAGGAATGGTATTGTGGTCAGGTGGAAAATTCTCAGGACTATAAACCAGGAGGTACGGGGTTCGAATCCCTGGTGCAGCACTGTGTTTTGGGGCAAGACATTTTATCTGAATTTGCCACATTCGACCCAGGCGAGGCAAGCGGATACCTGGTAGGAATGAATTCCTTTTAAAACGCTGCAGTGTCAGGTTGGCTAAAGCCAGGATAATGGTAATGGAGGATCATGGGAAATGTGCTAAACTTGAGCGCTATGGAAAAAATATTTCATTATCATTTTCATCCATTTCAATTGTCGTTATCATGATGTATATGTACGTTGGATTGGTCTGAAACTCTTTTTTTTTTATACTTCGACGTTTTTGTGTCACCTTTAAATAAAATGTATTCAGTAAGGTCTTATTCACTTCAGAGAAGTATCCTTAATCATGTATTGTAAATTCATATTCCAAACGCCTTTAAGGACGTTAATTCTTCTCTTTGTTCTTCTTTTTCTCTCTCTCCCTCTCTCTCTCTTTCTCTTGACTTATAAGAAACTATACCTTCTTCTTTTTTTTTTCGATTTCTCTGAAATTTTCAATGACGTTTTTGTTTTCGTCATGACCAACGTCATGATTATGAAAAAGTTAATTTTCCTTTCATAGAGTAAATCATTTTTCTAATCTGTAAATATGAAAATTAGCTGGTAATTGAACGTTTTTGTTCATTACAAAATGAGATGTGACGAGAGATGATGCGAAGATTATTCCAGAAGGCCGCTATGACGGGTAAATTGTCAGTTTTCATGAAGACTATTGTTCATAATTACTCTATGATTGGAATTAATGTCTCCCCGGTTAGATTCTCGATAGAAGAGTAGCATCCTTTTCTCCATTTCGCGTGATGGGTGCATTTTGAAAAAAAATGTACTTCGAAAGGAAGCCATCCGAAAATTGGATTTAGCATTTACGTCATTATGGATTTAATGAGTATTTTGTTTCGGCGATGACTTTTTCTGAGAAAAAACAGAGGGCAAACATCAACAGCAATGGCGGATCTGTGATAACTTGGGGAGGGGGGGGGGCATAAACACATTGGTCCGCATTCTGATAGCCAGGTTTAACTTAACATATTCAGCAGGTCTAAAAACATAAGATTTTAACAGGTGTGGCACAAGTTTAGGGGGGTTGCCCTTTTTTTGCAGGAATCTCGCGCCCCTTTCTCCTTTTAAAAAAAAATTGGTTGGATGCATGGATTGTCCGTGGTATATAGCATTCTCTTACACCTTTTTCCGTTTCCTTCTCTCGAACCCCCCCCCCCCCCGTCTCTCTCTCTCTCTCTCTCTCTGTTTCTCTGTTTCTCTCCATCTCTCCCTCCCTTCTCTCTCTCTCTCTCTCTCTCTCTCTCTCTCTCTCTCGTGTTTTCTCTTCCTTCTACACGTATTTCCTTTTCCATTCTCTTAATTCATTTCACTTTCCACTTTTTTCACTCCATAACTATCTCCTACCTCTCCGCCTCCCGCTTTGTCTCTCCTCCCCTCCTCCTTTCCCTCTTCTTGCCTTCCTCTCTTTTTTCTACCACCTCCCATCAATCTCTCTCGTCTCTTTTCCTTTCTAAATAGTACACTCCATATAGAGGCCCGGTGACCTTTCACAAGTACGTATAATACATTGATTCAACTTATGTTTGTTGGAAAAGGTTCTTTCCCCCTAATGATTTGTTTTCAAACGATGTTGATTTAACCACCCTTGCTCAAAAAGTCAATCTGTTAGGTAATTAAGACGGGGCAAATGTTTCTTTTGCTTTCGACAACTATATTAATCCCGGTTGATGTAGTGTGCCTAACCGCTGTCAAAAAAGAATAACACACTGTTTACATGGTTTACCTATGAAAAACAAAAGCTTCAGATGAAGTTATATTAAACATGTTAAAAGCTCACTTGTTTTGACTTTGATACAGCAGTTTAAGTCGAATTGGGTTGTGGCGGCTATTCCCCTATATACAATACACTTGTAGGCCTATAACCTTTTGACCCGCCCCACGTTTTCTTTGCCACAACCTAGAATTCTACGTTGCTGTGATTTCATACAGCAATCCAAGTCCAACTGAACACCAGTGAGAATAAAGACCACTGAACCATATTAACCCCGTGAATACTGAATTATCTCTTTCCCATAGACTTGATACAGAGATCACCCAGTTCCTATAGCCAATGGGTTAAAGTGACATGAATAAGTGAACATCAGGGGAGTGTTTCATGAAATGTCTTGTCATTGATTTTCAGTGACAACTGTTGGTTATAAGCTACTGAAATCATTGCATCTGATTGGCTGAGAGCAAATTTGTCAGTAAAATCACCAAGATACTTCATGAAACCCTCTCCAGGAAACAATGGGCGAGAAGTATGTCTCCCCTTTCTCATGCTCTATAAACAGGGGGCAGCTTCCATGCAACGCACGTATCTTTTTTGACACGCCCTCCCCCCCCCCCCCCCCCCCCCGACCCCGACCCCCATTTTTGGCCACTTTTCATACCACGCACGTAACAAGCTTCTCCCTGCGTCACTCTTTTGTAATTTCCGATCTCTGCGACCGGGGAAAAAATTTAAAGTCACTTTTTGAAATAGATATTCGGACAACATTGATCAGCCCCAGATTCAGTTTGATTTCCATCGTTTAAAACAAAGGTTGTCTGAAGAAGGCTCTGGACTTTTTAAAACCAGTTTTTATATCAGAAACAGAGCGGGGGTTCATTATTCTATTTCTTGTCATCTATTCATTTTCTTCTTTTGTACCTTTTAAAAGAAGAGGAACATGTGGAAAATCATGCCAAGCTTAAAGCTAGCCCGTCCCTTTTGCAGACCCAATTCTGAAAGTTCCCTGACTCTGTCATCATTAATTTGAGAGAGAAAGGCTATATAACCTATCCCTGAAATTGATAAAGCGTGAAATTCGGTTTTAAGAGAATAATCTTCGATAATTCATCAGAGCTTTCTTTTTTCGTACCACGAAAAAAAAGACCTGAAGGATTCACGTTACAGCGCCGCTATATTATGTACGGTACATAGAGTTAAATATGGTACGGTACGTGTCGTGGCCGCGAGCTGCGCGCGGCTGAGCTGACTGCGCTACTGCCGGTGAGCTGATCCGACTTGCTTATTCAAGGTTGGTAGCTAGATTTTCATTTTACATTAATAACTTAAGCAATAATGTGTGACCGTAAGATCAAATGAACAGTATCAGAAGGGCATATCCTAAACTCATACCAAGTTGTATGGATTTTCGTCAATTTTGCAAAAGGGACGAGTTACCTTTAATGATGACAATGAGATGGCCAGATATACATGTCGGGAAAAAAAGAGGCTGACCTAATCCAGAAACCCTTTTTTTTATGATTGTACCGAGAGCAGAAATTTAGATCAAATTAAGCCAGTGGTACCAGAATAAGGGGATCACAATTCATTCTAGAAGCTGTACAAAAACAGAAGATAAAACTTCGGAATTTAATCTGGTTGCAACGGTTATACATCGAAGACAAAGCAATATGCTACATCCTCCCGTAAAATATTCGGTTTGACTACATTTCAACTTCATTTTAGAATCGGGCGCTTCAACAATTACCACTAAACATTGTTCTTGTATGTTTCCCTTTTTTCTTCGCCCTTTTATGTTATGAGTATTCACATACATGTTAATCATCAATTTGTTTTACGCCCCCACCAACAGGACAGGCTCGTGTTACCGCGCTATTTCATGATGAATTTAATGCAGGTCTTGTATTAATGGATGGGTTGAAACGTTCAATTTGATATAGGGTAATAATTCTATTGCTGTAAATCAGGTTCGTCACCGAAATGGAGCTCGTTTTTGCAGTCCATTACCGTTTTTGGTTTTTGTGTAAAATAAAAAACAATGGTGAAGTGCAGTATATAAAATCCAACAACAATAACAACAGCAACATTAAACTGCTTTGTAGTGTGCTGTATTTATTCTACAATAAGGATTGAAATAAAAAGAAACATATACTACAGACAATAATTTGTAACAATTATTGATGTAAAAGGGAAAAATGTGAGAGACTTGACAGAATATTAATTTCCCTCAAGCCATTTCTTAATGTATTACAAATATATTACAGACATCACATTATTTTGCTTATATTTGTTAATATCAATTTTAATATAGGTTTTCCCGCCCATCTTCGTAAACTTATCATCGGAATCAACGATAATTTCGTTCATTTCACGCGAAATTGATTGACAATGTGGATTAACGCTTAAAAAGCAAATATTATCGTTCAATTTGATTTTTAGCACGCGATTTACTATTGTGAGAATACAAAAGTGCAGAAAGATAATTCCATTTAATCATCCGTGTAAACATCATTGAAATTCGTGTAAACAGCATTCCAATTCGCGCAGAACATGACGTGGGAAGAATCTTGGCGTACAATTTCATGAATAGGCATACAGTTTTGATTTTGTGCAGTGTTTTTCATCTTACGGTAATGAGTAATTGTGTGTTCCTGCTTATATGAAAATTATGAATGTAGAAAGAACAAGATTGAGATTCATTAGCATTTAGCAGATTGAAGGGGAAAAAAAGAATATGAAAAGAACCCCCTCACAAATATGCAAATAAAGATCACAACAACATAATCCATGGCCATGTATGACAAGCATTTTATACTGAATTTTGTATAATTATGCAAAGATAAAAGATAAGACCACAGAAGGATAAAAGTATAATGACATATAAGAAATAGAAATGTGAATGTCAAATATATAATGACAGAAAAGAAATAAAGAATCAAAGAGAATGAAAAATGAAAATGGAAAAGAGATAGAGACCACTCACGTTGCTCTAATTGAATGGCGTAAGTGCGAAAGTGATTGCCTAAAGATGAAAATGAAACCGGAATGCAGCAAGAAATTTCTTCTTCCTCTCAAATTTGGCGAAATTGAATGACGGTTATTCATTACCAAACTGAATCAAATTACATTTAATTTGAATGTTAGTTTTACTAATTTCAATGTTAAAAAAAAAAAGAATTGAACGCAAAAAGTGTTAAATTTAAACAATGGAAAACCGATGGACTACAAATTGCTTGAATGAAGAAAACAAACCCTCAAAACAGTTTGAAAACTTATATGTTTGATTGATCTTTTTTGTCATGGCGTAACTATCGTTTGTTCTTGAAAGTTTTGTTAGAAATTTTGTTTATTCCTTTCAAAGATGATACCATGTTTTGATGTGATTTGCAGTGATGGAATGAGCGTGATTATCATGAGCGAGATCAGAATTCAAGTGTCAAAAGTGAAAAGTTGCATAGTGCACTGGTAATCACTGCTTTAGTTATGCAATCCATTCTTCTTTCTTTGACTGAAGAGAGTATAATATTTAGTATTGTTCCCTCCTAGTCATCCATGAATGCCAAATTCTTCAAGAAAAAAAAAGCAAGAAACAATCATTACTTTATATAAAAAATTCCCGTTTGTTAAAGACAGGAAATTATTTCTTGATACCAAGAACTGACTTCTCAATATCACGAATTGAATTCTTGATATCATGAACAGAATTCTTGATGTCAAGAATTAAAATCTTGATATCTTTCAAAAAATGACTTCCTGTAGTTGAAAAATAGAATTCTTGATATCAAGAATTCTAATTTATTATATCAGAAAATGGGAATAAATTTGAAAAGGATTTACCGTAATATCGTATCAAATGCAGGAATTTTCTCAGAAAACTTAAACAAAGTGAGACGCGGTATTCATAGTTTAGACTAGAAAGGAGATGAATTTGAGGAAAATTGATTAGAAGAAAGCAATCTACTAGACCAAACGTATCAAATGATATGAAGTTCATTACATTTTATTCTTTTTTATAAGATGCACAACTGGAACACGACAAATGCTTTTTCCTGCTTGCCTATCCCTTCTCCTTGCTTCTAATTTTTTATCCTATTCTACACATCTTTTCTTTACACCTTTTACAATTAGTTTCGCTTTTGCAATCTACCCGACCGTGTCCGGATCGTGTTGCAAGAGAGCTGCTAAATAGACACCATGGCTTATGTTTCATGATAAACATCAATTAAATGTATCATTTACTGTCCCAAGTGACAAGCGCCAATTTCATGAAGTCATTAGTATATCATCCAAAATGGTGTGAAAATTGAAAGAAGTACGTAGTCTTTCTGGGTGCATTATAGCCAGATAATATGTCAAGCGAGGTGAAAGTCTCTTCTGTCAAGGGCTGCCTTCTTATCACTTTTCTTAATGTCGCTATTAGATTTGTTGATCTAAATTTAATTGATGAAAGCGTCCTTAAAAGGTATTGCTTAAGATGGGCATTAGAATTGAACGTCAAGGATACTGTGCCGAAGAAGGGTTCGGCCTAAATGATGTAAATCAAGTGATTGTCGAGTCTGAGTTGTTCGAGGAAAAAAGCTGATCTTTATAGAGGCAATGATTTATAGCTTCGGATCGCCTTTTAGCTCTTGATGTAATTCAATACGAATCTGGTGGGGGAGGGGGGGGGGGTATAAGTGAATGGAGGGCAGGAAGAGAATATATGATATTTCTTGAGAAACATCGAAGGAGGAGGAAAAAGTTTATATGGAAAATCAAAAGGGAAAGTGATGTGTAAACTATTTTTTTTTTTTTTTACTCTTTTTGCATTTAGTAATTATTATGGTTCGTAAATTATCCCTTCTCGTATCCCCAAGAATGAAGAAAATATGTACATCAACAGCATGATATTATCAGTGAGCTTGGTATATGTGACGTTACCTGCATGTCATTTTTAAAAAATCATGAATACCATTAATTTAAAATTGTCATTAAATTATGCTTTTAAGAACCATTTAAAATCATAAGTGTGTGTATAATGTCGTGTTTACCCATGCATTATTGGCGATTCCGATCATGCCGATGGGGCATTAATCAGTTTTTATGCATGTCAGGATTCAGAATTATTTTTACTTCAATAGTGTTTAATGGTTTTTATGTAACATCGTTTTATATTGAGGAGGGGGGGGGGGCGCTTTAGAAAATTTCCTTCGGGTGTCTCTTTTTGTCCCCCAAATTCCTAACTAAAATGTCCTGGCCTTTCAAGTATCTCTTTTTAACCCGAATAAATTGCTGACAGGCAATAATACAAAAGAAATATAAAATAATTCGATACATGCTTTAATGTGTCCCCGCCCTTACAATTAAAACAAAATTGAGTGGGGGGGGGGGACGTGTCACCTCCCCCTCTGGCCCATGTGCCAAATAGAATGCTTTAATCAAACATTGCGTTTTGTCAGTCTGGAATATAATACTGAAACAATCATCTTTCCGATGTATACCTTTTCCATTCAGCATCCAGTATTCAGCAGTGTTCTGTGGATACAAAATAGGAGGTTTTCATGCTATCATGATACATTCTTTGTTCATCCTTACCCTTACTCCTATTTACTTCATTCTGTATAACGTGAAATAACGCCTGTATGTTCGAACATTACACACTTTAAGTATATTTATTAAGTCATCGGCGCGTCAAAGACTTTATGATCCCGCGGCCTCCTCAGGCTCAACACAAGCCCCGCTTTACGGGTGTTCGCCACCTTCTTTGTATCATTATATTGAAATTATGTACATGATAAACAAATGATATTGCCTCAGAAGGAAATAAGTGTAGATTTCAACATCTCGATTTTCAGATTTCAAAATCAAGCATTCCTTAATTTGATTCATCCATTATAAAAGCATAATCTGTTAATACTATCTCTATAATCAAAGAATTCTTTGGTATAGTTCAGCGGTTCAGGTTAGACGAGCAGCAGGCAGAGGCAGACATGCAGGCAGACGGAGGCAAACAGGGGCGTCGCCAGGGTATTTTGATAGAGGGGCAAGATGACCATAGGTGAGTTTATCAACGTTTTAAATGAAAAAATAATAGGGTATTACATAGTCACATGACCCAACCCCTCTCTTCTCCCATACTGTTCTTTCTTCTTTCTCTTCTTTTTTCTTCTTTTTCTCCTTTTTTTTTTCTTTTTGGGTCACTTGAAAAAATCATAGGGGCGGGTCGCCCCCCTGCCCCACCCCCTCCCGTAGGTCGTCCCTGCATGGAGACAGACAGTGAGACTTATAGCATGCTTAGGGGGAGACAAAGGCCACGGCACACAGGTAAAGAGGCGTAGGGCCCCGTCTCCTGTGTAGTCATTGATCAGTTTACCTGCCGACATCGTTGTAATTAAATTTTGCGCCCTAAATAGGTTAAGACCCAATTTCCACTCCCCCTGGTCGTAAATACGACACCCGATCGGCCATCCCGACTACGAACCGCGGTCACGTCGAGATCACGTGTCGGTGAGGGGCAGGGGACATCGACCAGTCGATCACTCTGATC
This sequence comes from Echinometra lucunter, assembly GCA_029962745.1. Taxonomy (NCBI): domain Eukaryota; kingdom Metazoa; phylum Echinodermata; class Echinoidea; order Camarodonta; family Echinometridae; genus Echinometra; species Echinometra lucunter. The sequence goes on from CM057160.1 coordinate 10,479,668, forward strand.
GATGACGGAGCCAATGATGGGGTGGGAGTTGAAGCATGAACATGTTTACTCCATTTCTTTATGAATAAAGTCTTGATTCAGCCTCTCCCTTTTTCTCTCCCTCTTCCTTTCTCTCTCCTTATATATATATATATATATATATATATATATATATATATTTCTCTCCGTCTCTCTCTTTCTCATTTATAAATCTATTTCCTGTCTCCCAGCCCCCCCCTCTCTCTCTCTCTCTCTCCCTTATCTCTATCTCTCACGTTTAGATTTTCTCCAGCATCAGGCTGTAATACGTCATGTATACATTCTCGAGTATAACCTTTTGTTTCAGTCGATTTATCGCAATAAAGCTCGAATTGAATTTTAGAAATTGATGAGTTCACAACAAGGCTGACGTCAAAAAACCCAAGTGACATTAGGCTCCCACTTTTTGAAATATTAGCTCGGCATCAAGATCGTATTCTTCGTGACGGGTAAAAAAATAAGCTGTATCGTAATGTAGCTAGCCGGGAAGATGGGTTAATGAATGATATAATTCTAGCCCATCAAAACAAAAATGCCATTTTTCATCCTTTAACGAATGGGTTAACCTTGGAACAGGATTCATGAATTCATAATGACGTCATATTTCAGGTATTTCATGTTTATGTGTGAAGTGTCAAATAGAGCAAAATGATGGATCATTTTCTTGTTATTTTCTTTGCGCATTAAATTGTAATCATTTCACATCGTAAATATACTCTCGTCTTCAAGAGATAAGATATATCCATTTCAAATCATATTGCTGAAAAAAATGTCTCTCTTTTTCTTTTACTTATTCCCCCTCCCTCTCTTATTGGGCGCTCCTTCCCCCCCCCCCCCACCCCCCCCCCTCTCTCTCTCTCTCTCTCTGTCAGCCTTTCTCTCTTTCTTATTGCTCTTTTGGCAGATTAGACTTGGGCTAAACAACAGTACTGTTATCCAATAAAGTCTACTACTAGTACTACTATCACTACTATTACTACTATTACTTCTACTACTGCTACTACTACTACTACTACTATAGTACTACTACTACTACTTCTACTACTGCTACTACTACTGCTACTACTGCTACTACTGCTACTACTGCTACTACTGCTACTACTGCTACTACTGCTACTACTGCTACTACTGCTACTACTGCTACTACTGCTACTACTGCTACTACTGCTACTACTGCTACTACTACTGCTACTACTGCTACTACTGCTACTACTGCTACTACTGCTACTACTACTACTTACTGCGTCAATATGGTGCTTTAATGTTTTTGCTTTTGTTGGTGCTGTTTTGTTTGTTTTGTTTCTAGATTTTAATATTTAAGTGTGTTCCCACGATATGATATTTACGAAATTGAAACGTGTCTTTAACCATGGACCCTTTTACAGGTGGACTAATAACGGGAGTCTTTCTTTGATCACATCATGACCGTTTGCCACCTGATAATGTATACGTTTGATGAGCACATCATTCATTTGTCGCGACAGTGTTGATGACGTAATAACGAATCGTCACATGCAGACAAAACAGCCTTTTCCCTTTCTTAAGAATAATTTCGCTGAAGTGTAATTTAAGGAAACGTATCGTGATTTAAGACCAGATAGAGGAGCACCGAACCCCAAATTATGACAATTTGTATGATATGAGATTGATTATTACAGAAGTGGACACTTGTGAACATGCATCTGATCTTGCATGCCTTGTCTAACATGCCTAACTTTGAAAAATACATATCCTCTACGTTCCTGTAACTCATATTCCTGGAAAATGGATCGGATAAGTTCAAAATGAAGTTTAAGATTATTATGTAACATTCAAATTTAAAGGTATCTCTTGTAAACTACTTATAATTTCCGAATGAAAAAATGATATACGATCATTTTAATTTGTACCCACAACTGCACATGCATTTCCATGATTTCAAGCGATTTCTTTTCTTCTGCGCATGCATTTTGTAGATTTGTCAAGGCACAGTCCTGGTTCTTTTATGGCTGACTGGCGGCGGCCATGATGAGATCAAAGTTGGGAAGCATGTTTTGGAATGTCACTGTGATACTTTTGACAGAGTCAAGTGCATGAATTCATTATGGTTCCGAGCTCTAAACTGCGCCTATACTTCGATAATAGAACTCTCCGGTATGTAACAATGCTTATTCACTTCGATTAGACCAGGGGCCTGTTTCTCGAAACCGTCAGTCATGACCCATGAGTCTAAGTTCTTAGACAACCCATAGAGATATATGGTATGGAATAAGCAAGTGTTTCAGTGGGATGTCCACGAACTTACACTCATAACAATGTTGTGAAACAGGCTCCAGTCACTATGAACATGACGGACAAAGAAAGCGGACAAAATAAACAACCTCTCATTCTACCCTTCACAATGGTTCTGGTAGTCAAAAGAACATCCCTTCACAGCTGTTATGTTTAATCCTGTAGTTCCAGGTGAATATGCATGTGACACCTGTTCCACATATTTTAGACAATAGTAGTGAAGGGATGTTCTTTTGACTACCAGAACCATTGTGAAGGGTAGAATGAGGGGTTGTTTATTTTGTCCGTTTTCTTTGTCCGTCATGTTCATAGTGAGTCTACAAAGAGTTCAAATTCCAAAGCTTAATTGTCTGAGGCTTATCCGCCTTAACAACAACTAACGTCTGTATAGCCTGCCTATGGAAACACAATATAATACGATGACTGTAACGGGCAGATGCAGTGATTCGTATCTCCTACTTTGATTCAGGCTATTTCCAAAGTTCCAGCCGAACAAAACTGCGGATCTGTAGTCCTACGTTGTCATAAGACACGCTTGGAAATGTTCAAGGAACATCCTATCTTATCAAGGATATAATGACGCGTACCTTCAAATCAGGGAGAAGATAGAAAAATCATGCAATATGAACGATTCTATTAATTATAATTTGCAATGAGGATTGAAACCGAAGGTACTTCTGTCATGTGATCCTAGTGCTTGCCCTAGCCGGACAGGTGGCTTGCCGCGCAAAGGATTACTTTGAAAAAGGTCCTAGTTCGTTCTACCAATTGCTTATCAAATCATGCAGAGTATGGAATACGCAAGTTCTGTTCTCGTTTGAAAGGACTGGTGAATGCTTGAGAAAGGATTTTGACTGAATCTCATTGGCCTAACTATTCTAAACCTTACGGAAGGCTTGTTGATCGGTCTGGGCCGGACATGTGGCTTGTTGAGCATGTTGAAATAAGGGCTAACTTTGAAAGAACCCTTAGCCTATCAATAGCTGATAAAATTATGCAGAATATGGAATAGGCAAGTTCTAATCGCTTTGGAGAGGAACTATTGGTGAAAGGTGAAAGGTGAGGAAGGATTTCCAGTGATTCATCATTAAATGTAGGTGATGGAGTTCAAGTTTTGGATTTAATCTGCTCGGATGGCATCACTTGCAGCCTATTCCCACTCTACAGAATAGAGTTGATGACGTCCTGACTGAGCACGTGTTTTTAGGGTAGGTGAATTTTGTTGACTTGTAGAAAAATGCAGCAGCATAGGCCTAATGTATGATATTGATGAAATTATGAAGTTTGTGGAGATAGGTGGCAGAGATGGGTTTCATACCAGGATTCCACTCATCCTGTGTACTCGGTGAAGATTCCGTGGCTTTCGATAGTATTGTTTTGTAGGATCACATCACATTAAATAACTGATCTTAACCAGTAGACCTGTTTAATAATTCTCCAGAACCCATGGTTACCAACTATTCACTTTATCTGTTATGCATAATGGAATCTGAATAGAATGAATCCAGTTTGCAAACATTAATTGTTGCTATATCGGGCAAGGCACTGATCAGCTTCGTAGTTGTCAAGTGAAACTTTTGTTCAACAACTATGCATGAAATTAGTAAACAGGTCTATCATGTCTATTGTAGCGGATGCCATGGTTCCATGCCAATAAGAATGTTGCTTCGAAACCTTTGGGTGATATCCGCAGAGCGTGATTGATTGATTGACTAATTGCTTAACTGACTCATTTATTAATAAATTGATTGGTTGATTGATTTGTTTGGAAAGAATGAGACATTTATTAAAACAATCAGTGAAGCTTAACTTTAGATTCAGTTCGTGTCCGTGGTGTGTTATCAGTTCCTTTTCTGATGGTCTTAGAGTTATGTAGCCCCAGAGACCAAAAGCAATGGGTGCACTCAACTTTCAAAGGTCAGAGGGAAATAGACTTCAAAAACTATCATTCAGAGCATAAAGATGAAGTATGTACATGTATTTGTGGTGAACAGAAATATCATAGTCAATATGGGTTATGATTTGGATCTCAAAGTAGCATCGGTTAATAACAGAATTTTGTTTCGATAACGATCGCGGGTTCTTTGGCCAGTCATATAGTCTTAATCCCAAGACAACTCGATACGGAAGCGGTATCGAGCGATTGTTAGACATTCGTAATTTTTGGTCTATTATCGTCCAGTATCGGTCTCTTCGGTGTGACATGCATGGGATGGAAGGCGATAGGTGCGAATTCATTAAATATCAAACTTTAAATCCTGCCAGAGGTTATCCGTAGCAAGAACGATAATCTGCCAGTCTTTGGCGGGAATCTTCTGATGCTATCTCGAGTGATACGCTGTGTTCGACTTTTCGTATCAACTCCGAGATCGTAGCACCTTAAAGGATCTCGGTACAGACCTTTGCAAATGGTGACTAGGTATACTATGGCGAAAATGACGTAATAGTGCATCTCACGTTCATTATTCATATTCATTAACTCCCCAAACCAATGTGACATGTGTTTGCCTGAATGGAGGAAAATGATCTTCTTGATGTCAAACTTCTGTTGAGGGTGTTCTTTATTTCATTGACTCCATTCTGATGATCTTTTTTTTTCCAGGTTCGTTCGTTTCGTCCTAGTTTTAAAGAAGTCCTATAAAACAAACAAAGAAGAAGAACAAAAAAAAAAAAAAACCCAACAAATTGAACAAATGATTGTGAGGTTATTACAGCATTTTCATCAGATAACTTTTAATAGAATGGTATCCCTAAGGGCGAAACTGCTTCGCCGACCCTGCATCTAGATTTATGGCGAGTTTCTATCAATGCAGACAGGAATACCATGTAAAATGGTAAAGTGAAAACAAAAACAAAAACAAAAACAAGGAGCCTTAATTCCCTTCCTATATTTTTTGCGGGATCTACGATGCTTTATTCACTGACATACAGCTGTCTTCATGTTAGGCTTTTTCCTGTTCATTATTGCCGTAAGGAAGATGGTTGTCTCGGATGACTGGCGAACTTTGAGGGCACAGATATCGAGATGGCGTAGATCCAGAGCGGAAGTCTTGCTCTCGATTTTCCCTCGGGGGCTAGCAGGGGTGGTGTTTTGGCAGCTTTCCGTACACGTGCCCCTCAGTTCCTGTTTACAATATCATGTAGCTTGTATAACATACGCTAAAGTACATTCAAGTTAATTTGCTTTTCTTGACGGACCACGCATGCTTTCGCACTTTCTCTCACACACATAACGCACACGCGAGCGCGCACACTACAGACATGACAAACCCACCCACTCCGTGTATTTTTCTTCTCGTTTTATTTCACACTGTTTTGGTTTATCTTATCTATCTTTTGTCATTCATTTAGTGGGGTGGGGGAAGTAAAAAAAAAGAATATATATATAATCTGCATGAAGAAAAAAATGGTAAGTTCCTGCTGTATGGTGTACAGGTCTACTTTTAGCATGCTTAGGAATTTCAGTATCTACAAGAGCAAATTTCGTTGTTGGTGGTGTAAGACTGTCCCAGACAAATGCCTATGCAGCACTTTTTTAGTGCAACATAATTATTTAGGACGGAGGATTGAAAGTTCCAGGCGTGGGCGTCTTATATCTTGCTTTAGTGATCACGTGATGGGTCCCTTTTGGAATGCTGGAGGTTAAAACAACACGTGGCCCTGTTAGATTACCGAATGACATTATCACCCAGAAAGAGGATAAAAAGGATTTACTTCCTCTTGGCATCCAACTGAAAGTTTGTTCCTATGTCTCTGTAACTCCGAATTGACCTCCCTCTACTTGTACATGTACAGATATATCCAACTTGAGATAGGAGTAGATGGAAGGCCACATTGCCAATGTTTGAAAAAGACAAGGAACATGGCATTCAAGCATTTGATATTTGATTTGAAACCCAACAACCCTTTTTTGGCCTTTCTCAAGCAGAACTCAGGCTCCTCTTTACTTTCAGTTGCATGCCCACAACGATGCCAAATCGATAGCCTTATCATTTGTACTATCCGAGCATACCTTGCAGTTTTCCTGCGTCTGATATATCCCCCTGGATTTACTGGATTTATTTTTTCCTTCATCATGTTCAATGCCAGGTAATACGATAAGGATCACACCATGCCAATGCTTTGACACCCCCCCCCCCCCCGCCTCGCTTGCTTATTTTTAACCTTATTCAACCAGTCAGGGTGCCGTTGCATAAAACTTGCTATAATAGTAACTTTGCCATCAATGGTAACTTTCATGGAATACTGGATTTTGATTGGCTGTTGAGCAACGTTACCATGGTAGTTACCATTGATGGCAAAGTTACTATAATAGCAAGTATTTATGCAACGGCACCCAGAACCCTGGATTTCCAGCTTTTTAGAAGATCATGAAATATCGTCTTTTTAATTCCTTGCTGGGAACATTGTTATCTTGACCTGATGGAAAGGTGCCCCATATCAAGAATATTATTTTGAGAAAATACAGACTTTAAGCTTTGTTGCGGTGTAAGTATTATTTGGGCTTAATACATGAACAGTTTGCACAATCATGATAATGATCGAAATTGCAGGAAGGCAAATTGTATTTTGACGCAGTTTTTCACCTTAGATTTCACTTCATTCTCCAAATAAGTTATTAAAATGAATGAACAAAATGTAGAAGTATGACATTTCTTCTTTTCAATGGTGCAAAGACCAAGTTTTCACTTAATTTGCTTAATTTCTCCAGATTGAAAGAAAATCTCATGATTCACGAGATTTTACAAGGACGAAGATTTGGCCACGAAAGCATCTGGATGAATCCCGCCTGCTTGATTGCAGACCTGCGGATTGACTGAATACCCCTCTCTTCCTTTTCTTTCTTTTCCTTTTTCTTTTTTAGATTTTTCATATCATTTATTTCTCTCTTTTTTTCCGTTTCGGTCTCTATATCTCTTCATATCTCTGTCTCTTGTTTTTATATCTTTCTTTTTTTTTTTGCTCAGGTTTCGTAGTTATGATGGTTTGGGGTATCTTTTTAGGGGCCTATATTTTTTTTCTTAAGAGAACCTACCGTCACCTCTCCACTCTTTAGTATACCTTTTTTCTCTACCTTTTTCCTTTTCTCTCTTTTCCTTTTTCTTTTTCATATCATTTCTTTCATTTCCTTTTCGGTCACTATATCTTTTCATAACTCTGTCTTTGCTTTTATATCTTTCTTTTTTTCGTTCAGGTTTCGTAGTTATGATTGTTTGGGGTATCTATTTATATTTTATTTCTTTAGAACCAACCGTCACTTCACCTTTAGTATACGCCAAAACAGACAGACACACGAATGCAGCATTCGCCTTCAGACACTCGCACTCGACCCATTCTTAGTTTCATCCGAGTTCAGCGATCTGTCGAGGTCAGTTCGTGTCTGTAGGGTCTTATTAGCTGGGCCAAGATACCAATTACTTATGAAACCCCTCCATTTCTTCCCATCAATATTTCAAGCTTTACCGATGGGATTCGTGAATAATGAAAGAGCGTCTCGATGGCTAGGTGTGCCATAAGGCGATAAGTATGTAAATGACGAATTAAAACGATAACTCCAACCTTCATCTCCATTGACGGATTGACCATGGGCGTCATTCCCCTTTCCAAACTGTCCGAAATTTGCTGGCAAACAAAAAAGTCCAGAGCTAAAAATTAAAACATATAAAAAGAAAATTGCTGACAATTTTTTTTTGGTCGGGGGACATGCCCTCTTAACTTCTTCAGGTGTCTTATTCCACCCAAAATTTGGGGGACATTCCCTCCCCGTATTTTTGTAAGGGACGTGTCCCCCTGTCCCTCCCCCGATTGACGCCCATGTCACTGCCGCTCAACCCACTTCTGCGTCTTACACCCGTTTCACAAGCTTCTGCTGACGTAGGGCTCCGTCAACCACTGGCGCAGTACTCACATAGTGCTATCTTATTAAAATATCTCTCAGAATAAAGTCTGATAACTATAATAAAAGAAGTGAAATTATGAGATATTGTGAGCGACACCCTATTGTTATCAACCAAAGGCTGGATGAGCTTTAGCAAGTAATTAGTTTGTATAAGTATAATCTGACAACAGGACCAATAATGTTTATGAATATCCGACATCAATCTCTGGACATGTAAATGGCCCATCGGGGGGGGGGGGGGTGTCTCATAAAGCTGTTCACAAAGTTACGAATGACTTAATGAACGACTTAATTATGGCAAGCCAAATGGGATTCTAAGTCATAATAAATGGCATCAACAGTAAGTGAAATATGCAGTTGTAGATTAACATTACTATTGTTTACGAATATTTTATTGGGAAGAATATGTTTTGCCACAATTTGATTTGAGTATATATGAAATGCAGTCACACTTGGTTAAAATGTCAGGAAAAACTTTTGATATCCCACGTGGCACGTCATATTCAAGTCGTTCGTAAAGTCATGCGTAACTTTACGAACAGCTTTATGAAACACCCCCCCCCCCGATGAGATTTAACTTATTCTTTAAGAGCACGGTGTAGCTTCTGTTTTTCTAAATTCAAGTGCGTATTCAGATATTCAAAGCACAAAAACCAACTAATATTCTTTCTTTTAGCGGCAGTAATTAAGAATTGAGAATGTCATAATTTCGTCGCATCAGCCTAACGGAAACACCCCCAACGATGCGAGTGCGTGAAAAGGCGTTCTCTTGTAAAAAGAAGAAAGACGAAACGACCACTTCATTATATTTTCCAAAGCTATTCAGTAGGGAGGTAACAGTATCTCCAAAACAATAGTCAGAATATTACAAGGATTTGTTTAGGGCTTTTCCTGCGAACAATATTTAAGGGCGTTTTTTTTTAAGGCCGACGCGACGATTTAAAGCTCTGATGCATTTGTTTGCCTTTAATTTGTTGTTCGTTGCACTATTCTTTGTTGTTATTTGTTAGATTACTTTGCGTTTCAGTTGTCTTTGGTTTAAATCACCCTCCATGATATCCCAAAAGAAGGATCACAACTAATAGGGCATTTGTATATTGTGTTTATCTAGCAGAAGTCATATTCTGTAAAAGTAATAGTTTTGAAAAATAAACACGATAAAATCTACTTTCGAAAATCAACTCAAGAGCAATTTCGAAAGCCTATTGTACTGCCCATACAAATCATATTCAGATTACCTAATAAGCCATAACAGTCCACACATTTCTAAATGTGACAGACAGGGCTATGAATATCTTTTCCTTTTAATATGCTGAGTGTTTTGGCCACCCCCTAATCCGTGAGGAATAAAATAATTACAAAGACAGACACTATCCGGGTTCGGTCATTGCCCCATTTACTGACGTACGTCACCAGTCTGCTGGGGGAGCAGACTAATTCCCCAATATTTGCTTGAATATATATTTTTCATTATCAGAAAAAATACTCTCAAGTTTTTGTACCATGCTTGACTTGATCCGTCATTTAATATGTATGGTTCATAAATCGAATTATAAGAAAGATTCGACACCATTCTAACTCCATTAAACTGGAGCAAGTTGCAAGCTTTGGGTCAAAACAAGCTGATGTGAATCCTCAAGCTGCTGTTTACGGGTCCTTGAATTCAAGAGGTCAATGGTCGATCGATCATGTCGATATCCGCAACAACTTACACTGGGAGCTCTGTGGTCTCATAGTGAAGGCTCTTGACTCTCGTACAAGAGATCTTGGGTTCGATCCTCCCTCGGTGCTTACATCCGTTGCTGGGCGTGGTGTTGTGCCCATATTAGTCTTTCTCTACCTATAGGAAGATCAATGTTAATAATGTTGCCCTTACATTGTTCTACATAAGTTCTCTGTTTGGAGCCAGTAGGGCGTAAAGTCTGTATAAAATGATAATGAATTAATGCCCTTCTGGCTCCGAGCAGGTTATCATTCTGCATTTTAAAGGACAAAACGTCTCAGAAGTTGTGCTTTTATGAAAAATTCGGAAAGGGAAGAGAAAAAATGCATCAGAAATATCAAGAAATGACAAAGCAGCATTTTTTTTTTAACAGTAGAAGACAAACGGAAATAAAGGCGAGGAATTTTTTTAAAAAGGAAAATAAAGTGTGCCTTTAAGTAGTTTTTCAGAGGTGGGTTGCGTGCTGGCCGACGGGTGAACGATTAGGTTTGGCCCGACCTACTAAACATGCTAAAAAGCTAGGGAAATAATTCTTTTTTTTTTCTTTTCTGGGTTGATTCATTTGGTTATGGGAGATTGTGATGAAACTATACGACAAAATGGTCAGAACATACCTCAGGGTAGTGACACAACTAACCAAGCGATCTTTTAAAGGGCCATTTTAATGTGCCTGGAAGCACTGTTTAAACGTGGATAAGACTTTGTCTATTCTAGAGTCCCCTCAAACAGATACCCCATTCTTGGTACTGTTAAACTTTTTCGACCTCAATTTACCACCTCGAGCATGTCGAGGTTTTCGGATCAGCTTTTTAGAATGACTGATTACTTCTTTAGTCACCCTAAATTACTTTTCATTTCCAGGAAATAGACTCGTTTGGGGGTTCGATCGAACCCTTTTGTCTCTCCCGCGGCTTGTTTTTGTATTGTCTAAATAAGTTAAAGAAAAAAAGACTAAATCAATATTTGTGTGAATGAAAAACCAGATTTCATATTCCAATTCAAACATTTGAAATACAATTTCAAATCTAAAATAAACATTTATTTTCTTCTAATGAATTTCAGGATTTAGCAACATTATTTTCCAAAATTGTACAGTTTATATATAACATAAATATCTTACAGTAGAATTAATAAGCAATACATGGAAGAAGGCCAGTTCCCTGAAGCAAGAGCTTGTGGCGGGCTCACACAAAATGCAAATAACAGTACAATAATAATAATGATAATAATAATAATAGTAATAATGATGATGATAATAATAATAGTAATAATCATAATAATAATAATAATAATAATAATAATAATAATAATAATAATAATAATAATAATGATGATGATAATAATAATAATAACAATAATGATAATAATAATGATAATAATAATAACAATAATAATAATAACAATAATACTACTACTAATAAATAATAGATAATAAATAATATGTCTTGTAGCCTCTTCAGTACTATGTACTGTTCTCCCAAAGGGTCCTGCAAGAACATTATCACTCTGGCTTTAGCTCGAGCAACCTGGCGCTTCGTGCATTCAAGGAATAAATCATATCAGGTACCCACTTACCACACCTGGGTCGAGTGTGGCAAATGTAGATTAATGTCTTGCCAAAGGACATTAGTGCTGCGACAGGGATTTGAACCCCGTACCTTGTGGTTCAAAGCTCGCAGACTTATCCACTGGACCACAACACTTCTACAATATAAAAGTAAAGGAAGGAAGAGAGAGTCAATGAGAGGCAAGGTAGGATATCGAGAAAGGACTGGAATCAGGATAGCTTATCATATGAGACTCCAAGTGAGTACAAAATATTTTGTTGATGAGAATAGGAGTGGAAAATTGTATCCAACTAAAAAATATTAACAATGTCCAAATCTTGTTTATTCTGGTAATGGTCACTTGATGTATTTCATGTTAGGGACAGTGGAGCGTATTCCACAGTGGGTGAGGGAATGAACAGAAAGGGGCAACTTTTCTGAAAAACAAAATGGTGAACACAAAAAAGGAAAACTGCAATTTTTTAGAGTTAGTATACCCCTGTATCCTATTAAAAATAGTTTTTGAGGATCGACGATTTTCATTTATTATCCAGTGATCTTAGATAATCTATTTTGCAGTTGTATATAATGATCTGAGACTTATTTGCGAGTAAACGAAGAGAGCGAGCAGAAAAATCAAGTTATCTGTTTCTGGTGAATTATATGACATAACGATAAAAGTAGCTGTAAATTGATTTCAGAACTCTTCCATATCGCTTTTATTTTCATCCGTTAACCCAGTCGCTTTCCTCATTTCGCGGACTATAATTTTGAATGCATTGTCAGATCTAATCATGACGGACCATACTTTTTTCATAGTGAAAATAGTGACTGAATGAGGTTTTGACTGCAATATCAACATAAATGGAAGAATATATAAGACTTTTACGATTACAACACACTCAGTATAACCTGTTAGGTATAAGTGCCAGAAAGCGGAGAGAGCAGCTTTTAAGAAAGTGTTTTTTTTTTTTTTTAAAGAAAGAAAGCTCCTCGGTTGCTTCAGTTTACAAAGTTAGGGGCGTTGTGCTAAACATATACCATTGTTCATTACTTCACCTAAATAGCATGGGAATCTATTGCGATATGAAGCCTCTTTAATTCATCGGAGCCAGTCATATGGCAATTTTGAGGACTATTTGCTCTTGCAAGTGGTGGAAATGGTATTCAAATGAGGGTAATAGCACCCCGCCCCCCCCCCCAAAAAAAAAAAAGAAGTAAGGAGGGCAATACTCAGATGTAAAAGGAGAGCATGTAGTAAACATTAAAGGTGGCACCTTTCTGAGATGGAAAGGGGCACTTATCTTATATGGAAAGAGGCACTTATGAGAAAGGCAATCACACATTGGAAAAAAGGACGATGAAAAGGCTGGGCACTAATCATATTTCAAAGGGATTTTACTTATCAGATTTACTTATCAGAAGGGAAAAGGGGCTTATCGAAGGAAATTAAGCACAAATAAAAGGGAAAGGGGCGCTAAGCAGGAGTGAAAAGGGTACTTCTCAGAAAGGAAAAGGGGCACTTCTCAGAAATCAAAATGTGCATTAAATTCTAAAAGGAGAACTTACGAGTTGATAAGGGTACTTCTCTTTTGTGTTGTATCTATTCGGCGTTTATGTCTTATGCAATTCTTCACAGATTCTTTTTGCTTTTGAAATTGACATACTAGTCGTTCCTGACAAGTTTTTAAACCATAAATCTGCAATTATGTTACTAATGTTTCTTATAACTAAATTGAAATGAAATGGAAACCTTTTTCATTACTCATTTATGTATTTTTTTTCCTTTTTAAAGTTTTATTTATATTGTAGAATCTGTTTAGTTCTATATAAATTTTTGTTATGCTTTGTAGGCCCACTCATCTGCCAATGCAGATAGTAACGGAGTTTTTCATTATGAAAAAATTAAGTTTATTTGGCATGCTTAGAAAAAGAATTAGAATCACAAGCTATGTTGCAATTATTTGAGAGATCCACATTCTACAAGCCCTGCTTTTCGGTGGATCCCTCGATTTCTATTATATTTTGATTATAAATAAACCAAACATACTAGTTATACTGTATATTGTTGCATGTTTATGTATAATATTTGTTTTATAATTCAAGTATATAAAATGTATCATATTAGTGTACAATGATTTATATATTTGAATTTTATTTTGAAATAAATTGAATTCAAATGAATTGAAATCAATAGAAATCAAAGGAAAGAGGAGAAAAGGGCACTAATAAGGTGTACTTATCAGTTTTAAGAAGGTAAACATATTTGAATTTAAAAGGATCACTTATTAGAATGTGAAAATACGCTTATCAGAAAGGTATTGGGCAAATGTAAGAGAGAAAAAAGGGGGACTTTGAACTGCTTGAAAAACAGGGGCGGCCGTCGCGGTGGGCTGTGCCCTCTACGACGGCCGCCCCTGTTTGATGTAGCATGTTTTACTATTCATGTCTTATCTGGTATATATTTAAATCACAAAATTGAATCGTAATTTATTAAGTTAGGGGATAAATCATGCTCGCTCGCTTTACTCGGTCACAAAAAAGTTAAAGATGTCATCCCCAGCTACTTGCCCGTACGCCTAAGCTCAATACGGGGTACGTCTTCAACTTTGGAGATATTCATATTTTCTAGGGCATCCCCATATTTGGTGACATCTTCAGTATCTTTATCCGAAGACGAGCTTATGACATGACCGAGAGGGCCACAAAAACCAGGGAAGTGCCAGATGATAGCAAATTGCTGGTTCATGTCTTAGACATGGAAACAAGGGCCGAAATGTGTTAGAAAAAAGATAAGCAATCGACGGTCCTCGAGCATAATGAAACCTTTTGAAGCACGTAGAAATACTTTCACGTGATCAACCCCATGCCAGAGCGGGATGTCCTGACTGTAATTATTTTTTCTTCCTGTTCTTGACTCGTAGCATCAGAGGGAGAAAATGAATATCTAACCAGTTGTAGCTTTCTCTTAAAGGTCACATACTGGGTTAAGCAATAATCCTTTCCACGGGCCATCGGCTCACGACAAGGCAGGACTCGTTTTGTTTTACACACAATACAATTATAAAAACTTACTTGCCCAAGGGAAAGACCTAAAAAATTTCCGTTCAGATTTCTTGGCAATCTTTCCATAATGTAACCCATTTGGAAAGGGGAAAGCCGATTATGGCTTTAAGACTTGTAAGATAATACTCCGGATCAACACTCAAGACTGTGTATTTTGATTTTAAATTAGATCAGATGTTTTCTTTGATATGCCGCCATGTCCAATAGTTGTTTTCTCTTCGCAGACATTTGGAAGAAATAATCTCGTTTCATTGGTCCAGATGGCAGCTTAGGAATTATTATGGTAAATAAAGTAAGTCGAAATGAGTTAACTTTGCAAGGATTATATATGTGATAGTAGTCATGGTAGTTCGACCTTAGTTCCGACTCACAGACTGTTTTGTGTATATTTCTGTCATCCTTTTTTTTTAATCAGTAGTTCATGCGCAAGATGAAATAATGCAACACCACTGTATTCAAATCGTTCGAGGACTAGTGGTCTGACAGTTCGTGGAGAGGTAAAATAACGTTGATAACTCATTCTCCCCCCCCCCCGACCCCTCTCAAAATAATCTAACAATAATGACCTTCAAGGTCTCTTGTGAGTGTGTCATCCATCAAGTACTGTACGCTATGTACTTCAAAATACGACATAAAATTACCGTGTAGTAAAACAAAATCATCTTCATCATCACCCCATCACCACCAGCAGCACATACCCTAAAACCACAGTCACAGTCACCAAGGGAAATATTAGTCCAATATCTACCAGAAAAAAAAAAAAACACCAAAAAAACAAAGAGGCCCAGAATGTTTTTTTTTTTTTTACCTGTTTACGATCCTTTATTGAAACATGCATTTTTGGAAACGTATTGTAGTATACCGGGTGTCCCAGAAAAAGGGGAACGACGGATTTTCAGTATTTTGCCTTCAAAAAGTACATAATTTTTCTACATCATTGGGTAAAAAAAAACCTTCTACCGAAGAGAATGATACCAGAATCATTGAATTTGGTGAAGTAATTTTGATTCTAAGCCCGTTTCTTAAAACACAGTCATTTCCAAATTTCGCATGTTCTTGCGACAGATGAGAGCAGAATTGTGTCGGGAATGGCCTTTCATAATTATGGTATGTTTGGTTATTGACACGTATCAGTGGGCTTCCCTCAAACATCGTATTATGAAAGACAATGCCGGACACAATTCTACTCTCATCGGTCGTCAAACGCGTGCGAAATCTGAAAATGACTGTATTTTAAGATTTTTTTTTTTATTTCAAACTGGCAACAAAGTTTCTTTCGTGCAGATTTTGAAAGGGGTGGATGAGGGGATGACTTTTAAGATAATATTATTTTTGTATTAGATACGCAAATTACTTGTATAAATTTTGTATAGAATGATAATATAGATGATTTCCGAGAAAAAATAATACAAAAAGTTTAAAGTGTAAATATGTAAATAATGCATTACAATTTTCTGTTTTACTGTATTTGCTCGCTCGCTTCTTTTGTGATATCGTATATATTTGAAATGTCGATATGCATGAACCATGGTTGTATGCCCCGTGTTCGTATTCAGTAAGTTAGATCGAAGATTAAAGAAATGGGAAATTATCTATTTTGCTGTGATCATTATTCAAAGTATAAATGAATAGATTGGAAAAAAATATTTGCACTTTGTTCTCCTCCCCCCCCCCAAAAAAAAAATCTCTTACTGCTATGTGAATGAAGTTTGTTTGTAACACTGTTTCTTTCCCTAATCCAGTGCCTCCCTTCATAATCCCTAACAAGAATCATGACATGAAGTCATTTTAACACACTTATTTGGAATTCAAAGTCCCCCTTCCACCCCCCCCCCCCCCGAACCACTTAAAGACATTGGCGAACTTTGTGAGCAGTTGATTTACAAAATTCTCAAACTAAGATGAAACATGTATATGAGTACTTGTTTTTGTACTCAAAACCCTGAAACCAACCACAATTTGGAATGAAAAAACTGTAAGCACTGTACGCAAACCACGATTTTTTTTAATTTTTCGTCTCAGAGACAATAAATAAGAGGACCGTTTTGCTCGAATAAAAAAAATACCGTTATCTGCCTCCCGCCCCGTGATACGCCAATACACACAGTACGGTCCGGTGAGCCATGCGCGCATGCGCACTCCTTACGTCTAGTCTGTGCAACCGACCCTCGTATATTTTTCAAACATTGCTTCACATTTCTAATATTTAAAAATACTTCCTTTGGATATTATACTTTGAAACTTTCAGACTGATAGTTTTACACTATAACCCTTATGTTTATTTCATTTTCAAGTAGCAAAATGAAATCATAACAATGTTAACCAATGCCTTTATCCTCCCGAGAGACAAATGAAACAAAATGAAGCAATGTAACTGTATACGTGATAGAATTGTTTAATGTTCACATCTAAAGTCACAGTCATTTTCACCTTAATAACATGGTTGGTTTAAACGAATAAAAGACTTATAGAGTCGTAACACTTCCAGTCACATAACATTTTAAGTGCACATAAAAAATATATGATTTCGTCCGATGGTTTGGTGTTTGAGATCCACTTTCGTTACAAACACATAAGAGAATTATATGAATACACGTAACAATCAGTTTTGCATCTATTTACATCAGGAACAGAGTAAAAAATAATTTTTTACTGTTTCATATCTAATAAAGAGATAATTTACACTTCACGACAGATAGTAGTCAATTTTTGTAGTGCATTCGAATCAATGCGAATTTAAATAAGGACGAATAGTTTTACATCCCTGCTACAAGTTATTATATTTCAATAGTCAAAGTTCAGGGGGGTGTTTCACAAAGACTAAGATTGACTAAAATCGCACTTAACTATGGCTGGTCATTCATGCCACTGTTTGCTTTCACCATCGGTCTCTCAAAGGGATGCGCAAATCATTGTCACAAATTTGAAGAATTTACACTTTTTTTCTCCATCAATGAACTATAAAAAATGATCAATTTTCAAGATTTGTAACCATGATTTGCAAATCCTTTGAGTGATCCATGGTGAAAGAAAACAGTGGCATGAATGGCCAGCCATAGTTAAATGCGATTTTAGTCAATCTTAGTCTTTGTGAAACACCTCCCGGATTGCCAACATTAAGTGCTGACAAGTCAGGCAGACGTTGTATCTAAAACAACAATTAACAAGAACAACAATACGTGTTATGACTTTTGAAATATAATAACGTTATGATGTAATGTTTTGTCAATAAGCAATGTATGCATCAAATTTGAATACATGAATAAACGTCATAGCACTTAACACGTTTGCCCATAAAATTGTTTAAAATTACTGTGATTTTTCTTTTAAACACAAAGATTTTTTTCTATATAATGATTAGCACACACACAATATTACAGTTACGATGAAAGATGATAAAAACACATGCTAAGCAAACCCATCACTAATGTCTAAATACAAGTCATGTCCCATGTTTAACAAAACCGGTGAAAATTGTGCCTGATATCTTAATAATAATACTTATGAAGATATTTATGCTGCGCAGCATATCACCCAAAAGGTGCTCCAGGCGCTTACAATGAATTACCATAAACATTATTATTACCCCAGCAGTGCTAGGTACCCATTTATACACCTGGGTAGAGTGCAGCAAAGGTGGATTAAATGTCTTGCTGAAGGACATAAGGAGCCAGGCATCAGTGGGAATCGAACTCGCGACCCTTTGATTAAGAGCGCGCGTT